>JAPXFY010000032.1:14786849-14789349 GCA_030674185.1 Monoplex corrugatus
GCGATCATGGCCCTCCACACGAATCTATCCCCTGTCACTGCAAGTACATCTCCCACCCTCTCTGTCCTCAGCCACCATGCAAGTCCAATATTTTCCTGGCCATGATAAACTTGGGAATATACGATGGTGGTTTCCCGTTGCCTTCCATCGGTTTTTGTGTGGACTCTCCGCTAGCCTTTATGATAAAGGACCCATGGAACACAAGGACTGACACCACCAGAATGACTGAAGCATTAGGATGAGCAGCGAACAGGCCAGCTTTTAACTTGTTGAGGGATGGGATTGAACTCGAGATATCACGACCTTGCTGACAGTCCCGATGTCAGTTACGCTAGCATGATTGCATTTACCGAGGAAACACTCCATACAGAAATGTGGATACCAAAGAAATAAGAGAGAAGCAGGGAGAATTTTTATAATATTAATCAAAGGACATAACTCTTGAGAATTATCTCCCATGTTGTATAGAACTTCTCAAATCTAACACAGTTTGCGCTACCCATTCAGCTAGCACAGAAGCAGATACTCTGAGCTTACTGTTTTTGTACTTTGTATCTGCTTCTATGCTAGCTGAATGGGTAGCGCAAACTGTGTTAGATTTGAGGAGTTCTATACAACATGGGAGATAATTCTCGAGAGTTATGTCCTTTGATTAATATTATAGAATGTGGATATTTCGTGATAGGTCTCAACCAGTCGTGAAAGACAACCCCAAGGATGTCCAGCCGGTGATAATGAAAAGTCACTTGGATCCACCGTGAAAACTTCTATATAATCATAAAGCATCAGTCTGTCCATCTCTTCTGACTGTAAGTATTATCACAGGGGCCCCTCAGACCGTTTTGTTAGACGGGTAAGTAAGGTTTGTGTAATGAAGATCACGCCATCCGTGATTAAACTGGTTACTCAACATTTTCCACCGACCTCTAGGGGGGAAGAATATTCAAGCCGTATCGTTACACGGGTACGTAAAGTTTGCGTAATGAAGATCACACCATCCATGATTAAACTGGTTACTCAACATTTTCCACCGAACAGGATCTAACGCTCACATTGTTCTTATCCAACTATAGAGGGTAGGTTATCTAGTACACAAAAGGTTTCAGCAAATACCAACGTCCAAGCGAAAAGTCCAGAAAGTTGAATAACAACCAGGGCCGCTAGGCCAAAGATTGCTTAGATATTCAAATTTCGATGTCCAATGAAAGACAGGTACCAAAGATTGCTTAGTTATTCAAATTTCGATGTCCAACGAAAGACAGATGGGAAGGTTTGTGACAGAAACAACAGAAACGCACTGTATAAAAGCCAGAAAGTCAATCACTATAGCTAGAGAACCTTGAGAGAAACAGAGGAACCTTGAGTCAGCCATTGAGTCAGGGAGCGAGAGACGTTTCAGCTTCCAACCTATGGGAATGGTGAACCACGTTTATGCTGAAGTTGATTGATTAAATAAATACGTTGTAGTTATTAATTTATGTGTGGACTGCTTATGAGAATCATGTCTAGAGTGATTAGTGCATTTCTTCTCGTCACTCTCCTTCCTTGTTGTGTGTGTGGCTTCTAAGTAGAGAAACAATTCTTCATATACATCCCCAATTCATTTTCCTGTTATAGATGACACAACCCAAGTATCCTTCTCGCGATATGACAAATATCCTTCCTGCGATAGTACAATCAGTTATTGTACTTTATATAACGGTGTGTGTGTGTGTGTGTGTGTGTGTGTGTGTGTGTGTGTGTGTGTGTGAGTGTGTGTGTGTGTGTGTGTGTGTGTGTGTGTGTATACATATATATATATATATATTATATATAATATATATATAGATATGATATATGTATATATATATATATATATATATATATAACATTGTTTTACTTATCATTATCAGACTAAACAGCAGGAAGACTGAAGTCATGGTGATCAGTAAAAAACATGAAATCCCCTCATGCAAAATAACAGCAAATGGCACAACCTTGACACAGGTTAATATAATAATAAGTTCAAATACCTGGGAACGGTCATTTCATCAGACGGCAGATGCACATCGGAAATAGCCGCAGAATCGGCCAAGCCAAAACAGCATTCAAGAAGATGACAAGCATTCTTACCAACAAATACCTATCATTTAACATCAGGAAGAGAGTTCTTGAATGTTATATAGAACCAATACTGTTGTACGGATGTGAGGCGTGGACAGTCAACAAGCAAAGCCAGAACAAGATTGAGGCAGCCGAGATGTGGTTTTAAGAAGAATGTTGAGAGTTCCATGGACAGCAAAGAAAACAAACGAGACAGCCTTGATGGAGGCAGACACAAGTAGATCACTCATAAGGCAGATTAGGAAAAGACAGGCGACATTTATAGGCCATTTTATGAGGAAAGGGGATTTGGAGCACCTGGTCACAACGGGAAAGCTGGAAGGAAAGAGAGCACCAGGTAGACCCAGGGAGAAGAAATTCTAGACGGAATTGCGGAGTGGCTGAAGACGAGGAGGGT
>JAPXFY010000032.1:14791849-14796849 GCA_030674185.1 Monoplex corrugatus
TGGAGATTTTTCCCATCTCCTCTCCTGTCTGGTGAGTGAAGGTTGGAGATTTTCCCCATCTCCTGTCCTGCTTGGTGAGTGAAGGTTGGAGATTTTTCCCATCTCCTGTCCTGTCTGGTGAGTGAAGGTTGGAGATTTTTCCTATCTCCTCTCCTGTCTGGTGAGTGAAGGTTGGAGATTTTTCCCATCTCTTCTCCTGCTTGCTGAGTGAAGGTTGGAGATTTTTCCCATCTCCTTTCCTGTCTGGTGAGTGAAGGTTGGAGATTTTTCCCATCTCCTGTCCTGCTTGGTGAGTGAAGGTTGGAGATTTTTCCCATCTCCTTTCCTGTCTGGTGAGTGAAGGTTGGAGATTTTTCCCATCTCCTGTCCTGCTTGGTGAGTGAAGGTTGGAGCTTTCGATACCATTGACCATGGTATTCTCCTTTCTAGACTTCATCATACTTTTGGCATCTCTGACATTGCTCTCTCCTTTTTCACTTCGTATTTATCAAACAGAAAACAAACTGTTCTCATCAATGGCACTTACTCTCAACCTGCATACCTGACCTGTGGTGTTCCACAAGGATCTGTCCTTGGCCCTGTTCTTTTCACTCTTTATACCTCCCCCCTGTCCACCATCATCAACTCCCACTCTATAAAACACCACTTCTATGCTGATGACACCCAACTTCAAGATAGTGACTCACCTGATAATATACAGCGCCTGTTGACTCGCACCACTGAGTGTTACTCGGACATTAAGAACTGGATGACACACAATAGACTTCAGCTTAATGACGACAAGACGGAAGCTATCCTCATTGGCACCCGTCAGAAACTTTCCCAGCTGCCTCCTCTTTCTCTCCCATTATGTAACACATCAGTCCCAATTTCTGATTCAGCTAAAAACCTTGGTGTCTGCATTGACTCTACCCTGTCCATGAACAACTTTGTTTCTCAAACTGCCAGATCTTGCTACTATCATCTCCATCGTATAAGCCTGATCAGGAAGTATCTCTCTGTCGAAACAACTGCAAAACTCGTTCTCTCCTTCATAATGTCTCGCATTGACTATTGCAATTCACTCCTGTCTGGTCTTCCTGCCTCCACCATTCACATCCTACAGCGCATTCAAAACAATGCTGTACGCCTTGTACTCAAAAAGAAAAAAGCTGACCACATATCTCCTCTCCTGGCACAACTTCACTGGCTCCCTGTATCAAAGCGCATACAGTACAAACTAGACACCATGTGCTACAAAAGCCTCAATAACGCAGCCCCCGATTACCTGTCAAGCCTACTTGAGATCTATCTTCCCTCACGTACCCTCCGCTCTGCCTCCGATCCTCTGACTTTTCGCTTTCCACGCACTAAGCTCAATACCTATGGTCCACGAGCCTTCTCTGTTTCTGGTCCACTCTCCTGGAACAAACTTCCTCTCTCAGTCCGTCAGCAACCTACTTTTGCCTCCTTCAAGTCCGCTCTCAAAACTCACCTTTTCTCCTCTGCATAAAATCCTAACCTCACTCAACCCCCCTCTGCAGCCTGTCTCCGCTCGGAGGGGAATCACTTTGTTTTAATATATAATTGTATATGATGTGCTCTCTGTGGTTTTCCATTGGTTTTATTCTTGCTTTTATTGCTTTTATTCTTTTGTCCCCATTTGTGGCCATGCATGTGTGTGTGTGTGTGTGTGTGTGTGTGTGTGTGTGTGTGTGTGTGTGTGTGTGTGTGTGTGTGTGTGTGTGTGTGTGTGCGTGCGTGCGTGCGTGTGTGCGTGTGTGTCTTTTCGGCGCTTGGATTTGATTTTGTCGAGATTTGCGCTATATAAATATTGTAATTATTATGTATGCATGTGCGTACGTATGTATGTATGTATGTATGTATGTATGTATGTATGTATGTATGTATACGCTTAGATTTACGTATGTATGTATGTATGCATGTATACGCTCAGCTTAGATTTATGTATGTAAGTATGTAGGCATGTATGTATGCATGTATACGCTCATATGTATGTAGGTATGTATGCATGTATACGCTCAGCGCTTAGATTTGATTTTGTCAAGATTTTGCGCTATATAAATAAAATATATTATTATTATTATTATTATTTTTCCCATCTCCTCTCCTGTCTGGTGAGTGAAGGTTGGAGATTTTTCCCATCTCCTCTCCTGTTTGGTGAGTGAGGGTTGGAGATTTTTTGCAATCTCCTGTCCTGCTTGCTGAGTGAAGGTTGGAGATTTTTTGCAATCTCCTGTCCTGCTTGCTGAGTGAAGGTTGGAGATTTTTTGCAATCTCCTGTCCTGCTTGCTGAGTGAAGGTTGGAGATTTTTTGCAATCTCCTGTCCTGCTTGGTGAGTGAAGGTTGGAGATTTTTCCCATCTCCTCTCCTGTCTGGTGAGTGAAGGTTGGAGATTTTTCCAGTCTCCTCTACAGCTTGGTGAGTGAAGGATGGAGATTTTTCCAGTCTCCTCTACAGCTTGGTGAGTGAAGGTTGGAGATTTTTCCAGTCTCCTCTACAGCTTGGTGAGTGAAGGATGGAGATTTTTCCAGTCTCCTCTACAGCTTGGTGAGTGAAGGATGGAGATTTTTCCAGTCTCCCAGTTCAGTTGGTGTGCAGACTTGGTAAAGCCTTCACGCCCTTCGTGTGTGTGCGCATGCTGAATATCGAACACACACGTTGAAATCATATAAGCTGTATCTGTGTTCAGTGACTGATAGAAACATGAAAACGCTGATCATACGCGGCCACTGAAGATGGGAATATGCAGACTGTGCAGTATGATACCATCTGCACAGTGTTCACAAAACAATGTGTATGTACTCATAAAAACGCTAAAACAAACAGACAAAAACATGCACAAGTAGAGAAAACAACAACGCTAAATACACAAAAAGAATACTAAAGATATAACCTTTAAAATACATTTTTTTTCACTGTGATTTCTGAAGAAGAAATTATGTATGGGAAGTTCAGTGCTGGGTCTTTCTTCGACATTTGTAGGGAAAAAAATCGAAACGAAATCTTCAATTCTTTGAAAAGATTGAACATTCACAGAGTCCATGCATTTATATTCACGTATTAGTAAGCTTGTTGTCATAGTAGGGAAATAAGAATGTTCAAACAGTAGTGGAAAGTTGAACACAAATCTTATTTCATGTCTTGTATTTTTTTGCGGATGGGACTTTAATAAACGATACTGTATGCAAAATATTAGTATGCTTGAAACGTGCCTGGTGCGTATCTACTAGTGGGACTCTTAGTACATTTGCCGTCCAGCGGGGAGTCACTGACTGTGAAGTATGCATCCAGTGACCCCCATCCCTGTTTGAGGTCGAGGTCAAATCAGAGCAGCCGGAGCTACCTAAGTATAGTGCCGGCAAAAACTGATCGATAAGGCAGATCGAAATTTGCTGCCAGCCGAGCTTTGCGTTGCTGCACACAGAGTTCAAGGTCACTCAGCTCAGACGACGGGTAAAAAACTTAGCAGCCGTCATAAACAACAAGCTCGCGACAGACAGACAGAAGGAGAGGGGGTGGTGTGATAATGGCGTTTCGAAGGAAACCGAAAGTTGCCAACAGTGGCTTCCCTTGACTTGAAATTTTGTTCCCTGCAGCACGGCACGAGCAGCCCTGATTACACATTTGTGATTCACTGTGCCAAACACGCCTCCGGGTTCCCAAGAAAACAACACGGCGTCGTCACATGATCCGTGTACGGCTTAACGGCCACTCCGCGTTCATTGAGGTCGTAGGAGATCGATTCGATGTTTCGTCAGCACACAAGACTGCTTGACAGGTTTATTGGCTTCATATTGCATTGCTAGATTTTAGTTTGTCTCGTCTTTGAAAACGATTTTCTAGATTCAGGGCGATGATGAAAGTTCTTAGCTGAAGGATGATTCACGAGTGAGGGCGCGCGAAAACGAAAAGTCATTGGCTGAAAAAGACGAAATCCCGGTTGTGGAGCATGTTTGGCAGGAAACGCCCCTTGAACTCACTGAAGGTTACAGTACTCAGTATGTATATGTGGGTGTACGTCTGGGCTTGTGCGTGTCCCGCATTCAAAAGAAATTGCTTTCTAGATGAGTAGATCAATCGGAATTTTTGACAACTAGAGCTGCAAAAAACCTGTTCCATTTGACGTTATCTAAAACAGCACGCCCATGTGAAAGAAGCCTGTACGTACATAAATAGTAGTTGGAATTATTGAATTTATGACTAATGTCGATTAGTCAGAAACAAAAGGTTATTTGTGTCGATGAGACAACCGCTTCCCCATGCGCCCCACATACCCTTCCCTGGTCCAAAAATCATAAAATTGTGTGTGTGTGTGTGTGTGTGTGTGTTTGTGTGTGAAGAGAATAGGCCCAAATTTGTACGTCAGAGAAAAGAAATTCGTTACTTTGATACCAGGATCTTTCCCTTGATTTGATTCTTTTCAAACACCAATTTCTGATATTCCCCTTCTTGACTTCTGTTTCCCATGGGTTTATGATGTCCCCACCCGTTTTAGTAGTAGTGGTTAAAGCCTTTATTCGAACATCCCAAATGACAGTTAATTCTTCCCTGCTGCAGTTTAAAATGACTGAACACCTCTGCTTTGTGTGTTGGTGAAACTGAAATGTGAATACAAGCATTCTTTTCATGATTTATAAGTTGATTGATGTGAAGAATGAATGTATTAGATTATAACCTATGGGTGGAAACCATGAAAAATTAGATACAGTGTTTTCTATTGTTTGAAAATCATTTCTGGGAAGGGGGGGGGGGAATCATTTATGGGATGGGGGGAGGGAGATGTTGGGAATAATAGTAATACATTGCATGGTAGGCTACTTTATACAGTGACCATTCATTCACCCATTCGATTGCCATCCAGGGTGGATCAGAGAACCGAAAAAAGCATCGGTTTCTCACAATGCACAAAAAATTGTTTAAGGCTTCTTCAGAAAATTTTTCGTTAGTCCTCATATACTCTGAGTGAGAGTGGTAGGACTTTAATTAAAACTAACTC
>JAPXFY010000032.1:14801849-14804349 GCA_030674185.1 Monoplex corrugatus
GAACCCCAACCTCTGCCAGTGTTAACAGTACAGAGAAAACGGATGCTGTCGTCCCTCTGGCTTTTGGAGACGGATACTGCCATCCCTCTGGCTTTCAAAGACAGGTACCGCTGTCCCTCTGGCTTTCGGAGAAAGATACTGCCATCCCTCTGGCTTTTGAAGACAGGTACTGCTGTCCCTCTGGCTTTCTTACTTCTGCCTGACATCTCAAGATTCTTCCATGGATCAACATGAAGGTAGGTTTTATTTACCTGGCTTGGCGTTATTTATTAATTCATTTATTTTCACAGCACAGAAGGCATATTAATTATTGCACATTAACTATTAATGCCTTATGCATCCTAAGAACTATCATAGAGAGGTCAGTTGAGTTGAATAACGATTTATATTTATGCTTTGCTGATGATACCAAGGCTTTCGATCGGGTGAGACATGAAGAATTGATCAACCAACTAGAAAGACTCGATGGAAAAGATCTAAAAATGGTCAGAAATGTGTATTGGGAACAAACAGCAGCAATGCAAATAGAAAACGATATAAGCTCTTTCCAAAATATCAAAAGAGGGGTCAAGCAGGGTTGTGTTCTGTCACCAGAATTGTTTTCACTTTACAGCGAAACCATCATGAGAAACTTAAAAGAATGCCCTGAGATGAAGGTTGGAGGAAAAAAGATAAACAACATTCATTACACAGATGGCACTGCGCTAATTGCAGAAAATAAAAGGGACCTACAAAACTTTGTAAACAGATATAGAAAGCAAAAATAAAGGGTTGGAGCTAAATAGCAAGAAGATTGAAGTCATGGTAATCGGTAAAAAACATGAAATCCCCTCATGCAAAATAACAGCAAATGGCACAGCTTTGAGACAGGTTGATAAAGTTTAAATATCTGGGAACAGTCATCTCACCAGATAGCAGATGCATATCAGAAATAGCCAGCAGAATCGGCCAAGTCAAAACAGCATTCAAGAAGATGAAAAACGTTCTTAGAATCTTACCAACAAATGTGTATCAGTTAACATCAGGAAGATAGTTCTTGAGTGTTACATAGAACCGATATTGTTATACGGTTGTGAGGCATGGACAGTCAACATGCAAAGCTAGAACAAAATTGAGGCAGCCAAAATGTGGTTTCCGAGGAGAATGTTGGGAGTTCCATGGACAGCAAAGAAAACAAACGAGACAGTCTTGATGGAGGCGGGCACAAGAAGATAAAGAATATTAGGAAAAGACAAGCCACATTTATAGGCCATTTTATGAGGAAAGGGGAATTAGAGCGCCTGGTCACAGCAGGAAAGCTGGAGGGAAAGAGGACCAGGTAGATCCAGGGAGAAATATTGGACGTACTTGCAGGGTGGCTGAGGACAGAGAGGGTGGAAGATCTGCTTGCAGTGATGTTAATTGATAGGCATTTGTTGATAAGAATGCTTTTCATCTTTGTGAATGCTGTTTTGGCTTGGCCAATTCTGCTGGCTATTTCTGATGTGCATCTGCCGTCTGGTGAAATGACTGTTCCCATGTATTCAAACTTACCAACCTGTCTCAAAGTTGTGCCATTTGCTGTTATTTTGCATGAGGGGATTTCTTGTTTTTTACTGATTACCATGACAGAGTTTTCTTGCTATTTAGCTCCAACCCTGTGTGTATATAGATACGTGCAGAATATCAGATATGTTGGCTTAAGATCCTGTTATGGCAGTGGTTTGCTTGAGGAAACATGCAACATCTAGCATGCATGTCCACCAAAGCGTATACTTTTTAGAATAGTGGAGTATGGTCAGCTAACAGCTAATAGTGCCCACCTGTCTCACCTGTCAGCGTCACCGGGTTTTGTGTTGGCCACTGCACACCCAGACACTATCATCTTCCTCCAGGTCGCTCTGTCTTGACTTTAGTGGATAGTTTCTTGAATAATTAGGCCACTGATGTTGGTTTATATTCTTGATGTATGAAATTCGAAGTCTGCCTTTCTTCCTTTTTGCAACCGTTTTTCTTCGAAAGATGGTTGCCATGAGGTCCGTGTTCTTGTTGAGTGACACATGGCCAATGTATTTTAGTCTTCTCTTGTTGATGTCTGCTAGTAGTTTTCCGATAGTGTCAAGTTCTTCTAGGACACTTTCATTAGTTCTTCTGTCTGTCCATTTGACGGGTAGTAGTCTCCTATAAAACCACATCTCTACTAGATCCAAAATAAGTGCGACTGCCCGCACCCAAGCAAACAGGAACCAGAAGAACAAGAAAAGCAATGCAAGCGCATATCCAACAAAACAAGACAAAACAAGGTCCCTTTTTATCCACTGGACGAGGCGGCAGGGAAGTTTTTAGTCCTGTTTTTATTATCTGTTGTTTGGTGTTTGTGGTCTGTTTGTGACTGTGCGTTCGCGCTTGACAAAGGCCGGTTGGCCGAAAATTTGCGCTTGTTTTGTCTTGTTTTGTTGGATATGCGCTTGCATTGGTTTTCTTGATCTTCTGGTTCCATTTCACATCTCTACTGCCTCAA
>JAPXFY010000032.1:14809349-14829349 GCA_030674185.1 Monoplex corrugatus
CTTTCTGTCATTTCTTCTTATTGTTTTCTGCCTTGCTGGGCCATTCTTCTGTGTGTGTTCAATAAAGTCTTACATACTTTTTCTAAGGATTGATAATCGGGTACATGTATGAAGTGTATTTTTGGCTCTAGGGAGGTGAGATATGTGTAAGCAATTACCATTTTGATATATTTTGGTGTCTTCAGGTATACTTAAATTTTTATTCAGTATGTCTTTTGAACCATCTGTGCGATAAATAGGATGAAGTGGTCAACGCCAGGGCATGTCCTTTGATTATATGCGTGAATGCATCGATATGTGTACTTAATTTTTCTTTCTTGACGTTTTGTATGTTTTGAAGCGGTTATAGCCCTGATACGGCTCTACGCAGTCGGCTGGGCATTAAACAACAATAACGGTACAATAACAGTAATGCACAAATTATTATGACACCATATCCTGTTTATGATGAAATTGTGTGTCCAAAGAATGGATCCTAGCAAGGAGCAGTTCAAAAGCTACATCTTCACAGCTCACACTTGGAGACGATCCCATCAAGGTTCTTGCTGATTTGACAGTTGCGTGTGGAGACACATGTATCATATAGGACAGTTCGCTGCAGGATTCAGGATTTAGGAATCATTTTCCAACGAGGAAAATTCAACTTGAAAGACAAATACCGATCTGGTCGTCCAAGTGAAGCCCAGAACGAGCAAACTGTTCAGTTGTAAAAGGAGAAGTTGAAAAAGATCTGCATATTTCACAAGCGATTTGCATATTTTAGCTGTAAAGACAGAAGTTGAAAAGAATCTGCATATTTCACAAGCAATCTGCATATTTCAGCTGTAAAGAGAGAAGTTGAAAAGGATCTGCATATTTCACAAGCAATCTGCATATTTCAGCTGTAAAGAGAGAAGTTGAAAAGGATCTGCATATTTCACAAGCAATCTGCATATTTCAGCTGTTAAGAGAGAAGTTGAAAAGGATCTGCATATTTCACAAGCAATCTGCATATTTCAGCTGTAAAGAGAGAAGTTGAAAAGGATCTGCACATTTCACAAGCAATCTGCATATTTCAGCTGTAAAGAGAGAAGTTGAAAAGGATCTGCATATTTCACAAGCGATCTGCATATTTCACAAGCGATCTGCATATTTTAGCTCGTGAAATAAGGGGAACTTGCGGTGTGCTGTATGACACAGTTGAACTAATCCTGTGGTACAATCTTGAGATGAGAAAAGCGGCTGCCAGACGGGTACCTCATCTCTTGACAGAAGAGCAGAAAAAAGAGAAGGTTCAAAGTTCTGAGCAATTGCTTGAAATGTTGTCGCCAGGGGGCTGTGAAGGACTATACAACATGAAAACAGGTGATGTAACATGAATCACCTTTAATGGCATCCTGAACAAACAGTCCAATCAAACATGGTTGGGTGATAATTATGAAAGAGTAGTTGTACTGAGACCTAATTTTCATAGCCGAAAGATGTTTTTTTCCATTTTTTAAAAAATTCCCAAAGCTGTAGGGGTAGTTTTTTTTTCCTTAAAAAATCTGCTTACATTGCCAGATATTATAGAGAAAGTATTTTGCCCAAAGTTACGCAGTCCATCCATGAGCAGCATCTGCATGTGGATTCCAGCAAAACAGCTTTTTCTACATGACGGTGCAAGTACTCTTATTTTACCATGGCCTGTCTACCAGAGCAGTCCATTTAAGTTCTCCCTCATCCACCCTACACTCCTTACTTTGCCTTATGTGACTTTTTTTTGGTTGTTTCCCCTTCTAAAGCAAAACCTGGTTGGCAAGAAGTTTTCAAGAATCTAGGACTTGGGGAAAAGCAATGAAATCACCAATCCAAAACAAGTGTGACTGCCTGCTTTCAAGCAAACAGGAACCAGAAAAAACATGAAAAAAAATCGGAACACGTATTAAATACAACCAGACAGGACAGGCGCAAATTTTTGTCCAACTGACCTTTGTCAAACATAGACGCAAAATCACAAACGAACAAACACCAAATACAAAATGCAAATTTTTGTCCAACTGACCTTTGTCAAACATAGACGCAAAATCACAAACGAACAAACACCAAATACAAAATGCAAATTTTCGCCAACTGACCTTTGTCAAACATAGACGCAAAATCACAAACGAACAAACACCAAATACAAAATGCAAATTTTCAGCCAACTGACCTTTGTCAAACATAGACGCAAAATCACAAACGAACAAACACCAAATACAAAATGCAAATTTTCAGCCAACTGGCCTTTGTCAAACATAGACGCAAAATCACAAACGAACAAACACCAAATACAAAATGCAAATTTTCGCCAACTGACCTTTGTCAAGCATAGACGCAAATCACAAACGAACAAACACCAAATACAAAATGCAAATTTTCGCCAACTGACCTTTGTCAAGCATAGACGCAAGATCACAAACGAACAAACACCAAATACAAAATGCAAATTTTCAGCCAACTGGCCTTTGTCAAGCATAGACGTAAGATCACAAACGAACAAACACCAAATACAAAATGCAAATTTTCGCCAACTGACCTTTGTCAAGCATAGACGCAAGATCACAAACGAACAAACACCAAATACAAAATGCAAATTTTCAGCCAACTGGCCTTTGTCAAGCATAGACACAAGATCACAAACGAACAAACACCAAATACAAAATGCAAATTTTCAGCCAACTGGCCTTTGTCAAACATAGACACAAGATCACAAACGAACAAACACCAAATACAAAATGCAAATTTTCAGCCAACTGGCCTTTGTCAAGCATAGACGTAAGATCACAAACGAACAAACTTCAAATACAAGTTGGCCGAAAATTTGCGTCTGTCTTGTCTGCTTGTAATAAATCCACATTGCGATTCTTTTTTTAATTTTTTTTATTTTATTTATTTATTTTTTTTAGTGATATCACTTTTTCCTATCATATCTCAGTCAGACTATCAGAGGCATTTGACTTGTGGATGAAGAAGCTGAAAATCTTTGTGGAGAGAGGAGGAGAGCACTATAAGGAACTCTGGAATTTTCACATACATTTTTGCTTTGCATGATAAGTGGTAAGACTTACGGATAAGGCCTTGTACAGCCCATGTCCTATGCAATACAGAGGTGCCATGTATATTGCATTGTTCTTTTAGATCTTTATATCGAGTCATGCTCCTTTAAATGCACGCCCACTCTCCATGATTCACATAGAACAGTGTTTTTTTTATTTTAGGGTTACCCTGGACATGCATGCATGCCAGAGTTACTATGTGCTGAGAAATTCTCTTTTCTGGTCTTGGGGGAAATTCTCTGTTTCTGTATCTCAGTTGGACTGTTTTATTTTTTGGTTTTCTTTGTTGTTTCTGTGTTTGTCCATCTGTCAGCTTGTTAGATTTCATTGTTTCATTTTACTTTGTTTTTTTAATTGAATTTTGTTTTATGTACATTTGTATATGCATTTTCTGTTCATTCGTTTCTTTACTTGTTAATTTTCGTTTGACTTCAGAGCAAGACTTGATAATTTCATTGCCATTTAATTTGATGTACATTTGTATGTTCTGTTTCTGTTCATCCATTTATTTACTTATTTATTTTCTTGTGAATTCACTGCAAGACTTGATATTGTTATTACCTGGCTCAGTGCCTTTTTATCCATTTATTTATGGGTTTTTTTCTTACGACTTCAGACTAAGACTTGATTATCAACATTGCCTGGGCATTGCCTGTTTATTTATTTATTTATCAGTGATTTATTTGATTTTTTGATTTCAGAGCAAGACTTGACAATCTTCATTGCCTGGGCTCAGTGTCTGTTCTCCGTGGTCACCGTCTTTGTGGCGGCTGCCATCAAACGTTACCTCAACCCCCGCGCACCCTGGCTGGGCGTCCCCCTCTCCACCTTCGTGCACAGCGACATCCTCTGCATGACCTTCACTTTCATCGGCATCATCATCATGAACAACCTCCTCCTGAGGAACATCGGTGTGGACTTCTACCAGATTGCCCGTTCATCCACACTCATCTTCACTGTGATATTCACCCGTGTCTTTCTGGGCGTGAAGATTTCCGCGCGTGTCCTCTTCTCCTGCACCCTCATCATTCTTGGGTTTGTGGTGAGCGTGGATCAGGAGATGTTGATCAACAGCCTGTCGTGGTTCAGCGTATGTTACGGTATCTTCGCCAGTATGTCCGCCGCCCTGAACGGGATCTTCATCAAGCGGGCTGACAAGCAGGTGCGAGGCAACGCTCTGAACCTCTCGCTCGTCAACAACATAAACACCGTCATCATTCTCTTCCCTTTGTTACTGACCACCGGGCAGCTTCAGTCCGCATTAAGTTCGTACGAAGTTTTCGATGCCACGGCGTGGTCGCGGCTCGTAGTGACAGGGGTTTTGCGTTTGCTCGTAGGATGGACAGCTGTGAAGGTGATCAGCCTTACCTCCCCTGTTACGCACCATATGAGCATCAACGCCAAGTCGCTGCTGCAGACGTTTATCGCTGTTCTGGTGCAGGAACAGAGGAAGACGATGGTGTGGTGGGTGGGCAACTTTCTTGTCATGCTAGGTATAGTCAACTATGGGCTTTCCAGATCTGAACGTTCTGATGTGAGTGCTTTCAGTTCTGGAGCTGATCCGAGCCGTAAGTCATTTGTGATTTCAAAGAACAGCAGAATATTGCCTATTTAAATTTGCTGATGAATGTATGCACATACATGCATGTGAGCACATACGCTGGCACATACACATACATGCACATGCATGCATGGATATACACACATGCACACACACGAGCACTGATCGGGATATGCATACATACATACATACATACATATATATACACATACACACACACACACACACACACACACACACACACACACACACACACACACACACACACACACACACACACACACACACACACACACACACACACACACACACACACACATACATATACAATACACTTGATTGACGGGGGTTTCTTCTCTGAGCACCTTTTGCTGTTCAACAGAGTTTTTTTACTTCTTGGCCATGATTTTGGACCAATAGAAAAGTGGAATATTGTCTTATTCAAGTCTACAGAAACCAGAAAAAACATGAAAAAAAGAATCAGAACGCGTATTTAATACAACAAGACAGGCGCAAATTTTCGGCCTTTGTCAAGCTTAAGATCACAAACAAACAAACACCAAATACAAAAATAAGGAGAAAAACACTGAAACTTCCCTGCTGCTCCGTCCTTTTCTCACACTGGACAGAGCAGCAGGGAAGTTTCAGTCTTTTTCTCCTAATTTTTGTATCTGGTGTTTGTTTCTTTGTTTGTGATCTTATGCTTGACAAAGGCCAGTTGGCCGAAAATTAGCGCCTGTCTTGTCTTGTTGTGTTAAATACACGTTCTGATTCTTTTTTCGTGTTTTTTTCTGGTTCCTGTTTGCTTGAATGTGGGCAGTCACGTTTGTTTTGGATTTCGTATTATTCAAGTCTGCCAATGATTCGATACTGACAGCAATGTTACCTTTTTTTAGTTGCAGTTTTACTTGGGCTGAAATAACAGAATATTGCATGTTTAGATTATCTTGTTGCTCCACACGGACACATAGACACACATATGCACACACATGCGCACAACACACAAGTACATACACACATGCACACACATGCAAGCATTCAAACACTGTATAGAATTTAATTGTGATTGACCATTAGTCCGGTTGTATTATGAGTGGGAAAAACAATAGCGTATCTGGTTGATTTGCTCTTTGGTTGCTCTTTTGAGTGTTGGTGACATTGTGGGCGAAGATCTTTTCAGATTTTCATAATTGACGGGGTTTTTCAATTTTATTTACATCTTTTGCTCATGTTTGTAGTGATGTTGATATAATTTTGTAATGGATGTTTATGCAGTTTCAAAGAATATTTTCCCCATTTTACTGACGGATGTTTATGCAATTTTTTGTACAAACTTTCTTACATTTGCAATGGTGGTTATAATATTGTTGGGAGAATTATTTAACTTTTTTGTTGGAAATGATGTAAAGATGCTTTCTTGTGAAGTCAGCATTTTATGAACTATTGTGGGATTACCAAAGAGTTTATTCCAAGGTTGTGAGAAAAGAATGTTCTGGTGTTCATGCTTTTTTTGCTTTATTTTTCCCCTCTTTTTGATGATTGTTGCTAATGTTGCCTTTTCCCCCTTGTTTTCATGTTTCCAGTGTAGGAATTATTTCCCCTGTATCACTCCAAAGTGTGTTCCCTGACCATATTTTTCTTTTTTTTCTGAGATCTCAACTGTTGTTGGTGTGGGATCTTAAACCTGCAAAGACTGACAGAATTTTGTTGTTGTTGTTGCCGCTGTCCCTACTTCTCCATCGCTTCTGCGTCACAACCCACACGCAACCCATTTTGGCTCACCACCACAACACTAAACCCACCAAAACCAAAATCGACACATGAAAATAGGTTATCCTCAGCATGAGGATAGATTGCTAACAGCAAAATAAGTCACACTGAACACAAACAGGCATGAAAGTTGATGTGGAAAAAAATGAGGTGTGTGAGGGACAAAAAATAGTTTGGAGGTGGTGGAATCATAAAAGAGCAGTATTGAAATGAACCCACGAAATGGAGGATTTTTGTTTACATTTCCCACAGATTTTTAAAATTTTAACTTCGTATATACCAAATCAAAAAACTTGTAGCTAACTTGACCAGCTTAGCGCTCTGTTGTTGGCCAAAATTTGTGTAAAGTTCTGTCCTTTGCTCCCACGTGATCCACGTACGATTTCTATTTCTGCCCCACCTTCCACTCATCTTCAGTGGTGTTCGTCCCAAGCCGCTCATTCCTGCTACTCAGCATACCACCCCAATCCAGGTTCATTCATTCAAAATCCCAGTGTCGGGAAGTCGGTGGGAGGCAAGGGATGTTGAGCCATGTTGTGACCACCCACCAGAGAAGACCGTTCACTGCTGCTGGGTCATGTTGATGGAGTTTGCCCGCAGAATGATTGTTCATCTCGTTTTGTGTGTGGATTCCGCTCTTCTCTTTCTGTCTAAGGCAGCAAGTTTGATGAGTTCTTCACTTCACTTCACTTCTCTTCACTTCACTTCAGCTTTGTTTTGGTCTGTTGTTGGACATAAGCTGTCCTCATCGCACGCCACTGTTGCCAGTTAACTGCTGTTCTGGTCCATTGTTTGTCGAACTATTCTAGATTGTCTCGCCATCTTGTTCTCTGGCGACCTCTGTTCCTTTTTTTGGCTTTGAGGGATCCAGTGCGTCACTTTGGTGGTCCATCTGTTGTCAGATCTCCTAATGACCTGACCAGCCCAGTTCCACTTTCTAATGAGTTCTACACAGACTGAAATGCATTGCCTGGTTTTGAGAGCATAGGACCTTCCATTTGAAGGGTATACATACTGACAGAGCATTCTAGGAGGGTCATCTAAGCTTGTTTCACAACCTCCTGCAATTTTGTTTGGGCTTCATTACAGTGTTGTCTTCTGCAAAGGCATCTGTTTCATTTTGTGTTTCAGATCAGACAGTTTATGCTACTGAGTGAAAAATCTGCATCATTTGCTTGTTTTTTTGTTTTGTTTTTTGTCTTTCAGTTTGGTTGTACCAGTGCAAGGGAGGTAATCCTACTTCCCCTGCAAAGGAGACATCCTTACTTCCCCTCTCGTAAAAGCCGTAAGAACGTACTTATATTTACTGTACTTGGCCGTGTGGCATCTGGCAGTCATCCTCTTTTTATGAATATAACAATATTTAGAAATATGAACTATCCAGTGTAACATCCAGAGCTGTTTAGGGATCTATTCAAAACACATGAAAAGACACAATTATGAAATCAATGATGTGAAAAAGCAGGATATGTGAACGTAGATTTTTAGGGTGGGGTCAGCATTGCGCGTCCATGGGCTAGGTTTTTTTTTTAATTTTATTTTTTATTAATAATAATAATATTGGACATTTGTTGAGCGCCTTCCTCCCTCACAAGGAGGGAGCACAAGGCGCTTCACATAATAGACGCACAGAACAGCCACAAATAGTGTACACATATAACATAAGACATATGGACAGATATGTCACACTTCATACTGCAAAACACATCATACCGCATAATACCACATGATAACATAATAACACATCTCATACCACATCACTACACACAAATATGGAAAGGAAAACAGAACTATGCATGACAACAAAACACCCACCCACACACACACACACACACACACACACACACACACTGGCACTAAATTGTCATCACATATGTCATCACATATCTGAAGCTGGAAACAGATGGAGAAGAGTCAGTTTTCAAACTAGCAGGGCGCACAGATGTAACAGTTTGAATGTGCCTCTGTTTTCTTCTTCCTCCTCGGCGCGTTCGTTTCCTTGGCAAACAGAACCCAATCTCCAATTCACGCAGCCGAGAGACAAGGTCAGAGGTCAATGGAGCAGCAGGAATCGCAACCAGTTCATCGCGAGAATAGTAAACAGAAGGCGAGGCAGTGCGCTCACCCGGACAACAGCTGCCGACATGCTGGCGATGGTTGCATGCTGCGTTTTGCACGTAAGCGGTGAAGTAGGTTGGAGGAAATGGCTGACTGGCACAGTTCAGAACAGAAATGTCACTGTGACCTGTTGTGCACGTTGGAACGAAAAATGGCTGACAGTGAAGAAATGGAATACACAGCCTTGACGAAAACAAAAAACACAGCACAACGAATCTGAATAATGGGGACGATTCAAACAAAAACCACCACGTCGACGGCTCCATGACGAATACAATAGACAAAAACCAAGCACCAAACTGAAGGAAATCCAACATGTGACATATCTGTCCATATGTCTTATTTTTTTGTTTATTTATTTTAATATATTTTCTATTTCTGTTTTCTTCAAAGGGAAGTCCTGATATTCCATTTACCTAGACATACAGAAGGCTGAAAGGGTCAACACAATTCAAGGTGTACTATATGGAATTTGACCTTATCTAATCATTTTCAGCAGTGACTCTTTCCACCGTTTCTCTATGCATCCAAGAGAATTTACTTTTTTGTACTGGCTGCATAAACGGCAACTGTCTGTGTTTGTTTTGGTATGGGGATAGGTTCGCTTTGTCCTGAAGATCCCTTCTGCAGTGGATCAAAAAGCACTATAAACGATCACTGAAGATGTAACATTTTTGTATGTGCCACAAGTATTCGTGGATCGATCTTGGTCATTCCATTTAATGTCTGATTTGCCCGAAGTTATAATTATATTCAAGATGGGTCTTGTACAGTTACATTCAAGATCATCTCATTCAAGATTGTCTCACCCAAAAATTCCCCTTGTGGGGATGTCGGGGGCTCTTTCAGTTTAAATAGTATCCCCACCTTCTGGAAATTCTGTGCTAGAAATTTCCTCTTTTCTGTCACTCTCTTTGTTTCTGCCTTTTTGCCTCAAAATGCCTTCTGTCATTTCTACCTTTCATTTTCTGCCTTACTCAAGTTACTGGTCCATTCACCTGTACGTGTTTGATAAAGCTTTACATATTTTTTTCTTAGGATTGATAATTGGGTATATGTATTAAGTGCGTTTTTGGCTCTAGGGAGGTGAGATATGCGGAAGCAATTTTTGGTAATTTGTGTCCATTTTCATGTATGTTTTGGTGTCCTTAGGTATGCTTAAATTTGTAATCAGGTATGTTTTTTAAATCCCCTGTGCGATAAATTGGACGGAATGGTCAACGCCGGGGGGCATGTCCTTGGATTATGTGCACGAATGCATTGATATGTGTGCTTAATTTTCTTTTTTTTTTTTTTTTTTTTTCCTGTTGAAGTTTTGTATGTTTTGAAATGGTTGTAGCACTGATATAGCTCTACACAGTCGGCTGGGCTTTAAACAACAATAACAATAAGGTATAAGATAACACCCAAAAAGTATGTCACAGGGAATCGTCATCCTTTCCCCAACACTTCCCTTTTGTTTTCTCTATACATCTGTGTTTTGTTTTAGAGGTTCTCCCTTCCCTGATTGTTTTATTTATTTATTTATTCATTTGTTTGTTTATTTATTTATTTATTTATTCATGCCTTTTATCATTTCCTTTTTTAGCTTTGAAAGGGTCACAAATTGTAGAAGAAAATGGTTGCTGGAGATGGGATAGATAGTATACTGCTGGATGCTAACGCTGTGGTTCACACATGCAGAAAAGGCTTGCCACTCTTTGACCTGTGCGTTTGCTGTTATGTATTGATAATATAAATGATATTACTAGCTTCCATGAATTTGTGTAATCTATAATAATACTTTAGCATCCGTGAATTTAAGTTTGTCTGTAAGAACTGATTACACATGAAACGAGAAGCTATTTGATAAGAAGAATTGAGAGAAGATGCAGGAGGTTGTGACTAAGTCCTCAGTAAAATGAATAAATGAATAAGAAAAATGAGGAAATAAAATAGGTAAATGGATAAAGTAAAAAGATAAATAAATAAATAAATAAATAAATAAATAAATAAATAAGTGAATGAATGAATGAATGAATGAATGAATTAATAAGTAACTACACTTTGATTAACCTTTTGACTCCTGCAGCCTTTCCACCAGCATCCTTTATTGTCAACCATGCTAGCACAGCAAAAACTTAACCCTTTGACTCCCTCACCCTATCCACCAGCTTCCTGCAGGAAGCTGGTGGATAGGGTGAGGGAGTCAAAGGGTTAAGCTTTTGCAGTTGGTGGATAGGGTGCGAGAGTCAGAGGGTTAAAGTACAAGCTAGTGAACAAGCATTGGCACTTGTACATTTCAGCTTTCATCATACTACAGCCTGATGTCCATAACACTATAGCTGAATTATGATTTTTTACTGTGATTTTAAAACGTATTGCACCAATGTCCAAAAACATTACGGCATGCCATAGTTGAATTAATACGATTTTGACTTGATTTTCAAGCTTATCGCACCAATGTCCAAAAACATTACGGCATGCCATAGTTGAATTAATACGATTTTGATTGTGATTTTCAATCTTATTGCACCAATGTCCAAAACACTACAGCTTAATACAGTTTTGACTATGATTTTGAGATTATCGTGTCACAATCTTGGCTGATGTTGTTACGTGATGTTTTAGTTGTTTTCTTGGATGGATCTCAAGATAATTTTTTTTTTTTGCGTGATGCTGATTTTGCTGGCTTTATGAACACTTTGTTTGTTTGTGTTTTGATCATTGCATGTAGGCAGTTTCCTTTCTACTCAAGTGTTTTAAATCCCATTTTGTACACCACCCTAATGGCCACGGAAGCCGGGACAGTTTTTGGCAATGCTGTGATGGTGATGACAATGAAGATGATAATCATGATGCTATGGTGTTCCGTCTACGATTGAGACTGCATGCCAGGGCTGTACGCTACACTTAACGTCACAACGTATCCTGGCGTCAGCCAGGCCTGAGAGATGGGCACCTGTGATGTTGGCTGGGAGATTTAACCCTTTGACTCCTGCACCCTGTCTACCAGCATCCTGCATGGTCAACCATGCTAGCAAAGCAAAAACATAACCCTTTGACTCCCTTACCCTATCCACCAGCTTCCTGTAGGAAGCTGGTGGATAGGGTAAGGGAGTCAAAGGGTTAAGTTTTTGCAGTTGATGTATAGGGTGAGGGAGTCTAAGGATTAAATTTTTGCATGAGTCAAAGGATTTAAACAACATCCTCAATGACACATCCATGAAGTGGATGAGACTCCCTTACTGTGTGGTCCCAGTCTTCATGATGAGCCCGTAACACGCTGGGCTCTGGGTGGGAGCTGGATGGGACTGAAAAATCCCGCAATGATTTTGAAAGGACTGATGGGGATTTGAACCCTGAATCTTCCAGGTAGTAGTTTTGTTGAACTAACCACCACACCAAGGAAACTGGTGCACTGTGAAAGATTGTGTCAGCACTGTTATGATGAATGCGATCAACGTCAAAATGGTAAACTAACAGAAAATATCAACTAAGTAACATAACTCTTGAGACTCTCAAGAGTTATGTTACTTAGTTGATATTTAAAATTCTCCCCACTTCCCTCTTATTTCCTTTGGTATAACAGAAAATAGTCTCTGGTTTGGTGTGATGTAAAAAAGTAGGAAGAACATTTGAAGTAGGAATGATGAATGATGTTCATGGTGAATTGACATATTTTGTAGTGTCACTCAATGGTCATAGAACATTGGCAGCAAAAAGCGGAATATAGTACTACCTGTTTTAGTATTATTTATCTGGTGTCGCACAAATTGTTCACATCTTTAGGGTGACACGTATCTTCAAACTGTGTCACAGTTAGAAAAGCAGCGATAAAACTTCTGTCACAGTTACTTAAGTACTGATAAAACGCTAATCACAGTTAGATAAGTACTGATAAAACTTTAATCATGTTTATATAAGTACTGATAAAATTTTAATTGCAGTTAGATAAGTACTGATAAAATTTTAATCACAGTTAGATAAGTACTGATAAAATTTTAATCACAGTTAGATAAGTACTGATAAAATTTTAATCACAGATGAGTACTGGTAAAACTTATATCACAAATTCTGATAAAATTTCTATCACAGTTAGATAAGTACTGACAAAATTTTAATCACAGATAAGTACTGATGAAATTTTAATCACAGATAAGTACTGATTAAACATCACAAATTTTGATAAAATTTCTATCACAGTTAGGTAAGTACTGATAAAACTTTTATCACAGTTAGATAAGTACTGATAAAACTTTTATCACAGTTACCGTAAAGTTCGGGCTATAAACCGCGACTTTTCCCCCCAGCTATAACCCCTGCAGCTTAAAAAATGATGCGGCTTATTTGCGGATTTTCCCCGATCCCAGGAGTTCTTGTATATTTTTAGCTTCTCTTTAACTCACCAAAATCGTGTTTACCGTTCATGAATTTTCTGGTGAGCTCCATGTTAAAATGTTAACTGTACATGTTAAAGTGTTAACTGTTAACTGTTTATGTTTTTAAATCAAATCCGCACACATTGAAGCATTTGGATCGGTATTCAGATTTGCTGTGTCAAATGTACACCCTCATCATGCTGAGAACGCGACGTTATGCCTACGAAGCAGCCTTCAAGCTGAAGGCGATCGACCTGGCCATTGAAAAAGTGCGGCTTATAAACCAGTGCGGCTTATGTGTGAATATAGTTCATATTTTTCTATAATCTATTGGGTGCGGCTTATATACCGGTGTGCCCAATAGTCCGAACTTTATGGTAGATAAATACTGATAAAACTTTTATCACAGTTAGATAAGTACTAATAAAACTTTTATCACCGTTAGATAAGTACTGATAAAACTTTTATCACCATTAGATAAGTACTGATAAAACTTTTATCACTGTTAGATAAGTACTGATAAAACTTTTATCACTGTTAGATAAGTACTGATAAAACTTTTATCACTGTTAGATAAGTACTGATAAAACTTTTATCACCATTAGATAAGTACTGATAAAACTTTTATCACTGTTAGATAAGTACTGATAAAACTTATATCACATTTAGCTAAGTACTGATAAAACTTCTATCACAGTTACATAAGTACTGATAAAACTTTTATCACAGATAAGTACTGATAAAACTTGTATCACCGTTAGATAAGCACTGATAAAATGTTTATCACTGTTAGATAAGTATTGATAAAACTTGTATCACCGTTAGATAAGTACTGATAAAACTTCTATAACAGTTAGATAAGTACTGATGAAACTTGTCACAATTAGATAAGTACTGATAAAACTTATATCACAGAAAAGTACAGATAAAACTGCTTCCCCCGTGGGGATGCGGGGGCTCTTTCAGTATAAATAGTATCCCCGCCTTCTGGAAATTCTGTGCTAGAAATTCCTTTTTTCTGTCACTCTCTTTGTTTCTTCCTTGTTGCTGTGCTTTCTGTCATTTCTGCCTTAATGGTCCATTCACGTGAATGTGTTCGATAAAGTCTTATGTACTTTTTCTTAGGATTGATGATTGGGTACATGTATTAAGTGCATTTTTGGCTCTAGGGAGGTGAGATAATTGGAAGCAATTTTAGATAATTTATGCCTTTTTTTATATATGTTTTGGTGCCCATAGGTATGCTTATATTTGTATTCAGGTGTGTTTTTTAAATCTCCCCTGTGCGATAAATTGGACGGAGTGGTCAACGCCAGGGGCATGTCCTTAGAATATGTATACGAATGCATTGATATGTGTACTTAATTTTTTTTAATTTCTTTTTTCCTGTTGAAGTTTTGTATTTTTTGAAGCAGTTATAGCCTGATATGGCTCTGTGCAGTTGGCTGGGCTTTAAACAACAATAGCAATAGATGAAACTGCTATCACGGTTAGAAAAGCACCAATAAAACTTCTATCAATTATATTGTGTGTTTGAGTTTTGAACATAAGCTCTGCCCATCTGGGAGGTATACTTCGATCACAGCTATAAGCTATCACGATAATTTACCCACCATTATACATATTTTATTTTTCTTGGTCAACGCTAGTATTTTTACAAATCTTAAGATGTTGCCCAGTTATCGGTCTTCTAATGTTGTGTTGTGTTGTGTAAAAGCAGTTACCTCCCCTTAACCATGTGCGTGCAGTTGTTGTGGCAGCTGTGAGCGTAGTTTTCATGAGTGAAACGCCTGTTAACCTGTTTGTGTTGCTGCGTCTTTCATTGATGAAAATTAGATGGTGTTTAAAGATGTGTTCAATGTTGTTTTTATTTTATTGACTGAACATTCTGATGATCACTTGTTATGCATAATTGACAGAATAATTGGGGTGCATTCCATATTCCTTTGTGAAAGACTTTGTGTGTGTGTGTGTGTGTGTTGTGTGTGTGTGTGTGTGTGTGTTTTGTGTGTTGTGTGTGTGTGTTTGTGTGGTGTGTGTGTGTGTGTGTGTGTGTGTGTGTGTGTGTGTGGCATGGCATGTGCATGCGTGTACTTCAGTGTATGCGCATGCACACACGCGCACATGCAATATATGTGTGTGCACGCACACAGTGTATGTGTTTAATGAGACAGAGCGTGAACGTGTGAGACTGTTCCTTTTTCGTTGCCCCATGACAAAATGGCCATAGAGACAGAGCGTGAGTGTATGAGACTGTTCATTTTTCATTTCCCCATAACAAAATGGCCATATACTATTTTCTGAGAATGTTGTATTTCTTGGGGCAGATGTTTTACTGTAGATATTCATTATGGAGGAGCTGATCCTGACTGAAATTACCCTGATAAAGTTGTCACGATTACTGTAGCCGCGGTGTTGACATAATGGAGACATATTACAGGAGACATGCTTTCCATTATCCATGGCAATAGCTTTAATTCCTGCACAGCTTATTCGTGTTGTTGCTAATGTTGATGATTGTGTTGAGACAAGGCTTTGTAAGCAGAGACATGTTTTCTGTAACCCATGGCAATAACTGTCATTCCTCTACAGCTTATTCACATTGTTGTTAATGTTGATGATTATGTCGAGAGAAAGTTTTCAGTCAGTGGATGCGGTTAATTACCAAGAACTTTTTTTTTTACTGATAAAAATCATTTAGATGTTGTTGTGTTTGTGGTCAAGAAGTCCAAGAATTTGTCTCAGTCTATTTTTGAGATTTTTTCCCCCAGCTGCGTTATGTTGAAAATGAGCAGATCAGTGATTTTTAAATACTTTATGGAGTATCACACAGTGCATTCTACTTTTTTGGGTTATTTTATAACACTGAACTTCAGAAGGAAAATATTAGAAAGGAAGGCCCAAGAAGAGATAATGAGGAACAGAAGGAGACCAACCTCCAGGCCCTGAAACACACCTAGGATACTCAAATGAGACTGGTCCAGAACTTAGAGAAGTGGAGAACCTTTGTTCCTGTCCCTTGTGCCAGTGCAATAATGAGCAGTAACTAAGTAATAGCACTTAAATTGTAAAATGAGGAAATCTAATTTCTCCCCCACCAAGGCAATAATGGGCATTAACGAAGTCATAGCACTGAAATTGTAAAATGAGGAAATCTAATTTCTCTCCCCACCAAGGCAATAATGGGCATTAACGAAGTCATAGCACTGAAATTGTAAAATGAGGAAATCTAATTTCTCCCCACCATGCGATAATGAGCAATAACGAAGTCATAGCACTGAAATTGTAAAATGAGGAAATCTAATTTCTCCCCACCAAGGCAATAATGGGCACTAACGAAGTCATAGCACTGAAATTGTAAAATAGGAAATCTAATTTCTCCCCCACCAAGGGAATAATGGGCATTAACGAAGTCAGCACTGAAATTGTAAAATGAGGAAATCTAATTTCTCCCACCATGCAATAATGGGCAGTAATGAAGTCATAGCACTGAATTGTAAATGGGGAATCTAATTTGTCCCACCCATGCGATAATGAGCAATAACGAAGTCATAGCACTGAAATTGTAAATGAGGAATCTGGAATGTCTATCACAGCATGTGATGGGGGGGGGGGGGGGGGGGGGGGGTGGTGTCAAGGGCTGGGCTAGGTGCCACGCTTTTGAGCAACTAAAGATGTTGTTTCTGGTCATTTTGCACAGCTGTGTGCATGTGTGCATAGTGCGTGTGTGTGTGTGTGTGTATTATTGTGAGTGTGCGTTGTGTGTTTCATTTTATTTATATTGTACCCATCGAACTTATTGGAAAACCCTCCTTCGCTTTGGTCACACAGGTGGATGGAAGTTGACATGTAGTCTGTACCCAGCTACCTGGTCCCACACACGATTCCAGATATTATGTATTTGTATGCAAGCCAACAGTTGACACCACACATTGTACAGCTGAAGCTGTTGATAGTTTGTTTCATGTTGGGGCAGTCGCACACTTAGTGTATTTCTTCTATAGTGTTGAGAGCTTATGTGCTTAATTGTTTGTTTGTTATTGGCTTTTTATTTGTTTGCTTGTTTGTTATTGGCTTTTTATTTGTTTGCTTGTTTGTTATTGGCTTTTTATTTGTTTGCTTGTTTGTTATTGGCTTTTTATTTGTTTGCTTGTTTGTTTTCTGGTGGTGTTTTGTTTGTTTGGTTGTTTGTTTGTTTTTGGTGTGAAAAACAAAGAATACTGCTAGACATTTCTTCGATAGTGCAAGTGTATAGTACTCTTTGGGAAAATGTTCTTTTTGTGTAGTTATGTTTTTTTTAAAAAAAATTTCCTTCCTTATTCTGCTGGTTTTTTTTCCTTTTCTTTCATTGTATTCACCTTTTTTTAGACAAAAACAAAAAGATAATTTTTTTTTATTTGTTACAAGTCTTGTCAATTAGTCTAACCCTTTGATTCCCGCACCCTATACACCAACTGCAAAAATTTAACCCTTTGACTCCTTCACCCTGTCCACCAGTTTCCTGCAGGAAGCTGGTGTGCAGGGTGAGGGAGTCAGAGGGTTAAGTTTTTGCTTTGCTATCATGGTTGACAATGCAGGAAGCTAGAGGGCAGAGTGCGGGAGTCAAAGGGTTAAATTTAAGTGAGAAATTTGAAGCCTTGATGTGGAAAAGGGTTCCATGTGAACAGCAGTTGAACATGGGCCGTTCGGTCCAGAGCGATAGGAGTAGTATGTTCTAAATTGATTTGGGCTGTTGGTTCTTTTTAATAGAGTCGTGGACTTAAGATCTGGTATCTTGAGTTCAATCCCAGCCTGCGACATTAAAAACTGGCCTGTTTGATGCCCATCTTAATGCTTCCATCATTCTGATGGTTTCAGCTTTGCGTTTCGTGGGTCCCGCTTACCCCCCTTTCCTATTTCAAGATCGTTCACTGTGCATAGAGTTTTGAGCAGGGTTAGGGAGTCTGTCAGATAATTACTGGTAGATTTGGGTGGAGCACATATGGAATTGTCCGAGTGTGATGAATCCCTCTTGAACAAACTCCAAACTCCAATTTACCTGTTTTCTTTGGGGGTGTTTTTGGTGCTTGAAAACTTAACCCTTTGACTCCCGCACCTATCCGCCAAGTGCAAAAACTAAACCCTTTGACTCCCTCACCCTATCCACCATCGTCCTGGAGGAAGCTGGTGGATAGGGTGGGGATTCAAAGGGTTAAGTTTTAGCTTTGCTAGCATGGTTGACAATGTAGGATGCTGGTGGACAGTGTGAGGGAGTCGAAGGGTTAACTTTTTGCTCTGCCAGCATGGTTGACAATGTAGGATGCTGGTGGACAAGGTGCGGGAGTCAAAGGGTTAATAGAAAGTTCTTTCTGTTGGTGTTGTGTTTCCAGTAAGATATCTGAATCAAAATATTTGACCAAAGACATTTGTGTGAGAATGAGGGAGACTTCAGACTGAGACATTCTATTGATGAAGGCCAGAGCCCTTTGTTAACTCTTTGACTCCTGCAGCCTGCCCAACAGCATCCTTCTTTGTCAACATGCTGGAAGAGCAAAAACTTAACCCTTTGACTCCTCACCCTATCCACCAGCTTCCTGCAGGAAACTGGTGGATAGGGTGAGGGAGTCAAAGGGTTAAGTTTTTGCAGTTGGTAGATAGGGTGCAGGTGGCAAAGGGTTTAAGCAGCGTGAACATTTCTAGGCTACATAAATACACATACAAATATGAAAATCAACATGTTTGATCAAAAGCATTCATGTGAGAGAGAGGGAGGGAGAGAGACTTAAGACATTTTGTTCAGATAAGTCATACCCCTTGTGAAAGAGGATGGCAGTATTTTTTTACAAGTATGCACACAGATATAATGCTGGAGAGGGAGGGGGGGAGAGAGAGAGAGAGAGAGAGAGAGAGAGAGAGAGAGAGAGAGAGAGAGAGAGAGAGAGAGGGAGTGTTAGTGTATATGTGTGTGTGTTTGTGTGTGCGTATATTGTTGCGTTTTCTCAGTCCCAGCCCCAGCCCCAGTCAGTAAACTTTCATATTGTGCACATATTTATTCAAAATACTTATTCAATTTTTTTCCTTATTCTTGGTGTTGAATTTGCTGTTGCTGCTGTTAATATTACTGTTGGTAGCATTCCTCTGCCAAGTATAATTATCAAGAATCTTTAAATATTTCAAGTTTAGAGGAATAATAATGACAACAGACCGTACATTTATAAGTTGAGAGGATCGATTGCATGTGCAGCTGTTCCGTTGTTGATTTGCTGCATGGGCTGCCATGTGCAGTCGTAAAGATCTTAAGATAATACCGGGCTTCAGTACAAGGAAACAAAGAAAACAGTGCCATCTTTAGATAACAATGTAATGGGGCTTTTTGGAGAGCTTCCTGAAGCTGGTAGATAGGGTGCGGGAGTCAGAGGGTTAAGTTTTTGCTCTGTTTGCATGGTTGAATATACAAGGATGCCTGATGGACATGGTACGGGAAGCAAAGGGTTAAGTTTTTGCTTCGCTGGCATGGTTGGCAATGCGGGATGCTGGTGGACAGGGTGCGGGAGTCAAAGGGTTAAAACACTTGATTGTGCTTCCGCATGTAGCTTCCTTGGCTTAGCGCATGAAGTGACGAGGAAGGGGGAAATAACTGGTTGATTTGTGGGAAGCCCAGCGCCATTTTAGGACACCTGTCTAATTACAAGGTGTAACAAGGAAAGTGCTGATGATTATCCGGAAAAGACAAACCTGTTTCGTGGAAGTCCCATGGTATTTCTTGACAACTCGCCATTCTAATCCAGACACTTCAAAGTGGCTCAGAGCGCATGGTTTTGAAATCACGACAGCCATCATCGGTGTTGAGGTGTAGGTTCAAGTCTTAGTGGATTCTTTAGTTCAAGAAGTTCCAACAATATATTTTCAGTCTGGTCTCATGTTGTATCATTCGGGTCTCTCCTTTGGGAAACTTTGCTCACAAAACGGGAATGCTGGTCTTAAATTCTAATTTGATTACCTTTGGCTCTTGCAACCTATCTACCAGCATCTTGCATCATCAACCATGCTAGCAAAGCAAAAACATATCTCGTTGATTTCCTCAACCTATCCACCAGCTTCTGCACAAGCTGATGAGAGATAGGTGAGGGAGTCAAGAGATTAATTTTTTTTCCT
>JAPXFY010000032.1:14831849-14836849 GCA_030674185.1 Monoplex corrugatus
ACCAACTGCAGAATCTTAACCCTTTGAATTCCCTCACTGTATCACACCAACTTCCTGCTGGAAGCTGGTGGATAGGTCGAGGAAATCAAAGGTTAAGTTTTTCGCTTTGCCAAACGCTTGCATGCAGGATGCTGGTGGACAGTGTGCGGGAGTCAAAGGGTTAAGTTGGTGTCAGTGTGTGTTGTGACCTAGTCTGCATGTTAAAAGAAGTTGAGTTTTGATAATAGACAAAAAACTGGGTTTGTAGATGGACACATTCATTTGATTTTGGAGTGTTTTTACATCCATGATATAATTGTAAGTGCTCAGCCATTGTTTGTAACAAAGATCCCTTGTCATTAATGAAGGGTCCTGTTTCAGCACATGGTAGCACCCCCCCCCCCCCCCCCACACACACACACCAACCCTATAAACCGTCTGTGGCTTGGAAGTTTATGTGATAAAGAAGAGTTACTAGTGTATTGTATCATAGGATTTCTTTAACCCTTTGATTCCCGCATCCTATCCATCAACTGCAAAAACTCAACCCTTTGACTCCCTCATCCTATCCACCAGCTTCCTGCAGGAAGCTGGTGGATAGGGTGAGGAGTCAAAGGGTTAAGTTTTTGCTTTCCTAGCACTGTTGACAATGCAAGGTGCTGGTGGACAAGGTGTGGGAGCCAAAGGGTTAAAAGTGTGAGTACACATTTTCAGAGAAATTGAGAGAAAAGAAGGCTCATCCAAATAGTCCTACAAACTTACATATGCATATTTGAAAAAAACAAACATTTATTATGTATTATTTTTCACTTTAGGTAATAACTTAAAGACAGGCATGTAGACTGACCAAATCTCGTAACTTGGGGGCCTAAGTAGCTCGGCTGGTTGAGCGTTGGATTCAATGCTGAGGTTGTGGGTTCAAACCATAAGATGTGATACGTTAAAACTGGCCCTTGTACCCCATCTTAACATGATTGTTGTTTGGTAATGTCGGTATAAAATTAGAAAAGTCCCCCTTCCCTGAGTCCGTTATCCCCGTTGGCCTCATCACCTGAGGTAGGTGCTGATGTGAAATTGAACCAGATCAATCAGTGAATCAGTCAGTCAGGTGATTGTTTTGAACCTGTATCATAATCACCAAACAAACTTGCAGTGAGATAGTGCAGAGGTGAAAGGGGAAAAAAATAAAGCTGACTTTTGTGTCAAACACAGGGAAAGATTTGAAATGTGTTTTTTCGGTTTGTGTGTAAAATGTCGACCTTTTTTAATTTTGAAAGTGAAACGGGTGAAAAGATTTTCTCGGATTTCTTTTTATTTTTTTTTAATCACAGCTTGATTCTGAAGCATTCAACATTTTACGTATATTTTTAAGAGATACGGCCAAACAGTGCTCTTGATTTTGGGATAAAAGTTTTCTAACACATAGCTTCTGTCAAGGTTTATATATTTTTCCCTGACCAAATTTTGATTTGGGAGTGGCATATTTTCAAAGTGTCCTTGAGTTGTGGGTAAAGAACGTGGCGCTAATTTTTTTTTTAATATGTGTGTGAAATGTAATGAAAATGTCCTTGGTTTGTTGGTAAAATTATATTTTGAAGTTGATTTAGTGTGTGTGTGATATGCAGTCATTATGACACATTATTCTGATGTGACTGCAATGTATGAACATGTTTCTTTGATAAAAAGGTGTTTGTTTATAGGGAAAAAATACCAGTTGTTTTCTGCAAGCTCATAAGTAAAATGCAACAAAAGCGTCTCGATTCTTTTGCTTGAATTTGTAATTTTTTTTAATGTTCTATGTCAACAGGAAAGCAGTTGTACGACTAGTTTGATTCTGTTGATCCTGTGCTTTGATTTTGCAGCCAAATCTATATTTGATCTTTTCCTACCTGTTAATGATATTTGTGAAGTGTTTGAAAAGTGCCTTGCTCTTGCGTATAAAACACTGAATATATCAGAGGTAATTTAACCCTTTGACTCCTGCACCCTGTCCACTAGCATCCGGCATTGTCAACTATGCTAGCAAAGTAAAAACTTAACCCTTTGATTTCCTCACCCTGTCCACCAGCTTCCTGCAGGAAGCTGATGGATAGGGTGCGGGAATCAAAGGGTTAAGTTTTAGCTGTTGGTGGATAGGGTGCGGGAGTTAAAGGGTTAATGAAAAGTTGTTTTGCCCCTTTTTTTGGGGGGTGAAATATTAAAAAGGTGATTTTGATCTTTTTTTTGACAGTGAAATGTAACGGAAGTGTTCTTTGAGAGTGTAGGTTTTACCCAACACTATTCCCAGTACAATCAAAAACCAAATGGATTCTTTCTGGAGTTAATAGATCACAAAGTGGGCATTTTTTCAGTTTTTTTGAGCGTATCATCAGACCAAGTGGTTGATTATGTGAGGTTGGCCCTGTCCTCCGTTGGATGAATGGTGACACTTGGTTAGAATAGAGTGCCTGGTTATTGAAGGTAACAGGCATTTTCATATCTAGCATCTCTGATCAATGTTGGCCATTCTTCTGTGACATCCAGTGCTTCTTTAACCCTTTGACTCCAGCACCCTGTCCACCGGCATCCTGCAGGAAGCTGGTGGATAGGGTGCGGGAATCAAAAGGTTAAGTTTCAGCATGGTTGACAATGCCGGATGCTGACTCCCGCTTCCTGCATTGTCAACAATGCTAGCAAAGCAAAAACTTAACCCTTTGATTCCCTCATCCTATCCACCAGCTTCCAGCAGTTTTTGCTTGGAAGCTGGTGGATAGGGTATGGGAATCAAAGGGTTAAGTTTTTGCAGTTGGTGGATAGGGTGCGGGAGTCAAAGGGCTGATTTGCCTATTTGAAGTGTGAGTCTCTGACCCTAGCTAGAATATTATGTTTTTCTAGGCTTGGTGTCCCTTTTGTTGGCAATGTTCTCCCACTGTTGGTTAACGAGATCCTTCGTGTTGTTTTTGTATGGTATCTATAGCATTTTGGCGATTTCTTCCATGTATTCACCACCACAGTCGTCACTGTTCAGCAAAAGTTTTCACAATTTGTTTAGAATTTTCCAATGTTCTTTCCCATTTTTCTAACTCTTAGTCTTTTTGTATTATATTTTTTTATGCGTTGATGTTGTTGTATTCCATTTCTTCTGTTGAGATTATAGTTCTTTTGTATAGTCCATGGCGGTCTGCTGTAGGAAGTTGGCTGTGCATAATGTTTGAGGCTTATGCCATGATCATTTTGGGTCTTGTCCGTTACAGGCGCTGTGGTGTCAGTACATATGGAGTTTATCATGAGCATGGAGATGCCATCTTAGGAAACTGAAACTGTGGGGAATTTTTAATTTATGGACTTTTCTGAGCTTAGCGAATATTTGCAGAACGAACTGGGATTTTATTGTCAGAGTTGTGTGCAAAGTGTTTCAGATGTGTGTCTTGTAGTAAGCTTTTTCTTGAGGAATGTTGATTGATTCATTCAGTCCCTCGTTCATTCAAGAAATCTGTTATTTATATATGTCTGTTTCTTCAAAGTGAGTTACTACTATGCGATTAGAAGGGGATAGTAATGTAAACCTATGTCTGATTTAAACACACACACACACAAATCATAGTGTTGAACTGTTTCATCAAAACAAAAATATACAGAATTTAAGGGACTGAATTTTCAGGATAGGTAAGCCTTCTGGGAGATATGGATGGAGTCCATAAGGAACTTTGCAAATGCAATGAATCCTTGAACAAATTTCAAAATCCTAATCCAGATTTCTGTTACGCATATGGTCAGTTTCAGAAAGGGAGATGTTTTTGTATGGCATGACCACATCCTGTTATGAACATCTTGTTTTGGCTGTAGCAGTTTCATGTGTTTACTGGACCAGGTTTTTTGTTTACTGTTGTTAGTGATTGGTCAAACAGTTCAGTTTTCATGTGCACATTCCAACATCCCCACCCCTGTTCCTCTCCATTTTACATGTGCTTGTACTTTCCGTTGATTATCTCCCATGGTATTGTCTGAAAGCATTCCAGACAGGTTTATACCATGTGCTTAGGGCAATATTTATGTTCTGTGTAGTTGTGTTATGCACATGCTTTAATCAGAAGTGTGAACGCCTGTGTATTCGTGAATGTGGTTTCATATGTGTAACACACTTGATGAAAATGTCAGCAGATCGGAGTTTCGACTGCTCCACACCCAGCTCTCGCATTTTTACATCGTAAGATCATGAGATGAAACACGTAGATATGAAAACATTTATCAACAATTTACTCGCCATCAGCATGGCTGAACCATATCTAGCTATATATGGTGGCCATTTTTTCCATTTTCCTCTTGCTGCCACAGGGCTTGCTGGTCAGATGAATTGTATTTGACCGTCTTTTGTCGCTTGTACTTGATAGAAGTGATTTCATGGGATATGCTCTGTTCAGTCCTCTTATATGTAAGGACAGGTTGGTGAAGGTGTCAGCTGCAAGTTCAAACTGACCAGATCACTAACCTGTCCCTGCGGGGTTTGACCCTCTGAGAGCTGGTTGATGTTGTTGATGAACTGGATTCAAGATCTGATGTTTCGAGTTCACTTCCAGCCTGCAACATAAAAATCTGTCCTGCTCACCACTTGTTTCTTGCAATGACATACAGATTACATCAATAGATAAACACAGAAAAACAGACAGCTATGTTTTCATTGATCAGATTTCAATTCTGGATTTCCTGCTTAAGATTAGTACCTGTCATAAGTAGGCCGTATGTTTTTGATACAACTGCACGTTCACTGATTTGAATAACAAAAGATGAAACTTGCAGAGAGGGGGGAAAATGGTGTGAAAATGAACATAGTGTATAAGGTGGGTTGTTTGCTGCTGGTTGAGCATTTTGACGATGGGGTTAAGCTTTTTGAAATAAAGCCTGGGAAAAATTTGTTCTTGCTCGTTTTTAATATGTTTTCAGCCAACAGTCTGCAGAGTGTGAGTGTGTGTGTGTGTGTGTGTGTGTGTGTGTGTGTGTGTGTGTGTGTGTGTGTGTGTGTGTGTGTGTGTGTGTGTGTGTGT
>JAPXFY010000032.1:14841849-14854349 GCA_030674185.1 Monoplex corrugatus
TACATACATACATACATACATATATATATGTATATATGTATGTATATATATATATATATATATATATATATATATATATATATATATATATATAGTATATACATATATATAGTATATATATATATATATATATATATATATATATATATATATATATATATATATATATATATATATATATATATAATTATATATATATATGCAGACATTAAATCTGGGCTAAAAGGTGGTCTTACATGCCTCAGTTAAAAAGTTGCGAGTTACTTCATGTTCTGTTCTTGATTTATGTATGATCATTCTCTCATTTAGCTTCTTTTCACTGTAAGTTGTTACTGTTACTGTTGTTTAAAGCCCAGCCTACTGCGCAGAGCCATATCATGGCTATAACCGCTTCAAAACATACAAAACTTCAACAGGAAAAAAAAATCAACAAAACAAAATTAAGTACACCTATCAATGCATTCGCGCATATAATCTTAGGACATGCCCTGGGCATTGACCAGTCTGTCCAATTTATCAAACAGGGGATTTAAAAACACACCCGAATATAAATTTAATCATACCTATGGACACCAACATAGACATAAAAACGGGCAAAAATTACATAAAATTGCTTCTGCTTATCTCACCCAACTAGAGCCAAAAATGCACTTAATACATGTACCCATATTAGACAGACACACACAGAAGGGGGTTGGGGTTGGGTTTGGTGGGGTGAGAGGATGCAGTACGAGACAGAATGTGTGAAAAAGAATGAGATGAAGACAGAGGAAAGAGGCATGTGTTGGTAGACAGATGGAGTAAACATTTGCAGCAAGAGACTCTGGGGAAAGCTGCCTCAGAGAAGAGATCCCTTCATGTGAATGTTCACCTTAAGGGGGCAGACCTACCCAGATTTGGGTACCAAGATTGTGATGTTCAGTGTTTCAGTTCCAGTTAACCAATCACCATGATATTTAGCAAGAAGATACCTCAGACAGTATTCTTTGGATCGAATATTTTTGTTGGGGTCTGTGAGTTATGAAAAGTTGACAAAAAATTAATTAAAAAATGTTCTCGCAAAAATGAAAAAATATAGTACATACTGTGACATTTATACCTACACATATATTCATGTTAGGAATTTGATATTTAGTGAGCAAACACATCTGTATAGTATGTATGGCATGTAGGAAAATCTTAGCTCTACTATCATTATTTTCTGTACAATTATCACACCAAGTTTTAGAATAATTTTAATAAAAAAAATTATAATACAACTTTTGATGAAAATGTTTCTTTCAAGCAGAACTGCAAGATTTTACTACAGGCTATAGGTACCTGTCCCTGCTATATGTGTGCCAAATATCAAGGAAATCGGATGAAAACGTTTGAACATATTGTGTCTGATGTATAATCTCGGGAAAAATCGCAAACTTTTTTGATTAATTAATTTTTGTCAACTTTTCATAACTCACAGACCCCAACAAAGATATTCAATCCAAAGAATACTGTCTGAGGTATCTTCTTGCCAAATATCATGGCGATTGGTTAATTAGAACTGAAACACTGAACATCACAATCTTGGTACACAAATCTGGGTAGTCTGCCCCCTTAACCTCCATACACTCTAACGAGGACTGGGCTGCATTCAGGTCATGATTCCTGGATGCGCTTCTGCTGTTGCAAGATAGAGCTGAAACTTAACAGTAACCATGAAGGAAATATTCTCACTAAAACACACACTTTACAAAAATTACAGTTATTGCATAAACAACACACTTTACAAATATTACAGTTATTGCATAAACAACACACTTTACAAATATTACAGTTATTGCATAAACAACACACTTTACAAACGTTACAGTTACTGCATAAACAACACACTTTACAAACATTACAGTTACTGTATAAACAACACACTTTACAAATATTACAGTTATTGCATAAACAACACACTTTACAAACGCATTACAGTTATTGTATAAACAACACACTTTACAAACATTACAGTTATTGTATAAACAACACACTTTACAAACATTACAGTTATTGTATAAACAACACACTTTACAAACATTACAGTTATTGTATAAACAACACGCTTTACAAACATTACAGTTATTGTATAAACAACACACTTTACAAACATTACAGTTACTGTATAAACAACACACGTTACAAACATTACAGTTATTGTATAAACAACACGCTTTACAAACATTACAGTTATTGTATAAACAACACACTTTACAAACATTACAGTTACTGTATAAACAACACACTACAAACATTACAGTTATTGTATAAACAACACACTTTACAAACATTACAGTTATTGTATAAACAACACACTTTACAAACATTACAGTTACTGCATAAACAACACACTTTACAAACGTTACAGTTACTGTATAAACAACACACTTTACAAACATTATAGCTACTGTATAAACAACACACTTTACAAACATTACAGTTATTGCAAACATTACAGTTATTGCATAAACAACACACTTTACAAACATTACAGTTATTGTATAAACAACACACTTTACAAACATTACAGTTATTGCAAACATTACAGTTATTGCATAAACAACACACTTTACAAACATTACAGTTATTGCATAAACAACACACTTTACAAACATTACAGTTATTGTATAAACAACACACTTTACAAACATTACAGTTATTGTATAAACAACACACTTTACAAACATTACAGCTATTGCATAAACAACACACTTTACAAACATTACAGTTACTGTATAAACAACACACTTTACAAACATTACAGTTACTGTATAAACAACACACTTTACAAACATTACAGTTACTGTATAAACAACACACTTTACAAACATTACAGTTACTGCATAAACAAAGGGGATGGGCTCCGACCTAATGGTGCTGGCCCTGGGAAAAGTTGAGGTCTCTGCCACCTCACTCCCCTATGACCCCAGGGTTATGGAACTATGTAGGTAGGACCTCAGGACCTGGCCAGCTCATGGGTTTATGTGCAGGCTTAAGATTTGTGCCGTGATCATTCTGGATCTTCTCCATCACGTGGCACCAGTGACGTTAGTGCATATGGAATTCATTCCGAGATCAGAGATGTCATCTTGAGAAATTGAAACTGAAACTGAAGCTGCATAAGCAGGGCTGTGTACCAAAGATTTTGAAATTTCAACTTACATAACCTTGATCTGGCCTTTAAAACTCGTTTCATGTTGCTGTTTCTTTCTTTTTTTTTCTTTTTTAATATAAAGAACGCAGTTCTTTGCAGTAAAACAAACAACGATACAGTGTGAATTGTTCACCGCAAAACATAATAACCAGAATTACTTTTTTTTTTTTATATTAGTGTTTAGTCAAAGACAAAAGTTGAACAGTAACAATCAGTCTCAAATTAATTGCAGGTAGGTATACTGTATGTTGTTAAATGTGATTGTGTGTGTGTGTGTGTGTGTGTGTGTGTGTGTGTGTGTGTGTGTGTGTGTGTGTGTGCGTGCGTGCGTGTGTGTGTGTGTGTGCACGCGAGTGCGTGCATGCGTGTGTGTACATACCCACACTTATCTATCTGAATATTACTTTATTAATTCATGAAAGATTGTTAGGAACACACACACAAACACAACAGTGGTTTACACACAGACACTCTGTGTGTATGTGTGTGTGTGTGTGTGTGTGTGTGTGTGTGTGTGTGTGTGTGTGTGTGTGAGAGTGTGTGTGTGTGTGTGTGTGTGTGTGAGTGCTTGCGTGTGTGAGTGTGTGTGTGTGTGTGTGTGTGTGTGTGTGTGTGTGTGTGTGTGTGTGTGTGTGTGTGTATGTGTAGACATGCCCACACTTATCTATCTGAATTTTACTTTATTAATTTATAAAAGACTGTTAACAACACACATACAAACATAAGAGTGGTTCTCACACACACACAAACACACAAACACACACACACACACACACATACACACACACACACACACACACACACACACACACACACACACACTCTCTCTCTCTCTCTTTCTCTCTCACAAAGTTTTCAGTCCTTGAATTCTTCGTTTAAAAAAAACACAAAACAAACAAAAACAAAAAACCCCACTAATACAATTATTACACTTCCTCAATCTCCATCTCCCTCCCTCTCTGAGACACACCCGTCGTCTACAAGGACGAGTCAGACTAACATGACACAGCACCTTGGTTCCAGATAATTAGCCAACGCCATAACACAGCCCACTTCACTGAACCACATGCACGCGACACTCACGAGCATTCCACTCCATATATGGTAGGCCTACTTGTCAACCATTCTCCACTATTTGTGGTTGATAATCTGAAATGTTGAAGAAGTATAGAAATGCTTTAAAAAAAGAAAGTTCTGTCAAATCGGTACATGACTGAGCCAAAAAGTTGGATTAGGCTGCTGGGACATAGAAGCTCACGCCTCACGCCTCACGACTCATGCTTCACGCTTCACGCCTCACGCGTGAATAGAAAAATGAACAGACGAGGTCTCTCTTGTGCAGGGGTCATATAACTCCACTCACGCTTCACGCTTCATGGTTCACGGTTCATGCGTGAGCGGAGAAGTGGGACTGTTCACTTTTTTCGATGCGTGAAGTTGAAGTTCCTGGTTACCATTGGCCATTTCAACTCTCCCCACATGCAGGATGAACGACTACAAAGAAAAATTGATCGAGTTTGGTCCGGGCAAGGCCCCTCCTTTGGAATCCGCGTGTGCCTGACTACAGGGACAAAGATAAAAAAAAAACCCCACAAGTTTGGGAAGACTTGGCGAAGATTCTGAACGAACCCAAAGTTAAGATGATAGAATGTATGGTGGATCTGGAATTCTCCTCGTGATTCCGTAAGTAAGAGATGTTCTCAGCACCATATGCTTTGTCTCTTTCGCTTCCTCCTCCTGAGCAAGAGCAAAATCAGAAGATCTTTTTCATCGGAAGAATCCATCTCCGGAATAAGAAACAAACCACGAATATTGTCTCTGATCAAGTGAGCAAACAGCACTGTATTCTGGCACCGTCAACACAAAACAGACGCGTGAGCGAGTGAGACGTGAGCTCCTGTGGCCCAGTGCATGAAGCGTGAGGCGTGAGGCGTGAAGCGTGAGACGTGAGACGTGAGACGTGAGGCATGAATTTCTGTATCCCAGCAGCTCTACTTTCATTCGACGAGAAGACGTTAACAAATGAACTATGGAAAGTTCTCCCTATAACCCACGCAGACACATTTAAATTTATAAATAGAAGTTTAGAGCTTGTTCACGAGGGATTCACCGCGCTCATACAATTCCATATATGCTGCTCCAGTCTGCCAGTAATTATCTAGCAGACTCTTTGAGCCTGTGCAAAACCTTATGCAATGTCAAGGTCCTGAAATGGGGATAAAGATAAGGGACCTCAGCACCTGGCCAGCTGATGGGTTTATGTGCAGGCTTTAGACTTGTGCCGTGATCATTCTGGATCTTCTCTCTCTCTACACACACACACACACACACACACACACACACACACACAGACAGGCACACAGACACAGACACACACACACACACACACACACACACACACACACACACACACACACACACACCATCCCTCTCTATCTCTTTCTTTCTCTGTGTTACACACACACACACACACACACACACACACACACACACACACACACACACACACACACACACACACCATCCCTCTCTCTCTCCTTCTCTCTCTTTTACACACACACACACACACACACACGCACCATCCCTCTCTATCTCTTTCTCTGTGTTACACACACACACACACACACACACACACACACACACACACACACACACACACACACACACACACACACACACACACACCATCCCTCTTTCTCTCCTTCTCTCTCTTTTACACACACACACACACACACACCATCCCTCTCTCTCTCTCCTTCTCTCTCTCTTTTAACACACACACACACACACACACACACACACACAAACAAACACACACACAAACAAACACACACACACAACCATCCCCCCCTCTCTCTCTCTGTTACACACACACACACACACACACACACACACACACACACACACACACACACACACACCATCCCTCTTTTTCTCCTTCTCTCTCTTTTACACACACACACATACACACACACCATCCCTCTCTCTCTCTTTCTCTCTCTCTTTTACACACACACACACACACACACACACACACACACACACACACACACACACACAAACAGACACACACAACCATCCCTCTCTCTCTCTTTCTCTCTCTCTGTTAAAACACACACACACACCACACACACACACACTACAACTAGCACCACACCACACCACACCACACCACACCACACCACACCACACCACACACACAAACACACACAAACACCACACCACACCACACACACACCATACCACACAACAGCCACGCTCCTATGAACCACCTAACTGTGACATCCTCCACAGACAATCACTAACAAGCAATAACACACTGAAAATGGCAGTTGCCCTCAACCACCCCGTACAGCGTACAGGGTATAGGTCACAGTCATGACATACACAACCATGTCATAGGTCACAGTCATGACATACACAACCATGTCATAGGTCACAGTCATGACATACACAGCAATGTCATAGGTCACAGTCATGACATACACAGCAATGTCACAGGTCACAGTCATGACATACACAGCAATGTCATAGGTCACAGTCATGACATACACAGCAATGTCACAGGTCACAGTCATGACATACACAGCAATGTCATAGGTCACAGTCATGACATACACAGCAATGTCACAGGTCACAGTCATGACACACACAGCAATGTCATAGGTCACAGTCATGACATACACAACCATGTCATAGGTCACAGTCATGACATACACAACAATGTCACAGGTCACAATCATGACATACACAACCATGTCATAGGTCACAATCATGACATACACAGCCATGTCATAGGTCACAGTCATGACATACACAGCCATGTCATAGGTCACAGTCATGTCATACACAGCAATGTCATAGGTCACAGTCATGACACACACAGCAATGTCATAGGTCACAGTCATGACACACACAGCAATGTCACAGGTCACAGTCATGACTCACACAGCAATGTCACAGGTCACAATCATGACATACACAGCAATGTCACAGGTCACAGTCATGACTCACACAGCAATGTCATAGGTCACAGTCATGACACACACAGCAATGTCATAGGTCACAGTCATGACATACACAGCCATGTCGTAGTTCACAGTCATGACATACACAGCAATGTCATAGTTCACAGTCATGACTCACACAGCAATGTCATAGGTCACAGTCATGACGTACACAGCAATGTCATAGGTCACAGTCATGACACACACAGCAATGTCATAGGTCACAGTCATGACACACACAGCAATGTCACAGGTCACAGTCATGACATACACAGCAATGTCATAGGTCACAGTCATGACACACACAGCAATGTCATAGGTCACAGTCATGACATACACAGCAATGTCATAGGTCACAGTCATGACATACACAGCCATGTCGTAGTTCACAGTCATGACACACACAGCAATGTCATAGTTCACAGTCATGACTCACACAGTAATGTCATTGGTCACAGTCATGACTCACACAGCAATGTCATAGGTCACAGTCATGACATACACACAGTGTCACAGGCACGTGGCAGTGCATGACAGTATGTTTATAACTGAGCAGCAGTCGATATCGGTTTGCAGCCTACTGACATGAATCATCAAACACTGCACCAGACCAGAGACATCAACAGAGTGATTGGCAATCTGAACCATTCCGCTGGTTTTCACTAGTATTTTCCATTAAGCCAGCTCTGCTTTAGCCTAGTTGTGTGTGTGTGTGTGTGTGTGTGTGTGTGTGTGTGTGTGTGTGTGTGTGTGTGTGTGTGTGTGTGTGTGTGTGTGTGTGTGTGTGTGTATGTGTGTGTGTGAGTGTGTGTGTGCGTGTGTGTGTAATGTGTTCTTCGTTTCTGTCATCTTCAAAAAGGTCTTTAATGTACTCTCCCCATCTGTCTAATATGTTGTCTTTTTCCATGATAAGCGTATATTTCGATTTTGAGCAACCAGTTGATGTGTATGTATTTTTCGAGTGGACAATTTCTTCAGTTCTTCTGTACATACCCCAGGGATCTATTTTGTGTTGGTCTTCTATTGTTTTGCATTTTGTTTTCAGCCACGCTTCCTTAGCTTCATTGCACCTATTCCTGATTTCTTTGTTTATCTTCCTGTATATTTCCACCTTTCCCTTTGCCTTCCTCCATTCTTCCATCAAGCCTAGAATTTCTTTTGTCATCCAGTTCTTTTTTGCTTTTCTATCTACTCTTTCGATTTCTCCACAAGCTTCATTTGTCGAGTTTCTCAGATTTGTCCATTGTTCCTCACTGTCATCGACGTCTTCCAGAGCACTGAATTTGTTTTGAACACGTACGTTAATTTTTTTTACGTATCACTTTATCTGTCTTTAAGAGTCCAAGATTTAGTTTGATGTTGCGTTTGGTCTGTTTCCTTTTCCTTAATTAATTTCAGCCTAAATCTTCCCACCTACAGGATTGTGATCACTGTTGCTGTCTGCGCCTGGTAGTGTTTTTGCTGTCAGCAAAGAATTTCTAAATCTTTTATTGATCAGGATGTAGTCAATCTGATTTTTGGTATTATCTCCTGGACTCATCCAAGTCCATTTTCTTCTGTTAGGCTGCTCAAACCAGGTGTTTCCTACTATGAATTCATTCATCTGTGCCCGTTCTACAAGTTTCCCTCCCCTTTCATTTTGTGTACCAAGGCCATGAGGTCCTACTATATCCTCCACCCTATCCTGTCCCACTTTAGCATTAAAATCTCCCATTATTATTGTAACTTCTTGTGATTTACATTGAGCCTTGGTCATCTTTAATACCTCGTAGAATTTGTCAATTTCGTCCTGAGTACTTGCAGATGTTGGTGCATACACCTGAATGATGTCGATATCAAATGGCTTGCCATCCAATTTGACCAGCAAAACTGTTGGACACAGCCCAGTATCCCTTCATTGCTTTTGATTTGTCCCTGTCAATTATGATGCCTACTCCTCTTTCATGTGTGTTTCCACCAGAATATGTTACTGTATACTCTCCTGATGTCATCATGCCTGCCCCCTTCCACCTCACTTCCCCTAGTCCTAAAATACCAATGTTAAGCCTTTCCATCTCAAATTTGACATTCTCTAATTTTCCCTTTTGCAGCAATGTCCTCAACATTCCATGTTGCGATTTATTTTTATAGATTTAACGCAGTAGCTTGCTTCCAGTGATAAGCTGATAAAATACGAATATAAAATACAGACCAGGCAAAACAAAGTCTAGGTAGGGCCTCAGGACCTGGCCAGCTCATGGGTTTATGTGCAGGCTTAAGGCTTGTGCCATGATCACCATACACATGGCACCTGTGACGTTAGCGCATATGGAATTCGTTCCGAACTCGGAGACATCATCTTGAGAAACTGAAACTGAAACTGAAACAAGCATATATTTTAATTCATGCACTGAGTATAAAATCAGTCACAAAGATGCAGCATTTATAAAGAAATTATCATTTCTGTAATAAAATGCGACAGTGCACCCTCCCCCCGCCAGGTGAATGAATGCATATCATAGCATCGTCTGCTGTGCCAGGATTAGCACCTGCTCCGTAGCCCCAAGTAGAGGAAATGTGTGGCTGCGCGTGCGACGAGGCCAGAGAAGGAAGAGGGTTTTAAGGTATACAATGAGAACTGGGTCAAAACCGTTATTTTTTTGTTTTGTTTTTGTTTTGAGATCAGAGTTGTTTCCCACAAAGCTTTGTGGGAGAGTACAGGGAATCTTTGCTATTCATCTTTTATATAATTCGATGTTGATGAAATTAGATGGACAGAGGTAGTGCCTGCATTGTTCCTCTGCAATGGTCAGGAACCTTAGCTCACACACCGGTAAGTATGGTAACATTCAACATCTGGCACACATCACTGAGCTTTTGACAGAGGGCAGTGGTGGGAATATGCTGACGGCGCACGCTGGCTGGAACTTGGTCTGATCTGGTGAGGAAGTGTGCATTATGCGTTAATGCCCATTTACGGTGCTGCTGTTCACTTAACCCTTTGACTCTCGCACCCTGTCCACCAGCATGCTGCATTGTCAACCATGCTAGCAAAACAAAAACTTAACCCTTTGATTCCCTCACCCTATCCACCAGCTTCATGCAGGAAGCTGGTGGAAAAGATGAGGGAATCAATGGGTTGTTTTTGCAGTTAGTGGGTAGGCTGCGGGAGTCAAAGGGTTAATTAAGGGTCCCAGACGTCTTAGAATACAAGAAAAAAAACCCGACTGATTCTAAGGGTGAGTTACCAATCTTTCTTATGTATGTCTCTGATCAGATCCACCAAGGCGGCGACATCGACAATGTGACGACCAGCACCAACAACAACGCAACAGTGCAGCAGTAACAGCCCGTACAGAGCGAACCACGCCCTCCAGTTCTGTAGTAGCTTGGGGCAACACCGTTAACCCTTAGACTCTCGCACCCTGTCCACCAGCATCCTGCATTGTCAACCATGCTAGCAAAGCAAAAACTTAACCCTTTGACTCCCTCACCCTATCCACCAGCTTCCAGCAGGAAGCTGGTGGATAGGGTGTGGGAATCAAAGGGTTAAGTTTTTGCAGTTGGTGGATAAGGTGCGGGAGTCAAAGGGTTAATCACAAATCGACCCATTCGCTATCGAGTCTTGGGCTGCACGAGGTGCCAGGCTTTACGTTCGTGCACGTGCACATACTATGCGTGATCAAAATAATAATAATAATAATAATAATATATTTTATTTATATAGCGCAAAATCTTGACAAAATCAAATCTAAGCGCTGAGCGTATACATGCATACATACCTACATACATATGAGCGTATACATGCATACATACATGCTTACATACTTACATACATAAATCTAAGCTGAGCGTATACATGCATACATACATACATAAATCTAAGCGTATACATACATACATACGTACGTACGCACATGCATACATAATAATTACAATATTTATATAGCGCAAATCTCGACAAAATCAAATCCAAGCGCCGAAAAGACACACACGCACACACGCACGCACGCACGCACACACACACACACACACACACACACACACACACACACACACACACACACACACACACACACACACACACACACACACACACATGCATGGCCACAAATGGGGAGAAAAGAATAAAAGCAATAAAAGCAAGAATAAAACCAATGGAAAACCACAGAGAGCACATCATATACAATTATATATTAAAACAAAGTGATTCCCCTCCGAGCGGAGACAGGCTGCAGAGGGGGGTTGAGTGAGGTTAGGATTTTATGCAGAGGAGAAAAGGTGAGTTTTGAGAGCGGACTTGAAGGAGGCAAAAGTAGGTTGCTGACGGACTGAGAGAGGAAGTTTGTTCCAGGAGAGTGGACCAGAAACAGAGAAGGCTCGTGGACCATAGGTATTGAGCTTAGTGCGTGGAAAGCGAAAAGTCAGAGGATCGGAGGCAGAGCGGAGGGTACGTGAGGGAACATAGATCTCAAGTAGGCTTGACAGGTAATCGGGGGCTGCGTTATTGAGGCTTTTGTAGCACATGGTGTCTAGTTTGTACTGTATGCGCTTTGATACAGGGAGCCAGTGAAGTTGTGCCAGGAGAGGAGATATGTGGTCAGCTTTTTTCTTTTTGAGTACAAGGCGTACAGCATTGTTTTGAATGCGCTGTAGGATGTGAATGGTGGAGGCAGGAAGACCAGACAGGAGTGAATTGCAATAGTCAATGCGAGACATTATGAAGGAGAGAACGAGTTTTGCAGTTGTTTCGACAGAGAGATACTTCCTGATCAGGCTTATACGATGGAGATGATAGTAGCAAGATCTGGCAGTTTGAGAAACAAAGTTGTTCATGGACAGGGTAGAGTCAATGCAGACACCAAGGTTTTTAGCTGAATCAGAAATTGGGACTGATGTGTTACATAATGGGAGAGAAAGAGGAGGCAGCTGGGAAAGTTTCTGACGGGTGCCAATGAGGATAGCTTCTGTCTTGTCGTCATTAAGCTGAAGTCTATTGTGTGTCATCCAGTTCTTAATGTCCGAGTAACACTTAGTGGTGCGAGTCAACAGGCGCTGTATATTATCAGGTGAGTCACTATCTTGAAGTTGGGTGTCATCAGCATAGAAGTGGTGTTTTATAGAGTGGGAGTTGATGATGGTGGACAGGGGGGAGGTATAAAGAGTGAAAAGAACAGGGCCAAGGACAGATCCTTGTGGAACATCACAGGTCAGGTATGCAGGTTGAGAGTAAGTGCCATTGATGAGAACAGTTTTTTTCTGTTTGATAGATATGACGTGAACCAGGAGAGAGCAATGTCAGAGATGCCAAAAGTATGATGAAGTCTAGAAAGGAGAAT
>JAPXFY010000032.1:14869349-14951849 GCA_030674185.1 Monoplex corrugatus
ATGACAGATTTGCAATGTTTTGGCATGTTTTTTAAACGGATATTGTTTGTACGATCCCTTTTACCAATTCACTCGTCTGCTTCAGTGTGACGTCATTCTTTTTTAATTCTCTCCCCTCCCCCAGTTTTTAAAAGGGAAATGATTCAAAATCAACACGTAAGATGTGTGTATGTCTGTGAAAGAAGTATGTCACCAGTTCTCAGCTGTTTCTGGATGAATTTTACCATCTCATTCACATAGGGTCACCCTCCACCACGGAAAGAGCTGCAATTTCTCTGGCACAGTTAAGTTCTAACAGTCAAAATCAGTGGGAAGGCGATCTTTTGTCAATTTTGGGATTTACTGAAAATTCTCATAAATCACGACTTTCCTCTTGTTCATAATAGAAACTTTATCACTTTTATCGTAAGTTTGCACATTTTGCATTTGAATGAACTGCCTGTCAGTTTTGATGTAGATAAAAAATATGAACGCCCACAAAATAAACTATAACAAAATTTCAGTACCCACGTAACAGAAAATTTACTTTAAAAACAAAATATCCAATTACAGTTTACGTGCACTGCTGCCTGTGGTTATATTCATTCAGCTTAATGTAAGGTTGCAAAGGAACTTTAGCACTAAAACTTGAAAATGTTTGCATTCAATTTTCTCAGAACGGCAGTTTAGTAGGATACAATCTGTAGATCATTCAACTCGGCCATCAACAGATTTTTACAACGACTTGTACCACGAGAAAAATCAGGAAAAATGCACTCAGAAACAGCAAATAAATATTTCAACATGTGGGAACTTCCAACTCATTCTGTGCTACAGCGTCACCAATGTATGAAAATACTGAAGATATCTCAGCTAACTGAATAAAGATTTTGAATGCAAAAAAATGTTGTTTTGCCAGTTTCAGCCAGACCAGTGAAGGTCACAACAACGCAAAAAATATATTTTCTTTCTAAATACGTTTGGATATATATACTTACCACGTCTGACTGTAAGCATTATGGCGCCAGTAAGTCACCCTGTCTCAGCTGATTTTAGCGGCTGAGGCCAACAAGATGAACTGGAAGCAGCTCTGCCATAGCCTCATGGTACAACTCTGCGCAGATTATACGCTCGCACTCGTTGGGGAAAGCCCTATCAAATCGTTTTTTTTTTCAGCCCATCATCAAGAATGGACATGCCTCAGCAGATCCACAATGTCTTCATTCCACTGCACACACTGTCTCGTCTAAGCTTGATCTTAGCGTGGCCTGGTATAGCATGCATCTTTCACTGTGTGCTTTTGCTTGACTTGTCTTCCTTCCTTGGATTATGGTTGTTTGGGGGCAAAATAAAATGTAAACCTCATGATAGAAGTATCCTCCCGACTTTGGATGCTCAGATTTGACTCAAGTGAAAGCTCTACAAACATGTGTGTCAGTCCGATTTGTGAGTCCTGAGAGTCAAGTAGAAGGGGAATTCTGTTCTAAAAGCAATCATAGATGAGGTGAGTATAAGAAATCCCCTGTTGCTGAACAGATTGCACGTGTCCCCACGAGCACGAGTGATGGTAGTTGGTTCATTCTGTTATCAACTCAGCACTTTTGATTTCTACTGAGCCTTATAACAAAGACTCGATTATAGTGGAACTAATGCTACCAATTCCTTGAATTAGAGCTGGAATTGCCACATACTCTACTGCTATACTTTGTGGCAGTTGGAGCTAACGTATTGCCTTGATTCACTATTCAGGATATAGTATCATTTGGAACAAAGTGAATGTGTGTGCACTGGTTCTTGTATCCGATCTCGTGGTGGCAACTACCAACATGTCATCACAAGGAGCTGTGGGGATTGCATGGTGGGATGGTGGGTGGGACTGGGGAAATTTCAACTTGAAGGATTGCCCGGAAATGTTAGTAAAGATTTCTCAATTGTTTTATCAACTTCGACAAAATTTGGACCAATCTACTGTATGGTCCAACATGTTAGCAAAGATTTCTCAATTGTTTTTCAACTTTGACAAAATTTGGACCAATCTACTGTATGGTCCAACATGTTAGCAAAGATTTCTCAATTGTTTATCAACTTTGACAAAATTTGGACCAATCTACTGTATGGTCCCAGGCACACCATTATGGTTTAAGCCTTTTTTGACTCCAGCACCCTGCCCACCAGCATCCTGCACTGTCAACCAACTTCCTGCAGGAAGCTGGTGGATAGGGTGAGAGAATCAAAGGGTTAAGGTTTTGCAGTCGGTGGATAGGGTGCAAGAGTCAAAGGGTTAAGTAAATGTGGTCCATTTTTGAACAGCTAAATTTTTTTTCAAATCTGTACCTTTTACAAACACCAGAGCAACACACTTGATGGTACTGAAAAACTTGAAAACAGAAAAAAAAGTCAAAGTTCAGGGTCACATTGCATGCATGAAAAAAATGGCAAAAAAGGAAGTATGGCTTGAGCTTCCTTTCTTTTTCACTTTTGCTTCTTTTATTATTACTAGTGTGTATTTTCATTTTAAAAAAAAAAAGTTTATTTTTACAGGGAGATTATCTTACGATGATACAGAGGGATCACATTGCCCGTTATGTATGCATCAATCAAGATTTATGAGCCATTAGGTGATAGATTTTAATCAAATTTGTAACCAAATTTGATTCAGTGGTGTTATATATGCATCAATCAAGATTTATGAGCCATTAGGTGATAGATTTTAACCAAATTTTGATTCAGTGGTTTCTTTCAGTGAACTACTATGGATGTGGGTGGTCAAAAATGTGAAAGTCTTTACTTGGAAATACCTAGCTTTTTTGAAGACAGATTGTTAACCTTTTCACGACACACTGGCCGCCGGTGCCAAAAAAGTTCATTCCTGATGCATCGTACCCCCAGTGCCGGTAAAGCGTCTGCTCCCCACAGACGCACCGGTCGGAAACAACTACCAGTACTGTTTAGCAGAAGGTTTTAGCTAAGGGACAGAGTCTGTTTAGTTGGTGTAGCTTTACACTTGATGCTTTGACTGATAACGGAATAAAGTGACCTCCCCCTGACCAGGAAATTCCAATGCCTTGTGTAAGGTCTGCACTATCTTCCTTGGTAAACTGTCTGCTAGGTAGGCTACTAGGCATGGGAATTCACTAGTTATTATAAACTTTACCATCTAAGCTGACTGCTCTTTCTCTCTGTTTCTCTTTCTCACTTGCTGTGTGTGTGTGTGTGTGTGTGAGAGAGAGAGAGAGGGAAAGAGAGAAGAGAGAGAGAGAGAGAGAGAGAGAGAGAGAGAGAGAGAGAGGAGAGAGAGAGAGAGAGAGAGAGAGATTTCAAAGGTCACATTGCATGCATGAAAAAACTGGCAAAAAAAAAGTATTTTTACAGGGAGATCATCTTACGATTTTTTGACAGTTTTTTTCAATACAGCACAGTAGTTACTACTGGGACATGAGCACGCGTCTGGGTTATACTCTGTGACCTATATTGTTCTGGTCGTAGCGGTAGCTTAAGTGTTGAAGTTCTTATTTGAAAATAGTATGCTCGCAAAGATCACATTTTGAGCTTTCTGGTAATATCAAATACTTTGCCATCAATCATTCTTTAGTAGCTGTAAAATAAAATAGAAAAGTAGTAAAAATGGTAAGTCAGCAGGGAAGAAAACAAACGCCAACGGCCCGGCGGCTGGGAACTTGCCGGGGTGTGCACTGGCCGTCGTGAAAGAATTAACCTCATGCCCCACATTCTTCTTTTTTACACTCCACATTTCATGATGGATTTAAAGTGAAATTCACTTAGATTTGACACAAACTGACGATCCAGCATAGAATCCCAAACTTATCATGCCCCACATTGGATAGCAAGCCTGTTACGACAGCCCTCCCTTTTCCCCCAGATACGATTTTAAGATTGTGATGTGCTTTGTAAATAATATCTTTATAATCTATCATACTTTTCATAGTAAATTTCATCATAAATCACACCTACCTCTCCCACATTTATTCTGAAAAAAGACAACCATCCACAGCTTTTCATCTCCCCTTTTCTTTTCCCTCTTCCGTCTCAACCCCCCCCCCCGTTTCTTATGCAAGTCCCACAATCCCCACCCCCCTCAAAAGGAAACTTGCGACTGATCAATGACTTGAGCGCTGTTGACCCTTTGACTCCCGCACCCTATCCACCAACTGCAAAAACGTAACCCTTTGACTTCCTCACCATATCCACCATAGCGAATAGGGAGAGGAAGTCAAACAATTAAGTTTTTGCTTTACCTGCTTGCTTAACAATGCAGGACACTGGTGGCCAGGGTGCGGGAGTCAAAGGGTTAACTGGAAGTAGAAACTAGTCTCAAGTGTCTGTCTACCACTGCTAATTCTAATTGCTAGGAAAACTCTCCTCATTTATTACCTTTACAGTAAGTTGGGTTTGCATCACTACTGTTGGTTACTCCATCTTCTGGCATTCTGCTACAGTTTTGAACTATGGCTTGATATGATCTGTTAGTATTTTTCAATGACTAATAAAGAATATCCCCCTACCCCACCCAGGTCCTTACTGAGTCTACATGTCCATACATTATGTCCTATTGTTTAACCCTTTGACTTCCGCACCCTGTCTACCTGCATTGTCAACCATGCTAACAAAGCAAAAACTTGACCCTTTGACTCCCTCACCCTATCCACCAGCTTCCTGCGTGAAGCTGTTGGACAGGGTTAGGGAGTCAAAGGGTTAAGTTTTTGCAGTTGGTGGATAGGTTGCGGGAGTCAAAGGGTTAATACAGGAGACCAACAACATGGGTCATAAAATCACATCATCCATTATAGAACCCATTCTTCAAAAAAAAAAAAAAAGAAAAAAAGTGACATACATTACGTTGAGGTAATTACTGTGCACATCACCTGCATGTGTGCCCAAAATACAATACATACACACACACACACACTGAAGAAAAAGATTCCCTAAGCACACTTGAGATTTCATTATTGAGTGCCATGGCTAAACTGATTCTGCTGATAATTACCATCCATAAAAAAGACTACATGACAATGAAAATCGTTAAAGACAAATAGCTTTATTTGACAAATCAAAATTACATGTACACATACGAAATGAAATGTCACAAAAGGTGAGAACTGTCCACTAGTTATGCAACAGTAGTGTCAGAAGAATGAATAAAGCCTTTGCAAATTGTTTTTCATCTGCATGGAGTGTCTACTGACTGTATTTGTCAGACTTTTGAGAGCAAATCTAACAGCAAGCCGGGTTTACATTTAACTGCATACACACTTGGTTAAAAAAATCATCCAGTTGACAGATTCAGTGCTTGCACTGCAGCCTTCTCTACAAACAAGGTTCATACCATTCTTTTGAAAAATATTTTGTGGGGGCAAAAAAAAAAAGACAAACAAAAGTTTAGGCTTTCAGACTAGGATCTACAAGGAATGGGCTGAACTGCGTCCAAGGTGTCTGGCAGTTGTAGATTTTGATCTGATTGTTGCCTTTTCACATGAAGGCATACACGAAATAATACATGTCACAGGAAAGTTAAGAAACAGAACTTTGCTTGAGAAAGACTGTTGCTTCTTTGCTAGTGCATACAAGTACACACTATTGAAGTCAGAAAAATGACAAAGCGACACAATGTTTTCTCAGGTTTTTCTAATCCAAAGTTTTAATGAAGTCCAGATCACATGACAATCAAATTTGACAGTCGACAACAGCTGAACACCACTAGGCAGTGATGAATACCAAGAAGCTGTGTTTTCAGACCACCAGTTAAACAATACATCAATTTGCACAAACTTGTTGCTGTGACTGTCAACAAAAGTGGGGCACATATATTACCGACCAGTGAAATTTAGAGTACTCACAGAAAGTCCTGCTGAAAAGATCAGTGACAAAACAGTTGCTGACCTGGATTAAAAAAAAAAAAAAAAAAAAAAAATAGGAGAGAGGCTGTGAATAACCAGCCTACGAAAATGGCAGAGAGAACCTAAGCAGACAGGGTGATATCCTGAAGGCAAGAGGCTACAGCAAACAGACAAGGATATTATGTTACATACACAGTAGTGAAGTTAGAAATTCACTAGGGTGCTACGGTCCGGGGCAAATGGACGACAAATGTGCCTTGTCAAAGACACCGCCACCATCCTCGACCGCCTTCCCTAACATCCGTGCTGATGATACATACACACGACGAGGCATTCAGAGCACGCAGCTGCAGCACTGGCATCACAGTGACGCCCAGTACCAATGGTCACTGAATGAGAATAGAAGCACACCTGAAGATCACAAAACTTGATTGTAATGTTGGGACTGCTTCCTCAATCCCTGGGGTTGTTTCCCTAGCCTAAAAATTCATTCACCCACCTCTCCATGCTGTCCATCAACACTGCAAGTACAGCTTCAGTACACTCAGAAAGGAAAAGGAACGGGGTACAACAACAGCATAGTCTGACTGTGAACTAATGCAATACAAAGTCATACATCATAATGTGGACTCCACAAAATTGTTCCGTCTTCATAAATAATGACATCAACACTTGTACCATAAAAAGCTTTTTTTCTTCCCTTTTTCAGTTTTAATGCACATGCTTTCAAAATAAGTGACAGTTGAAGAGACGATAGGACAGGAAAATGGAAAGGAAGGGGAAGGGGTAAAGAAGGGAGGAGAGAGAGAGAGAGAGAGGAGAGAGAGAGAGAGAGAGAGAGAGAGAGAGAGAGAGAGAGAGAGAGAGAGAGAGAGAGAGAGAGAGAGAGATTGAGACTGAGATTGTACATAACAAAAGATGGAAAAAGCAACTACCAACAAATGATACAGGTACTTGTTACTGTACACACAAAGATTACAAGTGATGACTTTTTTGTAGAGGAGCAAGTCTCAAAACAAAAAGGAAAAAAAAAAACCACTCGGCCCTCTTTGCTCTCTACACAAAAATGTACGAATGTCATTCAATATACAGACCACAAATAACTGCCACATTCTCAGACATACAATGACTATGGTGTGTGTTGTAACGTTGAAAAGGTGCACAGAATTGGCCAAGGTGAAACAGGTCTCCCGTGCCACCCCCTGCCCAGCGACAATCTGATGCAATGAAAGGCAGAGCACATGGCAGTGATGGCCTGGAAGGGATACAATGGCGATAACCACTGCCACCTCCTCTCCCACCACAAACTTCTACATGGTAAGTGCAACCACCTTCTACAAGGTCCACGTCTAACCCACCTTGGGGTGAAGGGGAGGGGCAAGGAGGGGGGCTACGGGGCAAGTATCATGAGACATGGCAGACAAAGAGGGAGTATACAGCACTACACACAGCCACTACCATTTGTCACTGCAGTGAAGAGGATTTGAACAGGCTAAAAGAGGAGCAGACACACCGAGGCACATCTTGAGTAAGGGGATTGAAAAAAACAAAAAAACCTCACACAAAAAAATGATCATGCACAGCCTCCTGTTGCACCTAAAACGGTTGTGGTCACAGAACAACACAGACATGCATCTCCTCCGTAGATCAAGATGTTTGATGATGACGATGATGATAATGACAACAATGATAATTATGGATCAACCAGAGCCACACAGAATGGAAAGACAGTATCAAACAGAACAGTCTGCAAGTCTTCTGTGCCACTCATATCTGCTGAACCGGCTTCACTGTTTCATATTCAAAACACGCCCTGTGAAGCGTCAAGCCTGTGGGAAGAGCAAGCAGGAGCCACCTCAAGCCAATGTTGCAGCCAAGCATGACACATAAGTCCCTGTTCATTCAAAATCCTGCAGACCACAAGACAGCACAGAACCTCCATACAATGAGAAAGCGGACGTGGAGAAGAGAGTACAACAGACATGTTTCCAACGCTGGACACAACCACTTTATCGTCAAGCACCCTCTCACACGGCACGCACACACATGCACGCACGCATGCACACACACACACAATGCATGAGCAAGGTCATTACAAAACAATTCACTGCTCTCAGATCCAAAAAAAGTAAATGTCCAAAAAAAAAAAATTTGCACTTCAACAAAGAAAACAAAACCTTGTACAAGGTAACACAGCCTTATTAAGCAACAATTCAAAATACAAGTAAATATCTGAATGAACACAAAAAAGCTAACTTGCAAAACCACTGGCAGAAAAGGTATTGGTAGACAAAATGACCAGAGCTCAATGGAGCCTGAAGGATGATACTTGCTAAAGCTTTGCTGAGTTATACAGCCGATATCCCACTGTCAGGTACTGCAACTGTATGCAAGATTAGTTACCTTCTGCCTTTGGCCGCTTGTTTATCCCACTTCACAATGCAAACAACTAAGCAATCTCCCATGGCTTCTGTTTGCCTATAACGAATAAAACACATGGTGTCCAATAGAAATTGTACTAACTGCTGGTGTGTGTCAGATATACAATGGAGCACTTTCAAGATGATTTTCAGTCCAATCACCAACTTGGCAGCATGGAGCTCAAACAACAAACAGGTGACCAAAAAGGAACTTCAACAGATTACAACTCTTTGCCTGAAGCAGGCATATTCAGCTGTCACCCCCTCCCACCCTGAGCTGATGATTCATTTGTGTCCATGTTCACCGATCTGACAGACGAAACATATGGTCCTGCATTGTGTGATAATACCCTAAAGACAGGGACTGAAAACTTTCTGTTGTGTGGTACAGCACTGAAGCATCACTGTGTCACTGATGTGAAGGACACATCTCTAAAAAAAAAAAAAAGAGAAATATGAGGAGTGAGCGATTCAAACAGACAAGCTGGACACTGAGTGTAGAACAATGATCAATGTTTTGTCTAAGTTGCACTTACACAAAGCTGGACCACAAGAAAAAGAGAGAGACACACAACAAATTAAAATCATCATTCCTGTGATTACATTTACAGACACTCAATGTACACTGCCTACAGCTTACATTCTCTCCCATTTACATGTCCCCTCCCCTCCCATACCTTTTACTTCTTAAATATTTGAATGCATACACGGGAGAAATTTCAAAAGACATCGCACACAAAAATGTTTACCACAGATTCCAAGGGAAAAGAAACAGAAAGACATACAGAGTATAACGTACATTCACAAGTTCACGCACGAGTCCTGGATAAGTGAATGACAGGTGCATATTCATCCAGTCTTAACAGAAAAAGAAAACCGTCAGAGCACACAATCAACCATGGTGACTGAACAAAACCAACACAGAAAACATAAACATGAAGGGGAGAGGGCAGAGAGAAGATAAGCATCTTCACAGATGTGTGTATGTGTGTAGATGACATGTGGTAGCACAGCCCCTTTGGCAAGGATGAATAAAGTGTGCAAAATCGTCTCCTGGCAGTCCTTATCCATCACACTCATTCTTTTTATTGGCTGACAACCATCCTCTCCAGCTGACAAGGTCTGGCCAACCAGTCCAATCGTCTACATGCCAACCATGGCCTCTGGTTAACTGTGGTATGGGCAACTTACCCCCCTATTAATTAGTCTAGGCCAAGACCCAACTGTCAGTGTTGTCATCCCTCCATAGTAATCTTATCATCATCCCTCCCTGATAACCTGCCTGTTTTTAAACTTTTTCCATACAATTTTTGAACACCTGTTATATAACAACAGATTTGGTCAATTTACAAAAATCGGAATGAAAACTCCACATCCTTCTACAATTCTACTGTTTTCCTTATTTCATACAGTCTAAAAACAGATGTGGATAATAATCAGAACGAAAACTTTTTTCCTTGAACATCATCTAATTACCTGTTATTATAGACTGCTGTATGCAAAAACCGTTCCCATGTTAACAAAGACTCACTTCATAACAAACAATGCAGTCATTTTATTTGTTTTATTCTAACAATGTGATTATTTACTTTATTTCCTTTCATTCATTCCAACAACATATGCATTTCTCCAATCTCATGAATCTACAAGCCAGCAAGGTTTGCCCCCGAGACACAGCCTGTCACAAAACATGCATTCCAGGTACAATAGTAGAAGAGCAAATCAGACATACAGACATGCTTGTCAACTGGAGCAGGTCTCTATGATACAACTATAGCTAACAATTTATGTGAAACTCATTCACCCAGTCAGCCTTGCAGTCACTAGAATAAGAGATAAGGACTACACAAGCACACAAACACAGGAAACAGGCCTCTCAAACATTTCAGGGGAGGGCTGCTTTCTTTCAAGACAGGCCATGTCGAGAAAGCTGCGTTCAGTCACAGTCCTTCGCCTACAAACCACACGGCTTCCTGGACAAGTTGTACACAGTCCACTTCAACTACTAGGAGTTTGGATCTTCCTTCTTTTTGTGTCAACAATTCCGTAGTTGGGTGACTCAAAATATAGAAAAAAAGGGAACGGCTCAACAAAGAAAATTATAAACTGAAAGCCAGGCGCTTGTTCGTCAAATAAAACCCAGTCATTCTTCTGTTCACAAAAAAAAAAAAGATAACTTGATGACAACTTGTTCACACTGAAGAGGTGATACGGAGCCACGCTAGGCTTAAGATCACAAACTTTCAAACCTTGACAGGAGGGTGGAAAGAAAAAAGACAGAAAAGACAGACTACAGTCTTTGATTGATGTAGTTATAGAACAGTAGAGCTCGGATGTGACAATCTGCCCAGGTCTTGGTATATATGTCCCTGTGGCTGTGAAGACCTGGCTGACAGCAACTGACTGCACTGGGGGGGGGGGGGGGAGAGGAGATGGAAGGAGAAGGGAGGGGAGATGTTTTGTTGTTCATGATACAGGTTGCGAGGCTTGCCAAAGGAGAGGACAGGGACTGCACTCCCCACAGTGGTGAGGCGAGAGACGGGGACTGAGCAGGGCGTGCTATCAATTCCAGATCTTCAGGAAGCTGTCCCAGGAGCCTGTGGCCACTGCCGACCCATCCTCAGTCACCCCCAGACAACTCACGCGATTGTCGTGGCCTGCCAGCACACCTGCACATTCACACACAACATCAACTATACTGTCCCCACTCGGCTCACTTTTTTTTTAAAAACACAGAACACAGTCTTTCCATAAAAGATGTAGTGATAATGGAACAAAATATCTGAACTTATTCCGTTCCTAATATTCTCTCTATGAAGCTGATACTGATATAGGAACGCAGAGTACCATTCAGCTCTGCCATACTCCATATAATGAAAAGATCCTTACTAGAATCTATCAGTCACCAGAGTACCATTCAGTTCTGCCATACTCCATATAATGAAAAGATCCTTACTAGAATCTATCAGTCACCAAACAGGCAACAGACAAGAGCTTCATGTTATCTAAAGACAGATGCTCATTTCAAACAATCAGTTAGCCAGCAAAGTCAAGGGTAGCCAAACAACTAAACATTTGGTGTGTTGACCTAAGAAAGATCGAAACATTGCCTGCTTGGTGACTGACTGACACTTTTCCTCATACAGATATTAACAGTTTTCAAAATATTTTAGTGAAATTAGGTTCCCAAAAGCCCCCCGCTTAGGCTGTCCGCTACGTTAATTTGACCTAATTTTAGCCTGTCTTTAATCATCGATTGACTGGTTGTGAGTGAATAAAATCGAATAAAAACTTGATGAAACAAACATTTGATATCTTTTTTATCATCTACCATGTTCGTTTTATTCTGTTTGTTTTAAAACCGAAGATTGATGACTTTGAAAATGTCGTCTATCACTTTCGGAATTTGACGTCTGAAATGGCAGACGATGAGACCTAAAAAGGCGGGCGGTTTTAAATCCCGTTCTATACGCGTACAGCCATTGGACGGTAAAAATAATCACACCAATGGAAAGAGCGCTTTCAGCTCGTTCACATGATATTTAAATGAAGTAGGTCGCTCTAAAAATAGGTTCTGAAAACCCGGTTTGAAACCGGTTCGGACGATTTTCAACTCAAAACAAAGCATCGATCGTTTCCAAAATTATATGTGAACAGAGAGGAACATTTCAGCTTTTTAACCATGTAAATATTCAGCCGATGTGCGGTTTGTACCGGTAGAGAGAGCCGCGAGAAGAACATAAACAAAGTGAGTTTCGAGCGAAGGGCGCTTACCTAGTGACGCGTCAAAACATGGCTGCACTCGATGTATCTGTGACCGACCCAATCGGCGAAGATTCGACTTTGCATCAGCCTGTGACTGATCCACCGAATTTGAATGATCTTGTTGGTAAGTACACTTCTTCTTTTATTGATTTGTAGCTTAACTTCGGCATAAAAGCTTATAATTTTCTGTTACGACCGAGTAAAGTCGATCGATTGAGATGAGAAGCTCTACTTGGTTCGAGTGTGTAACATCGGACTAGAGGGTCTCCCTCATCGCTGGCAAAATTAATTATTCTTATAGCTCCAAACACAAAATGAATGCTTTTATTGCTTAGTAGACATGTTTGACTCTTACTTCAGGTAAATATTTTGCACGAAATTGTAGAGTGCAGCTGGAATTTTAAAAAGGTTTAGTCACGTGACCCCGTTTCAAAACATCGTCTGCTATCGGGGTAAGAATGCAAAGGCTTCAGAATCCTCCTTTCTGTGTCAGTGTGCTATACAAGTCACATAAACTGAATTTATATGATATTCATGTGTTGTATATTTCTTTTCAATTTGCAAATAACTTTCAGGCAGGCTTTAGACATACATGATAACTTGAGTTTGAACCTGATTTTTGACATCACTAAACTTGTTTATTTTAATATAGGCCTACATGTATTAGTTAAAAAAAAAAAAAAGACAAAAAAAAGACATGTTTCTGATAATGCAAGTTTTGAAATGTGTGTCAATGAAATAGGGAATAGGAAAGAGGGAATAAGTAATCAAATGATTAAGTCATTTATTTAAATGGATACATTTTCCTGTTGTTTAATTATCACATGGATGTCAAATGTGGAGACAATCATTTCATGTTTCAATCTTTCTTTCTTTTACAGGGGACAGCATTTTTGAAGCCCTAAAGGCTTCTTTTGTACCAGGGAAGAAGGGTAGACCACCACATCCCCCCAAAGTTGCCTTGACAAACAGGCTTCTCCTCCAGTTGGAGCTACTACGCCAGACAACACCAGACAAGACCTACAATGATGTAAGAAATAACTGTTTTTCTGTGTTAACTACTGTAAACTCTTTTGCAGAACGGCACATATTTTGGCTTGAGTGATATCTATTGTGGCTTGTGTTGAATCAGTGTCATATCGTTTAACTTTTCTTTCTTTTTTCAGCTTAACACTGCAGTTCTAATGATTAATTAGATTTTTCATATAATCTGTGACAATGGTGACAACATATATCAATAAGCTAAAAAATATTCTTTAATTAATGCAGGCGCTTGGATTTGATTTTGTCGAGATTTTGCGCTGTATAAATGTTGTAATTATTATGTATGCATGTGCGTACGTATGTATGTATGTATGTATGTATGTATGTATGTATGTATACGCTTAGATTTATGTATGTATGTATGTATGCATGTATATGCTCAGCTTAGATTTATGTATGTAAGTATGTATGTAAGTATGTATGCATGTATGTATGCATGTATACGCTCATATGTATGTAGGTATGTATGCATGTATACGCTCAGCGCTTAGATTTGATTTTATCAAGATTTTGCGCTATATAAATAAAATATATTATTATTATTATGGGTAAATAGGATTTATAAAAGTTTCATATAAAGTTTCTGCACTAATGTAAAGTTTCTGAACTTAAATAAATTTTCTACGCTTGTGATCTTTGTGTCTTTTGATGATAATGTGTTCATGATATTAATAAAAGTTTCTTTTTTCACAGGTCACCCATTGGTTTGCTGAACGTCTCTTCCCTGATATAAGCTACCCTGCTGATCGCATCAAGGGCCTCATCTCTCGTCTCAAGAAGATGCTTGCTGATGCCTCTGCAGACGACATTGCCTGTCAGAAGATCCTGGACAATCAACTTGACTTGGACTTCGTTTCCCCGTCCCTGCAGAAGCTGGGATTGAGGAGGAATATCCTTCTTGCTAAAGAAGCTGTTTCTGTGTCAGGAGCAGATGTCACTAATGTGGTGGTTTTAGACATTGAACAGTTTAGGAAGAGAGAGGATTGTGGGGCTTTTTTCACCGTTCATTGGATGCGAACACTGCTTAAATTGGATGAGGGAAAGGAGGAGAAGGAGAAAGAAAATTCAAGGCTGAAGCACGCCATCAGGAAAATGAAAGAAAGTTATGACAAACTCCTTCGTAAAAAAGGAGAGGATCGCGAAAAGAACTTGGCTCTTTTCCTAGGTCAGCCATTTATTTTGCAAGCTGCTCCTTCGTCAAGTGGGAAGGCTGCACCTACTGAAACTGAAGTAAGATTGAAAGAAGCAGAAAAGAAGATCCTAAAGCAATCTGAGCAGCTTAAAGTAGGGGAAGAGCAGGTAGCAGTACTGAGCTGCACTGTGCAAGATCTTTCAAGGGACAAGTTTAAGCTGGTTGAGGAGATGAAAGACGCAACAGAGCAGCAACGACTTAATTTAAGTTTACAAGAGGAGGTGAGGACCCTGAAGCTGACAGTTCAACAGCTACAGCCAGAGCGACTACAGCGATTGCAGGACAAGCTGCAGAACTTGAAGAGCGCTGAAAAGAGAGCTGATAAGGCTGAAGGTGACCTAAAAGCTGCAAAGGAGGCTGCACAGGAGGCTTCAGAAGAACATCAGCGCACAGTATATAATTTAGAGCGTGATCTGCGGCGCAAGAAGCAGCGTGTTCAAGAACAAGATCAAAGAATTTCTGCCCTCCAAGAAGAGCTCAAGGTTTTGAATTCTGAGATTTCAGCAGCAAGGGGTGAGGAGAGGATAGATACAAGGGTGAGAGAGGAAGGGAATCGATTTAAGGACAACATCAGAAAAACAGTCTTAGCCCTTCATTCCCAAGCCCACACCCCCACTACCAGATGTTCAGATGTTATTAAGATTGTGGGCGAAGGCATTTTTGATTATAAATTTGGTGAAAAAGACCTCCCAACAGCCCAAACTGTAAGTAACATTTTAGATGAAGGGCAAGTACTCGCAAATGTCCAAATAGCAGAGAAAATTCTAGAGTCATCAAATATCACCCTCCATACCGATGCAACATCGAGGCAGAAGAAGTGCTATGTAAGCCAACAAGTGACACTTGATATAAGTCCAACAGAAACACTGTCATTTGGATTTAAAACAGTCGCCACCGAAGACTCTGCCACACTGCTGCAACTTACCATCAACCAGCTTGGGTGTGTGGCTGAGTTATTTGCAGAATATTCTGAGCAGGTGCAGGATGAGGTTTTCAGACAAATTCTTTCTAAACTTACAAGTGTCATGTCTGATAGGGCCGCAGTTATGAAAAAGTTCAATACCGTCCTCCTTGAATTTCTCAAGACAAAGATTGGCCATCAGACTGTTGTTCATTTTCTCTTTTGCAACGCCCATTTCCTTATTGGCTTGCAGAGGGCTTGTGAGACCACATTAAAAATCATGGAGAAGGAAGTCATTGCTGCCTCAGTCACCAGGGAAAAACTTGGCAGGGACAAGGACAGCAGGTTCACCATCTTTGGCAACTCCTCAGAATCCGCCACACATCGTGTCATTCACCACACTTGTGACCTGGTAGGCCCCAGAGGTGATGAAAAAAATGGGTGCAGACAGGACTGGCTAGCTCATTGTAAAGAAGAAGATGTGACAAGTCTGGTGACAAGCTACAGAAGCAACCGTTTTAATTGTTTCTTTGAAGGTGCAGCAGCTGTCATTTACCACCATGACCACCTCCGCTCGTTCTTTCCATCACTCGAGCACAACAACCTGAAGATAGACAGCCTCAGAGCAGACCTCGAGGACAGTAGGTTGATGGTATTTGTCTGTGCTGTTGCCCTGATTTTTGTTCGAATCACTGGCCCTTACTGGGAGCTCCTTGATAGCAGAGTGAAATACACACAGCTACATCAGTACATCCAGGCCATGGACAACAAGATGAGAAGTTGGGAACAAGACTCTTCTGACCTTCTTAATCCCCAATTTCCTGGCATCTTTGGTGGAGAGTTTGAGATAGCTGGTAAGCGGCAGAGGCTCAGAGATGCTGTAGACAGGTGGGCATCTCGGCACAAGGAAGCAGTCAAGTCTGCGCTCCAGCAGCTGATGCCAGGAATGCGTGATAAGCTCATGACACAACTGACTGACTTTCTACCAGGAAACATCTATGGGGGACCGCCTGCTGAGATGCCCCCTGAACTAGACCATTGCCCTCTGACCAACCTACTAGGAGAAAATGTCTTTGGTGATCTTGATTATGACATTAACAAGGCCCGAAACTCAACCACTCACCAGCGAACATCAACCAATATGCTCTGCCACAACCACACATCTGAGTGGCTTCAAGGGAAGCGGACAGCTGAGGCTGCAAATTTGCTGGCTTTCGGGCGAAAGAAAGGCAAGGCTCTTCGTGCACAGAATCGGGCAGAGGAAGAAGCTGTCATGCTCCGCCTTCGCCAGAAGCTGATTGATTCCAGGGCAAAGAAGCTTGCGAAGGAGGCAAAGGAAGCGGCAAAAAAGGCTGAACTCATTCAGAAGCTAATGCTTATTGGTGGCCCCTGTAATACAGCAGATGATGTTGATAGGCTGGTTAGCCGGCACAGGCGGCAGGATGCCAACCTTCTTCTACAAGCCATCAAGGACCAGATTAGGTACCAAAAGACAGTCTTATTGAAAAAAGGTAGGCTGAGGCTGACAGGACCCCTTGAAGAGCTAATCCAAGCGCTGAAGGACCATCTTGACAGTGGAGACACCGTGGAGCCAGCAGCCAGGACACCACATCTCGACGAGTTCCAAGAGTTAGACTTTGGCCATGACCAGTTTCAGCCCCCATCGTTCGAGCATATTGGCGAATGGGTGGCTGTCTTTTATGACAACAATTTTTATGTCGGAACTGTAACCAAGATCATCAGCAAAGAGAAGGCAATGGTCAAGTACCTTGCGAAAAGTGATGTAGGTGACTTATTCAAGTGGCCTAGTGCTGATGATGAAGCAGAAACTGAGAGCTGCTATGTGTTCAAATGGAACTTGGATGTGAACCCTGTTGCGCATAACATGAGGCAGTGGAAGGTGTCAGATGTAGAGGAGATATCCAGAGCGTACCTGTCATTGAAGTGATGTCATTATGATGTCTCCCCATGGTATTGAATTTAAAACATTTCATAAACATGTATGATACATAAAAACTATTGAACAGCTGAGTTGTTATTTGACAATTGTTTTATGAAAATGATTAATTAATGTTTCACAAAATCATTTTGATGTTTTATGCCATGCGGGGGTGCTGATTTTTCCTCAATAACTAGCCACAATACTAGAAAAAAATGAATTTTTAGAATAATGTTCAGATATCTTTCTAATTATACCTGGTGCATAGATCTTTTCAAAACAAACATTTTGATATAAAAATCATGCTTGTATGTCAATTAGAAGCTTAGATATTATCATTTTCAGTTTTGCCTCATCGGCGACTGCGATTTTACAGTTTTTATGGATTTTAGGGGCTTGTAATTAGATAACTAATAAGTGTACACCCTAGAAATAAATCACAGCTGTTTTATATGCTAATGAGAGCTGATCTACCAATTTTCATTGATACCTTGTTGAAAATGAGGGTTTTACGGTGCCTCAAAGTTGCTATTTTGCTCAATTTCAAAAATGTACGCTTTTGACCCTATATAGAGCCGTTTTCAAATTTGAATAACTTTTGAACTAATTGTCATAGAAAAAAAATAAAGTTACCTTTGGAATCAGAATGAAAATATCTTTCTGTTTAACTACTTCTTGATAATCAATTCTGAAATAAGTTGGGGGGCTTTTGGGAACCTAGTGAAATACTATTTTTTCTCAACAGTGTAGGTTAACAAACTAAACTAATTTATTCATGCTCCTGCTCAACACTTGCTCTCAATAACGCAACTGTTTACACCACATGGCATATCTTTATTATATGAACAGTACAGCATGCAAAATCCTTTTAAATTCAGGGGAAAATCCAGTTGAATGTTTTACTTCCTTGCATGCATCAGTACATAATCATACACAGTTTATTAGTGGCTGTTGTATGCCTGCCGGATAGAGAAGACAGATATTTATTGTGAAGGCCACCATACACAAACCTGGTGGAGGGAGGTAGAAGGGCAATATTTGTAACTTCCAAACTGATTTTCATGTATCATTGGATGCATCATAAAACTGTCAAATAGATTTTCTCAGTTCAAAATTGCGTTATCTCCTAGTTTCAAGGCATAAAATATATTGCCAGCCAATATGGGAGTGAGAGAGAACTTGGAATTCCTATAACTTGGGATTGTACTGGATAAAAGTCAACAGCCTCTTTCATGGAGGGGAATCAATATTCAACACAATGATGCCAAATAGCTATATGCAATAAATACATGTAACTTATATAACTATTCCGCTAGATGCACCACTTACACATCACTACATCTGCAATAAGGTTTTCTTACATCTAGTAGGCAGCTACGAGAAATACAGGTTAACTATAGTTTCTGTGATGTCACTGGTCAGTCTTTTTAGTCATCACCATCAGAGAGAAGAGGGCAAACAAAGTTGTCTGATTCGATTGTACACTGGGCAATTAAACATAAAATGTAGTTTGTATTCCCAGATGGGAATGGCAAATTGTTAAAAAGACTGAAAGGGTGGGGTGCCTGGGCAACACCCTTATTGGGGGATGCGGGGGCTTGAGAAGACTTTTCAGTTTTTAAGAGGCAAACTGTGGTCTCTCCTTGCATATATGAGAATAGTGTTTAGCCAAATATGTACGGAAAGGATTAGTTTATGCAACAGTTTGCAAGTCTCCAATATCACCTGAACAATTATAGTCATCCCTCAACTCGCGTTCACAGCCTATGTATAGTCTCATTCTTTATTGGCCAGACAGCCACATAGCTATATCAGTGTTCTGTTTGTATGAACACATTTCATTCACTGTGGTATATTATACACATGGAAGACATTTCCTGTTTCACTTCATAGTCAGAACAATGGACAAAACGGTAACTTGCAGAACTTTGTCAGTACTGAAAGACAGCCAAGGAAGAAAACTAAGTCACTTCAGTTGTGCATACTTACACAGCTCCAAGCCTCCATAATCGCTAAAGCTTAAAACATCACATAATAATGTTTAAAAGAAACACTTTATTTTCTTACCAAAGTAAAAACATAAAATATTGTGGCTTGCAGTCCTCCTGCCTTTCCCTATCACTTAATTCACACGAATATTCCATCCAGGAAGACCAGAAGATCCAAGAGCAACAGAAGCCTTGTCCCGAACAGCTGACACATTCAGTGCCTCAGTTCTCTTTGCTCTATTGCTTCTTTTTGGTCTTGATGTGATTTATCAGCGCCTTTTTGCCATTTGAAGTGTAGTTCAGAAAATCATCACATATGGAACCCCAATTTGTCGATCTTTGTGATAGTGTTCAAAGTGGCACCTCTATGCCTATTTTTTTTCTTTTTTTTTCCCATCTTCCTTCCACGCAATCTTGATTATTTTTATTCAAGCCAGTTAGAATTCCAGTAGTTTCTACACCACACCACCTTTATCAATACATGGACAAGTGTCTATTCCTGATCGGGAAGCTTCCAAAACAGGATTCCTTTCACTTCGACGCGTGGTTGCTCAGTTCAAGAAAGAAGGTCGAGCGAATGCAATTCCTCAAACATAACGGAAACCAAGCCCGTTATTCTCAATTGGGTAAATTTAACCAAGGGAGATCTTTTCCCTTGAAGACAGAAACCATTTTCGAACTGTCTATCGATCGATGCCAAAGTTGGTTTTGACATTCATGCACTAATATATATGTCCTCAAATTTTATCAACAGATTTGCACAATTCATGAAAATGTCCTTTGGGGCTCTCAAAAATATGGAATTCTGTATTTAAACAGAAAATTCCCATCTCCGCGTATTGTTTATAGCCCAGTCAACTACAAGTGCCTTATCAGGGCGACCACCTTATTGGAACAACTCCCAAGTTTGATTTAAAAAAAAAAAAAAAAAAAAAAAAGTTAAAAATCAGACATGATTTTCAAGTCTAAAATGCACTGAAAGATCATATAAGATGAAATCTAAATAAATGATCAGTAGTAAAATCTTTTAAAAAACTGCATCTGGAGGAACATTTCTGAAGAGTTTTATTAAGCAGTCTGCTGTATAATGTCTACGTATCGCATCGTCCAAGATTACAACAAGGTGTCTGATGCTGAGTGGTACATCACACGGTTACACCAGTGTTTATTTTTTTAAAGTTTTGATTGAGTGTAGAATGTGTGACCCCTGTCTAGCCTACATAATACTTCTTTTTCCTACCACACATTTCCAAATTTGTTTAATGAGATGGCGGATCTGGCAGTTTGTTGTCTGTCTGGTTGTTCCAATCCTGCCAGATTTCATTTTGTTTATCCAAGTCATCATCATTAGAAATAACAGGAATGTGGAGTTGTCCAATCTGGACAGTAAGCCCTTTGACTCCCACACCCTGTCCAATAATTGCAAAACCCCGACCTTTTGACTCCTTTACCCTATCCACCAGCTTCCTGCAGGAAACTTGTGGACATGGTGAGGGAGTCAAAGGGTTAAGTTTTTGCTCTGCTGGCATGGTTCACAATGCAGAATGCTAACAGACAGGGTGCGGGAGTCAAAGCATTTAAACAGAACAATGTACTTTGCTTTTTTTGTAAACTTGGATAGACTGAACGAAAAGCATCTTTAGCTGTCAGTGAAATGCTGTATATAAATGAACGTTTAACAAGGACATGCCCATCTTAAATAGCACCCTTGCGTTTCAGTACTTCCACAAACATTTGTAAAGAAAGGGAGGAAGAAAATCGTGTGAAATGTCAATATGCATGTTTGTGGGCTTTCGATCTACCCCCCAAAAGGGGGGGGGGGGGGGGGGGGGGAGACAAAAACCAACTCACCAGCACGCTCTTGTTTCAAGACATCCCAGACATTGCAGTTGAAGTCATCATATCCACCCAGTAGAAGGCGACCACTCTTAGAAAAGGCCACCGACGTTATACCACAGATGATATTGTCGTGAGAGTACATGCCAATCTCCTGGTCCGCTCGGATATCAAACAGTCGGCACGTGGCGTCGTCAGATCCCGTGGCAAATGCATGTCCATTTGGGAAATACTGCAACAGCATACAGAGTTAGGCTTCAGACCGGCAAGCAACTAGGGTAAAACTAAACATTGCTAGATAAAGCCCTTAAGATTAGAAAATGAACTGACCATTATAGAAGTCACTCTGTTCTAGAGTAGTCTGTGTTTTTGACTTCTCCTTGGGTCTTTAAGGTAAGTATTGAAAAAGTGGCTGTCATGCCATGTGAGACAGGGTACCATAAAAAAATTCTCTTGCTAAACTAAAGTGTAAATTTTCCTCTCCATGTTTATGCATTTTAACTGGAATACATTATTATATGAGAGAGAGAGAGAGAGAGAGAGAGAGAGAGAGAGAGAGAGAGAGAGAGAGAGAGAGAGAGAGAGAGAGAGAGAGAGAGAGAGATAATACGAGTATTACCTAGACTGTGTACAAAGGTCATGTTTGGTTTGGTACCCATCAAGTTTCTACTGCATCAAGTTTGACATGTACATTTCTGTCTGGATAAACCTCTAAGAGATATACTCACAGTAATTGCATTAATATCGGATTCATGGCCTGAGAAAGTCTGCTTGCACATGCCATCACGGATGTCCCACAGCTGAAACAAATCCAAGTAACATGCCATGATTCAAAGATACCCAGACATGCTCCTCTTTTTCACAAAACAGACACAGCATACAAATAACATTTACAGGGAAAGTATATCATAGTATGTTTACACACAGAAATGTCAGTCATATATGAACATCACATGTTATTTCTTTTATTACCTATTCACAAATGTACTTTGTAACACTGATGGCTCATGTTCCAGTGGGTCAAATTGTTAATCAAGACTACTACAATAGGATGTTTCTGATGAGAATACCAAGACCTGCAATCCAAAAGAAATAAACACTGCTAAATGATTCTCCATTGCTATTTACAGACATTCATCTTGCCTTACAGCAGACAGCATCACTAATGACGTCATATTGCTTTTTCTCCAGATACAGGTCTCCCAGACTTTGATCTATTCCTCAAGTTGGAAGAAACCTTTGCTGTGAACATTTCTATGGTTCAGGTGACTTGGAAGTGGCGATGGTTAAGAAGGTACAACATGTAACTCTAGAGACTAGCACAAGGCATTTCTGACTTTCCTAACATACAGCATTCAGTTATTACATCATTGAACGATCGGGCCGGGTGAGTGTTAAGTTTCAGCCAGGTATGTGTGAAGTTTCAAAGTGATGTGACAATTTATAGTTATTAAAAGTTACTTTAACCCTCTGCCTACCGGATCGACCGCGAGATTTCCGCTTTCTGAATACCGGATCGACCAAGATCGACCGCCGAATACTAGGTCAGCGACTTTCACTTTCGCTATCGCATATCCCAGAATGCAATCGCGATATAAGCGTCTTCCGGTAGGGCCGTTTCCGGACGACATTTTGTGCTTTGTTGCAAGAAGTTTGGTTGAGTAGTTTTGCTGCTGTGATTTTTCAAAGTTCAGCCTTTTTTTCGCGAAAATTTTCTGCAAAAATGGCGGATCAAGAAACCACGCAACTTCTGGAATCCATTTTTGGATATGTTAGTGATGAAGAGTGTGTTTTTGAAGGCTTCAATCTTGGAAGAAATTTTGAAACAAGACGAGTCCGACGTCGATGTTGACCTAGTTATCAACAGTGATCGTCTGCTCATTGATTTGGAGTCCGAAATCGATAGTGAATCGGGTGATAATGACGGTGATATCGATTTGCCTATCGCTGCTGGGCCCAGCGCCAAAAAAAGGAAAATTCGGAAAACAAAGGCTGCTAGAGATTCAGTTATTGTTCACTGGAGTGATAGACTACATGAGGTGAGGCCCAAAAAAACTTTTGCTGGTTTTGACAGCCAGGAAACTGAATCGGACGATGACCAAATTTTGCGGTCAGTTGGCGTGTCCCATGATTTGCCTGTGGGTGCGTCACCTTTTGGATTTTTTTTTAGTCTTTTGATACCAGACGAATTTTGGCAAATGTTGAGCACAGAAACAAATTTATATGCTGCACAAAGGCAAGCAGAAAAAGGTGTAGATAAACTCTGGCAGCCTACCACACCTGATGAAATGAAATTATTCATCTATGTTCAGTTTATGTTTGGGATCATTCGCGTACCAGAAATCAGCAACTACTGGTCCACAGATCCTTTATGTATTGCTCAGGTTGCTGATGTCATTAGTAGAAATAGATATATAATAAATTAAATCAGTATTTTCATTTAAATGACAGCAGTAAAGCTATTCCCAAGGGTCAGCCTGGCTATGACCCCTTGCAAAAAGTGCGTCCTCACTGGAGGTTCTGCGCGCCCTGCGTAACAGCAACTCTGTTCGCCAGAAATCTGCTCCCCAGTCTGTGGCACAGGCAGGTGTCACAGCATCAGACCCTCTCTCCCATGGACCTGTCCGTCTTCCAGGCCTAATAAAGAATTGCCTGGTTTGCCAGAAGGCGAAGAGGAAGACGGACAAGGGATATAGCATCACCACAGTGGGGGGATGTGTAATTTGTTCTGTTCATTTGTGTAAAGGCACATGTTTTGCTGAGTTTCATCAGCACCTGAAATCTACCTGTCACTAGTGTCAGCAATTATATGTTCATTTTGTCGTTTTTTTCCCCTCAGTAGTTAGTAGACAAATCTTCTGTAAGTGACGCTTTTAGTTTCACAACACTGTTGAAGTTTGGTTTTTTTTTTCTTCACCACAAAAGTTAACTATTCAGTGTGGAGAAAACACAGAATGACTTTATTTTGTTCCTGAAGGTTTCAGTACTATGTCTGGACATGGAAAATCACTATTTGCTCCTAATCCATGACATTCTGTGGTTCCAGTGAATTCAGGAAATATTCTTACAGCGCCAAGAACTCTTGACGTAAAAATTAGTCTGATCATTTTGTTTTTTTTCCTTCATATACTAGTTCACTACATATGAAAAAAATGGCTGTTTTGGATGAAGTGATGTCTTTGGCATTTTTTCATCAAATTTATGTAATTGGTGAGTAAAAATTTAATTTTTTATTGATTTATTTGTGGTGGGTGTGCATGTGTTGCGGAGTTACTTCCCTTGCCATGGTATTCTCATAGGCATATAGCACAAAGTCATGTGGTAGGCAAAGGGTTAACACTATTCAGTGATTCCATCCATTCCAATTTCAATGGGATATTCTCAAGTGAAACGATGCAGTTCCAAGCTAGCAACTCAAAATAAGATATTCAGTATTATGTGAAATAATCCAATTTTACACCTGCCATTCTAAATTTCCACCATCGGCCTAAATGGCCCAGAGCTGTATGTATGCCTTGGGCTCAGACTGAGGCCGATAGTCAAATATCCAATCACAATTGGTGTATTTTCAAGCTTTGGACATTCTTGTGAATCTTTGGGTAAACCAATCTTTGTCCTCTTTTTATGAATCTCTGGATAAACTGATCTGTCTTCTTTAATAGAGCTCTAAAAATTTCTCTTCAAACAATACTACTAGTATTTGTCTCATCTCTTTCTCCTCTTCTGTATATTGTCCATATTATATGCTATTTGTGTATGTTTTATTGACTGTTAGCAAGCCTGTGTCAGTATATGTGCATTTGCCATGACGAGTCCCTATGTAGATGTTTGTTTTCATGCATGCATGTCTGTGTGCATGTTAGTGTTTACATATGTATGTGTTCATACAGAAGAGTTCTTGTATCATGCCTACCTACAATATTGTTGTTTTCTTCTTCAGTCATATCATGCTTGTATTACTGGTTTACTGTTGACTTATGTTTTTACAAGTTTCTGTCAGGTGCAAAAAGCTAAGCTTAATTCTCAGAATGTTAAGCTACACAAATTTTTAATATTTACCCATTCTTGCAGCTTTAACTTTTTCAGCACCTATGCAAATCCTGACATACGAGTAACAGCACCCAGCACAGTATGTTCAAAAAGCCAAGGAGAGACAGGGAAAAAAGAAAGCTCACTCACTTTAGCTGAAGCATCACAGGCGCCAGAGACGAAAGTACGCATGTCAGGGGACAAGGACAGACTCATGACGTCCCCAGTGTGGCCAGCAAAGGATGTGGTCTGCTGGCCGGTCTCTATATCCCATAAAGCACTGAAATGTACAATACAATATTTCTTTATTAATCCATAAGAACTTGAAATTCACAGAAACCATTTCATATTTTCTTTAAAAAAAAAAGACTGGAACATTGCATTTGCTTATTACAAGCAAAACATCTATAATATGTGAACTCCCCCTTCCCATGAACAACAGTAGCAGCAAACAACAACAACAAAACAAAATCAAACACCACACACAACTATCTGGCATCAAACATCTGATTTTACAAAGTTAGCAGGGACTTGTTACCTGTGCCTACAAATCTGGGCTCTCATTACTGTCAGGGTAAAAGTCATCTCTTATTCTTTTAAACGGAATCTCAGTTCAAAGTACTGGTCCATGGAGGTGAAGGCAATCCAACTGTATGAAATTTATCAAGCCTGTTACTAATTAACCTTAATGCTAATGCACCTACACTGTACAAGAATCAGATGCGATGAGGCATTTACATGGCACAAGGATCAGATTCAAGTGTGAGAATGTGAAAATTATTTGACTGCTTTGCACAAAAGACACAAACCAGCCATACCCTAGAAAGGATAAGGAGGACTTATGCAAGGCTACTTAAACAGAGTACAAATGAGGGCATAAAGAACTGGTAAATCCATTTTACATTATCTGACCTAAGGTAGATATACACAGTAATATTGAACATTGCTGGTGTCTAATAGTCTTTTTCCCGTCCTTTCGTCTTTTTCAACTACAGGAACTTTGTTGGCAGTGTTTGTGAAGCACTCCCAAACACAGTTCAGTACACTGAAAAATGTTAAATCATTAGCAGACTTATAGGACAGTAGCTGAAAATGCACTAGCATTTAATACACAGCTGAATCTTCAAACTGTCTGACAGAAAAAGGTGGCGGCACTATCTTACACATACCATGTCATGTCACCAGAACTGGTAACAATCTGGTTGTCGTCGATAAAGCGACAGCAGGACAAGTATCCTGTGTGTCCAGGCAGCTCACGAGATACTCGAACATTGCCCTCCCTCGTTTTCAAGCTGTAGATGGAGCAGATGTTGTCCAAGCCACCACAGGCAACATAGCCACCTGAAGGGCATAGGCACAGGTCATAACCCAGCTGGAACGCAGTGGAATGGCGTGTACCTGAACAACAAGCATACAATGTCACAAAAATTCGCAGACACAGATAAACCATTCATTTTCATTCACAGATTGAAATGGAAGGTACATCTTTAGGGGACCACATTACCTTCTAAAAGAGTAAAGGTAAAGGTTAATTATATCTATCTTGTGGGGGACCACATTACCTACTTATGGAGTAAAGTCAAGTTAATTATATCCATCTTGTAGTAAGCTGTTCTCTACAGAGAACACGACTGTAAAGCAAGCTGACTACCCTCAAGATGCTGTTGCACAATCTGCATCTTTGGTGGGCATGCAAGCTGAATATTTTTCACGTTTTCAAAAAGCAGCCACTGACATACCTGCAAGATCTTTTACCATGCATATTGCTATTCTGTATGTTATACACATGAAAGTTTAGGCACTGGCAGGTCTGCACATGTTGACCTGGGAGATGGGAAAACTTTCCTCCCTACATACACGACACGGAGGCATCTAGGCAGATCAAGTCTACACCCTTCCAAGTGGAAGGTGCTTAGATGCTTCTGCCTGGAAGTCCAACATTTAACCACCTGATTATTATGCTCATCATAATCATGTAACCCTTACACTGCAGGGAAGCAAGGTGGCAAAGACAACTCAAGGACCAGCATTATTCGGAGGGGTGGGGGAGCACATCATACAGAATTCTGGGTCATGAAACAGAACATGCATTGAGTCTGCACAATAAAATTGCCTCACTTCCACATACAATCCCCATTTCTTCTGAACATTAACTAGAGGGAGAGTACAATCAACATCCATCACACCATTCCTTGAAATCCTAATTTATATTGAGTAAATACACTTCCAAACAAAATACTCAGCACTCTCAGCATTTCTGACTATGTGAACTCTAATACTGATTTGTATTTCCAGGTTTCATGTCCAGGCTCATATTTGTGCTTAGATGTACACGCGTTTTTAAAATTAAAAAAAAAAAAATGTAACAGCCCTGATATGGCTGTGAGCAGTCAGTCTGGGTAGATACTAAATAATAAATCTAACTTGCATTCTGAAACAAATCTCCAAATTATACCTAACGCTTGCACAATTCTACCAGCATCAAAGAGAAGTAGGCCCACTGAAATTACTAGTAGTACCTTTGGGAAGTTGCATTGATATACAAAGAACACATACTATACTTTTTCAAATGATCCCCCCCCCCCCCCCCCCCCCCCCAAATCATATTTTCTAATTTTTATATTTATTCTCGACATCTATCACACTGTAAATATAAGAATAATCCAACTAGTATACAAAAAACAACCCCCCCCCCCCCCCCATCATAAACAGACTTTATCTTTTACAATTCAGAATTCAAAACCCACCATACACAGCCTTTTATCTTCTATACTACAGAATTCAACCATTTCAGGCCCATTCCCCAGATCAATTTTTCAAAGAAGCTGCCATATGAAAATCAACCCCATTTCAGGCCCATTCCCCAGATCAATTTTTCAAAGAAGCTGCCATATGAAAATCAACCCCAATTTCCAATTCTGTCCAGATTAAGAATGTTCTTTCAATTCAATTCCAACAATCGACTTATAAATCCCCCACTATTTCATTACGGCATCAACACCAATGCCCCCCACCACCCTTTACTATTTCATTACAGCATCAACACCAGTCTCTTCAAGTATCGTACAACTACTATGTACATGATTAACATTTGTTATTGTTTAACCCTTCGACTCCCTCACCCTATCCACCAGCTTCCTGCAGGGTGAGGGAGTCAAATGGCTAAAGCCCAATCGACGTACAGGACCATAACCATCACAAAAAGCACATCATATTTCACTGGAAAAGAAAATTAAGTAGACATATCAATAAATTCAAGTACATAATCTAAGGACAGCTCCTGGTATTGACCATTTTGTTAATTTATCACCAGGGATTAAGAACAATAATAATAACAATAAAAAAAAAAAAACCACCCGAATACAAACAAACATAACTCAGGACATTAAAACATAAAAATGGGCCTAACTTACCTAAAAGTGCTTCAGCACATTTCCTCAGACAGTCAGAGCCTAAATGCACTTAATACATGTACCCAATTATCAATCCTAAATTAAAACATGTAAGACTTTATAGAACATACATAGGTGAACCGATTAGCATGGCAGAAAATGACAGGAAGAAATGACAGAAGGAAAAGAAGCATGGCAGAAACAAAGAGACAGAAAGGAAGAAATTTCAAGTACAGTATTTCCAGGCAGTGGGGATACTATTTATACTGAAGGAGCCTCCAGTATCCCCACTGGGGATATACGATTAACAACTACAATGGAAAAAGACATCTAATTAAAGAAACAACAGACTGACTTCTCTAGTCTTTCCCCAATAAAACACTCAAAGTGAGAAAACACTTTTGTTGTTGTTGCTTCTTTGCATTATTTGCTAAACAACAGAAAAAAATGATCCAGGAAACTCATCGTCACCTTGTTTGTTGTGTAGCCATCCCAAACTATCAATTTACCATCTTGAGAAGCAGAGACCAGATTTCTGAAACAGATGGAAAACAAAATATGAAAACATCCGTAAACAGATGAATGAGAGAGAGAGAGAGAGAGAGAGAGAGAGAGAGAGAGAGAGAGAGAGAGAGGAGGAGAGAGAGGAGAGAGAGAGAGAGAGTCAGTCATGAAATATGCAAAAATCTTCTTTCAGTGGTAAGGCAAAAGTTAACCCTTTGACTCTTGCACGCTATCCAACTGCAAAAACTGAACCCTTTGACCCCCTCACCCTATCCACCAGCTTCCTACAGGAAGCTGATGGTTAGGGTAAAGGCATCAAAGGGTTAAATTTTTGCTTTGCTGGCATGGTTGACAATGCAGGATGCTGGCGGACAGAGTGCAGGAGTCAAAAGTTTAAGGAATGATTAAGGGACAAGGAAGACCAACTGTTAAGGGAAAAGGAGGACCAACTATAAGTCCTCCAGGCCCTCTGTTCTGTTATTTCTTTAATCAGAGTTGGTAGGGGATAAAGGATACTTCAAATGGATTAAAAAAGGAATTAAATATTGAAGGGAAGGAGAGGAATGGTAAAACGTGTGCTGATGCTGAATCATTCCAAGCGCAATTTTCAAAACCGCTTTCCTTCTGTTGCCCAAATACTGTAGTACTGGAAATCTAGAAATGAATCCAGACATATAGCAATTCTTTGCCATCTTTGTTTCTCCCTGCTGCAGCTTTAGAGGGCAGGGATGATCCATTTGTATTTAAAGTTGTCATCTCTCTTCAACATGTCTTTTCATTACACTGTAACGAATGGAGAATCCTCTGTCTGTACTGAGGTCTCGATGATATAATCTTTTGTATGGCAACTACTTTGTGAAATGAAGTTTTCAGACAGCGACTGTTGTTTATCCTGAATCTACGCCACCAAAAGGTTCAATCTGCGTCCCTGTCTTAACCCTTTTGATTCCTTCAGCCTTTCCATCAGCTTCTTGCAGGAAGCTGGCATATAGGCTGAACAAGTCAAAGGGCTAAGCCTTATCATCTGTTGTAGCAGCCTGGAAATTATAAAAAAAAAAAAAAAAAAAAAAAAAAAAAATCCATCCATCCATCCTGTTAGTTCACAAGTCCTGAGGAAAAAAAAGCATAGTTCACAAGTCCTGAGGAAAAAAAAGCAATGTTATCAGTGTAAAGCAAGGACAAATACACAGCCATGGTTATACAATGTCAATGGTTAATAACGTACCATAAATGTCAATGTGGAATGAAAAGAAGAGCAAAAACAAATGAATTGCAGTGTGATGATGATGGAACCCAGACTACACATACACACAATAGATGACTGCAGTTGTAATCCACTCTCTGGGAAAAAATCTCTTTGCTACACTCAAAACCATCTGAATGAGTATTCCTTTTGTGTCCTATAACTGAAAAAGTCTTGTTTGTTGTATGTGAACTCTTGTCTTTAGGCTGTTAAGGATTTAACACACACACACACACACACACACAACCAAGATATGCCAGCAATCATACCTCCACCCATTCATGCACAACCTTGGTGTACAAAGGTAGGCTTGTGAAACTGTACAAGTTAGGGGTAGACAAGGCCAAACAGGGCTTTCCATCTTGTCTGATGGAGAAAAAAAACAAAAAAAAAAACCCCAACAGCATAGCGCCACACAGGGCTACTGGCCGGGCAGACACCACTATGGCGTCATGTCAGGGAAACCACTAGCGGCCAAACACCACTACTGCCAGTTCACAAGCTGGTCCATAGCATCCTCCACATACACACACCAGCACTTTTCAATCGATACAGCTTGGCACCACTCTCTTCTTCTTGCCTCCCAACTTTCAATCAATAATGATGTTGCCTTGGTAACCGGCTCAGTGGTTCAGCACTTGGCCTACGCCAGACTGAGAATTCAGAAGCTGGTGAATTATTCCTTTCTACTAGTGGGCTGAACACATTCACTGCCAAACAACTGGGGTATTTCCACAACGCTTCCCTGGCGCATTCCTCTGAAAGGGCCATCAGTTTCAATCATTAATTATTAATTTCTTCATACACATGATTGAAAAACCCATTCTCTATGTGTAATGGTAAACGATATAATTGTTCATATGCGATGACATGCACTTGCATTTCATTTTACAAAAAAAAATTAGGAGGCTTAGACCGATTTATAATGGTCAAATAAATGGATTATCAAATTTCCTTCGATAACAGGTGAACTGATAGGAAACTATGACCTTGGAAGTGATCTAAAATCTGATACCAACAGAATTTGAAATGGAGATTTTATTCTGTCACCATCTAAACCTCCAAATGTTGCATTTTGCTTGTCACTGGGTATGCCAGTTAAGATAACATACCAAATTATATGATAACATGGTTCTATACCCGTTTTGCTCCCCATGCCACTTGACTTAGGCCCTGCTATTTCTCTTTTTTCCCTGCAAATTTTACAGACCCTGCCTGCAAATTTTATAGACCGTGCTACTCTGTATAAATAACAATCACTCTACAGATTTAGCAGATTAATTAAAATATATCATTGTCAAGCCATTTACACCTGCCTTTTCTGTGCCTTTGTGTGCTATTCTATATGATGTATTCTTGAAAATTGCACAAAAATTCCAATCAACGTATGCTGAGAGACAATTTGCTACACAGCTCAACATTCACAGTTCAGCTGGAATCTGTACTTAAACAGCAGAGAAATACTTACTGTAACCTCGACAAATTTTTGGATGGCTTGACTCAAATAAATGGGTGAAGCTCATCCAAACTTACTCAGCCATTCACAACTTTCATCTGGCCAGACATCTGATCCAAACATGGTACCAATTTTGTACCAAATTAGGCACAGACTTTTTACAAAAGTTGAGAATTCCTTGCCGACACATTTTCTGTAGTCTTCAAAAATCTGAAATCAGAGTTTCCAGCAAAATTCATTTTCTACAGCAACTTTGAATCATATTACTGAGGATTTCAATTCTAATTAACTTTCATAGCTGTGCCACATGTAACTTTGTACACATGAAGTAATATTACATAAATGCACACCGAGTACATGAAAAAACACCCAAACACACAGTGGCAATAAAAACATTCCGGAACAGTCAGCAATTAACAGTTTTAATCCCATCACTGCTAATGCTTTTGGTTTGTAGAACATGCTGAGAAAATGTCCAGAAAAATAGAAAAATCAGACTACAGTCATTGTTTGCTCATATCACTCCAAAAACACGAACTATAAAATGAATGAGAAATGAACAAAAATTCTTTTAGTAACAATTCGCATATTAACATTAAATTTTTATTGTTCAAAGCCCAAACCTTCTGCCCAGGGCTATTATAACATGCTGAACCGAATTCTCACAATTCTTTCTGAAATGTTGCGCTCCTTTTGTTCACCTCTCACTCTTGTGAGGTCTTAAACCCTCATGACGGTGTTTGTTGATAGAGTATGTTAATATGTTTGACAACAAGATGACTAAAATAAGCGGAATAAAACAAATTACTAATGTGTACGGCATCAAGACGTTGCTATACCTTGTGTAGCACATATTTAAATGCTCTATGTTGCTTATGTAGCATATATACATAATAATAACAAGAATAATAAAAGATTATATAGTCATTGCAGATGACACCAACAGAATAAATCTGCATAGGTTACCCACAGGTAATACCTGTAATTTACAAATTTCTCTCAAATATTCTTGGAGAGCTGTCACATAGAAAGAATGGCTGCAGATAAAGCTGGGCCAGAATGTGCCTCACCACTGTCACAGAGTTTTAAAAAAGTGTAAAAACCTCTTCCAAGTGTTTGGTGTAAAAAAAAAAAATCTCTTCAACTTCAAGTGTTTGTGAGGCACACAGTAGGGTAAAGATAAACCAAGGAGGAGGACCAAGTGCAATTCAAGTAAATCATGATCACTCCCCCCCCCCCCCCCCCCCAATACTGTTTTTCATTTATAACGGAAAACTGTTGAGTTTATTAGGCTGTTCATGTTTAATGTCACCTTGAACTTTTGCTTGAGACCGGTTTGCATTACTTACACAAAATCAAATGTATGGTTATTTTTGAAACCAAGTTCAAATCAAGCCCCCAATATGCAGACTGGTTGTTAAAATTGTTTCATAGTGAGTGTATACTGACTGATAAACATGAATGCAGTCATATCAAAAATGGTCCAGGAAGACTACAGTCACAGTTCAACATTACATTTTAAAAAATCTCTTTTCTGAAGACTATGCAGACACACCTTTAGTGATTAAACTGTCCCCCACCAACACCAACACTGACAATTAAAATCTGGTTTTGAAGAAGAAAGGACAGGTCAGTTGGTCCCTCTGATAAGCTACAGTCCACCACAGAATTTATCCAATGAAGACAGCTGTAGCAACCACAGGAATTTTGCTGAATAGTGTGATGCACCAAGAAACCACATCTGCTGTAGACTGTTCCTTTTGGAAGAGCACAGGTAAATAAATCACATCTATGTAAAGTCGGTTCTTTTGGGAGGGCACAGGTTAATAAAATCACATCTAACCTGGTATGCATTTATTGCAGAGGAAATCCTATGTACTCGATTCATCAACGATCGCATTTATTGCAGAGGGAATCCTATGTACTCAATTCATCAAAACTGCATTTACTGCAGAGGAAATCCTATGTACTCGATTCAGCCACAATCAATCGATAAATGCAGCTGAAATCCCATGTACTCGATTCATTCACAATAAATTGATCACTTCTCAAACCTCCTTTGCCTGGGTTACTGCACACTGGCCATATTTCAACCAATCAAGAACTGTTTAATGAACATTTTGGGGTGTGTGATGGGAGAACAAAGCAGAAACTACATTTCCACAAAAGACGGCTTGTGTTTATCAAAACTTATTTTTCTACTTGTTGCACAGGCTGATGATACTTTGATCACTGCCATAACAAAATGAATATCCCCAATGACAACTGTTTGGCACAGACAGGGAATGGAAGTTAATTGAAGTTCATCCCTTTAGCATTCCAAGTTCAACTTGCAGGAAATTTCAAGCCTAAGGACTGGCCACTTTCTTGCACAGCAATCAAGTATACACAGTATGTGGTAAAAGAGAAATATCTGGGAAAATCTGGATGTTTGCAACTTTTACTACACACTCCATTTCAGCATGAGCTGGTCTTCAGCCTCTTGTGCAGAATAGGAGAGAAAACTGTCAAGCGTTTTTTTGTGATTCAAATAGCTGTCACAAGCTAGGTTTTTCCTGTTGATATTTACGTGGAAATGCAAATTCACAAGATTCAATTTGCTCTTTAAACAAAAGGGGGCGGGGAGGAGAGAGACAGAGAATGCTATCGCTAGATAAACAAAAAACATTTGTGAAACTGGACATTCAAATACAAAATGACAATAAAAATGAGGAGATGAAAAGAAAACCAAAAAAATCCAATATGTCATCCAACTCAGTGACAAAACAAATTTAGATTGTATGTACATCAAAATGCTTCTAGCTCTAAATCTAAAGTATGTCCAATCTATTTTCTTTTTAAAAATGTTTTCTTTTACTGAAAGATGCACTCCATATTAAATGTTTGGATATTATTACTAGCATTCAAACATCATTTCTGTGAAGTGTACATAAAACTGTTCCAGTCCTCTGCCAGATCTTTAGCCTTTTCTGCTAGGCCTGCAGCCATAAGGATTGAAAAAACCAAAAAAAAAACAACCAAAAGTAACCCGGGTAGGGGAGGCAAAACAAGAGCAAGGATGCATTTTCAATTTCTAGTTGGCAAGGAATGTCTGAAAACACATGAATTGCCCGAGGCACTGAAACGGATTAACGTGTAACAGTACCAACATTTGAGACAAACTTTAGCCTGACAATTGTCACCATTTTTTCATGAATACAAAACCTATAAAAAGTATGTTGTTTTAGGTGGAGAGACCACAATTTTTGGAGTAGAAGATTGAAGCTTCAGTCGGAATGTGAAAGGGTTAAAATATGAATTCACACATACTACACAATGATATCACAACATATCTGCGTAGAAAATGAACAGAAGTGCAGATCTACTACAATTTAAGGCCAACTAGTCAGGAAGATCACTGGAAATGCTTTGCTTCTAAAAAATTTCCTAAAATCAGACTCAAACCCATTCAGTACACTGCAAGGTGACAAGAACCTTGTGATGAATACACAAAACAACCACTGTCCATGATCATTTCAAGATACCAGTACAAAAGGTTTTAAAAGTGGTTTGCATGTCCAGCTGAGTGAGCAAGTTCTGACCGATATGCAAACATGGAGGACATGATAATCAGCAGAAGTTAGGATCTAAACAAGACAATATCCTCCTCCTGTGCCAATCAACAATCATTTGACCCACCGAACTATCAAAAAAACTGAATATTTCTAGGCTAAATATTTTAGGTCGTTTCCTATAAACAAATCCAACCAGTACAAACCTGAATTAATCTGTTCTTCCTATAAACAAATCCAACCAGTACAAACCTGAATTAATCTGTTCGATCACCCTATTCCCTGTATTACTGAAAATAAGATAACAAAGCGAGTCTTTTCTTTTCAGTCATTTTTTTCCGCATTAATTACAACTTTAACAAAGGACGTCAAAACAGATTCATTTTTAATACAAATCAGAATTTCCGGATTAGTTAATTTGAAAGGTAAGACATACACACTGTATAAGTTTTAGTTTGAATATTATTCACAATAGTAGTCACCACTGAAAAGCCCGAGAAAAATTTGAGTACATGTTCACACGAAAGGAGGGGGTGGGGGAGCGTATTTTCAACTCTCCTGGGATCAAGCAACTCATTATAAATGTTGTAACATGAATGCGGAAAAAGTTTGGTAAATTTCAATAATTACACAGTAAAACGCGTTATGTGCACTTGAGCACATGACAGCTATTTGCTGGTAGTGTGTCTGTTGACACTGACTGCAGTGAAACTGGAAGGTTTGGAAAATATCGTTAACATATCAAACGAGTATTGCTCATGCAAATGATGAAGGTCATGGAAGCAAACATTACTATGAAAAGGAAAAAAAAAAAGGAACTAGTATGTATAAGTGATATATCTACCAATAAACAAACGCAAACTAACCCAAGTTTGTTTCTCTTAGATGAAAGCACGACTAACAATGATTTTTTTAAAACAAATTAAGTCCAAACCAATGTGGACTTCATGAGTTCAACTGATAAAAAGTTATAACGATTACAAACTGTTGCTGTTTTTCTCTATGATTACATGCTATTGCTGTTTTTCTCTGAGGCCTAGCACCATTTGATAAGTCAAGTGTTATATGATATGGGGGTGGGGGTGGGTGTGTGTGTGTGGAAGAATTGACGTCACCCTCGATTACAGGTGGTGGGGTCAGGCCTCTGTACTGAGGACAAGACTGACCCAAATTGAGGCGGTCATCTAATGGTGGATTGCAATACAAGTAAAATTGTTGTGACGTTTTATATGTGTCAGATAATGCCACAGATGAGTATATTACCAAGCAAGCCTCTGTAGAGAGGACAAGACTGACCCAAATCGAGGTAGTCATCTAATGGTGGATTACAATAAAGGTAAAATCTGTTGCAATGTTTTACACACATGTGTAAGATAATGCCACAGACCTGTCAAATAGGTAGTTCTGTGATGACAAGCTTAAATATGCACCACTTGAAACCAATGTATTTCTGATCCCCTGCCCAAATTGTTGCCCTCCGACCAAATAATTTTGACTACCAGTCAACACTATAGTTGAACATATACAGGATCCTTAAGACAAATAAAAAAAACCACACACACAAAAAAATAATTCAGTGAATAGGAAGCAGAGGATCCCTTGTCAAATGAGCAAGGAGGGCATCCACTGACAACGAAAACATAAAGGGACAAGTAATGATGGCATGAGGCTACAGGAAACACAGAGCAAGACAACATATGTCTTGTTCCATTGAAAAAGCCTAAAGAAAGGGTGCATTGGGTGCTTTTGCACAGTGATGTAGGCCTACAGCATGTGGCTGATTGACGCACGCTTGTAAATGTCTATTTTTGCTTTCCTCTGAATCAACTTTGAGCGAGAGCATTAATCTAGGTATGTACAATAAATGTATATGAACTTAAAACTTTTAAGCATAACCATGCACACACTGGCAACTAGGAGCAGAATAAACCATTTCACATCTACATTAATTGCAAGCATACACATCGATATATATAAAAAAAAAAAAGGTTAACAGCAACTTCAGTATTAATAATACCACTGCATTTTCAGACCACTGACGATGAAATCTCAGAAAACTGCACTGGAACAGCTTCTGCAATTACTTGTAAGACCAGTGTATCTTCTTGTAATAAGACATCATCTGGCTGGAAAACCCACCATCATCCGTAACTAAGAGTCTGAATTTGACCGAACTGCTTAACTTAAGGGTGGCAAATGCAGTCAACCTGAAACCAGAATGGTACTTGTTTGTTTATAGAGATGATTCCATTGTAGACGTCAGTCACCACTCTTGACTGACCAATGATGATCCTCCAATTTGGCAATGGTGTGTTCTTAATGCCAGTAGCTACTCGCTCCCTCTCTGATTACAATCCACCACAGTGTACATTCCTTATTCTATGAAAATCCACAAAAAATGGACGGTAACCTGAAATTGTATTCCACTTTCTGAGTCTAGTTCTGGTTCCGCTTGTTTGTAAGAACAGGGAAAAAATGTGAGCCGGTTTTAAGTGTTGTGGCTGCTGCTGCTTTCTCGCTGATAAATTGCTTCTGGTTAGAGAGAGATACTTATGTACATCGAAAGGTCAGACCATCTTCACTTTAAAAAAAAAGTTCAATGTCATGAATCAGTGAGTGAATAAACTGTTAAAAGAGCTGATGAATTGAAAATCCACAACTCTGACAATCATGTCTAGTTATCATCATCGCTTATATTGAACAAATGTCTGAAAATTTTCACTGGATGTTACATTAAAATCCTTACAAAATTTTAAGATCTCTCTCTAAGCAAGAAAATGTCATGAAACAAATGTAGCCATTCCAAATTTGAATGTGAATGTTGCTTGCTAAGGGAAGGACACAAGACAAAAATACACACAATGACTATGGCGAAAGTGGGACACCGGGTTGCACTAAATTACTTGCAGTCAGAACAAATGGTGGAGTGCAACAGTGAACTAACAGATGTGACTGGTTCGAACTGCCGATGGTAGCACACACAGAGATCCACCTAACACACTGCCTGGACTAGCAATTGTCCCCATCTTCCATTCCCTCCCCCTCAGAGTTTGGGAATGATTTACAAAGGTGCTAGCCAAAAACTATCCAGAAAGAGCTGATCAGTGAATGGATGGACGAATGATCAGTGAAAGAAACAAAGTGATACAACAGTAAGCAGACCGACATGCAGTGGACACAAAACACTGGCCTAAATCCAACTACACAAAAGTGAAGTCAAAAGACATATCTATCTCGCTCACACACTCAAAAAAACAGATCTATCTCACTCACACTGAGTAGCACTCTGCACCCACTCGGTGACCCACAGTAATGTATGTGTAACCAATTATCAAACCAACAGACAGAACAGGAATGACAGACAATTAAGTGTACAGCCTGGGGGAATAACAGTTGGAAGACACACCATGGCTGCATGCTATGCATGCAATCTACAAGTGTCCATAAACAGTGGTAAGCGACATAAAAGAATGAACACAACAACAGATGATCTGTTAACACAAGAGCAAACCATGAACACACACACAGATGTTATGAAAAAGGTATAGTTACCCCAAAATCCTGATGCAAACAGAAAGCAAATTGACGTGATAGTGACAGCCGATGGTCAGTTTATTTCAGCTTAAGAGCCAAGACAAACACTTCAGTTAAAGCCTAATCAAGCAGTCTGAATAACTCATGTCAGAAGCAGGATTTTGAAGAACACACTTCTCTTCCTGAAATTTGGATTTTTTTTTCTAAACGCTAATTGCAGAAATGGTGATCAGGAGAAACAAACTTCACTGATGACCATGAATATCTCAGAAGCAGTAGAGCCAAAAGGAATCTTCTATAAGAAAAACCAATGTCCATTTGTTGTTCACATTATCTTTGAAAACTGAGGGCATTTACTAACAGACAGTTCACCAGTGAAATAAATGCTATGTTTTACACATAAGCAGTACCAGTGAAATCGTTATGCTTTATATACAGTGTCCGATTCAGCTTTTAAAAAATTCTGTTTTCTTTTGCAAGATTAAAGAAATAATCATACTTTCAATGGACAGTCTTCAAATACTGAATCACAGTATTTTTTATTGCAAAGTTATGACATTACTATCAATAGTACCTGACCATCTCGACAACTGCTCTTTACTTTTTTTATTTTTTCATGAAGTTTTTAAGGACAAACAATACTGCCATGAAGATTGTTTCAATGTATGTAATTTTGATGTTTTCTTTTAACTGTACCTGAAACAACTTTTTCTATGCGATAAAATGAAATAATTCAGGCCTTGTTTTAGTGTGACTTTTTATACTCTCAAAAGATCAGGTTTTTGTCTTGGCACATATGAAACTGCTGAAAAATGATTGATAAGCACAAATTATTTAAGAACTGTTACTTGGGCTTTTGCTCAGTTACCAATTATCAAACAGCCACTATTATTCATGCCATTACCTTCAAACGTTTGGGGGGAAAAGTCGGAGTATATGTTTAAGCCATGATCAAGCATAGCACCACAAGACTCAATAGTTACTTACCTACAATCTGTGGCCCAATGCATGGCATATATTTTTGCAAGATGACCCCGAAGTGTGCGTCGGGTACGCATTTGTATCCTGCCTACGGGGTCATATGCTACTGTGGCTTGAGCAAGAGTTGTGTCGCCAGCGGCTTTTCGTGCTTCCTGTTAACATAAACATAATTCATGCAGTTTGTACAAGAATGACTGGAAAAAAGGCAAAACAAATACATCATAAAGAAAATGACCTAGTGGACTGCCTTCTGAATGCCTTTGTTGATGTGAGAATGATCAAAAATCAGAAATTTCCAGTAACAGATATTGCACAGAACCTACAATTCACATGGCCACAAAATGCTACGTTCTTTTTTACCGAAAATGTTTACACAAAAAAACTATTCTGAAACTCACTTCCAAAAAGTTACATCACGTCAATCTTCGTTAGTTAAAATTTCAGAATCATTAGGTCACAGTCCTGTTAATGTATTACTTTAACTTTATGCCGTTTGTGTTTTAGTGTTACAATTTCTCTTCACATTGTTGAAGCTAATTGTTAGTGTTAAGTTTTTGTTCATTTTTCAGTTCTCCCACCTACTTATGTCTTTTTACACTGTCTCCCCTCTGCCCCAATCCAACCCGTTCAACTATCATTCTACATTTTATTTAATTTATTTATTTTTAATTCCCCTCTCGCCCGTCTAATATCACATATAGTGAAAAGACGTTAAATCAAAGAACGAACATGGCCGCAACTGAATCATACTAAAAACAAAATTTAAAAAGAGTACTAGAAATATTTACTTAACAAACATACTTAAATTGAAATTCAACACAACAGGAGAGAATATCTGCATCACACACATAATACTTACACGGATTTGGTTTTTGAGCTGTTCTGTTTCTTGTCGCAAAGCGTCAAGTTCGGAAGTCATTTTGAGGCAATTTCTGTGTCACCTGAAATCACAAAACATACAGAGATACTAAGTGATTTCTGCAAAGTAACACTGCATTAATTTCTAATCATATTTACAAAGACTAAAAAAATGCCATCAGTCTAATGTTATAAAATTCATTTTCATCAGTTAATTACAAAGCAAGCATGAATTTGTTTCAGTTTATTTATTTATTATTTTTTTGCTTCCAGTTTATCTTATCTAGGAGCTTCCTCCCGTTCAGGGGAGAGAATGAGAGGAAAAAAGGGACTGACTGAGACTAAACCTAGTGGCAGAAGTGGCAAGGTCTATTCTGACAACTAAAACCACAACTTGGAATGCATGACCGCATGACCACAACACACTGCAACATGTGTACTTTTGTACAGCACATGAACGATGAAAACAAAATCTCCCAACAATGATGTTAAGCTTGTCATTACAATTTGTTTACATTTATTTTTTATCGCACTGCCACTTACAAAAAGTTTCATTAACCTCTCCAGTGCATGGGACGTACTGTAAAAATAATTAACGCTTTGATGTCTTCAATGGAAAGTATGTACTGATGTGTCCCCTTAATGTGTCACCTATTTACCAAGGATTAAATGTTATGTCCATGTCACATCGTAAATTTTCCTTTCACTTTCAGTAGTTCCATTTTCAACCTCTGGAATCCAAACTAGCGTGAATCTTAAAACTTATTTATCCAACTGCATTATTCTATGCATGTGGTAAGCAGCCAATCACATTGTATAAATGTCACTGCCCTGGAATCTTGTAAGTACTCCTCTAGCCGGGTAAACGGATTTTAAAAACTACAAGCCCACAGGTATTTTCACTTGTCCAATATGCTCCACCTAAAAATGGTGAAATTCTTTTCATGCTGATGACCAAAAATATTGAACAGAATATGCTACTGCTACATCAAACATGGTCAAATCTTCTTCTGGAGCATTTTCAGAAAGTGAGAGGATGACAAGTGGGAGGTCCTGATGATAATACAAAAAAATGCAAAAGGCAGATGGCTTCTTGTGCGTTACATGGATTCTCCATGAAACTTGAAAGTAAGTTAGGGAGAGTTCCTAAATTCTTTTTTAAAGAGTATTTTGCTTTTATTTTGTTTACATGGCCAAAGTTTATTCCGGTCTGAATGGTCATTTGTTACATTTTGCAAATCATTTCAACATCTTGCAATTTTTTTTCTCTTTCATGATTTTAATGTTATTTTTCGTGAGAGCAGGGGGGAGGTACAGACAGAGAGAGGAGGCTACCTAGTGTGAGTGAGTGAGTGAGTGAGAGAGAGCGAGTGTGTGTGTGTGTGTGTGTGTGTGTGTGTGTGTGTGTGAGAGAGAGAGAGAGAGAGAGAGAGATCTTGGCACTGATGAGATACAATCAATATAAAAGCAAGTTTAGCAAAACAATTGGCATTTTCATCCATAATGCTCTTTAGTTTGCAGCTTTATTTGTTTAAAAAAAAAAAAAAAAAAGAATCAGACACAGTTTCCACTGGATCACTGATCACTTTTTATCTGTTGGCCAGTTGTTATGGTACTAAACTGTTTGTCTGTTGACTTAGTTTAGCAATGCCATGTGAACCGAAACGCGAAGTCAAATTTGTGGTACCAAAAACTGGGCAAAAACGGGGGCCGGCCGCAAAACTGGGGGGTCTTCAGTTCAATCAAGTATTACTGCCTCTTTAAGCGGTGTTTCATCCTTATTTTTCTTCTTATATGAATCAGAAATGAATAAAGATTTGAATGATTGCCATTTTATGTACTTACAGCGAAAATGGAATTAGTTATTTGATGAGAAAGTCGAAAATCCGCGTTTTGGGCGTAATCGCGGATATGGTATGCGTTTAGAATCGAAGTTTGTTTGGGGTGCTTCACTATTTCGGTCGGTACGGCTATATTTGTGAACCAATCACATTGTAATTTTGCAACCAATGAGAATCAATGTAACAAAATGATATATCCCGACGAGAGCTATGTGTGCCAGTTTCGAACCGAGACCGACGCTTCCAAAGTTTTGCTTTTTTTCATCGGAAAAGTTTGCAGGCAAGTCGCCATTTTTGGAACTTCTCGTCGGCGGGATTCGATTTTGCATACTTTTTTCTATGTGCATGTGTAATATGAAATCAATTTGATGTAAAATACGGCCGTACGCCAACTTTTTACATGAGGATCTGTTCCAGATCAGTAGCAAAACAACGTCGGAATGTGCCGACGCCATAGGCCTACTACCGGCGTAACAGAACACTGTGCAAGTTTCAGCTCGGCAAGTGTTACGTTGTCGGACAAAGACTAGATCTAGCAATCAACAGATCAAGTTCTGTTTTATCTGTGACATTGTATTTTTGAAGAAAAGGACAACTGCGTTTGAATTCGATTCGGAGTTGTCAGCCGAAGCTAGGTTCATCAACCATTTCCTCCCCGAGATCATGCTATTTGCATGTCGCAGTGTAGATCTGCTCACCCCACGACGGGCGAGCTTACCACTAAAAATACTATGTGCTCGACATGCTTCGCCGGGCCGTCGAAAATGGGTTTGCCCAAACAGAGGGGTGCGCATACCCGCCTCCCCAACTCTCTCTCTCAAATAAATGAATAAATGAATAAGTCTAAATTTTTTTCCTTCAAATCAACAAACAATTCTGTGCAAGTTATTGTACTTTCCTTGACATGAATCTCTCTCTCTCTCTCAGAGAACAAGAAATGAATAAATAAGTAAATAGGCCACAATACATTCATATCCAAGTTGTTAACAGGCATGATCCTCTCTCTCCCATCTCTCTCTCTCTGACAACACACACACTCTCTCTCTCTCTCTGACAAACGCACACACACTAACACACACAGAGATTTAGAATGTCACAAAACAAAATCTTCTGTTCATTGTTATAATACATATTCTTCATTTAGGTTTTGAAACTGAATAGAAGGCTAGAGTTGTATTATTTGTAAAGTAGGCCATCCATTAGCTTATGTAGTTGTTTCAATTTGTAGTCAATATCTGAAAAGGATAGGCCCATTGCCATTAATTTGTTTTAAAGGGAAGATTGCATCTTATTTAATAGTAGCCTGTTGTTATTGATTTGTATTAAAGGGCAAGAGTACACCGGAAATACTTAGCAGGATTGCTCTGCTTTGGTGGATTTTTACAAGTAATATGCTAAAAATCAAAGTCGCGAGTTTGGGCTTAATGTTAAAGTAATGTTAATGTGAAGACTATGCATTATGGTTTCCTTTCCTTTCCAATCTCTCAATGAATAGTATATATTATGCAGAAATTCATATATTTCTCTATTGTAGGAGTTAAGTGACCTGTTCCTGAATGGTGAGTGGTCCCATATCCTTCCTGAAGTTTTCTTTGGACGCTGGCTGTGCTAAGTGTTCGGGGACTTGACTCATCCACAGACAGTTTAGTCTATTTTTTAAAGACTGATGTATAAAATAAAAATCAAATGTAACGTACATAAATCATGTCTGTTATGTTTTTCTCTGTGTGTGTATATATATATGTGTATGTGTGTTATGTGTGTGTGCATGTGTATGTGTGTGTGTTTAGTTTTTAGTAGAATTTTGATCGGATGATATTTTTGGACAGACTGCAGCATAAAAGCATGCAGTAATTTTTAATATTTCAATTATTTAAGTGATTCCAGAAGTCATTGATTCTCAGAGTCCTTTTATATGTACAGAAACTGATGAAATATTAAAAGTTATTCATAAGACTACTGAAGTAGCGAGTCGTGACTTTTTTGGTTTAATTTTGCAGTAATAAGACACTTGAACGATGAGCAAAATGATTTTATATCTATCTCTTGAAATGATTGTTTTGTTTCTAGCTTCATTTTTGTCTGTTATTAATACAATATGGGCAATTATTAATGAAACACTGATAAAACATCCAAAATATCACGTTTCCTGTAATAAGACAAAAATGGCTCGTCACAGAGTTCCAATAATCGTTTTATTCAATTCGGCTCGCCAAAATACATCAATGACCAAAATTTCATGACTTTTGATCCGGTCTGTCTCTCACAATTACAAAATAAATGTCATTTCCAGCAAAATCAGCATACCATGCCATTTGATGAGTTTGTTCTGACACTTGCCCTTCTTTGTCCCACTAAAACGTGATACCAAAATTTAAGAAATTTTTGACGCTTCAAATTGGAATATCTCATGAACTATTAGTCCGATTTGAAAAATTTAAACTGCTTTTTACTCAGAATAACAATATCTTCAAAACCATATAAATTTTTAAACTCAAAACCCAGTTTCAATTTTTCATGCGGCATTGCTACTTAGTTTGGTGGTTGGTATGGGTTATCTGGTCACGGCTTCAAATTGGTGTTGAATATACTTTGTACACTACTACCGAAGTTTAGAGCTGACTCTACGTATTCATTTGTGCAAGAATAACCACGAAGTCAGCGTTACGTGAAAAATATTTTATCTTTGGTCTGGATGCATTTCCCCCCATAACCACTGTTAAAAGTTCAGAAAAATCCATTTTTTTCTTGTTTACATTGTTGGAGATATTGTAGTGAACTTGGAATGGTGTGCACAATCAAATGAGTGATACACCATAAATGAGTTAAAGACACTTTATAATATTTGGGATTTGGTCAACATTTGATTAAATCCATAAAGCCTTGTACTTACTGTTATGTCCGTTTAATTTAAAGCCCAGCTGACTGCATAGAGCCATATCAGAGCTATAACCCTTTTCAAAATATTACTTCAACAAGGGAAAAAACAAAACAAAATTAAGTACACATATCAACCCATTTGCACACATAATCTAAGAAAATGCCCCTGGCGTTGACATCTCTGTCCAATTTATCACACAGGGGGATTTAAAAAATATACCCAAGTTTAAACATATAAGGACACAAAAACATGTACAGGCCTACATGACCAAAAATTGCTTCCACATATATATAATTTTCCTAGAGCCAAAAATACACTTAATACATGTACCCAATTATCAATCCTCAGAGAAAGTATGTAAGACTTTATCAAACACATACAGATGAATAGACCAGTAAGGCAGAAAATTACAGGAAGAAATGACGGAATGCAAAGGAACAAGGCAGAAACAGAGAGTGAAAGAAAAGAGGAAATTTCTAGTACAGGATTTCCATACGGTGGAGAGATATTTCTACTGAAAGAGCTCCCAGCATCCCCACAGGGCAGCCCTTGTACTTCTACAGCAGCAAACGGAGTGTGTATGCAGTACATTAATTCCAAGCAAATTCTGGTAAGAATATGTCAACCATTCGTCGTGAAATTTCTCTCACATGTAAGAATCATTAAAATCAGTACTTATCTTGGTAAAACCCATTAAATAACTCTCAAAAATTGATTAAACTTTGCCTGTCCATTTAAAAAGAATGATGTATGTACAACAGAATCTGGCTAGCATTGCTCGTTTTTCTGTTAATAAATGAAGTATTTTTATGTCCATCGCTGTCTTCTAATAATTGTTATAACTGATAATTTAGCACCTGTTTAACCTTACTCCTTGAATTTGCTGATTTAATTCTTCAGTGTACACTTTATTTTGCTTTGTCTCTGGGGAGACCAGTCTCATTATAATGATGGTTATGCATGCCTGTGACTTTGATAACCTTTTTAACTCCCACACCTTATCCACCAGCTGCAAAAACCACCTTTTCACTGCCTTGCCCTACCCACCTGCTTCCCGCAGGAAGCTGGTGGATTGGGTGATGAAGTGAAAGGGTTGAGTTTTTGCTTTGCTGTCATGGCTGACAATGTGGAATACTGGTGGACAGGGTAAGGGAGTCAAAGGGTTAATTTATCTTTTACTACAGGCAGAAAATGTACATGATCATTTTCTTAAACATATAAATTAATAAAAAACAAAACAAAACAAAAAAACACACCAATTAGTCATACCTGGTCCTGCATGAGCTGGTCTTGTTACTGATGGGTCATTGCATTACTTCACAGCAATGAAAATCTACCAAAACAAACCACTGTACACAAAAGCAGTTTCGAGTTAAAAGAATGTTTAATTTTTTTTTCTGGGCAGACAGTTGCTCTTGGATTTTTCAATAATTATTTCAGGCTTTTATGTGGATTATGGACATTGCTGTGCTCTTTCATGATGCACGTAACATCACATCAGCATCTGCATGGTCTGCTTTTTTGTGAAGTTATGAACATGTGGTACTTATGTTAAATCTTATGATACTGTTACTGATCAGATCTTATGATACTAATGTTAAATCTGATTAAAATAATGCCACATGCAGGTCACTGTTAGTTTTCTGAATTCCTAAATGAAATACTTTAAACCTCAACTCACACCGACTGACAAGATTTAAGCCTTACTTTTTACCACATCCTGAGCATTTGTATGGGTCAGTAATAAAATCATAAAAAATTGATCATTCTTAGTCAGATAATTTTTTAAAAAGTGATTTATACCCTGGACTAGTTTTGTGACAAAGTTATGTTATTTTTTTTTAATTGAAAACAATGTTCTGGGCTTAGGCAAAAAACAGTCATATATTCAGTTCCAAAATACACTAACTTTTTCTTACTCAAGCCAAAAAACCCATTGTACACTGGGAAAGCTTTGTGCACACACACACACACACACACACACACACACACACACACACACACACACACACACACACACAGAGTCTGAACTTTCAATTTTGATATTGTATATAACAAAACCCCCATGATATTATGTGCCTCTATAGTCATGAACATTCCAGTTAATCGATTAACCACACTAAAGGAAGAAGTCATAATCAGTGTCTTGCCTGATAAAAATAAGGAGAAATAATTGTGTCACAGAGTATAAATCTGTCTTTACAATATCATTTTCATTATAATCATTATCACTGACCTATCATTACTGCTGTTATTGTTATAATTATTACTATATTAGGCCTATTCTTACAGGGTCTTTCATCAATGATATGGCTTACATGATGTTCTGATTTTATTTTCATTCATTTATTATTTATCCTGCTCAAATAATAGTGAATAACAAAGCAACTAAAGGAGAAATCCCTACAGGTTTGGATTTGACCTCTGTTGGGGGAAGATGATGGGTTTTCTTCCATGGTGAAATCATAAGGCATGGCTTTCTGGGGGTGTGTGCAACCCAGGCACTTCAGCAAAACGCAGCAGAACATGGGAAAAAAGTCCTGTCAGTATCATGGAACATAACACCAGGGCTGGAGAAATCCACTCACCCGGTCGCCCAAGGCGAGTGAAAAACCTGTCGGGCGAGTCAAAATCAAGAACTACTAGTCCGTTGGGCGAGTGACAATTCTGACTCCTGCAGTTATAATTTATTTCAATTTTTCAAACTTTCCGATCTGCCGACTAACTTCATCTGCAATGATCGAGTCTGCCAACGTTCATGCGAAAACCTGGCTATCTAGGGAAAGGCAACTATCTAGGGAAAGGCAACTCTTGCTTCCTGTAGGCCAGACAGTCGGTGCGATATAATCGAATGTTTACAGATCAGCGATCTTTCGCCCAATCTGTCAGTTTTGGTCGAACAGTTAGAGGCTTCTAATCAAGTATGGAAACCAGAAAAAATAATGCAAGGTGTCAGAGATCAAGGGATGGGGAGGGGAAGAGAAAGTGCGTGCTATTAATAGACAAGGAAATTCGAGAGACAAGAGGAAATTCGATGCATCATTTGTTAAGATGATTCCATCAAAGAAACTAGTTTAGAAGGCACAGATGCTACATGACGATTTTTCCTGCATTATCTTCACTTGTCTCTCAGAACATAAATTTCAGTTAGGGTTTTCCCTTCACACTGAACTTCTGAAGTCAAGCACACACCCACACACACTAAAGAGACATAATACTAATACAACGACAAAGACAAAATTTTGAAAGAAATCAAAAACCAAATAAAACAAAACAAAACAGACTCACACATCAACCAACCAACAAAAGCCAACAGATAGGTGTGGCTTGTGATCCAATGAAACAAAATTTTCTTTTTTAAAAACCATCTTTGTGTATAAAACTGCCAATTGTTCTGCTAGACTTGCTTTTAATGAACATACTTACCAAGCCTCACCAGTACCAACATTTCTCACTATTTGTGTTATGTGTGTGCTACACGCACATATACATGTATACTCTCTCTCTCTTTCATACTCTCCCTCACACACACTCACACTTTAAAAGTAAACAATTAAAATTATGAAAGGGGAAAAATATTGCAGGATGATGATGAAGTAATTTGCAAAATGTAACAAATCATCAGTTGGACTAAAATAAACTACGAACTCTCTCCAACTTACACAGAGAATCCATGTAAACTTTTTTATCAATCATTTGCCTTTTACATCCTCGTGTTATAACTAGATTTCCCACTGTTTACCTCCCCCCCCCCATCCAATCTCCAGAAGAAAGTTTGACCACCTTTATTGTAACAATAGCCTATTCTGCTGAATATTTCTGGGTCATCATTATAAAGAGAATTTCACTATTTTTCGGGGCAACATGTTGGGCTAGTGAAAATATCTGCAGGCTAGTAGATCTTAAAATCCACTTAAAATCCACTAGCCTGGCTGGCTAGAAGAAAATTTTAATCTTCTCCAGGCCTGTAACACTGACAAAAGCTTCTATCACATTCATGGCAGTTGTAGTTGTTTTCCTCTCCAAACTGCGCCATGACCCATGATCTCTGTCTTCGTCTCACTTCCTTTTGCTGACTTGAAACAGTGACCAACATAAGGGTGTTCAGAATTGCTCTTCTCACCACAGAAGCCATTCCTATCATCTTCAACTATCTGTTCAATGTCTAAATCTGCAGTCTGAAGCATTTTTAATATTTCTGAGGTGGTAGAAAGTTTCTGTTGTTGACTTCTTTTTGAATGGACAGTGACACATTCACGCAAGACGCCATCTTCGTCCAAAAGCTCAGTGGGTAGGGTCAAACAAGAGGAGGTCACACACACAGAGTCAAATAAAATCAGTGCTGATTGGCTGCCTCGACTAGTGGAAAGGCCAATAAAGCAATATTATATACAGGGAATATCCAGAACTGAAATGGGAGTTAACACTCCTTGGGACAGATTACACTCAACCCACTTTTTGGAAGATTCCTCAAGTCAATGCAAACCCCTGACTTAACTGGATGCTTTGATGTCGAGAAACTGAGCTAGCTTGCCTAATATTTTCATATTCACAAGATCAGCAGATGGGATATAATTACCAACCTGTCTATCACAATGGTTGGAAGAGAAGCCAGCGGGTGTCAGCCTGCAGAGGGAAATGAAACAAGGGACGGCTGTTGGGCAAGTCACTTTGTCCCTCGGGTGGCACTCATATCACCCGCCAGATAACAAGAGCGGTCCAGGAACTCCCAGACTACCCAGCACTTCCGCACCTGCAAACATACATAAATATAACATTATTCTTTAGTCTGGGGGCTGGAGGGGGTGTGTGGATGTGTGAACCATCACAACTATGTCAGAATTTAAAACAATGCAAAACCAATCATGGTTGTTTTAATTTTTTCACTTTTCAAAGTAATTTTCTGCTTATTGAAAGGGTCTTTTACCCAACTAATATATCATGTCTGACTATTTCATGCGCCTCCCTTGATTTCCTGCTTGTTGAAAGGGTTTTCTACTAGACAAATATATAATGTCCGATTATTTCATACACCTCCCTACTCTTCTGCAAGCAATGCCTCACTTCTTTCTCCATTTCTGTATCTTGTTCCTGTGTTGCACACATGGCTAAAGATGTGAAAGAAGTGGTGACTAGTGTGAAAATACTTCAATCTCTAGGTAGTCTCAAACTTCTTAGATAAGCTGTGATAATTATTGATTTATTCTATAAAATTTATGTGATCTAAGCTATCTTTACCAGCATATTCAAACAAATTTTCAAAAGGTCCTATCAACTATGAAGAAACCATAATTTCATGCACACACCGTGACACAGCAACCAAACTGCAGCAAAAACTATGTAAAAGACAGCAGCATATAGTTGTTCTGAGGAGGGAAAAGGATGTTCAAGATTTGTTTCTCTACAACAGCACCTCAAGGGTGTTTTGACTGTTGTTAAAATCATCTTTCATACACTTTTGGATAGCAAGATGATGAATAGGGCAAGTGTTTTTTTCCCCCATTCTTCCTTTTATTTCATTCCAATTAGGATGCATCTGTCAAGTGTGCAGATTGCACATGAGAGAGAGAGAGAGAGGGAGAGAGAGAGAGAGAGAGGAGAGAGAGAGAGAGAGAGAGAGAGAGAGAGAGAGAGAGAGAGAGAGAGAGAGAGATGGCATGCATATATATATATGTGCAGGTGAATTCCCAATGCTTTTTCTCCACAACACAAATTTTAAGCAGTGTACACTCCATACCGTAGTACAATATTTTTTTAAGCACAATTGTGATTCACACCGAGTGTATGCGCACATTATATGTTGAGAAATACACACTCACATGGACACAATAATGTTTTAACAAGGGAAAAGAACGAGTACACTACATACCTTAACATTTATCATTTGTATCTTGATTGCTTTTTAAAGAAAGACTCGTGTGATATGCTTATGGCACTGCAACTAAACAAAACTGAGAGTTATAGTGTGTGTATGAGCATATGTCGTGAATGCTAATAAGCATGGGGGAAACACACACACACATACATGTGCACAATAAAATGGAAAAGAAATGAGGCACAAACATGACAGAGCACATACAAAGTAAACGAGATCTTTTTAAAACAAGGGAAAATAATAATAGCAAAAACTTATCAAATCATTTTAAGTTGCACCTTAACTCTGAAATCACTGACTGGCTGTAATGAAGCATGACTGAAACTGAACGAATTTATCAAATTAAGTTGCACCTCAACTTTGAAATCACTAACCGGCTATAATGAAGCATGACTGAAACTGAACTTGTGCCGAGTTTGTATGATACTGACAACTAAAACTAAAACTAGGAATCCAAGACTATGCAGCTTAAGTGCAACATCTCATAGTATTGACTCTGGTCATGAGTTGCAATCATTTTTTTGTTGTAAAATCTTGTGAAACATCCTACCAAGAGATCTAACATTCTCTTGCTTCATGTTTCTTTATCAAGCATGACAATGCACTACCTGTGTTCAGTTCAAGCGTAGACACCAAATACTGTATGCTTCTGCGATGCTCTTATCAGTTTTTGGTGCATAGGATGATAAAAATAAGCACATCAAAGACATGCATACAATCACTGTTAACTGCATTTTTTATTTAAATTTAAAGTTCAAATAATTGTTAAATGCCATAGATCATAACAGCCACCTTGTGGTCATAGTAGCAGTCTTCTCTTCTTTGTGTGCACTAGAGGATGCTTCATTCAAATAGGCTACAGTCCCTTGAGAAGGGGTATGAACTACAGGGTGTAAACAACACCAGATGCTTTACTACCTTTAGTCATTAAATAAGCAAAGTCTCTTACAAAGGGATGTGAACTGTGGGGTGTAAACTACTCCAGATGGATTTACTCAGACTACAGACTTCCCTTATGAAGGAGTGTAAACTAAAACTATATAGTACACACACATCTTTTAAACACCAAATATTCCTCCTCATTGATTTTAACCAGTAAAAGCATGACTGTTTTCACAATCAATAGGAAACCAATCCATTGTAAACTGTTATAAGATTTATACAAGACAGACAATTTCTCCTGTTCTCTGACCACGGCCAGCATGCTTAACTGCTTAGAAACTGCTTAGAAATTAACGATTAAAAAAAAGCACAATAACAATGTCTCTAGTTCATCCAGATTCGAACATTATCACAGCTACTGGTATTTCATGATAATTTCGGCTAATTTCATCAAGAGACTGCCACAGTGGGATGCATTAAAGAAGTTCATTTTTTTCTAAATGATTTATGATGGGAGGTGACAGTTTCAAGATACTTGGAATGAAATTTTCATGCAACACAAATGTAATTTGAGAGTATTACCTGCCATAATGAGTTATCTCAAAATGAATTTATATTTAAAAGAAGGCATATGTTATATCTCAAGCAAGCCCTAGATCTCAAGGCAGATGTTGTATCCCAAGCAGCACCAAAAAATGTGAGCTATTGCATAACACAGAAGTTCTAATTCAAATTAAAACACCAATCCTTTTAGACACACAAATCTTCATCTTGTAAGCTTATTACAAACAGTGCCAGACACTCTCTGTAGACAATTAAAACACTTAAAGACATTCTCTGTAGTCTGCTTAAACATTTAAAGTTATTGTTCTTTTTTTTTTTTGCAGAAAAAATCTGAAGTTTTAAAACCTGAAAAATCTGAAGTTTAAAACCAACATAAAAACATAATGCAACTTGACACATCATACTGAAAACCTGCATCAGTGACAACATACAAAAACATTTGGTAAAGGGGATTAACACATCAAGAATTTTCATCAGTAACAGACTGCTGAGATTCAGTCACAACCGACAACAATATGTAAAATGTCACTGTTGTACAAACAAGACAGAGTATCCTATTGCAATGCCAATGCATCACTGATACAGTCAAATGAAGTAGTGACAGTGTTTCCACTAGCACTGCAGAATACTGACAGCAAGAGCAGTGCTGTGGCGACATTGTGAGAATGGAAGGGATGGGGCACATTCTTGCTCAGTTTTCTTTCTGCATCCTATTCCCGCGCGCGTGTGTGCGTGTATGTGTGCGCACGCGCATGCGTGTGAATAAAAGAAGAATCTATTCACTGTTTGCAAAGTTACACTGTTATGTAAAAACTATTTACTTCTCTATAACATACAGATAAACACACCTATATGTTATTTTTTGGCATGCTCTGAAACCAAACGATTTATCAGTAATGTACACCAACATGCAATGCAAGGTACCAGAGGATCACTGTCTGACCTTACTACCTAAACAAGGCTCACAATCACATGGCCCATCTGTTCAAGAAAAATAAGGACCATCAAGATGTATAGCAGTCTACCATTAACTAACTTAAGACTGGCTGCAGAATCAAAACCAAACCATCTGTGCAAACTCTCTATCCAAGCAGGTCAAAATGAAGCATATTTTGCAAATTATCTTTTTGTGATGTTCTCGTCAACAAATTGGCCTCAGTCCCCCCCACCCATCCCCTCCTCAATCAGTCCTTTGTTCAACCATCAGAAAATTCCTCAAAGATACCAAATCAGAGTTTGTTCAAGTAGCATACATCGCACTCAAATTATTATGCGTACCACCCAAACCTGCCAGTGAAGATCTGGCCGGCCCCTTGACACTGCGCAAAAACCTGGCAAGGACTTGAAATGGGAGGTGGATCTATGAAACACTAAAGCGGACACCAGCATAACTGAAATATTAACTTTACAGGTCTCACTGCAAGAGTTTAATTAAGCTACACACTACTTAACCATGTGTATAGAGAAAATATTTGTAGCTGATTTTCTAAAACAAAATAACTGAACATGTAAGAGAGAGAGAGAGAGAGAGAGAGAGAGAGAGAGAGAGAAGAGGAGAGAGAGAGGAGAGAGAGGGAGGGGGAGAGAGGGAGGGGAGAGAGGGAGAGGAGAGAGGAGGAGAGAGAGAAGTGTATATACATTGTGCGCATGCATGCGTGCTATGTGCGCATGCATGCGTGCTATGTGTGTGTGTGTGTGTGTGTGTGTGTGTGTGTGTGTGTGTGTGTGTGTGTGTGTGTGTGTGTGTGTGTGTGAGAGAGATAGAATGCAAGAGGAATTTGGCACTGTTCAGATACAGTCAGTAGGCTTATTCAAGTTAAACAGAACCACTGTCACTTTTATCCATGAAGCTAAGCTTTAGGTTGCGACTTTTTCAAGAAAATCTGACATTTTCCCCCCAAAGATCACCAGTCATACTTTATCTGTTGGCCAGTTCTGAAGTGGAACTGAACTGCTTGTCTGTTGGCTTTTGTTTTTGTGTGTTAGAAGTGTGGTCATTTTGTTTTTGTTCTTTTAAATTTTTCTCTAGTTATTAAGCTTTCAGTTCTCCTTACTTTCATCTTTCCCCATCCTTCATTTCAGTTCTAGTCTATTACTCAAATTTGTTTCTGAACTATATTCTCTCTCATATGTGTGTGTGGTGTGAATTTTCTTCACCTCAGCACTTCCGTGCAAATGGAGAATCTTAGAAAATATCTAAACCATCCAGACTAAAATTTTACGCCCACAAGACAAGTGAAAGTAATGCTGGAAAAGTCGTCAAGTCACGTTTACGACATCTGAATGGTTTCTTTGACATATCAACTTATGAAGTGTTGCATCAAAAAATAATTCTCTTGCCTCTCGAAATTTCCTTGCCAGGAACACTAACATTCCCTGTCCCAACTCACCCTTATCTTGATAAAGTACATGTATCATTTTTTTCAGCCTTCCCTTCTTAATTTGTAGCTTTTAACCTTCTACAGAAACTTTCACAGAGTGGGTGAAGGTTCACTAATTGATAAACAATTGGTCGTAAAATATCAGCAATTTCTTCCACTGACGGGCCTTTTGGGGGTGAGAGCAGCTTTTCCCTATGACAGCCTCGTTTTCACATTACCGATGGTAGCGACCTGACCATAGCACACACAATCACCTGAAAGATAAAGTCTGAAAAATCCATGCTAGCAAGAGGCAATAGTCACTTGTCCATTTACGCTAGTACTGTTTACTGTCTCAGATGAAGGGCGTTAATTTGCAGCTACATTACTTAATATGACTGTTGAGGAGGATATCTGTTGCTGATATTCAAACAGGATAGTTGTTGATGAATTCACAGGATAGAAATTGAGCTTTGAAGATGGGATAGAGGCACTGTCAAATTGTTAGGGTGCTCATCTCTACCAGTACAGTCCAAACTGGTAGTGTGTTGCTGATGTGTGTCAAACAGGATAGAATTGAGCTTTGAAGGAGGGAGGGAGAGGGCAGTAGAGGGAGCAGAAGGGGGAGGGGAGAAGAAGGGAGGGAGGGGAAGGGAGGGAGGAGGGAGGAGAGAGAAGAGCAGAGAGGAGAGAGAGTAGAGAGAGAGAAGAGAAGAGAGAGAGAGAGAGGAGAGAGAGAGAGAGATTCTACCAAGTTAGCTTTGGTCATTCCTTTGCCCTTTGTCAGCTACCTGCCTGCCTGCCTGCTAGCTAAATCGGTAACTGTCACTGAATATATAGAATCTATGATAGAATTAAATATTTTGTGCATTATTAGTAAGTTAACGATGTTCTGTCATATCTGAGTGCTGCACACACATCTAATTACACATCATACTGAGGGCATATATAGTTTTGGTTTTCATTCTCAGAATTTTTTTTAATATTCAAAGCAGACCATTTTCAAGATTTAAACAAAGAGCAAATAATTACTTTGATATTCCAGACATACACCAATGGAAAGATTGTTAGTCATTTTGTTTCAAGCCCAGCCGACTGCGTAGCCATATCAGGGCCATAACCGTTTAACTTAAGTCACACAATACTTCAACAGGTAAAAAAGGATAAGAAAATTTAAGTACACATACTCATCAATGCATTCGTGCACATAATCTACGGAGATGCCACTGGTGCTGACCACTTTGTCTAATTTATCACACAGGGGATTAAAAAATATAAAAAAACACCTGAAAATAAACTGAAACATAACTAAGGACAATAAAACAAAAACTGCTCCTGCATATCTCACTTCCCCAGAGCCAAAAATGCATCAATACATGTACCCGACTGTCAATCCTAAGAGAAAGTACACACGACTTTATGGAACACATACAGGTGTATGGACCCGCAAGGCAGAAAATAATAGGAAGAAATGACAGAAAGCAAAGGAACAAGGCAGAAACAAAGAAAGTGACAAAAACAAGGCAGAAACAAAGAAAGTGTCAGAAAAGAGGAAATTCTACCACCAAATTTCCAGGTGGGGATAACATTTACACTGAAAGAGCCCCCAGCATCCCCACAGGGGACAATGGAAACATGAAAGGTTGTTCTCTAATCGAATGTGTAAAACCCCATCCACTGTAAATTAAACCTTTTCACAACATAATATACAAAAATCTTAAAAAGCCCAAAATTGGCATCCTCTGGCAATTTCTACGCTGTGGCTGCTGTTATAGTATTATAGTATACTATTATTGATGCACAGCGAGGAACACTAACAACACATATCCATGTATGTACATGCCTCTCACTGTGCATTGTCACTGGTAATGTTCATTGCACCACCACACAGAAACTGCCCCAGGATGCCCAATTTTGAGCGCTGTTACTGTTTATAATATCAATCAATTTTTGTGTGTGGAAAAGTCTCAACATCCCTGGATACATTTTCACACATCATGGAAAATAACCTTTCATCTTTCCAATATATATCTGAAATATCAACTTAATTATGTCTTTGTTGACTCTCTTGAAAGTTGTCTACTTTGAACAAAAATGAACAATTCTGAGAGAAAACCAAATCTGTACAGTGTAATACCCTCAGCATGATGTGTTGTATGTAATAAATTTGTTTACAACACTAGATATGACTAAAAGTTTCATTCACCAACTATGAATGTATCACAAAATGATTACTGTACTATGAATGTATCACAAAACACTTTTAAAAAATAGAGATAGTTCAGTAACAAACAGCAAAGGACAACCAAAGCTTACTTGGTAGACTGTCACATTCAAAGGTTCATTTCCACACTTTTCAGTGACATCAACTGCAAAATCTTCCTCTGCAACATTCAGTTTCAGTTTCTCAAGATGACGTCTCAGCACTCAGAATATGCACTAACGTTACAGGTGCCACAAGCCTTAAGCCTGCACATAAACCCATGAGCTGGCCAGGTCCCAAGGCCCTACCTGGACCATGATTTATCTAGTCTGTATTCTATACTGGTATTTTATCAGCCTACCACAGGAATAATCTTGGTTACATGTAAATGAAATGTGTATGTGTTTATCTTACCTTCAAAAAAGGAACATACAAAAGTAAATAAATAAATAAATAAAGGTCTGACTCACAACACTATTTATTGAAATCATGATTTAAAGAGCTCTTAGATTTTAAAGTGACAATATGTTCATACACACTACCAGACACACACATATCTGCTCTCAGATACATACATTGGGCAATCAAATCTGGTTTCACATTTCATTAGTACTACTACTAGTACTAGAGTAACATTTTTCATAAACTATTTCTTTATATGAGCCTTCAACTGGCAACAGTTTACAACTCAAACCAAGTTGAACATTTCTCATCTTGCCTTTCTGTCACTATCATTGACAGCAAAAACACAATGCCCCAGATTAATAACTGAAAATAAATTCATTGCAAACTCATGCCATATGACGTAGGAGGGATGAAGTTAGTATAATTTGAAACACACCATTCAGATCATAAGGAAAGTTCACAGTCTGTAATTCTTAGAAAGGCTGCCGTCTCTGTAATTCTTAGAAAGGCTGCCGTGAACATAGCAGCAGTGTATAGCAGCTGATACACTGTCCACTGCAAAGATTCTTGCAGCATACAGCTAAGCATGTCATGAAAAAGTTAACCTTTTCGCGACATGACGTGAGAATCGTTGCTATGCTGCCTGTGCCGTCAGGACAAGTAGCAAGCCCGCTCGCTACGGTCGTAAGGTCGTTGTGGACACGTAGCGAGAATGTTCGCGACGCCTGTTATAAATTAAATGCGTCAGTACATCACTGGAAATTCCCTCAAAACATGTCGAAACTACACAATGGAATCCTTCTACGTCATATGAAGCCACTTTTTCAGCTTAAAAGGGGCAATTTCATTGGTTAATTTGTGTTGAAAGCAACCAACCCCAATTCTTTGTCTCTTTGTGTTACTGTTACCCACGTCGTTCACACTGCTGTAAACATGGCTAAACTGACAACTTTCACCGTCGCCGAAATAGCAGAATTGACCATTCAGGCCGGTTCTGACGATGATCTAGACGTTGATTATTATGAAAGCAGTAACTAAAGTGCTGAAGTGGAAGATTTTGAGGATGATGTGCTGCAAAATGACAACAATCCCACATATTCAACGGATGAAGACGAAGTTGAAGCAGACGAACAAAGTGCGATCGTCACTACTCACTGACAGTGACATCTTTCACTCGGGTAGTCAGGCAACAAATCATTCGGTCTTGGAACCAGATTTTTAGCTAGAAATAAGTTGTCCTGATCAATGTGAAGCTGACACTGAGGTTGACACTGCCAGTGACAACAGTGGCGATGAAAATGATGCACCACCTGGGTGAAAAATCTTCGGAAATTTCCGCAAGTATCTGTTTTCTCAGCTGCCGAAACACGCGGTTTGCAGCCCTTCGTCTTTCAAGACACCGCCGACCCTACACCATTATGTTCCATTATGTTCTAAAATGTTGAAATATTGTCTTTTATGTCTTTTTTCCTACAGTTTCTGGCCATCATATGCTAAAAATAACTTTGTATGAATCTCCTGTGGCTGTTTGGGATTTTTGATTTTGACACTTATGTTGACATTTTCAAAAGCACAAAATACAAACTAAATGAATCTTCACAGAAATTGTTTTTACTTCATCAGAGAGATAAAAGAATGATCTGCAAAAGTTGTTCTAACATCAATAAGCTAGCTCTTACAGCCTATTCAAGAAAATTAAATAAAAAAGACCAAAATAGGGTGTCCTCAGGGCATTTCTGCTTCCTGCCCCCCGTGTGCACAGGCATAGTAGCTGTAGTGAGGCAGTGTTGTGAAAAGATTAAGATGGGTTGCTGGCCTAGATTGAACTTGTGATAGCAAACTGTTGAGTACAGAGCTGCAGAAATGAAACAAAATATGCTTTAAATTTGGAATGTTCATTAATCCATTCAGGACACTGCTGCCTGAGTCAAAGAGAACTGAAAGATTGCAAAACCAAAATTCATATACATGTTATATACTCAAAATCTGGTAGAGCAAAGTAACTTGATCAACACTGTGTGGACTGAGAAACAATGGATGCTGATGAGTTTGGGAATGAGATTCCACAAGTATACTCAAGTTGGCAGGAGCGACATGCTGCTGCTCAGTTATCTTAAATTTCGTCTGCAATGAGCCGAGGGACCAAACCCTTTATCCTGAGCACTGATGAACTACTCACATGGCTCCTGAGGGAACAGTCATGTGGTCTTCCGTACTTAATTAGAAGCTTCTAACTATTCGCCCAAAACTGATAGATTGGGTTCAGTTCAGTTCATATTGCTGATTATGTAACCTGTTCTCAAACAATCACCCACAAGTTGTGTTTTGCACATTTCTAGTTTTGCGTATCAGAAAAAAGTAGGGCCTACAAACTCAGTGGTTTTTAACAATGATACCAATTATTTTTCCTCTGTGAATTTGTTGGAAATATGGTATTTCAAAGGACATAAATGCAGGACTGGCCATTTTGAGAATACAACATATATAAGTTTTAAAACAAGCTTCAAAGATAGTGACCACACAACTTAGGTCCTTCGCAAAAAAATTTATTTAATCTTTTACATCATATGAAATACACTATAATTTGCAATTTTCAAGCATTCATTCAATGTTCGTGTAATTTATTGGTGCATTTTGCATTTTAATTATCAGTATCAAGTTAATGTGACTGCGTGTGATATAACAGCTAAGAAGAATGGACATCTGCGCACCTCAAGCTGCAAAATTCATGATTTTCAATATCCGACCCCTGCTCACCTTTCCTAGCCTCTAGCGCAACATGCCCTGTGTGACTTGGGTGTTTTGTCAGAACAGGGTCATTTACAAAAAAAGTTACATAATTTTGAAGTGTATTTGACATGTAAGGAATAAACCATTATCCACTTGTAATAACGTTTATAAATTGCTCTGCGTAAAAACCCCCCATTGCAGCAGTAATCAATACCATCATCTCATCCCCCTCCTCCTCCTGAAGCAAATTTCCCCAGCTCATTGTCATTGAGACCATTCTTATCATCAAAATGAATTCTCTCTTGATCCTGCTTCAAAATAATCCATTCACAAGTACAAGTAGTGAAGGCAGCACTGGCTTTGTGACCTTTCCCCTCCACATGCCGTTTGATATCGAAAGTGCCACTGTGGCCAATTGAAAAATCTGATCTGCAAACAGTGCAGAAAGCGAAGTGCCTGCCTTTTGATGAAGAGGTGACGAACTGAAACTCTTTGGAATAAGTCGGTTTAAAACTCTGTAACTTTTCACATTTTTTGCCTTTGGTTCCTCATCTTCATCGCCACTTTCACGGGCATGCTTTCCTTCACGGTTCGCCATCTTGAATTAGAAATAAGCTGATGCACACAAAGAACCTTCTGCCTGCTTAAGTCACAGTGAGGAACCACAGTCAAAGCATTCCTACGCATGCGCGAACGTTAAGGGCGGTAAAGCATCTAAACACATCCGGTCAAGGTCGGCGGCCAGTGAATGAAAAAGATGGATGCGCAAGTTGATTTGGCACACAGTTGAGATTTCGTACAATAAATGTGTTGAATTTCGTATTTTATATATTTGTTGCATACAATCGTACAAACACCCTAAATTTTGTGAGATTGTACGAAAATTTCGTACAGTAAACAGGTCTGCAATTAGCTAGGCAGTCCAACATGGGGGTTGGCCAGGTACAATGTCTTTTTGTGTTTACAAGCGTACAGACTTGAGCTGCCAGCACTTGGTTCACATTAACCCACCCTTGGACTCCCACACACTGTCCACCAGCATCCTGCATTGTCAACCATGCTAGCAATGCAAAAAACTTAATCCTTTTGACTCCCTCACACTACCCACCAGCTTCCTGTAGGAAGCTGGTGGACAAGGTGAGGGAGTCAAAGGGTTGCTTTTGCAGTTGGGGGATAGAGTGCGGGAGTCAAAGGGTTAATCTCTCTCAAAGCATAACAGGCTAAGATGTAATCAGCTATATATGCATTATGAAGCTGACATCATGCACAGTAGCGTGTCCATCCACGATAATTTTTTTTTCAACTCTGCCGCGATAAACACAAAGATAATACCTGCCCCCCGGCAACACCACCTGCCCTACAATCTTCAACAATTTTACATTGGCCTGGGTTCAGATTTCACACAAGACCTATAAAGACAAAGAGAGTTGGTTTTTTTTGGAAAAAATTTCAGTTAGTTAAAATAGGTACTCAAAAGTCTTCATTGGGCTCTATCCGCCCGGCTGAGTAGGCCTGGAATTTCACCATCTTTCCCAACACATATCTTGAACTTCCCTCTTGTTGAAAAAAATAAATCTATTCTGGAATCCTTGTTGGACGTTTATTCTTTCAGTGTATATCATTTTTAAGTGCATTGGAATAGTTTAAGTTGTTGAAATTTACCGATTAAAAAGGTCACTTGCAAGGCAATTTACCGATTAAAAAGGTCACTTGCAAGGCTGCGACGCAGCGAAACCAAACTTTCGCGAACAGGGTCTTTGTTTTGAGAGGAGCTCACTCGGTGTGAGAGTAACGTACAATGTTGCGAAATGGACCAATGAAAAGGTCTGTTTCTAAGCTATCCGCGCATATTTAATGAGATTGACCATGTGGTTCCGGTCGGTGCGAAAATTCAAGTTGAAAACTTCAGTCGGCAAAATTCACAACTTCGACACATCGGATCGCTTCATGAAAGTTATCCACGTGTAGAGCAGCTTCTGAACTACAAGTCTGTCTATAAATTAAAACAATTTGGAACACCCACACCGTGTGAGAGGCGACGAAAAACACCATGTGAAGCGTTTATCGTACCGCTGCCTGACCCAATGGTGGAGCCAACGCTAGACACAATGGCTTGTGCCGTCGCTTCAGTCCGAGACACTCTCTCGGCTGAAATCGTGCCTGAATTCGACTTGAAAGAAATAGTCGGTAAGTTTGATCATTTTTATCCACCTTTGTAAAGATTTTTATGCATTTCATGTCTCTAAAAATTAAAAATCAAATGTTTTGCGACGTCACTTCAACATCGGCGATCGCGGAGGTGTTGCTAAAAATAGCAATGCTGCTCGATCCACTGAATGACTTCGATAATTATTTCTAGCAACTTTTCCGACTTATAAACAATACAGATGTATGCCTTGTAGCTATTGGCTTCGTTTTAGCGACAAAAAGAAGCAGAAAATGACTGCATGCACGCTGAAATTTCGAAAAAACACTGAGGTCACGTGACCCAATCATCGCTTCCGCCATCATGGCTGACTTGTGTTTACACTAACTACGGCTTGACAGTCGAGGTATTTTCGACAGAAAGAAGGCATTTTTCGACTGCATACTTGTCGGAAGAGTCGTAGAATATATTTGCAAACCTTTACTTTATTTTTTTCAGCTGACACTACCTACGATTTGCTGAAGGCTAGCTTTCTCAAGTAAGGGAAAGGGCGGCCCCCAGATCCCCCACAAGTGCCACTCACCAACCATCTGCTGCTGCAGTTGGAGCTTCTCAAGCAGCAAGGCAAGAACAAGAAGACCTCTGATGTAAGTGTATCTCTTGTAGTGACAGAATTAATCTAACAGTACTATATACTAATATTAATTTTATACTGACCACCTCACCAAAATCCGAGAGACAATCACAATGAATAATTGATTCAATGATTGAATGAATTGTGTGAATGACTCTGCTGTGTTCAACTTAAAGATCTAGTAAAGCAGTGCTCAGAGTCAGACCTCCCGTCTAGTTGAAGAAGGGCTTGCACTGCAGAGTTGCATAGAAGTACTGGTAGGTACACATTTTTGTACTTAGAGCTTGTAAACAAGAGTTGTTAATTGTCTGTTTCAGGTCGAGACGTGGTATAAGAAACTCTTTCCCGAGTCTTCCTACCCTACATCGCGCCTGAGCGGTCGACTGTCACATCTTTTGAGGACTGTCAAAGCCAAGCATTCGCAAGCAAGTGGAGACATCAGCAGCCTCCAATACTTCCTGGATACAGAGGTGGACTTCGACTTTGTGTCTTCATCCCTCAACAAGTGTGGTCTCAAAAGAGGTGACTTGCTTTCACAGAAACCTGACTTTGAGCTTCCCTCTGATATCACTCTGACTTCAGAAGTGGTAGTTGATTTAGAGCAGTTCAGAACACACGAGAAGTTGCGAGAAACCTTTACTGTGAAATGGGTGAGGGTAATGGCAGACACCAATGTTTCTGATAAGGTCATCAGTAAAGCTGTCACAAAGACGATGAAGACGTACAACACTCTCAAAAAGAGGTCAAAACTGACAGGCTACGCTGAGAATGACATGCATTCATTTCTTGCATCATCGTTCGCTCTCAGTGACAGTCCCACTCCCAGTCAAGAAAACACCCCAGCAGCTCAGCCCAGAGACCCAAATTTGGAGCTGCTTGCTGCAGAAATCAAGAAAAGAGGGGCCGCCGAGGAAACCATCTCCAGTCAAAGAAAGGAAATCAAGCTCCTGAAAGAAACAATTGAGGACCTCAGTAAAGACAGACGTGCTGAAACTGTGAGAGCCACAGAGACTGAAGTATTGAAAAAAATGGTTGAAGACCTCAATGGAACCATTCAAGAACAGAAAGACACTATCCGGGCACTGCAACCCTCCACAGTCAATAAACTGAAGAGGAGAGCTGCTGAGCTTAGAGGTGCGATCCGCACGGCTACAGGCACACGGAAAAGGATGTCTGCGGAGATCAATTCTCTGAAAGAGAAACTGAAAGATGAGAGAGAAGATGGGCGGCGGACAAAAGAGACGACACAGAGATACCTGAGACGACAGCGACAAAAACTGGACAGCGCACGTGTGGAAATTGATAAACTCTCTCAAGAGAAACTAGTCCTCGAGGAGCATCTGATCGCAGCGACGGGTCGACAGGACACCAGAAACAAGAAAGACCACAATCGTTTCACGGACGAGGTCAGGGTGGCCGTTCTTCGCCTCCAGGCAGAGGCCCAGGTTCCAGCCAGTCGCTGTTCAACGGTGATACGGATTGTAGCCGACACCATGTTTGGTGTTCGGTATGAAGAAAGACTAGAGTGACATTGTCGAGGCATACGGGAGACTGAAGATGTAGGGGGCAGTCTATTGAGACAAAATTTGACTCTGGCGCTGTTAGAGGTATGAAATGAGTGACCATGAAAAAAATGAAGAAAAAAAATGTATTGTGAATCCTTTTGATTTTGTTTTCATTGTGTAACCCTTGTTATTCTGAGCATTTTGATACCAGATACATCTCTGTAGCTTACATAGAAGTCAAGTTATCGCCTCAGATGTAAAACTGTGTTTTCCGAGTAGCATTTTTGTAATTTTTCACGTTTTTGAGGCCTAATTACAGCCAATTCAGCAGAAGGAAAGGGCTGGAAAAAATTGGACATGGTCTCAGTATTATAGAGATTGTGGATCAACACTTGCAATATTTGAAAAGTCTCTCAAATTGCAGCTACAGGTTGACAAAAATGGACATTCCACTATCTGTAAATTTGACGTAATAACGGCCGAAAATTAAATAATTCAAAAATTCATAACTTCGCTCCTAAGTGCTCTACAGAGTTGATTCTGGTATCTGTGGAATCAGGAGAATGAGATCTATTCAAAAATACAAGTCTAAATGTGATCACTTCACTTTCACTGAATCACTTTTGAGTACCTAGTTAAAAAATAGCAACAACAACAAAATCAAACTGAATTCGACCAATCTTTCCTCTCCTGCATCACATCAACTTCACAAGCCACTCCATTCCGTGCCTGCACAGCACTCTAAAACTGATCACCTACTGAACATACTAAAAACAAGTATACTAAAAACAATGTCATGGAAAATTGAGTTCTATGTGAAAGAGAAAGAACAGCACTCTTCTGGTAGACCCCCAAATGACGTTTTCTGTGCATTATCACGCAAGGGACCCAATAACAAAAAGCAAAAATCCCTGAAATTCCAGGGGAGCCCTGATAATTCTTGAGACTTGCATTCAAAATGATGCAGTCTGGCATAAATCTGAGCTTAAAGTACTTTTATCTTTACTGCCATTCACACACAGCACCTCAAATCTTGCAATGACAGGAATGACCTAGTTTACATATCTTGCTTTGAAAGAAATAGGGGGCTGGGTGTGTTAAAATTTCTTCTGCTCATTGGTTTTGCACTAAGTTGAGTTTTGATATTGTAAACCAAACTATTCTTGTTTGCATCTGTGTGTGTGTGTGTGTGTGTGTGTGTGTGTGTGTGTGTGTGTGTGTGTGTGTGTGTGTGTGTGTGTGTGTGTGTTCGTGTCAGTATGGGTGGGGTGGATGTGTACAGTGTGTGCACAATGTCAGAGTACCACATTATTTTGTCTTCAATCAGGCAGCCAAAACAGGGACAGGCAACTCCTGCGAAGAAGTCTGCCTCACACCAAATCTTGTGTCTGCCAATTTCACTGCTACTATTTAAAAAAATTTTTTTTTATGTAATACTATGTATTTGCACATAGCCTTGCACAGCTGAACCAGGCCAAGTTTCACAGAAATGTGGCTATTTTAAACTTAGCATATCTCTACTAAAATATGTCTAGAGATTCGATTTATTTTTGCACAGGGGAAAAAAGCGATTTCTTTTGATACTTCTGTGTTGTTTGAATGTGTGGTTGGTAAATTAAAAACACCACAGCTTTTCATATACCTTTTGGCAGCGAGTTTTGCACAGCGTGTGTAGCAATTCAATGGCTACCAGTAACTGAGGCAGCCTGTGTTTTCTGGGTACTACACATCACACGAGTTGGCTGATGGTTCGGCACAAGTGTCAGAATAATCAACTGGATGATTGTGGACACTCAACAGATGAAGAAGATGAAGCATCACATAGATAAAGGCTAAAAATAGTATGATTGACTGGCACTGCATGCGCTCTATTCTGTATAATACATATTTCTTTGCACAACCGGTATTTCCCATCGAAAAAAAACTTTCAAATAATCATCAAACAGTCAAATTTCTTTTGATGTTCAGAGCACACCTAACAGATAAAACAACCTATATTTATACACTTGGCACTTGAAAGAACAGTTTCTGCTGAATCCATCAATAATCGATTAGGTCACATGAATACCCACCAGCGGCAAGACAAGGAAAGCAAGCACTTTCCCCACAAAACAAACTGGGTCACTGGCTTCACCCATGATCATGATGGCAGCAGAAATGGTGGAGTCTATTTTCAGTACATCAGAACAGGCATCACATTTTCAGAAATATTTAGGTAAACTAAATTTTCCATAAATTTACAGCCACTTATTTATCGCTCTTTTGGTAGATGAAATAATTATGCACTTAGTAAGTGGTATTGGTTTTGATTCAGAATCTCAGGACTGAATTGTTGAAAGAAGTGACAGGTCATGGAGAACGAGATTTGCAGAAAAAAGTTTATTTTTTTCAAATTTTTTCAATTCTTACCTGCAGTTTTAAAAACATCAACACAATCAGTAAGAACATCATCTTTGGATCAAACTCGCGTATTTTTCATAAGCAACCGATTCGGATGCTTTGCAGAAAATCAAATTCTATAACGTTGACATAAATCAAAATACCAATTCGAAAGGCCATTTGCGTGTGCATGTGACTGATTGTTTTTTAATTTGAAAACACTTTATGTGTGTTGGGAAGAGAGGGGTGGGGCTCGCCGCTGTAGCCTGAGTGAGTGTGAAGTTTTTAGACAATCACCACACAACTACCACCCAACAACACCCCCCCTCCCCCCACCCCACTCACAGTGTTATCATCACAGTCATTTAAGCAGTATTCAAATAAACACAAGATTGCACTTGTATGTGTGGTAAACCATAGCACACACACAACATACTGTATGCATGGACATACACATGTGTATTTATTAAATACTAATCAATAGCTGTACATACCATAAATAAAGAATAGATCTTTTCAAAAGTCCCTTGTAACTGGCTGGGCCGAAATCGTTTTAGCTTTTACCATTGCTCAATACATTACATTACATTACTGTCCAGGTTGGTCACATAATGTGGATGGAATGTGGGTAGAAAAACTCTGTTACGAGTGTAGTCCTGCAGGTCATTTCAAGGGCTTGTGCTTTCAAGGGCTTGCACAAGTAAGAAATATTCACTTTTAAATTTTGAAATCAGATATACCCAGCAGAATCGGTCAAGCCAAAACAGCATTCAACAAGATGAAAAGTGTTCAAGATTACCAACAAATGCCTGTCAATTAACATCAGGAAGAGAGTTCTCAAGTGTTACATAGAACTGATACTGTTGTACAGTTGTGAGGTGTGGACAGGCAACACACAAAGTCAGAACAAAATTGAGGCAACTGAAATGTGGTTTCTAAAAAGAACGTTGAGAGTTCCGTAGACAGGGGGGGGGGGGGGGGGACAGGGGGGGGGGGGGACCAAAAAACTAAAAAACCAAACCAGAACAAAAGAAAACCTCAGAGGAGACAGTCTTGAAAGAGGCAGAAGCAAGATCATTGATAAAGATTAGGAAAAGACAAGCAACATTTATAGGATGTTTTATGAGGAAAGCGAATTTAGAGCACCTAGTCACAACAGGAAAGCTGGAGGGAAAGAGACACTAGGTAGACTCAGGAAGAAAATATTGGACGGATTTGCAGGATGGCTGAGGACAGAGAGGGAGGGAGATAGACTTGCAGCAACAAGGGATAGGTTCATATGGAGGGCCATGATCACCAATGCCATGCGGCAAGGCACATTATGAAATTTTGAAAACTTGGAATTTATGGCTGTGGCATAAATTTGACAATTTTATCTTTTTTGATGTCCGTAAGTTCTCACAATGAGCCACGTTGGGTGTTCTACATCATGAAGACTGTCGGACATGGTATACAGCCCTGGAAAAATATGGCAAAAATACTGTATTATGTTTTAAATAGACATTCTGTGAGAACAGGCTCTTGTGCTCAATAGACTTAGAAACTCTCAAATCTGTGAAAATCCTCCAGCTGTCAAAAATCTTACTAAAATGGATATATTTTCTTGTGTCACATGTTTCTGGGAATATCTTGGAAACTATTAAAGACTAAATTTTTTTCCGCTGAACATTTAAAAAATATTTTTTTTTCTTCAAATCTCATTCTTTCAAAAAATGGATGTTTGCAGTTTTATTTTCGAAGTACTTATAAATTTTAGCTGCCAGTGTGTACACATTTTGAAGGAAAACATAATATCGGAAAAGCACGAGCCCTATCAACTATTGTTGAAGTTTCTGCTCTTTCTTCTCCACTACAGTTTTTGTGTCAAAATACCTGCCCATGATTCCAATGGCTGCACATCATGTAATCACAAAGAATGAATTGCTCGAATTTTAGTACAAAAATGCAGACAATGTGCAGTAGTGTAAGTTACGTTAAGTAAACAAATGGAATGTTCAACTTCAGGAATAAAGACTTTGGGAAATTTGTTTAATTAACATTTAATGGATCATTTTAGATCAACTGAAAGTTTTGTGTGTAACAAAGTCATGTAATTCATCCCCGTTTCAAAAAATTACCCCATTCCATCCTGAAGAGCTTCAATGTGCGAGTGCCATTCTTGTCTGATGTAGCAGATCGTGCAGACATTGGTTCACAAGACTGAAAGGAGCATAGTTCTGAACTAAGCCTGCTACATTTTCTGGAAGAGTTACCCCACTCTTGGCGCATGATCAAAAGACCTATCTTGTGAGTGCAGGAGGTTAGTGCTTCAGGCAGCCATGATCTGTCCAGGGTTCTGTCACTGGACATAATTACAGGGTATTTCTTAGGTGTGGCCTTGCCAAGAGCCGCCCTGCCTGTCTTCATAGAAACCATCACTAGTTAGTCCGTGACTGCTTATTTATTGAGACATGCCTGGCTTGTTTCATAGGTAGCCTCCCTATCTGGAGGTCAAATGCCACCTATGATCCACTGGATTTTGAGGGTTGCCTCACTACCAAGTTGGAAGTACCCTTTCCCAGTCTAAATGTCTAATACTCCCAGCACAGTCTGCATAAAAATATTACACACTCACACACAAAATAAATTCCCAATCTTGGCCAGGGAAATTTGATTTCTGGATTGATAGTGGTGTTGATACAGCTGTGCATTTTCTGTTGACCACTTGAATGCTGTTTGACAAGACAACAAAGACTTGGCCCTAAACTGCACTTTTATTTAAAAAATATGAACTGTATTGACTTTACTGCCAACTCAGATACACCTGTTATTAGATCTTGTGTCTCTGCTTTCTTTCCAAACAAATCAGACTGGCCTTCCTCTGCTGTTTTCTTCTATTTTAATGTCAAAATGTAATGCTCAGGAAAAAAAAACGAACCAAAATAAGCGCAGCAAAATGCTGAAAGAAACTGCTCAGTTGAAGACCATCTTATCTGTTCACACATTTTAGTTTTGTGGCCTTCTCGATGACAGTAAAAACTGTTTTGATATAAAACACCAAAATGTTGTTGGAAGAGTTCTTTCACTAGGCATGTGCCCAACTTCACTGTCCATTTTGTCTGCAAACTGTGAAAAACAACCAACCAGTATGATCCATTCTGATTGCTCAATGCCTTTTGACTGGATTAAGTAAAGTGGGTACAATCTTCTCAATGGTTTGTAAACTGGGTACATTCATTCTGCAGAAAATAGCCTTGATCTGGCTCTATGCAGTTGGCTGGGCTTTTTAACCACCAAAATATTAATTCTGTGGAAAAGATATTTCTATCAAAACTCATTACATACACATGCAAGAATCTAAAAGTTGCTTCAAATATAAACCTTGTACATAAACTCCCAGGAACCAATTCATTTTAAACAAATGGGACTTGTAATGAACTTTTCTTGAAACTTCTGTTTCCAAACTTCCGTTTGGAAACAAAGTAATGAACCTTTCTTTAAACTTCTGTTTGGAAACAACATACAGCATTAATCAATATATTCTGTAGTCAAGAGATTCTGGGAAAGGTTATTTAGGACTGTTAAGCTCAAAATATGTCATTAAATATAAATAGATTTTTTAACAAGAAAAAATGTGTATTATTGAATTTAGCCCAACTCAAATAAAATCACAAACCATTTCTTTTTCTTCTCCAGTGCAGCAAACTACCGGCAAAACACTCACTTTTACAGAAATGTAGCTGCCATAGATATATAATTAATTTGATGAGATGAAGTTTAATTTTTTTGGTTATATTTTTCATGACTCCTTGCTTGTTTATGACATGTTTTATCTTCTAAATTTTAATGCACTGTTGACAGTGAACTTCACGCACAAAGACCATTTGTTGAAGATGGGAAAGTCTTCGTATATTATATGTTTTGAACTTTCAATCTTTGATACAAACTATTCAGCTTTGCTAATAGTTCTCATTGTATATTTTGTTAATTAAAATTATGAAGAAAAAGAAATTTGTAGGAAAAAAAAAAGATAAAAGCTGAGGCCTATTAGTATTAGGTGTGATCCTCTGGCTGTCTCAATGTCTGATGGTACAGACTGCACTGAATGGACTCCAACTATCTATCATATACTGTATACAATACACTGGATGGACTCTTACAAATCTATTATGAATACACGACATCGACAAACCATTAACCCACCTTGTAACTTTTTTTTATCATGTTATTTGGCAGTTTGAACAGCGTTTTCAGTAGAAACAGAACAGAATTAAAAGTGGAGTAATGTGCTGCATAGTGAATGCATTAACCTTATTGGCCACTGAAAACCCAGTCATGTTAGGCTAAACCTGGTGCAGGTAACGACCTATTGCTGTACGCCATTTATGATTTTGTCTGTGACACTGCAAAACTGGTCATTTTCATTACTTCATTTCAAAGGATGGCTGTTCACTTCGACACTATTCTTCTTCCTGCACTATGCTCCACTTTACAATTTCTTGTAAAATATTTGAACCCCTTTCACTTAAGCCACTTAAGGGCCAGCTGCCGATTTATTACACTCCCCGACCCTGTGAAGTCTCCAGTGTGGATTCAGGTCAAGCATCGTCTTTCATTCTGAATGTTAAGTGATGCCAGTGTTGTAAAACAGTACCATGATTACTTTGGGACCAAACACACAACTGGGTTTTCCTTTCTAGATTCTAGACCTGAGCTTTGGACTTTGTTATGAGAGTAACAGCAGATGTCAAGAGCATGATGAAAAGAAAAACATGTATGCCTAGTCACAAACGCATTTCCCATAATCAAGTCTACAGGCACAAAACTTTTGCTCCAAGATTTTCTTGTTATTTATGCAAGAGGAGTTATTCTTTTGATTTGTGAGTAATTTTGTCACCAGTTAGCAGCATTTTCTTTCCTTTCATAATCCTTTTTGCCCGAAAATCACGTTTGTGAACAGGTCGAAAATCAAAGACAACTTGCATGAGAAAACTGGCAAAAAAATGGCAGATGTGAAACAAAAAATGTTGCTATCGGTGTCCTCTTAGAGAAACAGTGATGACAAAAATGACGACTTTCTGGGTTTTACACAGAACTCTAATGGATAAATATGTATAGCCAAGTTGGACACTAATCTTGATCTGGGATCGCCCATTGCCTGACTGCCCGGGGCAAGCGATATGTGACAAGCATGCAATGAGCACTGCAACTTGCTCATCCGGCAAGTGCAATATTGTCCTACCACATGACACTGAGAACTCCTGTCATAAATTTAGTTTTACCTCCTATACTATACAGTCATCAGCCAAAGTGGGCACAACATTTATCGCCATGATATTATATATATATATATATATTATATATATATATATATATATATATATATATATATATATATATATATATATATATAATATAATATATAATATATATATACTGCGCAAAGTGATTGTCTTAGTAGACATTGGCTAATTCAGAAAGAGGCTTGCAGTTTCTCGCTTTCCGACTCCTTGCAGATGACCTAATGGCTGATGACAAAAATCAGACCAACGCCCATGGCAAGCAAAAGATGTTTACATTTTCCTATGAACAAAAGAAATCTTCCAGACAATGTTTTTTTTTGTTTTTGTTTTGTTGCTTCAAGACATGTATGGTCAACTTTGGGGTTCAGGAGCTAAATGCTCTCTTTATCCACTTTGAAATCCTGATATTGCAACTGATATTACTTACCTCTTTCAACATCAGTTTTAAACACTCAGTACCATTTGGTTCCCTGTTTTCTACGTTTGAACAGGTACTCTAATCAGCCACAGCACAATCTGGAGCGTTATTAAAAAGTTTCTGTTAATAACACTTTAACAGACCCTGCTGACAACACCTGTAGCTTCAAAATGGAAGAACCCCCCCCCCCACACACACTCCCCCCCTCAATGGAACACATTTTCAATCCATACCTTAGCTGTCAAGTGTTCTGATCAAGTGCGCATACCACACGCATCAATGGTATGAATGCTCCAGCTTGCTTGCTTGCACATGACGTCAAGAGAAAGAGAAGATGGGGGGAAAAGGAGTCTTTCCCAACTATTTTCCCATGTCTGCAAACCTAGTCCAGATGATACATTCTCCAAAATAGTATTTGAATTTCTCTGTCTCTCTTGCACATGGGACACACACACTTGTGGGTAAGTGAACATGTGCACATAGATTTGCACGAACACTCACTGCATAGTGACACACGCACGCATCTGTATCCTGCACAAGTCCACGCCATGCGTTGTCACATGATATTCCCAACATATGGAACTGTACTACACAAGCCTATTTTATTTTAGCTGATGACTGTAGCCTATGACAGGTGAGCTGTGACTAATGGTAATTTAATAGACACTGCTGCAGAAAACACTCTTCATTTCTTGCTTTGTTTTTTTATTTAAATTTTTTTTTTAAATACAATTTTATATATATATAATTAAAAAAAAAAGAAAAAAGTGGACAATTAAGTTCATGGAATGAACAAACAGAAGCCCAGTGAAGTCTGATGGCCACCAGCTGTTCACTGCAAATATAGTATGTTAAGAAATCCCCTTGAGTGACATGGATGATGGAAGTGTTAAAAAAAAATCATCAGACACACGGCTGGCAAGTCATAATGCTGTTTTCAAAGATACATGTATATTTATATCTCTCCTTTTTTTAAATATTTTTTTCAAAATCCAGTTTTCAGAATACATAAAAAATATCAACAGCATTACAGTGCTCAGGAAATTCCATAAAAATATATGCACACAACACTGCAGATGCCACACGACAGGGAAAGATCCATTAACAGGTGCACGATATATATGCATGTAAATTTCCAACTTCTAATCAAGGTCCTGGGTTCATCCACCCAGACATCTCCACCTGTGAGTAAAGGGTGGAGAATTTTCCGATCATTAGTAGGCCAAATTTTTTCGCAGGTCAAGTTTCTTTTGAGACTCCAGATCTGATATGTTTCGAGTTCAATCCCAGCTTGCAACATTTACAAATGGCTTGCCCATCAAAATGTTTCTGTTATCCTTAGGTGTTATCTTCATGTTGCATACATCCTTCCCTTCATTTTAAGACCTACCAGTGCAGAGGGTTTGCATACTGGACAGGGTCAGAGATCTGCCAGATATGTCAAAAGATCCGAATGGAACACATACTGTGGAGTCCACCTAAAACAAACCTGCCTACAATGAATTTTTTCCCCAGCGATAATATACCTTAACTTTCCCTTCCCATTTCCTTTCGTTTCCCTCTTGTTAACTACTGTATTACCAAGTGAAATCTACTAAATGAGCATGTGTGTGTAAACATGGCATTGTTTCCCAAAGGCCAGTTTTGCTATGTATAGTCTTGAATTCAAAATTGATAAAACTGCTCATACTACAGCCCAGCAATTAGCCTACCGTTCTAGGTTTCTTCAAGTATCATTGAGATCTATTTCAGCCACTTTCCATACAGGTGACGTAACGCCATCAAGGATGCCTATATGCTGTGTGTGTGTGTGTGTGTGTGTGTGTGTGTGTGTGTGTGTGTGTGTGTGTGTGTGTGTGTGTGTGTATGTGTGTGTGAGTGTGTTTCTTTTCTGACACTTCAATGACTGAGCAGATAACCATCATAATGATGACGTATTAAAATAAATGTCAAGAATAGCATCAAACTCCACCAGCAAGGCCACAATCAATTACTGCCATGTAAAGTTGCTGATTTTTCTTACTAACAGTTACTATGAACTACTTTCATAATGAACACATCTGCCTCCCTTGAATTCAGTTGTAGGTAGACTCCACTGCACTGAATTGTGCTATTACGAGTCTCCCCTGAACAAACTATAAACTCACAGGTTAACACATGTACAGATCTGCCAGTGCCTAAACCCCCTTCATGGGTATACACATGATGCAGAATATTACTTATGTATGTCAAAGATGATCCTAACGCATGTTCATGATGGCTTATGGAAACACGAAAACAACCAGAATACATGCATCGTGTAGTCAAATTCCCTCACTGCCAAAGGCTATCTCTATTCTCCACAAAAACTGATAACGTGCAATACACAGCAAGTCTAGACAGTTTGAAGAACACTACAGATACAAAAATTATTCATATTAAAAGTGACAAAAATGATTCCTTTGGCCCATATAGGGGTAAAATCCACACCACAACGTCAACATAGCATCTGAAGTCAGCTCACATTATAGGAAAGAAAAAAACTGAACACAAACCACACACACACAAACAACACACACACAAATAATATGAATATAGCTTTGTGAAACTGTAGGAAATTAACTGCCCTGGTTTGTAGCGATGAGCTACATCAAATGGAAGTTCGGCCTTACGCAGGATGTTATAATTGCTTTCAATCTTCTAACAATAGTCAATAGCTCAAACTGTAAAAACTTCATTATCAAACAAGACCGTTTCTATGTTGTTCACAATCATGGATGACAGATCAGACTGATCGCACACACACAATGACACTGTCTTTAGTCTTTGTGTAACATTGGTGACTTTGTGCCAGCGTTCTTTCAACTTTTGTTTGAAGTACAGAGGTGCCTCAGGATACGAGCGTCTCCCTTGTATGAGCAAATCAGGTTACGAGCACAAAATACTTGGAAAATTCGCCTTGGTATTCGAGCATTTGCTCGTGTTACGAGCGACATTGTGGTTACGCCATGTGCTTCCCGCCGCTGCATCCCGCTCTCAGTGTGCGTTGTTCTCTCGTAGCGGAAGCATCTCTGCGTTCATTTGCGCTTTTCAGTGTTTTTTTCTGTGGTTTACATGAAGAAATTTTGTAACCCACGATGTCGTCCAAGAAGATGGTTGCGCTAACAATAGTGCTGTTAAGAGGAAGAAGGATACAATTTCCACAGAATTGAAGATCATAGGAAAACACGAGCATGCTCAACGTGTGGCTGATCTCGCCAAGTTGTACGGTCGTTCATCATCAACAATCTGCACTATCCTGAGGAAGAAGAAAGATATTTTTGGGGAGTGGAACAGATTAATTGGATTTCCATTATCTTAAGTTGGGGAAATTCACTTCGAGATACAAGTTTTTCACGATACGAGCTATGTCATGGAACGAATTAAATTTGTAACCCGAGACACGACTGTACATTCATCTGCAATTTATGTTTGGCAAGTCACTCGGCACCACCTATGGATTTATTAATTTTTCCTTCTAGCATGATGTTTTCCCTGCCCATTTTAAAATCACACAGTGAATACAAATGTATACAAACATGGTCAAAAACCAGCTGATTCAATGCTGATATATAGACAGACGCCCACATACTACTATGACAAAATGGGAATAAGATATATCATAGTTAGGAAAAAAAATCCTACAGACCCGTTTCATTCACAGATTTTTTTTCCTTCTGAGTTCACTTTCAGGGTTATTTTTCTGATGGATGTTTCACTTACCTTGTAGCTGTACAATGAGGAATGTTCAGCAAACTGATCATCAGCACACACACGAGTAAGGCCTCTAGCCTACCAATTCCAAATTTTACTTTCTTTTTGGGGGGCTTTGGGTGAGGTTGGGTAAAGCAAGATAAAATGAGGTCAGGGCAAATACCCACCAGTCTAGTAGGCAAGAAGGTTTACCAAGTAGAACATTTGAGTTATAGAACAAAGAAGCTGGTGTAGGCCTACAGATAAATCTCTTGAGTGTGAGAACGTGTGCGCACTTGTGTATCTGTGCTTGAGAGAGAGGGGGGAGGAGTGAGAGAGAGGGAGAGAGGGAGGGGGAGAGAGAGAGAGAGAGAGAGAGAGAGAGAGGAGAGAGGGGGGGGAGAGAGAGAGAGAGAGTGATAATTCCATCAACTTTGTAGTTTTCCTTATAGCTATAGCCTGCGACATGTGCTGGTCATTCTAAACAAGTAAAATGTCCTTCGATTTATACAACAAAAAACTCTGGACATGTTTGAAATGAACTCAGCATATCCCATTTGACGGAAAAAAAAATTTCTACCTAAATTAACATTAGATAAAATTACAATATGACTCGCAAGCATTAATATCCTAGAGTAAGACTGTCAGCTTTTCTACCAAGTCAAAGATCGAAGCTGTGTTGCTACCACAGAAATGAAGACAATCAGAATCCTCGCCATCACAGGTATCCATCCTGTGTGCATGAGCTACTAAGATTCTAGCCTACAGGCCTCTAAGTCAATAGCATGTGCTCCTTACTCTGGCATCCACCATCTTTTGCCAAATCTGGAATTTCGCTCAGCTCTCTCTCTCTCTAGTAAGTTTGCTGTGTATGCATTAATAATAATAATATATTTATTATTAAATATTGGCCCCTAACACAGACATGCAGCACTCTCCATTTAGCATAATCATACTACATGCTGCACTCTCCATTTAGCATAATCAGTGTCAAAAATTTTCAGGTGGCAATGCAATTTTTGTTTTACAACTTGTCCTGCATCAAACACTTAGGCCTAATGTCGGAGAATATGGCCACCACTGACACTGTAGACTCTAGAGCATCGTTATCATAGCAGTCCTGTCATCGTGCTGCAGTACACATACAGCCACTGCGTCACTAGGCTACATCTTTTTTCAAAGCATCTCTAAGATAAAATGGGGATATGAACAGCTAAGCGCAATCAGGCGCCAAGCTCCCATGTCCTAAGTAGGAAGTCGAGATTTCCAATCGGTCGACTTTACAGTCCATTACATTAGAACTTAATAGAAGGCTACCAGACGACGAGACAACAAGCAGACTTACTGTGTTTCTAGAGAATTTTGCGAGTTATTGGTGAAATAACACATGTACAAACGTATTCCTTCAGTAAAGGTGTCGAATGAATGATCTTAGCACGATACCCGTCGAGCTGAACAACTAATTTGAGCACTAATTTGACACACACACACAGTCCCTCCCTTTCAAGCACAACGCCCGGCTAACATGGCGGCTGGCTGGACGGCTGCATAATAATCAATATCAAATATGCCGGTGCATCTTCTTGCAAGTGCAAGAAGACTGTCAAGAATTCTATTCCGGCATTCCACTCCATCTCAAAACACATAATAAAAAGAAAGGTTCAAATAAAAACTGCACAGTTTAGAACGTAGACTATTTCTTCGTGAACTGCAGCAGACGAGATTTGATACGGTATCCATACACTCATACGAGCTTGCAAAAAGCAAAGTAACATGTTGTTTACAACAAAACCGGAATACTTACCTCGCAAAAATTATCTACAGGTGTATTTATTTCCCACCAGCACCAGAGAATAGACGTACTTTTTCGTTCTCTGCTCAAAATATGCTCAGAACTGTCACACCGATCACTCCTCTTCCGTACACAGAACCAAAATTTGCATACAGCTAAACTGATGGCGTACAAACTGTTCGCCTTGCACATTTGATCGGAGAAGCAACAAATGTAGCTCTTCGCACGCAGACAAATATACTTACCCTAATGATATTCCTTGAAAAAGAGCATTCAGCTACAGTGTCACAAAGTAATCAAAAATGGTCCTCGAAGACAACATAAATCAGCACAATGTTTTTAATCGACTATGAGGGTGCGGTGCCCGTGCAATGGCAAGAAGGAAACCCCGTAGAAATCGGAAAGCAGCATGCGCATGCGTTGTTGCGAACAGCGACGCCAATAGGACTACTTCCTAAATGGTTTCGGGAAGCGAAACAAGAATTTTGCAGAATAACGTCCCTTTACATTATTTTAGAATATTTTATACAGTTGAGTTATGTCCAAGCTGAGTGTGTGTACTCGTGTGCTTGTGTGCCTATGTGTGTGCGATGTTGTGCATACTTATCTCAGAATCTGCCTATGCATGGTTGTAAACACGAATTTGCTTGCAAACGAAGTCGCGCGGCCGTCGTCTGCTGGCGACAGAGTGGCACTAACATGAGTATGACTCGCCTAATCATGATGATAATGCTTTCACACTCACAGTAGTCAAGTTGAAGTTCGAGCAGAGTGGCTTGTCTCAAGTAAAGTTTAGTTTTTGTTCAGTCGAGTTCTAAATTATTTACTGGCTTTCGATGTTTGATCAAGTGGGTTTCATCGCACTCGGACAATTCCATATGCGCTCCACTCAAATCTGCCGGCAGTTTTGTGGCAGAGTCCTTCAGTCCGAAAGAGCATACAGGAAAGTCCTATGAAATACTAACACCAAATCAGAATGATTGGTCAATTAAGGTAAGCAGAAACGGGCAGGTTTTATGCTGTTGGTTTGGATTGAACTTGGGTTTTACGTTTGACTCGACTCTTGATTCACATACAGGCTAAATAAAGCTTTCAATAAAAGCAGATAAAAAAGGGTTTAATGAAATGATTTTAATTTTTTGTACATAGTGCTATTTTTGTAGAATTATATGACACTTGACTGACTCCATCTGGTGTATGGAAATAGTATGCGGCACTCAAATTTAAAAGGACACTGGCTCTAGAGAAAGCACAGTTTCAGTTTTTCAAGATAACGACTTTGCCCTCCGAACAAATTCCATGTGCACTGATGCCACTGATGCCATGTGATGAAGGGGATCCAAAATGATTGTGGCATAAGCCTCAAACCTACACACATGTCTTGGCAAAGATCTTGAAATCCTAACTAGCGTACAGGTTTTATATCTTTGTATCAATCTGTCACTGATACAATCTAGGCACACACCACACACACACACACACACACACACACACACACACACACACACACACACACACCCAACCTCCCCCTACCCAGTATAAACTGACCTTACCATTATCCTATGCAATCACATGTCAGAAGTTAAAATCGAAACAATTCAAAACATTGCCTCTGTCTGCCCATCAATATGATTAATTTATTGCTTCCTTCATCCCAATCCCCCAGTCTGTTCTCCATCCCTGAGTTAAAACAAAACAAAATGAAAACAAAAATCCTCACATTCACACACAGATACACAACATCAGTGCGCTTGGAAAAAAATACAAAAAGAAACAAAGAAGGAACCCCTCCCCAAAAAAGGTCATAAAACACACACACACACACACACACACACACACACACACACACACACACACACATGCACGCACGCACGCGCGCACACACACACACATGCACACACACACAGAACCTGGAATTGACTTCCTCTCTGCCTTCGCCTAACACCTACCCTTTCTGCTTTTAAATCCAGTTTTAAACACACCTGTTTTCGAACAATGATTACAACTACTCTTCCTCGTTGTATAATTCTGTAAGGTGTCTTTGTGATGACATATGCGTGTGATGCATTGATTGAATTGTCAAGGTTTAGCTCACATGAATACTGTAATTATCACACACACACACACATACATGCACATGTACACACATGCACACACACACACACACACACAACACACACATACACACACACACACGCAAATCACCATGACAACAACAAAAATGTTGTCCAGAACTTTCCCTTTCACAATCTGTGTATCCTTCTGATTAAATTCCCATTTTAAAAAAATCCCTGATTCAGGAAAAGGCGTAGCTGCAAGTACATCTTCCACCCTCTCTGTCCTCAGCCTCCCTGCAAGTCCGTCCAATATTTTCCCTCTGAGTCTATCTGGTGTTTTCTTGACTGTCCATGCCTCACATCCGTGTAACAATATCAGTTCTATATGACATTCAAGAACTCTCTTCCTGATGTTAATTGATAGGCATTTGTTGGTAAGAACGCTTTTCATCTTCTTGAATGCAGTTTTGGCTTGGCCGATTCTGCTGGCTATTTCTGGTGTGCATCTGAAATCTGGTGAGATGACCGTTCCCAGACATTTAAACTTATCAACCTGTCTCAAAGCTGTGCCATTTGCTGTAATTTTGCATGAGGGGATTTCATGTTTTTTTTTTACTGATTACCATGACTTCGGTCTTTCTGCTATTTAAGCTCCAACCATTTATTTTTGCTTTGACATCGGTCAGGAAAAACATTCTTTGGTATGGCCATGTAACAAAATCCAGTGGTTTTGCTAAATCAATATTCCAGGGAACTGTTAAGACGTGAGACAGAAGGGAAGGCAGAAAAGAAAAAAAGGTTGGCTTGGAAACAGTTTGGGCTGGACAAAGACATTTTTTTGCAGAGTCCCAGAATTTGACACCCAGCCGACAAGGCTTGGGCAGTCTGGTGAACAGTTCTTTAGTGCAGTGCCCCCAAATGACTCTTCACAGAGTTGAGGGAGGAGGAGGAGAGAGAAGAAGGAGGAGGAGATGAAAAAGAAGAAGAAGAATACGACCGAGCACTGACATTTAACACACACACCATGCTCCATTAGAACCTGAAGTGATGTCGGTGCTATTTTTTTTTTAATGAGATGATAAACAAAGTCTTGTGTGCAACATACACTTTGCCCATAGAAATCCCGGGGGGGGGGGGGGGGGGGAACGTTTGCCAGATTTCTTTCCCGAAAAATCCACTTTCCTATACAAACAAAAATACACCCATACAGGGAGAAAAGGTGAAAGGTGGGGACGGGGGAGGGGGGGGTGGAAGGGAAGAAAAAAGATGGTTAAGCCATTCTACCATATTTCTTTACACAAAAATTAACAAATATTCGTTTCTAACACCACATACACACTTCTCACTACAAATCCCTGTCCAGCTAAAAACTAAAACAGCGTATCTATTAAAAACCACCAGTTTTCCAAATAAAAGCGACTGCCAGCGATCAAACAAACACAAACCAGGAAAAAAAAAAGCAAGAACATAGAATCAGAACGTGTATCTATTATAGACGCACATTTTGACCAATTGGCCATTGTCAAACGTATACGAAAGACAACAAATAATAAATGCACAACACTTTGCGGGGGAAAAAGACAGAAGCAAGACTTTCCTGACGTTTCGTTGAGCTGGGAAAACAAAAAAGATAGATGGTTGAAAAATGGCAGATTGTCACACTGGCGAAAACAAATGTTAGATATTGTCCGGAGTTCCTGAGAAAGCGCTGTTCACATACATTTCTCGAAAACTGATTTCAGTAAGTTTTATTTTTGGTGTTGTTGTCTTTGTGACCTTCACCTTGATCCTTATCGTTCAAATATATACTTTCTCGACTCCTCAACGATCCCCACATTTGACCAAAATCTAGTAGAGGTCCATGGACAGAGAACAAACATAGGCAAACTATATACATAGACAGATAGACAGACAAACCAGAAGACACACTGAGAAATACTTGTCTCTGGTCGAAAGAAAGCAACTGTGTTTAACAGAAAGATAAAAAATAAAAATAAAAAATTAAAAAAAACCGTTCCCCTTGGAGATGCCAGGGGCTCTTTTTGTGAAAAACAGTATCCCCGCCTTCTGGAAATTCTGTGCAAGAAATTTCCTCTTTTCTGTCACTCTCTTTGTCTCTGCTTTGTTTTTTGTTCCTTTGTTTTCTGTTATTTCTTCCTACCATTTTCTGCTTTTCTGGTCTATTCACCTGTATGTGTTCAATACAGTCTTACATACTTTTTCTTACGATTGATAATTGGGTACATGTATTAAGTGCATTTTGGCTCTAGAGAGTTGGGATATGCGGAAGCAATTTTGAGTAATTTATGCCCGTTTTTATACATGTTTTGGTGTCCTTAGGTATGCTTAAATTTGCATTCAGGTATGT
>JAPXFY010000032.1:14956849-14959349 GCA_030674185.1 Monoplex corrugatus
ATACATGGACGACAAGCCACGACCTAGTTAGCCTATTTCAAGTGACAGCGTATGACTGTGCACAGCACTAAGTATATATTATTTATTGTACGAAGTAGGGCTATGTAAATTTCATGGTTCTCTCAACTGTAACCAGCCACAGACATATATATATCTTTGTGACTTGAATGTGTGTGTACTTTATCTCCAAAGATATATTTTTGTAAACTCGAATGTGTACTTTACTTCCAAGGACATATATTTGTGTAAATCGAATGTGTAATTTATCCCAAAGACATATATGAATTTTGTAATGAGAATGTGTAATTTATCTCCAAAGACAAATATTTTGTAACTCGAATATGTATTTTATCTCCAAGGACATATATTTTTGTAACTCGAATGTGTAATTTATCTCCAAAGACATATATTTTGAAAAGTGAATGTGTACTTTATCTCCAAAGACATATATTTTTGTAACTCGAATGTGTAATTTATCTCCAAGGACATATATTTTTGTAAATCGAATGTGTAATTTATCTCCAAAGACATATATTTTATAAAGTGAATGTGTAATTTATCTCCGAAGACAAATATTTTTGTAACTCGAATGTGTAATTTACTCCAAAGACATATATTTTTTTAACTCGAATGTGTAATTTATCTCCAAAGACATATTTTAGACATATATTTTTGTAACTCGAATGTGTACTTTATCTCCAAAGACATATATTTTTGTAACTCGAATGTGTACTTTATCTCCAAATTTGTAACTCGAATGTGTACTTTATCTCCAAAGACATATTTTTGTAACTCGAATGTGTAATTTATCTCCGAAGACATATATTTTTGTAACTCGAATATGAACTTTATCTCCGAGGACATATATTTTGTAACTCGAATGTGTAATTTATCTCCGAGGACATATATTTTTGTAACTCGAATGTGTAATTTATCTCTAAAGACATATATTTTTTAACTCGAATGTGTAATTTATCTCCAAATTTGTAACTCGAATGTGTAATTTATCTCCAAATTTGTAACTCGAATGTGTAATTTATCTCCAAAGACATATATTTTTGTAACTCGGATGTGTAATTTATCTCCAAAGACATATCTTTTTAAGATTCATTTTTAAGATTTTCTGTTTTATATCACTTATAGTGAAAAGACGTTAAATCAAAGAACGAACATATATATTTGTAACTCAAATATGTAATTTATCTTCAATAAACATATCACCTAGATAACGTATTTGGAATAAGGAATCATTGAAAATGTACGTTTTTATCGAAACTTTTGTTACAAGTTTACCTCTTATTTTTTTTGAGACCGATCTGTCCATACAATATTCTGTATTATCAGGGAAATGAAGGTCATCTTGAATCACAGCACAACATGTGCACATTATGTGCATATCCTCTGTTGATATGTCTGTGTATGTGCCTTTGATATATATAAACTGACCGACCTGCGTGATACCTTAACCCTTTAACTCCAGCACTCTGTCAACCAACAGCAAAAATTTAACCTTTGATTCCCTCACCCTGCAGGAAGCTGGTGGATAGGGTGAGGGAATCAAAGGTTAGTTCTTGCTTTGTTAGCATGGTTGACAATGCAGAATGCTAGTGGGCAGGGTGCAGGAGTCAAAGAATTAATGTGTTCAGTCTTTATATCTGCATAAAGAACAATGGGCACCAGTTGTTCAATGTCCCATTACCTCAGCGGGTGAAAGTGTCGAACTGATAATGCAGAGGTCGTGAGTTCGATTCTCAGTGCATGCTACTCTGTGTGAGTGAGTGTGGTGTGTAGTGGTGTTGTGTGTGTGTGTGTGTGTGTGTGTGTGTGTGTGTGTTTGTGTGTGGTGTGTGTGTGTGTGTGTGTGTGTGTGTGTGTGTGTGTGTGTGTGTGTGTGTTTACCTTGTATGTTTGTTTGTTCGTTCGTTATTTCTTTTAACGTCTATTCACATATGTGCTTTTAGACGGAAAAAAAAAATCATAAATGAACAAGTAGACAAGATAAGAGAAAGAGGTGTCTATGGGGTGGAAGGATCTACGAAATCATGAAGACAGTTTAAAATATCAATAACAGTAACAAATTTATCGGACAAGAGAAAAGCAATCAGAACATTAGAACAATCAGACTTTAACAGATTGCTCAGGGCTGTATGTGTGTATGTAAGCACACGCGCGTGTGCGTGCGTGTGAGTGTGTGTGTTGTGTGTGTGTGTGTGTGTGTGTGTGTGTGTGTGTGTGTGTGCGTATACGCACGCGCACGCAACGAGCGTGTCCTGTGCTGTGTTATGACAAACCATCTGTGATTATCTGGTGGGGCTGAGGGGCAGAAGAGGATAATCTTACCAAATAAAAACATTGTATCTGTAGTGAGTCTATCACAGTTAAACACCTTCTGTGTTGTCAGCGAATGCAACCTTATTTCCCTGCATCATTTTCAAAATTTAAACAGAAACACACTGATTTCACTTTGTATTTACACTTCGCTAGGCATTTACTGCACAGT
>JAPXFY010000032.1:14961849-14966849 GCA_030674185.1 Monoplex corrugatus
AGAGAGAGAGAGAGAGAGAGACAGCAACAGAGAGACAGGGAGAGTGTGTGTATAATAGTATTATTATTTTCTCTCTCTCTCTCTCGGTACTACTACTACTACTACTTTCTCCGGCGAGAGAGAGAGAGAGAGAGAAGAGAGAAAGAGAGAAAGTAGTACTACTATTTCTACTGATCTACTACTACTTTCTGTGGAGAGACAGAGACAGAGAACAGAGACAAAGAGAGAGAGTATGCAAAAACCTGCAAGGTGCAAAGCGTCGGCTCGCATTACGAACCTGACATGATAGAGAGCACGTATGCAGTTTTCGCCCTATAGCCTACCTACGGCGGGCAGCAAGCAGCAAGCAGCAGACAACAGGCCACTCACTCACTACTGTACGTACAGCAGAGAGCGGAGAACACGGAGGGAGATCAAAATCTGCAGATAGATCTAGTCTAGCTCTCAAAAAAAAAAAAAAAAAAAAAAAAAAAGATTCACCACGCTCGGGTAATTCCGTATGCGCTCCACCCAAATCTTCCACCAGCAGTCATGTGGCAAGATTTTCACGAGCCTGCGCAAAACCCTACGCGCTGGCAAGGTCTTGAAATGGGGGAAGGGGGAGAGGGACCTACGAAACATTAAGCTGACAACCACTAGACGTTAAATCAAAGAACGAACGAACGGATAGAAACATTTATGATAAAAGCTGACACCCATTAGACTGATAGAATATACATTTATGATAAGAAACATTTATGATAAAGCTGACACCATTAGACTGATAGAAACATTTACGATAAAGCTGACATCATTAGACTGATAGAGAAAGATTTATGACCATTAGACTAATAGAAAGATTTATGATAAAGCTGACACCCATTAGACTGACAGAGACATTTATGATAAAGCTGACACCGTGAGACTGATAGAGACATTTATGATAAAGCTGACACCATTAGACTGATAGAAACATTTATGATAAAGCTGACACCCGTTAGACTGATAGAAAGATTTATGATAAAGCTGACATCATTAGACTGGACAGAAACATTTATGATAAAGCTGACATAATTAGACTGATAGAAACATTTATGATAAAGCTGACACCATTAGACTGATAGAAACATTTATGATAAAGCTGACACCATTAGACTGATAGAAACATTTATGATAAGCTGACACCATTAGACGGATAGAAACATTTATGATAAAGCTGACACCATTAGACTGATAGAAACATTTATGATAAAGCTGACATCATTAGACTGACAGAGACATTTATGATAAAGCTGACACCATTAGACTGATAGAAACATTTATGATAAAGCTGACACCATTAGACTGATAGAAAGATTTATGATAAAGCTGACATCATTAGACTGATAGAAACATTTATGATAAAGTTGACATCATTAGACTGATAGAAAGATTTATGATAAAGCTGACATCATTAGACTGATAGAAACATTTATGATAAAGTTGACATCGTTAGACTGATAGAAAGATTTATGATAAAGTTGACATCATTAGACTGATAGAAAGATTTATGATAAAGTTGACATCATTAGACTGATAGAAAGATTTATGATAAAGTTGACATCATTAGACTGATAGAAAATTTATGATAAAGCTGACACCATTAGACTGATAGAAACATTTATGATAAAGCTGACACCATTAGACTGATAAAACATTTATGATAAAGTTGACATCGTTAGACTGATAGAAACATTTATGATAAAGCTGACACCATTAGACTGAAGAACATTTATGATAAAGCTGACACCCATTAGACTGATAGAAAGATTTATGATAAAGCTGACACCCATTAGACTGACTAGAAATTTATGATAAAGCTGACATCATCAGACTGATAGAAACATTTATGACAAAGCTGACACGGTTAGACTGATAGAAACATTTATGATAAAGCTGACACCATTAGACTGATAGAAACATTTATGATAAAGCTGACACCATTAGACTGATAGAAACATTTATGATAAAGCTGACACCTTAGACTGATAGAAACATTTATGATAAAGCTGACACCATTAGACTGATAGAAACATTTATGATAAAGCTGACACCATTAGACTGATAGAAATATTATGATAAAGCTGACACCATAGACTGACAGAGACATTTATGATAAAGCTGACGACGGTTAGACTATAGAAAGATTTATGATATAAGCTGACACCGTTAGACTGATAGAAACATTTATGGATAAAGCTGAGACCATTTAGACTGATAGAAACATTTATGGAAGGCAGCGCTAGACTGATAGAACTATTGGATACGTCTCGAACGTCCCAGGTTCGATACGTCCCATGTTCATACGTCTCAGGTTCGATACGTCACAGGTTCGATACGTCCCAGGTTCGATACGTCACAGGTTCGATACATCCCAGGGTTCTATACGTCCCAGGTTCTATGTCCAGTCTATACGTCCCAGGTTCGATACGTCCCAGGTTCTATAGTCCCAGGTTCTATACGTCCCATGTTCTATACGTCCAGTTCTATACGTCCCAGGTTCGATACGTCCAGGTTCGATACGTCCCAGGTTCTATACGTCCCAGGTCTATACGTCCAGTTCGATACGTCCCAGGTTCTATACGTCCCAGGTTCTATACGTCCCATGTTCTATACGTCTCAGGTTCTATACGTCCCAGGTTCTACATCCCAGGTTCGATACGTCCCAGGTTCGATACGTCTCAGGTTCTATACGTCCCAGGTTCTACACGTCCAGTTCGATACATCCCAGGTTGTATACTCCAGGTTCAACGTCCAGGTTCGATCATCCAGGTTCTATACATCCCAGGTTCTATATTCCCAGGTTCTATACGTCACAGTTCTATACGTCCCAGGTACAAAACGTCTTTGTTTTTGCTTGCATGTATAGCGTATTTTTATCGCACGCGCGCTCGGCGCGAGAGAGGGATGAACACACACAAAAAAGGCTCATGTTCTTCATCTTTCAGCACTGACCATCTGCCGCGTAATACCTACCACCCATGTTCCCACACTTTGTTTCCCTGAGTCTGTGTTTCCCTGCCTTCGCACTGAACTCACTCCACATTTCGCAGTCTGAAACTCGGTCCTGCCAGTTACACTGTTGAACCTTCTTATTTGTGTGTGTGTGTGTGTGTGTGTGTGTGTGTGTGTGTGTTGTGTGTGTGTGTGTGTGTGTGTGTGTGTGTGTGTGTGTGTGTGTGTGTGTGTGTGTGTGTGTGTGTGTGTGTGTGTGTGTGTGTGTGTGTGTGTGTGTGTGTGTGTGTGTGTGGTGTGTGTGTGTGTGTGTGTGGTGTGTGTGTGTGTTGTGTGTGTGTTTGTGTTCGTCTTGTTCAGTCGTCATTGATTTAACGTCTTTTCACTGTAAGTGTATTAGACGGTGTGTGTGTGTGTGTGTGGTGTGTGTGTGTATGTGTGTGTGTGTGTGTGTGTGTGTGTGTGTTGTGTGTGTGTGTGTGTGTGTGTGATGTGTGTGTGTGTGTGTGTGTGTGTGTGTGTGTGTGGTGTGTGTGTGTGTTGGTACGCGTTCGTGAAACATATTTTGGGGGGTGTATTACTCGAACATCTATGAGGATATCGTATTCGAATCTCGGGACGTATCAAGGAACCTGGGACGCTTATCAAACCCTACTTACTAAGGAAGCTGGTGGATAGGATGAGGGAATCAAAGAGTTAAGTTTTTGCTTTGCTAGCATGGCTGACAATGAGGATGTTGGTGGACAAAGGTGCAGGAGTCAAAAGATTAATGAAGGATATTAGGAAAGGACAAGCAACATTTAAAGGACATTTTTTTAGGCAAGAGAAATTTAAGCACTAGTCACAACAGGAAAGCTGGAGAGAAAAAAAGAGCACCAGGTAGACCCAGAGAGAAATTATTGGACGGTTTTGCGGAGTGGGTGAGGACAGAAAGCTTAGGAGATATATCCTTGCAGCGACAAAATATAGATTCGTAAGGAGGGCCATGTTCACCATAGCCATGCAGCAAGGCACATGATGATGATATGTATTTGCTGTTTACTAAGCGGGCCTGCGAACGTGTTTAACTGGGAGATTCAAAACAAGTGTGGTTGCCCGTGTTCAAGCAAACAGGAACCAGAAAAAAAAAACCCACGAAAAAAGACTAAGAACACATATTTAATACAAGACAAGACAGGCGCAACTTTTCGGCCAGCTGGCCTTTGTCAAGCGTAAGATCACAAACAAACAAACAAACACCAGTTTCCTTTTCTCACACTGTACGGAGCAGCAGGGAAGTTTCAGTCTTTTTCTCCTAATTTTTGTGTCTGGTGTTTGTTTGTTTGTTTGTGATCTTACGCTTGACAAAGGCCAATTGGCCAAACATTTGCGCCTGTCTTGTCTTGTATTAAATACGCGTTCTTATTCTTTTTTCATGTTTTTCCCCCCTGGTAATTGGGAGATTGAAAAAAAAAAAAAAATCTCCATGCTTTACCCACCAGGTAGGACGTACCCAGATGGGATCGAACCTAGACATTCTAACTGGAAGTCTGACATCTTACCCACTTGACTATCGCGCCCATTGGAGGGAGTGGGGTGGGGGTGGGGATGGGGGAGAGGCGAAGGAAGTTTAGAAACCTCAAGTTCCAACATGACGAAGGCAGAGTCCTTCTCCTCTCCCTTGTTGTTTTACCTTTCCCTTTGCCCCCCAAAAAGGGACAGGTGGACCTTTCACAGCCTGGGGTGATGCGCTGAAGATAGGGTGCAAGTTCTGGTCAGCCCAGTCTTGATGTACAAATCTTTAATGGTACACACTGAAACCTTCATTGTTTGAAATATTGTCGTATATATGGCTATATGTTGTTGTTCACATGTCGACAATAATTTTTTTATGTGTATATAAATGACATAGTTTTGTGTTGTTGCATTGCTTGTTGAAGTCTGTTTATTTCAACGCAAAAAGAAATGCTTAAAAACGATAAAAAAACAACAACAAAACACACACACACACACACACACACACACACACACACACACACACACACACA
>JAPXFY010000032.1:14976849-14979349 GCA_030674185.1 Monoplex corrugatus
AGGAGGAGAGGAGGAGAAGAAGAAGAAGAAAGAAGGAGAAGGAAGAGAAATAGCAGCAGCAGAGCAAGTAGTAGTAGCAGTATAGAAGACGAAGAAAAGAAAAAGAAGAAGAAGAAGAGGAAGATAGGCGAATAAGTGTAGTTGTAGGTAGAGAGTGTAGAAGTAATAGTAGTAGTAGCAGCAGCAGCAGCAGCAGTAGTAGTAGTAGTATAGTAGTAGTAGTAGTGGTAGAAGTAGTAGTAGTAGTAGTAGGGGTAGAAGTAGTGAGAAATAGAAGATAGAGTAGAGTAGTGAGAAGTAGTAGTAGCAGCAGAACAGCAGCAAAGAAGAGCAGAAGTAGAGATAGAAAGAAGGCAGAAGGGAAGAAAAGAAGAAGAAGAAGAGGAGGAGGAGGAGGAGGAGGAGGAGAGGAGGAGGAGGAGGAGAAATAGTAGTAGCAGTAGTTGCAGAAAAGCTGAAGAAGAAGGAATGGGGGTGGGGGGGGGGGGGAAACCGAAGAGAAAGGAAAAAAAAATATCCGGGAAAGGAAGTGATGGGGGAACATGTTGTTGCGTTACACCCAATTACAGTGACTGTCACATTCTGCTCAAGTTACACTTCCGTGTAGGCCAAACAACTTCTGCGAGGGGGAGAGAGAGAGAGAGAGAGAGGAGGAGGGGAGGCGGGGGAGAGAGTAGAGAGAAGGAAGGAGAGAGAGAGAGAGGAGAGAGAGAACAGAGAAGAGACAGAGAGAGAGAAGAGAGACAGACAGAAGAAAGAGAGAGAGAAGAAAGAAAAAAGAGAGGACAGACAGACAGACAGAGAGAGAGAGAGAGAGAGAAAGAAAGAAAGAAAGAAAAGAGAGAGAGAGACAGAGAAAGAGAGAGACAGACAATGAGGTAGACAGAGAGAGAGAGAGAGAGAGAGAGAGACAGAGAGAGCGAGAAAAGAGAGAGAGAGAGAGACAAAGAGAGATAGAGAGAGAAAGAGAGAGAGAGAGCAAGAAGACAGAGAGAGAGAGAGAAGAGAGAAAGAGAGAGAAAGAGAGAGAGAGTAAGGCAGAGAGAAGAAGAGAGAGAGAGAAGGACAGAGGAGCAGGAAAAAGGAGAGAGAAAGAGACAGAGAAGAGAGAGACGACAGACAGATGAGAAAGAGAGAAGAAGGAGAGAGAGAGAGACAGGAAGAGAGAAGAGAAAGAAGAAGAGAGAGAGAGAGACAGAGAGAGAGAGAGACAGGAGAGAGAGACAGAGAGAGAGAAGAGAAGAGAGAGAGAGAAGAGAGAGGAGAGAGAGAGAAGGCAGAGAGAGAGAGAGAGGACAGAGAGAGAGGACAGAGAGAGAGAAAGAGAGAAGAGAGAGAGGAGAGAGAGAGGAGAGAAGACAGAGAGAAGAGAGAGAGAGAGCAGAGAGACAGAGCAGGACAGAAAAAGAGAAGGGAGAGATGACGAGAGAGAGACAGATCAGAAGGACGATAGACAGAAGACGATTAGAATATGATAGGATGAGACGTAAAACAGTCCAAAGTGGGCAAGATGTCGGGCGTTCCGATCAGAATGTCTGCGTTCGATCCTGTCATATGTTTCTGATTATGTTAATGATTAATGTTAGGCTTAGAGAAACCAGGACTAGCTGTAAGACATGTCCAGAGGGACACAATGCTACTTTTCTTGTGTTCATTTCCCAGGTCCTTTCCTCCACCCTTGAGGCCAACAATTATTAGCCTTCTGCTTTTCTGAAGTCTTGGTGTAAAGAGAGAGAGAGAGAGAGAGAGAGAGAGAGAGAGAGAGAGAGAGAGAGGACAGAGACAGAGACAGAGACAGAGACAGAGAGAGAGACAGACAGACAGAGAGAGACACAGAGAGAGACAGAGAGAGAAAGAGAGAGAGACAAAGAGAGATAGGAGAGAGAGAGAGATGGAGAGAGAGAGAGAGAGGAGAGAATGTCTGTGTAACAGAGAAGATGATAACTTGGGTCAAGGGTAATTCATTCGAACAGGCTTTAGTGTATTCTAGCTCGGACACAGTAAAGTTTGGAAGCGAGTTTTGGCGAGATGTTAAAAAAAAAAAGAAAAAAAGAAAAAAGTCTACAGTCACAGAATGCCAATATACAAAAAAAAAAAAAAAAAGTCTACAGTCACAGAATGCCAATATACAAAAAAAAAAAAAAAAGTCTACAGTCACAGAATGCCAATATACAAAGAAAAAAGGTCTACAGTCACAGAATGCCAATATACAAAAAAAAAAAGTCTACAGTCACAGAATGCCAATATACAAAAAAAAGTATACAGTCACAGAATGCCAATATACAAAAAAAAAAAAAGTCTACAGTCACAGAATGCCAATATAACAAAAAAAAAAAAAGTCTACAGTCACAGAATGCCAATATACAAAAAAAAAAAAGTCTACAGTCACAGAATGCCAATATACAAAAAAAAAAGTCTACAGTCACAGAATGCCAATATACAAAAAAAAAAGTCTACAGTCACAGAATGCCAATATACAAAAAAAAAAGTCTACAGTCAC
>JAPXFY010000032.1:14984349-14991849 GCA_030674185.1 Monoplex corrugatus
ATCTATCTATCTATCTATCTATCTATCTATCTATCTATCTATCTATCTATCTATCTATCTATTCTACGTGTGTGTGTGAGTGTGTGTGGTGTGTGTGTGTGTGTGAGTGTGTGTGTGTATGTGTGTGTGTGTGTGTGTGTGTGTGTGTGTGTGTGTATGTATGTGAGCGTGTATATGTATGTGTATGTGTGTGTATGTGTATGCATGTGTGTGTGTGCGCGTGTGTGTGTGTGTATGTGTGTGTGCGCGCGCGCGCGCGTGTGTGTCTGTATTCAGTGTTGTATTTGGGAGTACGCTGCACAAGGGCCGGTTGGCCGAAAGATTTTGGGTCTAAGTCTCTCTTCTGGTGTCTGATCTGTCTCTTGTTTTAAATCCACACGTTTTCTTGTCATGTGCTTGTTGAATTAGCTGATGGGGTTATATTCTGATCAGATGACCAAGCTACTCACTGTTGCTGATGAATACAGAGGTGGATTAACTGTCGCCCCAAACAGTTTCTCTGACCTTGCTATTGTTGATCATGTTATTGCTATCGTTATTGTCATTTTTGTTTAATTTAAAGCTTAGCCGACTGCGTAAAGCCATATCAGGGCTATAACCTTTTCAAACATACTCCATACTTAAACTGGACAAACAAACAAACAAACCAAACAAAAGAAGAAAAGAAGAAAAGATAATTAAGTACACATGTCAATGCATTCGTGAACATAATCTACAGTGATGTCCCCTGGCGTTGGCTATTCTGTCTAATTTATCACACACGGGATAAATAAAGCATTCTTGAATATAAACTGAAACTTAACTAAGGACACTAAAACATATAACAACGGGCCTAAATCACTTACATCCCCCCCCCCCCCGATCACATTTCCCTAGAGCCAAAAAGGCATTAATACATATATACCCAATTACCAATCCTAAGATTTATTATCATTAATTTTTTGTGTTTAAAGCCCAGCCGACTGCGTAGAGTCACATCAGGGTTATAACCATTTCAAAACACGCACAATACTTCAACAGGAAACAAAAAAAAGGAACAGAAAATTAAATACAGATATCAAGCATTCGCGCACATAATCTAAGGAGATGCCCCTGGCACTGACTGCTCCGTCCAATTTGTCACACAGGAGATTTAACTAAAAGCACACCTGAATACAAATTCAAACATAACTAAGGGCACTAAACCATATCTAAAAACAGGCCTAAATTTACCTAGAATTGGTTTCCGCAGATCACATTTCCCTAGAGCCAAAAACATGTACCCAATTATCATCCTAACAGAAAGTATGTAAGACTTTATCGAATACATACAGGTGAATAGACCAGCAAGGCAGAAAAAAAATTGTAAGAAGAAATGAAAGAAAGCAAAGCAACAAGGCAGAAACAAAGACAGCGACCGAAGAGAGGAAAGTTTTAGTACAGAATTTCCAAAAGGTGGGGATACTACTTATATTGAAAGAGCCCCCAGCATCCCACGGAGGGTGGTGGGGTGGGGGTGGGGTGGGGAGTAATACTTGATTTTTTTTGACAGCCGTTTTTGTACCACGTATCTCAAAAGTGGTAATGTTGAACTCCATGGGATTGGTCCAGGTATGGCGCTGGTATGTAAGGATGGTGGTGCAAATCGAATTGATAGCTTGGTTTTTGTTTCCATAGGAACCTTGGAGGCAGACACAAGTAGATCACTCATAAGGAAGATTAGGAAAAGACAGGCAACATTTATAGGCCATTTTATGAGGAAGGGGGATTTGGGGCTCCTGGTCACAACGGGAAAGCTGGAGGAAAAGAGAGCACCGGGTAGACCCAGGGAGAAAATGCTGGACGGACTTGCAGAGTGGCTGGGGACGAGGAGGGTGGGAGAGATGCTGGGGGCAACGAGAGATAGAGACAGATGGAAGTCCATGATCGCCAACGCCATGCGGCAGGGCACCTGATGATGATGAGGAACCTTGGGGTGTTCCAGGTTTGGGGTTAAGTTGATCACTGACTCTGTTTGCTTTCTGAATACTAGTGACGTTTTCCTATTCATGTCTATGGTGGGACTAAAGATAATCGTTATGAATGATAAACTGTTCCTATTCTTGTGTAAGGTGGAGCTAAAGATAATCGTTATGAATGATGATCTTTTCCTATTCGTGTCTGTGGTGGGACTAAAGATAATCGTCATGAATGATGACGTTTTCCTATTTGTGTCTATGGTGGGAATAAAGATAATCGTTATGAATGATGACATTTTCCTATTCGTGTCTATGGTGGAGCTAAAGATAATCGTTATGAAAGATAACCTTTTCCTATTCGTGTCTATGGTGGGACTAAAGATAATCGTTATGAATAGTGAAGTTTTCCTATTTGTGTCTATGGTGGGTCTAAAGATGATCGTTATGAATGATGACGTTTTCCAATCCATGTCTATGGGTGGGAATAAAGATAATTGTTATGAATTGTGACGTTTTCCTATTCGCGTCTATAGTGGGACTAAAGATAATCGTTATGAATTGTGACGTTTTCCTATCCCTGACTATGGGTGGGAATAAAGATAATCGTTATGAATGGTGACGTTTTCCTGTTCGTGTCTATGGTGGGACTAAAGATAATCATCATGAATGATAACCTTTTCCTATTCTTGTGTATAGTGGAGCTAAAGATAATCGTTATGAATAGTGAAGTTTTCCTATTCGTGTGTATGGTGGGACTAAAGATAATCGTTATGAATGATGACGTTTTCCAATCCATGTCTATGGTGGGACTAAAGATAATCGTTATGAATGATGACGTTTTCCAATCCATATCTATGGTGGGACTAAAGATAATCGTTTTGAATGATGACGTTTTCCAATCCATGTCTATGGTGGGACTAAAGATAATCGTTATGAATGATGACGTTTTCCATCCATGTCTATGGTGGGACTAAAGATAATCGTTATGAATGATGACGTTTTCCAATCCATATCTATGGTGGGACTAAAGATAATAGTTATGAATGATGACGTTTTCCAATCCATGTCTATGGTGGGACTAAAGATAATCGTTATGAATGATGACGTTTTCCAATCCATATCTATGGTGGGACTAAAGATAATCGTTATGAATGATGACGTTTTCCAATCCATGTCTATGGTGGGACTAAAGATAATCGTTATGAATGATGACGTTTTCCAATCCATATCTATGGTGGGACTAAAGATAATCGTTTTGAATGATGACGTTTTCCAATCCATGTCTATGGTGGGACTAAAGATAATCGTTATGAATGATGACGTTTTCCAATCCATGTCTATGGTGGGACTAAAGATAATCGTTATGAATGATGACGTTTTCCAATCCATGTCTATGGTGGGACTAAAGATAATTGTTATGAATTGTGACGTTTTCCTATCCATGTCTATGGTGGGACTAAAGATAATCATCATGAATGATAACCTTTTCCTATCCTGTCTATGGTGGGACTAAAGATAATTGTTATGAATTGTGACGTTTTCCTATTCGTGTCTATGGGTGAGACTAAAGATAATCGTCATGAATGATGACGTTTTCCTATTCCTGTCTATGGTGGGACTAAAGATAATCGTTATGAATGATGACGTTTTCCTATTCCTGTCTATGGTGGGACTGAAGATAATCGTCATGAAAGCTGATGTTTTCCTATTTGTGTCTATGGTTAGACTAAAGATTATCGTTATGTATGATGACGTTTTCCTATTCCTGTCTATGGTTAGACTAAAGATAATCTTCATGAATGATGAGATTCTCTTATCCACGTCTATTGTCGGACTGAAGGTAATCGTTATGAATGGTGACGTTTTCTATTCATGTCTATGATGGGATTAAAATGATAATCGTTATATATGGTGACATTCTTCTATCCACGTCTATGGTTGGATCATCATCATCATCAGGTGTCCTGCCGCATGGCGTTGGCGATCATGGACTTCGATCTGTCTCTATCCCTCGTTGCCCCTAGCATCTCTCCCACCCCCTTCATCCCCAGCCACTCTGCAAGTCCGTCCAGCATTTTTCTCCCGGCGCTCTCTTTCCCTCCAGCTTTCCCATTGTGACCAGGTGCTCCAAATCCCCCTTCCTCATAAAATGGCCTATAAATGTTGCCTGTCTTTTCCTAATCATCCTTATGAGTGATCTACTTGTGTCTGCCTCCATCAAGACTGTCTCATTTGTTTTCTTTGCTGTCCATGGAACCCTAACATTCTTCTTACAAACCACATCTCGGCTGCCTCAATCTTGTTCTGGTTTTGTTTGTTGACTGTCCACGCCTCACATCCGTACAACAGTATTGGTTCTATATAACATTCAAGAACTCTCTTCCTGAAGTTAACTGATAGTCATTCGTTGGTAAGAATGCCTGTCATCTTCCCGAATGCTGTTTTGGCTTGGCCGATTCTGCCGGCTATTTCTGATGTGCATCTGCCGTCTGATGAAATGATCGTTCCCAGGTATTTGAATTTATCAACCTGTGTCAAGGTTGTGCCGTTTGCTGTTATTTTGCATGAGGGGATTTCACATTTTTCACTGATCACCATAACTTCAGTCTTCCTGCTGTTTAGTTCCAGCCCCTTACCTTTGCTTTCTATTTCTAGTATATTCACAAGGTTTTGATGGGATTAAAATGATAATCGTTATAAATGGTGACATTCTTCTATCCACATCTATGGTTGGATCATCATCATCATCAGGTGCCTGCCGCATGGCGTTGCCGATGGTTGGATAATCCGTATAAATGACGACCTTTTCCTATCCTATCTATGGTTGGACTAAAGATAATGTTTATGAACTGTGGCATTTTCCTATCCAAACCTATGGTTGGACTAGAGATAATCCTTCTGAATGGGCTGATGATAATCTTCACGAATAGTGACATTTCCCTATCCATGTCTGTGGTTGGAAAAAGATAATACGTATGAATGTTGATATTTTCTTATCCAGGTCTACGATAGGACTAAATATATTCTTTATGAATAGACAAGATAATTTTTATGAATAGGGACATTTTGCTATCCATGTCTATGGTTGCAATAAGATAAATGAGGGAGGGAAGTCGAGGGCAAGACAGAAATAAACGCTGGACTTTTGGGGACCGACAGGGAAACCATACGCAAAGACCCAGGCTTTGGCACTCACCCGACAGAGGTGGAGGAATCTAGAGAACAGTTCTTTAGTGCGATGGACTGACAACATTTTGGAATAGACAGAGAAACCACATGCAGAGACCCAGGCTTTGGCACCCACCCGACAGAGCTGGCGGAATCTGGTGAACAGGTCTTCAGTGGGACACCTCAGTGACTCTTCATGGAGTTAAAGGAGAAAGAAGATCATAGGGATCTCTTAAAGACGCTGGAGATGGATTGGCCACACGCTATGGAAGTCTTCATCCAGCATCACAAGGTAAGCCATCACTTGGAACCGGCAAGGGAAAAGGGAGAGAAGTCGTCCAAGAAACGCTTGGTGCCATGACCTGGAGGCAGACAGGTAGACAGGCCGCGCTTGGGGACAACTTTATTGTTATTGTTATTGTTGTTTAAAGCCCAGCCGACGGCGCACAGCCATATCACGGCTATAATCGCTTCAAAACATTTCAGCAGAAAAAAAAAAGAAAAAAAAAAAAAAAAAAAAAAAAAAAGAAAAGAAAAAAAAAAAAAAAAAAGAAAAAAAAAAAAAAAGAAAAGAAAATTAAGTACACATATCAATGCATTCGCGCACATAATCTAAGGACATGCCCCTGGCGTTGACCACTCCGTCCAATTTATCGCGCAGGGGATTTAAAAAACACACCTGAATACAAATGTAAGCATACTTTAGGACAATATAAAAACGGGTATAAATCACCTAAAATTGCTTCCGCATATCTCACCTCCCCAGAGCCAAAAATGCACTTAATACATGTACCCAATTATCCATCCTATGAAAAAGTACGCAAGACTTTATGGAACACATACAGGTGAATGGACCAGCAAGGCAGAAAATGATAGCAAGAAATGACAGAAAGCAAAGGAGGAAGAAAGAAACAAAGAAAGTGACAGAAAAGAGGAAATTTTTAGCACAGAATTCTCAGAAGATGGGGATACTATTTCATCATCATCATCAGGTGCCCTGCCGCATGGCGTTGGCGACCATGGACTTCCAACCATCTCTATCTCTCGTTGCCCCTAGCATCTCCCCCACCCTCCTCATCCCCAGCCACTCTGCAGGTCCGTCCAGCATTTTCTACCTGGGTCTACCCGGTGCTCTCTTTCCCTCCAGCTTTCCCGTTGTGACCAGGTGCTCCAAATCCCCCTTCCTCATAAAATGGCCTATAAATTGTTGCCTGTCCTTTCCTAATCTTCCTTATGAGTGATCTACTTGTGTCTGCCTCCATGGACAAGAGAAACGAGAGAAAGAGGATACTGTATATATTGAAAGAACCCCCAGCATCCCCACGGGGGGTTGGGGACAACTGGGGCTGTTGGCTAAGGACCATGACGGCAAGAGGAGGGTTTGTTGGCGGCCCATATCCAATGGATGGAGGGGGATGGGGATGGGGACAACGGATGAGATGAAATCACAGGCCGAAGTTCGCAGATTGCCAGTCTATACTATCATTCATATCTATGGTTAGATCTCAGTTTCTACGAGTTCGCAGATTGCTTATCTACACTACTATTCATATCTGTGGTTGGATCAACAGCTTCCTACCAGTTCGCATATTGCCTATCTATATATCTATACTACCATTCATATCTATAGTGGAATCAACAGCTTCCTTCCAGTTCGCAAATTGCCTATCTATATATCTATACTACCATTCATATCTATGGTAAGATCAACAGTTCCTAGGAGTTCACAGATTGCCTATCTATACTACCATTCATATCTATAGTGGGATCAACAGCGTTCTACCAGTTTGAAGATTGCCTATCTACACTAATATTCACATCTATGGTCAGATCAACAGCTTCCTACTTCCTCGCAGATTGCAAATCCATACTACTATTCATGTCTATAGTTGGATCAACAGCTTCTTACGATTTCGCAGATTGCCAATCTATACTACTATTTATATCTGTTTAGATCAACAACTTCCTACAATTTCTCAGATTGCCTATATTTACTACCATTTATATCTATGATTAGATCAAGAGTTTCCTACGAGTTCGCAGATTGCCTATCTATGCTACTGTACATATCTATGCTTAGATCAACAGCTTCCCACCAGTTCGCAAACTGCCTATCTATACTACTATTTATATCTATGGTTAGATAAACAGCTTCTTACGTGTTCACAGACTGCCTATCTGTGCTACTATTCATATCTATAGTTAGATCAACAGCTTCCTACGAATTAGCAGACTGCCTATTTATACTACTATTCATATCTATGGTTAGATCAACATCTTCCTACGAATTCGCAGACTGCCTGTTTATACTACTATTCATATCTATGGTTGCTTCAACAGTTTCCTACGAATTCACAGACTGCCTATTTATACTACTATTCATATCTATGGTTAG
>JAPXFY010000032.1:15004349-15006849 GCA_030674185.1 Monoplex corrugatus
AACAGACACATAAACACTAAAACAGACACATAAACACTAACACAGACACATAAACACCAAAACAGACACATAAACACTAAAACAGACACATAAACACTAAAACAGACATAAACACTAAAACAGACACATAAACACTAAAAACAGACACATAAACACTAAAACAGACACATAAACACTAAAAACACACATAAACACTAAAACAGAACACATAAACACTAACACAGACACATAAACACTAACACAGACACATAAACACTAAAACAGACACATAAACACTAAAACAGACACATAAACACTAAAACAAACATAAACACTAAAACAGACACATAAACACTAAAACACACACATAAACACTAAAACAAACATAAACACTAAAACAGACACATAAACACTAAAACAGACACATAAACACTAACACAGACACATAAACACTAAAACAGACACATAAACACTAAAACAGACACATAAACACTAACACAGACACATAAACACTAACACAGACACATAAACACAGACACATAAACACTAAAACACACATAAACACTAAAACAGACACATAAACACTAACACAGACACATAAACATTAAAACAGACACATAAACACTAACACATACACATAAACACTAACACAGACACATAAACACTAAAACAGACACATAAACACTAAAACAGACACATAAACACTAACACAGACACATAGACACTAAAACAGACACATAAACACTAACACAGACACATAAACACTAAAACAGACACATAAACACTAAAACAGACACATAAACACTAACACAGACACATAGACACTAAAACAGACACATAAACACTAACACAGACACATAAACACTAAAACAGACACATAAACACTAAAACAGACACATAAACACTAACACAGACACATAAACACTAAAACAGACACATAAACACTAAAACAGACATATAAACATTAAAACAGACACATAAACACTAAAACAGACACATAAACACTAACACAGACACATAAACACTAAAACAGACACATAAACACTAAAAACACATAAACACTAACACAGACACATAAACACTAAAACACACACATAAACACTAACACAGACACATAAACACCAAAACAGACACATAAACACTAAACATCATCATTATCATCATCATCAGGTGCCCTGCCGCATGGCGTTTGCGACCATGGACTTCCAACCATCTCTATCTCTCGTTGCCTCCAGCCACTGCAAGTCCGTCCAGCATTCTCTCCCTGGGTCTACCTGGTGCTCTCTTTCCCTCCAGCTTTCCCGTTGTGACCAGGTACTCCAAATCCCCCTTCCTCATAAAATAGCCTATAAATGTTGCTTGTCTTTTCCTAATCTTCCTTATCAGTGACCTACTTGTGTCTGCCTTCATCAAGACTGTCTCGTTTGTTTTCTTTGCTGTCCATGGAACTCTCAACATTCTTCTGAGAAACCACATCTCGGCTGCCTCAATCTTGCTCTGGCTTTGCTTGCTGACTGTCCACGCCTCGCATCCGTACAACAGTATTGGTTCTATGTAACATTCAAGAACTCTCTTTCTGATGTTAATTGATAGGCATTTGTACCCAGTTATTAACCCTAAGAGAAAATATGAAAGATTGTACAGAACACTTACAGGTGACTGGACCAGCAAGGCAGAAAATGAAGGAACAGACAACAGAAAGCAAAGGAACAAAGCAGAAACAAAGAGAGTGACAGAGAAGAGGAAATTTCTAGCACATAATTTCCGGAAGGTGGGGTTACTATTCATACTGAAAGAGCCCTAATATCCCCACGGGAGGTTCAGTGGAAGTTGATCCAAAAATGTATAACAAACAACAAGATGTACACGAGGTCTTATGTCCGTAAAACCTGATTTAATTTGACAATAACTGTTTCCTGAACGGAACTAAATTGAATTTAACACAAGCCCATACATTGATACACCATTATGCTTTAAACAACAATATGCAGTTTCTTTCTTTCTTTTTTTTTAAATCGACGGAGCTCTCTCCTTCTCTCTCTCTCTCTCTCCCCCCCCCCCCCCTGTCTCTTGTCTATATCTACTTTGTGTATTGTCTGTTCTTTTTGTGAGGGGACTGGAGCAGTTTTCTGGATTATGTACTCTCATCATCATCACTTGCCTTGCCACATGGCGTTAGCGATCATGGACTTCTATCTGTTTCTATCCCTTGTTGCCCCGAGCACCTCTTCCACCCTCTTTGTCTTCAGCCACTCTGCAAGTCCGTTCAATACTTTCTCCCTGGGTCTACCTGGTGCTCTCTTTCCCTCCAGCTTTCCTGTTGTGACCAGGTGCTCCAATTCCACTTTCCTCATAAAATGGCCTATAAATGTTGCCTGTCTTTTCCTAATCTTCCTTATCAATGATCTTCTTGTGTCTGCCTCCATCAAAGACTGTCTCGTTTGTTTTCTTTGCTGTCCATGGAACTCTCAACAATCTTCTTAGAAACCACATTTCGGCTGCCTCAATCTTGTTCTGGTTT
>JAPXFY010000032.1:15026849-15034349 GCA_030674185.1 Monoplex corrugatus
CCCTGGCGTTGACCCCACTCTGTCCAATTTATCACACAGGGGATTTAATAAAAGACATACATTAGTACAAATTTAAACACAACTAAGGAAGATTAGGAAAAGACAAGCAACATTTATAGGCCATTTTATGAGGAAGGGGGATTTGGAGCACCTGGTCACAATGGGAAAGCTGGAGGGAAAGAGAGCACCAGGTAGACCCCGGGAGAGAATGCTGGACGGACTTGCAGAGTGGCTGGGGTTGAGGAGGGTGGGGGAGATGCTGGGGGCAACGAGAGATAGAGATGGTTGGAAGTCCATGGTCGCCAACGCCACGCGGCAGGGCACCTGATGATGATGATGATGAAGGACAATAGAGCATACAAAAATACCGGCATGAATTACCTAAAATTGCTTCTGCATATCTCATTTCCCTGGAGCCAAAAATGCGCTTAATACATGTACCTAGTTATCAATCCTAATGCAGCAATCCCCGGTAGCTCAGTTGGTTTGAGCGTCAGATTCACATGCTAATGGTTGTGGGTTCGAATCCCGGAGTGCGCTACATTAAAACTGGCCTTCTCACTATCCCATCATAACATCATTGTTGTTCTGGTGGTGTTAGTATAGGATTAGATAAGCCCCCTTCCCCCACTTCCCTGGGACGGTTATCCCCGTCGGCCATGTCACCCGAGGTGGGTGCCGATGTAAAAGCTGAACCAAATCAATCAATCAATCAATCAGCCAATCAATCAGCCAATCAGCCAATCAGCCAATCAATCAATCAATCCTAAGGGCGGTACGTAAGACTTTATCGAGCACATAAAAGGTGATTGGACCAACAAGGCAGAAAATGATATGAATAATTAACCCTTTACTTCCTCATGTTGTATTCAACTCTTGTGGGCAGCTTGACTGAGCCTGCACTAAACAGTTGCAGACAAGTTTGTTCTTTTGATAATCTCCACGGCATGATTGCACAGCGCATGTTAGGCAGCCTTAAGTGTGCTTATCGGTAAAAAAAAAATTCCTTTAGAGAAGAAGTCGGTTACCATAGGCTCCCCCCCCCCCCCTCCGTGGGGATGCAGAGGATTCTTTCAGTATAAATAGTATACCCACCTTCCGGAAATTCTGTGCTAGAAATTTCCTCTTTTCTGTCATATAACTGTACTCCTCCCACCTTCTAGAAAATCTGTGCTTGAAATTTCCTCTTTTCTGTCACTCTCTTTGTTTCTGCCTTGTTCCTTTGCTTTCTGTCATTTCTTCCTATCATTTTTCTGCCTTGCTGGTCCATTCACCTGTATGTGTTTGATAAAGTCTTACGTCAGGATTGATGATTGGGTACTGAGTCCATTTTTGGCTCTAGAGAAATGAGATATGCAGAAGCAGTTTTAGGAAATTTAGGCCTGTTTTACATATGTTTTGGTGTCCTTAGTTCTGTTTAAATTTGTATTCCTGTATGTTCTTTTTTTACATCCCTTGTGTGATAAATTGGACAGAGTGGTCAACGCCAGTGGCATCTCCTTAGATCATGTACACGAATGCATATACGTGTGTACTTCATTTTTTTGTGCCTTTTTTTTTTGCTGTTAAAATTTTGTATATGTTTTGAAACGGTTATAGCCCTGATATGGCTCTACTCAGTCGACTGGCCTATAAACAAAAATAACAATAACAACAACAATAACATAGACTTCCAAAACAAGTGACTGACGTTAGCCAACGAATCAAAAAAGCAAAACAGTGAATCAGAACGAAAACACAACAAACACACACCACAAACCAACACACAGCACGCACGCACGCACACGCAACACAACAGCAATTAACACAGACACGCGTATCTAATACAACCAGACAAGACAGGCGCAAATTTTCGGCCAACTGGCCTTTGTTAAGCGTAAGATCACAAAAGAGCAAACACCAAATACAAAAACTAGGAGAAAAAGACTGAAACTTGCCTGCTGCTTCGTCCAGTGGGAGAAAAGGACTTGCTTATCTTCTGAGTGTGTCACTATTTTGTATTTATTTATTCACCCACTTACTTACTCCTTACTCACTACTCACTCACTCACTCAGTCACCCACTCACTCACTCACCACTCACTCATCACTACTCACTCACTCACTCACTCACTCACTCACCACTCACTCACTCAGTCACTCACTCACTCACTCACTCACTCATTCACTTACTCATCACTCACTCACTAATTCACTCACTCATCACTCGCTTGCTTGCTTACTTACTTGCTTGCTTACATACTTACTTACTTACTTATTTACTTACTTACCTATCTATGATTAAAGAAAATATCGTCTTCACCTAGTTGACAGATAGCTGAGCATTTGGGCATTAACTGGGTGGGGGTGGGGATGCGTTCTGTCATGTGTGACAAGTTTATACAGAATAGCTGTTGTGTTGTGATTCAGGCTTTTAGTTATTTATTTGTTTATTTTATATATATGTTCCTTTTCTGAAGATAAGATACACACATGCACATGTCATTTACATGTAACCAAGATTATTCCAGTGGTTGGCTGATAAAATACCAGTATAAAATATAGACTAGGTAAAACATAGTCTAGGTAGGGCCTCAGGACCTGGCCACTTCATGGATTTATGTGCAGGCTTAAGGCATGTGCCATGATCACCATACACGTGCCACCTGTGACGTTAGTGCATATGGAATTCGTTCTGAGCGTGGAGACGTCATCTTGAGAAGCTGAAACTGAAACTGAAACTGAGTGTGTACTCACAAAGCTCGTCTTTTGTAAGTTTGCTTGGGCCCGAACTAAGCTTACAATTTAAGATCGGCTGTGCAATCGTGGCCTAGACTCAAATCTGATATCTCGAGTTCAATCCCAGCGTGCAACGTTAAAATCTGATTGTTTGCTAACCATTTTAATGTTTCCATCAGTCTGGTGGTGTCAGCGTTATGTTTTACATCTCTTTCTGATATCTCTTAATGATAAACAACATTCGTTACGCAGATGGCACCGTGCTAATTGAAAAAACGAAGAAGATCTATGTTCCCTCACGTACCCTCCGCTCTGCCTGCGATCCTCTGACTTTTCGCTTTCCACGCACTAAGCTCAATACCTATGGTCCACGAGCCTTCTCTGTTTCTGGTCCACTCTCCTGGAACAAACTTCCTCTTTCAGTCCGTCAGCAACCTACTTTTGTCTCCTTCAAGTCCGCTCTCAAAACTCACCTTTTTCTCCTCTGCATAAAATCCTGACCTCACTCAACCCCTCTGCAGCCTGTCTCAGCTCGGAGTGGAATAACATTGTAATATATAATTGTATATAATATGCTCTCTATAATTTTCCATTGCTTTTCTTCTTTTTCCCCATTTATAGCCATGTGTGTGTGTGTGTATGTGTGTGTGTGTGTGTGTGTGTGTGTGTGTGTGTGGTGTGTGTGTGTGTGTGTGTGTGTGTGCGTGCGTGTGTGTGCGTGTGTGCATATGTGTCTGTTCAGCGCTTAGATTTGATTTTTATCAAGATTTTGCGCTATATAAATATTGTAATTATTATTATTATTATAAAATCTTGTGAATCTAAGAGAAATAGAAAGCAAAAATAAAGGGTTGGAGTTATATAACAAGAAGGCTGAAGTCACGGTAATCAGTAAAAATAAGAAATCTCCTCATGCAAAATAACAGCGCACCACACACACACACACACACACACACACACACACCACACACACACACACACACACACACACACACACACACACACGTGCACACACACACGTACACATACACACACACACAGGCAGACAGACAGACAGACAGACACACACACACACAATTTTTCACACCACCTTCACAATCTTAATCTTCACTTAGATTCATCCGTTCATTTTCGTTTTCATCTTTTCATTCAAAAATACTTCTTTAGTCTTTTTTGTTGCTTCTTTGTCCTTCGGGGTCAAGGCAAAACACTAAAACCAGCCATACCTCGCTTCACGTGCGTACGTGCGTGCGTTGGCTGACTGTAACACACATCCCCAGTAGCCCATCACGCTGGTCGATAAAGTGGAGCCAGTACTACGGAAAACCTTTAAGCCGTACAGGGACAACTATACATTTATCTGGTCAATTCTATTTTCAGTGCGAGCACTGCAATTATTTCAGCACCAAACTGATTCAAGTTTATTTTCAAGTTTCCCTTTTCAGCGTTGACCACAAGTGTGAGTCGTCAGTATAATTATGTATTTCGTACACTGCCAGGTCAACAGCTGGCATGTCATGTCATGTCATGTCATTTTCATGTCGTTTTCCCAAGATGACGTCTCTGCGTTCGGAATGAATTCCATATGCACTAACGTCACAGGTTTCTCGTGGTACCCCAGGTGTGTTTCTTTGTGGTACCCCAGGTGTTTTTTTGTGGTACCCCAGGTGTTTCTTTTGTGGTACCCCAAGTGTTTCTTGTGGTATTCCAGGTGTTTCTTGTGGTATCCCAAGTGTTTCTTTGTGGTATCTCAGGTGTTTCTTGTGGTACCCCAGGTGTTTCTTGTGGTACCCCAAGTGTTTCTTTGCGGTATCTCAGGTTTTTCGTGTGGAACCCCAGGTGTTTCTTGTGGTACCCCAGGTGTTTCTTGTGGTACCTCAGGTGTTTCTTTGTGGTATCTCGGGTGTTTCTCATGGCACCCCAGGTGTTTCTTGTGGTACCTCAGGTGTTTCTTGTTGTACCTCAGGTGTTTCTTGTGGTACCTCAGGTGTTCTTCTGGTATCCCAGGGTTTTCTTGTGGTACCTCAGGTGTTTCTTGTGGTACCCCAGGTGTTTCTTATGGTACCTCAGGTGTTTCTTGTGGTACCCCAGGTGTTTCTTGTGGTACCTCAGGTGTTTCTTATGGTACCTCAGGTGTTTCTTGTGGTACCTCAGGTGTTTCTTTGTGGTACCCCAGGTGTTTCTTGTGGTATTCCAAGTATTTCTTGTGGTACCTCAGGTGTTTCTTCTGGTACCTCAGGTGTTTCTTGTGGTATCTCAGGTGTTTCTTGTGGTACCCCAGGTGTTTCTTGTGGTATCTCAGATGTTTCTAGTGGTATTCCAGGTGTTTCTTGTGGTACCCCAGGCGTTTCTTGTGGCACCCCCAGGTGTGTTTCGGAACCTTGAGTTCTCTTTGTACTGTTCGTCGCCAGTGTTGTCGCTGTCAGATTGTGTTTATGTCCCAGAGCAGAAATGTGATAAAGGAGCTGTCTTACAGTTTCTTTTGTCCTGTAAATAAGAATCTCTACATGGTCGATGTTGTTGTTGTTAATTTATACAAATGTTCCCAGTGTAGAAGTGCCATCAGAGTCTGTCTTGTATTTTTTTTTGTCCTGGTAACAACATGCCAGGTGTTTCTTAAGCTCAAGGCTTGTGCCACGATCACCATACACATGGCACCTGTGACGATAGTGCATATGGAATTCATTCGGAGCGCGGAGACGTCATCTTGAGAGATCGAAACTGAATTCTTAGGCTTCCCTTCTTGCGTTTTCTTCTGTGTCCAATGAATGTCAGTATGGATTAAAAAAAATTGTGCTGTCGTCGGAATAATATGTTCAGTTCAATTTCATCATGTTTTTTTGTTGATGGTGGTGTCCATACGACAGATGTCTTGATTACATAAGGCAGGTAGTTTTACAGGTACACGCTGTGTTTATTCAGTGCATCATTTGACAGGTAGGTAATTTTAAAGTTTGCATTGTGTTCATTCAGTGCATCATTTTGACAGGTAGGTATTTTTACAGGTACACGCTGTGTTCATTCAGTGCATCATTTTGACAGGTAGGTATTTTTACAGGTACACGCTGTGTTCATTCAGTGCATCATTTTGACAGGTAGGTAGTTTTACAGGTACACATTGTGTTCATTCAGTGCATCATTTTGACAGGTAGGTAGTTTTACAGGTACACGCTGTGTTCATTCAGTGCATCATTTTGACAGGTAGGTAGTTTTAAAGTTTACACTGTGTTCATTCAGTGCATCATTTTGACAGGTAGGTAGTTTTACAGGTACACATTGTGTTCATTCAGTGCATCATTTTGACAGGTAGGTAGTTTTACAGGTACACGCTGTGTTCATTCAGTACATCATTTTGACAGGTAGTTAGTTTTACAGGTACACACTGTGTTCATTCAGTGCATCATTTTGACAGGTAGGTAGTTTTACAGGTACACGCTGTGTTTATTCAGTGCATTATTTTGACAGGTAGGTAGTTTTACAGGTACACGCTGTGTTCATTCAGTGCATCATTTTGACTAGTAGGTAGTTTTACAGGTACACACTGTGTTTATTCAGTGCATCATTTTGACAGGTAGGTAGTTTTACAGGTACACGCTGTGTTTATTCAGTGCATTATTTTGACAGGTAGGTAGTTTTACAGGTACACGCTGTGTTCATTCAGTGTATCATTTTGACAGGTAGATAGTTTTACAGGTACACATTGTGTTCATTCAGTGCATCATTTTGACAGGTAGATAGTTTTACAGGTACACATTGTGTTCATTCAGTGCATCATTCTGACAGGTAGGTAGTTTTACAGGTACACGTTGTGTTCATTCAGTGCATCGTTTTGACAGGTAGTTAGTTTTACAGGTACACATTGTGTTTATTCAGTGCATCATTTTGACAGGTAGGTAGTTTTACAGGTACACATTGTGTTTATTCAGTGCATCATTTTGACAGGTAGGTAGTTTTACAGGTACACATTGTGTTTATTCAGTGCATCATTTTGACAGGTAGGTAGTTTTACAGGTACACATTGTGTTCATTCAGTGCATCATTCTGACATTCCAGACACTGCAACAGTATGGGGCTTCTGCACAGGTTTACGGCATTTTGCCCCGATTGTTTTGAATGTCCATGGAATGGAGTGGAATGGAGTTCAGAGTTAGATTTGTTCTTTATTCTTTTTTTTTATCTGCAGTCTGGCTAGTTTTGTTCATAGAACCATGGACTCAAGAAAAAGAAGGAACAAAGAAGAGGAATAATAGTAATAATATAATAATAATAATGATAATAATAATAATAATGATAATGATAATAACAATAATATTAACAACAACAAAAACAAAATAATAATAAATAATAATAATAATAATAATAATAATAATAATAATAATAAAGAAAAAAAGAAGAAGAAAAGAAGAAGAAATGAAGATGAAGAAGAAAGAAGAAGAAGAAGAAGAAGAAAAGAAGAAGAAAAGAAGAAGAAGAAGAAAGAAGAAGAAGAAGAAGAAAAAGAAGAAGAAGAAGAAGAGGAGGAGGAGGAAGGAGAAAGAAGAAGAAGAAGAAGAAGAAGAAGAAGAAGAAGAAAAAAAAAAAAGAAAAAAAAAGAAAATGAATAATAAATGATAGTAATAATAATAATAATAATAATAATAATAATAATAATAATAATAATAATAATAAGAAGAAGAAGAAGAAGAAGAAGAAGAAGAAGAAAAAGGAAAAGATCCTCTCTTCAATTTCGAAAACAAACAAACAAACAAACAAACAAATAAACAAACAAACAAACAAGCAAACA
>JAPXFY010000032.1:15036849-15044349 GCA_030674185.1 Monoplex corrugatus
GACAGACAGAAAGACAGAAAGAGAGAGACCGAGACAAAGAGACACCGAAAGACACACACATACACAGAGACACACAGAGAAACAGAGAGACACAGAGGGGGCAGAGTCCAGTAAAAACCCTAATGCGGACTACACCCATTCCGTGGTAGACACACATGTAGTAGGCCTACACGCACAAGCTCAACACCAGTTGCCACATAAGCAGCCTATGTATGTATGCATGTACCACCGCCTCAAAAATAGGTAGGCCTATGGCATCGCAACAGTAAATCGATAGAGAAGAACACTCAAGCCTCTTTTCTTTGGTTGTATTTTCTGCCTCGTCAGGGCCAAAATGGTGGCTACAACCACGACGGAAAAGATGACACTTTTGGCTACAAACAGCTCTAGGAACTTACCCTACATGATACTTTTGGCTACAGACAGCTCTAGGAACTTACCCTACATGATACTTTTGGCTACAAACAGCTCTAGGAACTCACCCTACATGATACTTTTCGCTACAGACAGCTCTAGGAACTCACCCTACATGATACTTTTCGCTACAGACAGCTCTAGGAACTCACCCTACATGATACTTTTCGCTACAGACAGCTCTAGGAACTCACCCCACGTGATACTTTTGGCTACACACAGCCCTACGAACTCACCCCACGTGATACTTTTGGCTACAGACAGCTCTACGAACTCACCCCACGTGATACTTTTGGCTACAAACAGCTCTAAGAACTCACCTCACGTGACACTTTTGGCTACAGACAGCTTACGAACTCACTCTACGTATACTTTTGGCTACAGACAGCTCTAAGAACTCACCTCACGTGATACTTTTGGCTACAGACAGCTCTACGAACTCACCCCACGTGATACTTTTGGCTACAGACAGCTCTACGAACTCACCCCACGTGATACTTTTGGCTACAGACAGCTCTACGAACTCACCCCACGTGATACTTTTGGCTACACAGACAGCTCTATGAACTCACCTCACGTGACACTTTTGGCTACAGAAAACTATGAACTCCCCCACGTGATACTTTTGGCTAATGACAGCTCTACGAACTCATTTCACATGATACTTTTGGCTACAGACAGCTCTACGAACTCATCTCACATGATACTTTTGGCTACAGACAGCTCTACGAACTCATCCCACGTGATACTTTTGGCTACAGACAGCTCTAATGAACTCATCCCACGTGATACTTTTGGCTACAGACAGCTCTACGAACTCACCCTATATGATACTTTTGGCTACAGATTACTCTGACAACCCATCACACGTGACACTTTTGGCTACACACAGCTCTACGAACCAGTCCATGTGAAACTTTTCGCTACAGATAGCTCAATGAACCCACCGGACGCGACACAATTAATTCTCCCAAAACGATAGAAAATGCGTAGTACTTCAAGCATCTTAAGTGCATTTACATGCAGAGTGTATATAACGCGATTCTGATGCAAGGTTTCATGTCCGTTAGGCCATCACTACACAGACGCACACATAACAGACATACAGACAGACAGACAGACAGACAGACAGACAAACAGATAGACACACAGACACACAGACAGACAGACACAGACACAGAGACACAGAGACACAGAGACACAGACACAGACACACACACACACACACACACACATACACAAGCACGCACACGCACATACACACACACACACACACACAAGCACGCACACGCACATACACAAAACACACACACACGCGCGCGCGCGCAAACACACACACTCAGACACACACACATAGGGCTTACACATACACACACACACACCACACACATACATACACACAGACACACACAGACACATGCACACACACACACGTGCACACACACACACAACACACACACACACACACACACACACACACACACACACACACACACACACACACACACACAAACACAAACACAAACACAAACAGTACACAACATTTTAAACATAGTGTCCAAAACCGTGCCCCTTGCCTTGTTTTATTACATTAAATACGAATTCTAATCCTATTTTGATGTTGTTCAGTGCAATATACTTAAAAAGTACTCGTTCACTTTTTTCTTCAGCCAAAAACCATTTCGCGGCAGGATCGATCCTTTGTGCAGCCTGTGGCTATCACTGAGCTATCGACCAGCTGACTGACCAACACAATTCAGTTACAATGTGTGGCTATCACTGAGCTATCGACTGCATCGTGGTACACTGGCATCACCAGCACTACAACACAATTCAGTTACAATGTGTGGCTATCTACTGAGCTATCACCAGCTGACTGACCAACACAATTCAGTTACATGTGTGGCTATCACTGAGCTGTCGACTAGCTGACTGATCAACACAATTCAGTTACATGTGTGGCTATACTGAGCTATCGACCAGCTGACTGACAACACAATTCAGTTACAATGTGTGGCTATCACTGAGCTATCGACCAGCTGACTGACCAACACAGCTCAGTTACAATGTGTGGCTATCATTGAGCTATCGTACCAGCTGACGACCAACACATTCAGTTACAATGTGTGGCTATCACTGAGCTATCGACCAGCTGACTGACCAACACAGTCAGTTACAATGTGTGGCTATCACTGAGCTATCGACCAGCTGACTGACCAACACAGCTCAGTTACAACCTGTGGCTATCACTGAGCTATCGACCAGCTGACTGACCAACACAGCTCAGTTACAATGTGTGGCTATCACTGAGCTATCGACCAGCTGACTAGCTCAGTTACAATCTGTAGGCTATCACTGAGCTATCGACCAGCTGACTGACCAACACAGCTCAGTTACAATCTGAAGGCTATCACTGAGCTATCGACCAGCTGACTGACCAACACAGCTCAGTTACAATGTCCAACTAGTACGACCAGAGAACCACAGATACACATCACACACACTATCGACCACACACCACACACACACACACACACACACACCACACACACTCAACAACTACACACACACACACACACCACACACACCACACATCCAACAACACACAACCACACACACACACACACACACAGCTCAAGTTTACCAAAACACTATTGTAAATATTTTTTAACCCTTTGACTCCCGCACCCTATCCACCAACTGCAAAAACTTAACTCTTTGACTCCCTCACCCTATCCAGCAGCTTCGTGCAGGAAGCTTGTGGATAGGGTGAGGGAGTCAAAGGTTAAGTTTTGCTTTGCTACCGTGGTTGCCAATGTGCAGGATGCTGGTGGAAGGGTGAGGGAGTCAAAGGGTTAAGTTTTTGCTTTACTAGTATGGTTGACAATGCAGGATGCTGGTGGACAGTGGGGAGGGAGTCAAAGGGTTAAGTTTTTGCTTTACTAGTATGGTTGACAATGCAGGATGCTGGTGGACAGGGTGCGGGAGTCAAAGGGTTAAACCACATACACAAAACGAGTATACCAACACGCTACTGTACTGCGCCTGTATTGTCTGGTTGTATTAAATACGCTTTCCGATTCTTCTTCTTCTTTTTTTTTTTTCGTGTTTTTCTCTGGTTCCTGTTTGCTTGAATGCGGGCAGTCACACTTGTTCAGGATCACTGTGCTGTATTCAAAAACAGAACGCACACGTACGCACGTACACACGCAAAAAAGTATACCAAAACACTACCATACTCATCAATAACACACACATAACTTGAAATATATATATATATATATATATATATATATATATATATATAATATATATATATAGAGAGAGAGAGAGAAGAGAGAGAGAGATAGAGATAGAGAGAAAAGAGACAAAGAGAGAGACAACAGAGAGAGAGAGAGAGACAACATACACACACACACACACACACACACACACACACACACACACACACACATACATACATACATACATATATATATACATATATATATATTTAGAGAGAGAGAGAGTGACAGTGACAGAGACAGAAGAGATCAACACAGAAAGAGAGAGAGAAGAGAGGAGAGAGAGAGATCAGACAACAGCAAGACAGAACAGAGACAGAGACGACAACGAGAGAGAAGAGACAGAGAGAGATACAACACAGAAGGAGAGAGAGAGAGAGAGAGAGAGAGAGAGAGACAGACAGACAGAGACAGAGACAGAGAGAGAGACAGAGACAGAGACAGACAGACAGAGATAGAGACAGAGACAGAGACAGAGACAGAGAGGGTGTGGTAATAAAATATAACAGGAAAATCTAACAATAAATGATCAATCTGTGCACGCTGATAAATATTTTTCGACTAATCATAATCATAATTGCTATGACAACCAGCACATTGCCAAAGGGTCTTCTGGATGGAGCAGTCGACTGGAGTGTACAGCAGACCTCCCAGAGTGGAGAAATTACCCAGATGTCATCAGCAAGACAGGCATGAGACCAGACATCGCTCTCCACTCTGACTCCTCGAAACAAGTGATTCTGATAGAATTCATACGAGCAGACGGAGGATAAGCCCAAATACGCCGGTCTTGCACACCTGAGAAACAGGTTCGTCAAATTCCATAGAGGTCGGGCAGAGGTTTGTGGCACCTCCGCTTATGATCTCATGAAACAACTCGCCATTTCTGGGAAGAAGAGGACTAGAGCCCTTAAAGCGATGGCAGAGGCAGCAGAAAGGAGCTCAAGCTGGATCTGGGCAAGGAGGAACCATAAGTGAACTTCATAGATTAAATTCCCTACAATGATGTGTGCCCCGTTAGCACGTTGGTAAAAACCGCGTACCGCAGTTCTGAAGCGCAGAATCGCCCAGGTTCGCTCCCCGGCGTGGGGAAAAAAAAAAAAAAGACAACAGTAGAAGGGCATCCAGGAGTCATGACCTGGATGTGGCCCGGCCCCCCGAGAGTGTAAGGAGTTCAGGGCCGAAACACTTGTCTAAAGGGGTTACTTCTCTGAAGACCTTCTGTTGTCTAGCTCTCTCTAGAGTTTCTTTCTACCTAATCACCATTCTTCTTCTTCTTATCATCATCATCACCACCATCATCGTCGTCGTCAACAACAACAAACAACAACAACATTTTGTTGCTAGTCATTTCTTTGGTGGTGCTAGTGTTAATCATGCCTCATAAAAATGTGTAATGCTTGTATTTTAAAGATAAATATAGAGGTTTTCTGTTGTTGTTGTTGCATGATTTGGAATTCTGTCTCACAGTGTGAAAGCAATTAGGTTTCGCTATTTTTGTTTTGCATTTGTCTTCGTTACTTGTATAGAGCGAATGTTTTTGAAAGTTTGGAAAAAAAAACTCCCTGCTAAGATTGGGTATGAATTAATGTAAACTGCTTTCATTCCTCCATTGTGCACTAAAATCCTTTAGTAACGAATGAACAAACTGGAGAAGAGAGAGAGAGAGAGAGAGAGAGAGAGAGAGAGGAGAGAGAGAGAGAGAGAGATGAAGAGAGATCAGATAGATAGGTAGATCGAGAGAGAGAGAGAGAGAGAGAGAGAGAGAGTGAAAGACAGAAAGAGAGAGAGAGAGTTAGAAGAGACAGAAGAGAGAGAGAGAGTTAGAGAGAGAGAGAGAGTGAAAGACAGAAAGGGAGAGAAAGAGTTAGAGAGAGAAGGAGAGAGAGAGAGTTAGAGAGAGAGAGAGATCAGATAGATAGATCGAGAGAGAGAGAGAGTGAAAGACAGAAAGAGAGAGAAAGTTAGAGAGAGAGAGAGTGAAAGACAGAAAGAGAGAGAGAGAGAGTTAGAGAGAGAGAGTTAGAGAGAGAGACACACAGATAGATAGAGAGAGAGAGTGAAAGACAGAAAGAGAGAGAGAGAGAGAGAGAGAGAGTTAGAGAGAGAGAGAGTGAAAGACAGAAAGAGAGAGAGAGACACACACAGATAGATAAAGAGAGAGAGAGAGAAGAGAGAGAAGAGAGAGAGAGAGAGAGAGAGAGAGAGAGAGAGAGAGAGAGAGAGAGAGAGAGAGAGCGAGAGAGCTAACACTTGCTGCGAAGGTGTATGCCTTCTGAAGTACTACGGTAATAAATCAAGCAGTTTGAAATGCGGTATGAATGACCTTTCAATGACAGCTCCCGTTTATCGATCTCTTCCCCTCCTCTCTCCCCCTCCCCCCTCCCCCTCTCTCTGTCTCTGTGTGTCTGTCTGTCTTTGTCTCTGTGTGTCTGTCTGTCTATCTGTCTCCCTCTCTCAGGAGAAGGGTGGCAGAATGGTTCAATCGTTCGCCTGCCAATAACTAAACTCGACGTTCCAGGGTTCGCTCCCCGTAGAGGCCTCGACTTTTCTCCTTAGTTTGACCGGAAAATTGAACTGAACGTCTAGTCCTTCGGAAGGGGACGAAAAACCAGTAAGACCCGTGTGCCTTCTGGCTGCGCACGGTATAGATCCCACGGCAGTTGAAAATCGTGAAGAGCAGGGCATTGCTCGGCTGCCTTGGTATAAAACATTGGAGAGATAGGTTGATTTTCCAGGTTCCTCCCCTTGAAGATCAATTAGCCTTCTTGCCTTTCTGAAGTCTTGGTAAAACAAAAAATTGTGAATATATTTGAATTTGAATTTGCAGCGACGGAGAGGGATGGGCGCCACCCTCGTGGTGCTGGCCCAGGGAAAAGTTGAGGTCTCCACCACTTCACTCCCCTGCGACCCCAGGGTTATGGAACTATCTAGATAGGACGTCAGGACCTGGCCAGCTCGTGGGTTTATGTGCAGGCATTGAGGCTTGTGCCGTGATCATTCTGGATCTTCTCCATCACATGGCACCTGTGACGTTAGTGTATAGGGAATTCATTCCGAGTGCGGAGACGTCATCTTGAGAAATTGAAATTGAAACTGAAACTGAAACTGAAACTGAAACTCTCTCTCTCTTTCTCTCTGTCTGTCTGTCTGTCTGTCTCTGTCTCTCTCTCACAAAGACAATCTGTCTTTGTTTCTCTAATACATATATTCACACTCACGTAGAGTATGTGGTCTAATGGTTAAGGTACTAACTACCTAGGAAAAGCCAAAAAGCCCAGCTAGTTGTGTTGTGGTTCAGACCTTCCCTGGGATGGTTATCCCCGTCGGCCATATCACATGAGGTGGGTGTCGACGTAAAAACTGAACCAATTAAAAAAGAAATCAAAATGTGTGTGGTGTCTCTTCAGTTCAAGACATTGCCAGCGCATACAAGATTGTGTGCAGGCTCAGGAAGTCTGCCAGATAATCGCTGGCAGATTTAGGAGGAGCGCATATGGTATCGTCCGACTACGATAAATCCCTCTCGAACAAAGTCCAAAGTGCGGATCACATAAACTGTTTGTAAATATACAGGGGATGCAAAAGTAGGTATACAGTAAGTATCACATCGTTATTATAATGCTTAATTCCGCTCTCGATTAAATTAAGAGGAGTGTGTGAATACCGACGGCAAGTAGTTTGAGTATCTGAGGGATTAAGGCTGTGCTTGTTATATTACATGTGTATACAATATTCATTTGTTTGTATAATAAATGCAATGAGTATTGTACGTGTTTTCTTTTTTCATAACTGTATACCT
>JAPXFY010000032.1:15064349-15066849 GCA_030674185.1 Monoplex corrugatus
ATGTAGAGAACATAGCCAAGTGGGCGAAGTTACCGAAAGGTGAAATCTACAGAGGATGAAGACAGAAGGGGATGGAGACAGCTGACGGGGCATGCATCAGCGGTTACCATCAAGAATGATGTCGCCGACAGGTGAACAGGTGACCATGGAACCTTTTCCATGTTTTTAATCTCCTTTGATCTTGAACACCTTTATCTCCCTTTAATCCCTGGTGACCGTGGCACCTTAAGTTTAATATCCGTGATCTTGACGCCCTGACCTTGTTTTAATCTCCCTTGATCTTCACACCTTTACCCTCTCTCTGTCTTTGTCTCTCTCTCTCTGTGTCCCTCTTGTGTGTGTCTCTCTGTGCGTGTGTGTGTCTCTCTCTGTCTCTCTCTGCAAGTCTCTCTTTCTCTCTGTCTCTGTCTCTCCCTCCTCTCCCTCTTGTGTTGTGCTGTGCTGTTGTGTGCTGTGCCTTTCTCTCTCTCTCCCTCTCTCTCTGTGTCTCTGTCTGTCTCCTCCCTCTCTCTCTGTCTCTGTGTGTGTCTCTCTCTGTTCTCTCTCTGTCTCTCTCGCTCTTGTCTATCTCTCTCTCCTTGTCTCTCTCTGCCTCTGTCTGTCTGTCTCTCTATCTCTGTCTGTCTGTCTCTCTATCTCTGTCTGTCTGTCTCTATCTCTTTCTGTCTGTCTCTGTCTCTCTATCTCTGTCTGTCTGTCTTCTATCTCTGTCTGTCTGTTCTCTCTATCTATTCTGTCTGTCTCTCTATCTCTGTCTGTCTGTCTGTCTACTCTGTCTGTCTGTCTCTCACTCTGTCTGTCTGTCTCTCTATCTTGTCTGTCTGTCTCTCTATCTCTGTTTCTGTCTCTCTACCTCTGTCTGTCTGTCTCTCTATCTCTGTCTGTCTGTCTCTCTATCTACTGTCTGTCTGTCTTCTCTATCTCTGTCTGTCTGTCTCTCTATCCTCTGTCTGTCTCTCTACCTCTGTCTGTCTGTCTCTCTATCTCTGTCTGTCTGTCTCTCTATCTCTGTCTGTCTCTCTACTCTGTCTGTCTGTCTGTCTCTCTATCTTGTCTGTCTGTCTCTCTATCTCTGTCTGTCTGTCTCTCTACCTCTGTCTGTCTGTCTCTCTATCTGTTCTGTTGTCTCTCTATCCTCTGTCTGTCTGTCTCTCTATCTCTGTCTGTCTGTCTCTCTATCCTCTGTCTGTCTGTCTCTCCCTCTTCTATTGTCTGTCTGTCTCTCTATCTCTGTCTGTCTGTCCTACTCTGTCTTCTCTCTGTCTCTGTCTTCTCCTATCTCTGTCTGCTCTCTGTCTGTCTGTCTCTCTATCTCTGTCTGTCTGTCTCTCTACCTCTGTCTGTCTGTCTCTCATCCTCTGTCCTGTCTCTCTATCTTGTCTGTCTGTCTCTCTATCTTGTCTGTCTGTCTCTCTCTTTCTCTGTCTGTCTGTCTCTCTACCTCTGTCTTCTGTCTCTCTATCTCTGTCTGTCTCTCTACTCTGTCTGTCTCTACTCTTCTTCTTCTATCTGTCTGTCTGCTCTCTATCTTGTCTGTCTGTCTTCTCTGTCTGTCTGTCTCTCTTCTCTGTCTGTCTCTCTATCTCGTCTGTCTGTTCTCTACTCTGTTGTCTTCTACTCTGTCTGTCTTCTATCTCTGTCTGTCTCTTCTACGTCTGCTCTACTCTGTCTGTCTCTCTATCTCTGTCTGTCTTACTCTGTCTGTCTCTCTACTCTGTCTGTCTCTCTACTGCTGTCTCTCTACTCTCTGTCTGCTCCTCTGTCTGTCGTCTCTATCTCTTGTCTGTCTCTCTACTCTGTCTGTCTTCTATCTGTCTGTCTTCTACTCGTCTGCTCTTCTCTGTCTGTTCTCTACCTCTGTCTGTCTCTCTACTTGTCTGTCTTCTACTCGTCTGTCTCTTCTCGTCTGTCTCTCTATCTTGCTGTCTCTTTCTCTGTCGTCTGTCTCTCTCTTCTGTCTCTATCCTGTCTGTCTATCTGTCGTCTGTCTCTATCTCTGTCTGTCTCTCACTCTGTCTGTCTGTCTCTATCTCGTCTCTGTCTCTCTACTGTCTCTCTTCTTGTCTGTGTCTCTCTATCTCTGTCTGTCTGTCTATCTGTCTGTCGTCTCTATCTTGTCTGTTTACTGGTCTGTCCTATCTCGTTGTCTGTCTACTCTCTGTTCTTATGTCTGTCTGTCTCTCTATTCTGTCTGTCTGTCTCTATCTCTGTCTGTCTGTCTCTCTATCTCTGTCTGTTTATCTCGTCTGTCTCTCTATCTTCTGTACTGTCTGTCTGTCATCTAGTCTCTCTGTCTGTCTGTCGTTCTCATCTGTCTTCTGTCTCTCTATTCTGTCTGTTCTATCTTGTCAGTCTGTCTCTCTATCTCTGTCTTCTGTCTCTCTATCTGTGTTTTACGCTGTTGTCTATCTTGTCTGTCTGTCTTCTATCTCTGTCTGTTCATGTGCTGTGTCTCATCCGTCATGTCCAGTCTCTATCTCGTCTGGTCTGCTCTCATCTC
>JAPXFY010000032.1:15071849-15074349 GCA_030674185.1 Monoplex corrugatus
ACCAACCAACCAACCCAACAACCAACCAACCAACCAAACCAACCAACCAACCAACCAACCAACCAACCAACCAACACCAACCAACCAACCAACCAACCACAAACCAACCAACCAACCAACCAACCAACCAGAACCCTAAGTCTATCTGTTAAACATAAAAAAAAAAGACAAAGAATAACTGTATCGTATTTCAACATATCACATCGCAATGCATTCTACAGAATAGCATTCCGGAACTGCATCATCATCATAATCAGTATCATCATCATCATCATCGCTGTCGTCGTCTTGCCTTTTCTTTCTTCCTCCCTCTCTCTTTTCCTTCTCTCCTCTCTCTCCCTCCCTCCTCCCTCCCTGCTCCCAGTCACGCGTTGAAAGTTCAAGACGCGTGAACTAAAATGATAAATGGCTGTCTGTACATATTTCTGTCATTCCCTCTAACATTTGGAAACGGCGTCATGCCAGAAAGCACGTGATAATGATTCATTTGTAGCAGACGTCAGCAAAGAAACAGGATGGTCACGCTATACTGACACTCTTCCTTCTCTTTCCGCCTTCATATTTCATTTTGTCCAAAGACTACATCATGAGAAAACTAGAAGAATACCCTGGATTAAAGATTGAAGGAAAAAATGATAAACGACATTCGTTACGCTGATGACACCGTGCTAATTGCAGAAAATGAAAGGGACCTACAACACCTTGTGAATATAATAGAAATAGTGAATAAAAATACAGGGTCGGAGCTAAATAGCAAAAGACTGAAGTCATGGTAATCAGTAAAAAGCATGAAACCCCCTCATGCAAAATAACAGCAAATGGCACAACCTTGAGACAGGTTGATAAATTTACATATCTGGGAACGATCATCTCACCAGACGTCAGATGCACATCAGAAATAGCCAGCAGAATCGGCCAAGCCAAAACAGCGTTCAAGAAGTTGAAAGGAATTCTTACCAACAAATGCCTATCAATTAACATCAGGAAGAGAGTTCTTGAATGTTATATAGAACCGATAATATTATACGGTTGTGAGGCGTGGACAGTCAACAAGCAAAGCCAGAACAAGATTGAGGCAGCCGAGATGTGGTTTGTAAGAAGAATGTTGAGAGTTCCATGGGCAGCAAAGAAAACAAACGAGACAGTCCTGATGGATGCAGACAGAAGAATATCATTTATTTGGAAGATTAGGAAAAGACAGGCAATATTTATAGGCCATTTTGTGAGGAAAGGGGAATTAGAGCACCTGGTCACAACAGGAAAGGTGGAGGGAAAGAGAGCACCAGGTAGACCCCGGGAGAAAATATTGGATGTTGCCTATCTTTTCCTAATCTTCCTTATGAGTGATCTACTTGTGTCTGCCTCCATCAAGACTGTCTCCTTTGTTCTCAAAACAAAATGGAAGATCACGTCATCATCACTGCAGTGTGAAATACTGTCACATTCTGTGGCTCACCCACTGGTATGGCTCTACACAATCAGCTGGACTTTAAATAACAATAACAATAACAATAACAATAACGATAACGATAACAGTAACAGTAACAGTAACAGTAACAGTAACAGTAACAGTAACAGTAACAGTAACAGTAACAATAACAATAACAATAACAATAACAGTAACATAATACAATAACAATAACAATAACAGTAACAGTAACAGTAACATAACAATACAATAACAATAACAATAACAATAACAGTAACATAACAATACAATAACAATAACAATAACAACAATAATAACAATAACAGTAACATAACAATAACAATAACAATAACAATAACAGTAACAATAACAATAATAACATAACTGTAACAATAACAATAACAGTAACATAACAACAACAACAATAACAATAACAATAACAGTAACAATGACAATAATAACAACAATAACAGTAACAGTAACAATAACAGTAACAGTAACAGTAACAATAACAACAACAATAACAACAATAACAATAACAACAACAATAATAACAACAACAACAAAAATAACAATAACAATAACAATAACCAGACTACACGATACAGACATTATACATAATTCTTGTAACTATTGTTTCAGTCCCTGTCAAAGAGAAACTCTCCAGAATGCTGGATGGGTGGGACCCAGAGCAACAATGCTTGTGTTGTTGCTGCAGTCCTTGAATATACTGCAGTCTTGACTTTACGCAACAAGAATAATTGCATTCGAGCAGATCCACAAGAACTCCACCCAGGTCTGCTTGCAGTCATCTGACAGACTTCTTCAGCCTGCGCAAAACTCTACACGCTGGCAAAATCTTGAAATAAAAAAGGGAATGGGTTCTTAGGAAACACAGACACTGCCGGAATCATGGGAGTATTGAGATGAGGATGAACATCAGAAATAGCCAGCAGAATCGGCCAAGCCAAAACAGCATTCAAGAAGATGGAAAACATTCTAGCCAACAAATGCCTATCGATTAACATCAGGAAGTGAGTTCCTGAATGTTATATAGAACCGATACTGTTA
>JAPXFY010000032.1:15101849-15106849 GCA_030674185.1 Monoplex corrugatus
GTGATTTTTCTACAAACACGAGGACATATGTGTGGCATTGTCACTAATAGACTCCTGGTCCATCCAGGTGATTTTCTACAAACACGAAGACATAGGTGTGGTCATTCCACTAATAGACTCCTGGTCCATCCAGGTGATTTTTCTACAAACACGAGGACATAGGTGTGGCATTGTCACTAATAGACTCCTGGTCTATCCAGGTGATTTTTCTACAAACACGAGGACATATGTGTGGCATTGTCACTAAAAGACTCCTCCTGGTCCATCCAGGTGATTTTCTACAAACACGAGGACATATGTGTGGCATTGTCACTAATAGACTCCAGGTGATTTTTCTACAAACTCCTGGTCCATCCAGGTGATTTTCCTACAAACACGAGGACATATGTGTGGCATTGTCACTAATAGACTCCTGGTCCATCCAGGTGATTTTTCTACAAACACGAAGACATAGGTGTGGTCATTCCACTAATAGACTCCTGGTCCATCCAGGTGATTTTTCTACAAACACGAGGACATATGTGTGGCATTGTCACTAATAGACTCCTGGTCCATCCAGGTGATTTTTCTACAAACACGAGGACATATGTGTGGCATTATCACTAAAAGACTCCTGGTCCATCCAGGTGATTTTTCTACAAACACGAGGACATATGTGTGGCATTGTCACTAATAGACTCCTGGTCCATCCAGGTGATTTTTCTACAAACACGAGGACATATGTGTGGCATTGTCACTAATAGACTCCTGGTCCATCCAGGTGATTTTTCTACAAACACGAGGACATAGGTGTAGCATTGTCACTAATAGACTCCTCCTGGTCCATCCAGGTGATTTTCTACAAACACGAGGACATATGTGTGGCATTGTCACTAATAGACTCCTGGTCCATCCAGGTGATATTCTACAAACACGAGGACATAGGTGTAGCATTGTCACTAATAGACTCCTGATCCATCCAGGTGATTTTTCTACAAACACGAGGACATATGTGTGGCATTGTCACTAAAAGACTCCTGGTCGATCCAGGTGATTTTCTACAAACACGAGGACATGTGTGTGGCATTGTCACTAATAGACTCCTGGTCCATCCAGGTGATTTTTCTACAAACACGAGGACATAGGTGTAGCATTGTCACTAATAGACTCCTGATCCATCCAGGTGATTTTTCTACAAACACGAGGACATATGTGTGGCATTGTCACTAATAGACTCCTGATCCATCCAGGTGATTTTTCTACAAACACGAGGACATATGTGTGGCATTGTCACTAATAGACTCCAGGTGATTTTTCTACAAACACGAGGACATATATGTGGCATTGTCACTAATAGACTCCTGGTCCATCCAGGTGATTTTTCTACAAACACGAGGACATAGGTGTAGCATTGTCACTAATAGACTCCTGATCCATCCAGGTGATTTTTCTACAAACACGAGGACATAGGTGTGGCATTGTCACTAAAAGACTCCTGGTCCATCCAGGTGATTTTCTACAAACACGAGGACATATGTGTGGCATTGTCACTAATAGACTCCTGGTCCACCCAGGTGATTTTCTCGCACACTCAAGATCTGATATCTTGAGTTCGATCCCAGCTCACAACATTAAAACAAAAGAGACTGGCATGTTCACCGCCCACCTTAATGTTTCCATCATTCTGGTGGGGGTCAGCCTGGTGTAGTGTGTACGTGTGTACATAATAAACAGTTCTGTTTATAGAAAAGTGTACAGCTTTACATTCACACATACATACACACACACACACGCTCACACACACTCACTCATACACACACACACACACACACTCACACACACTCACTCATACACATACACACGCACAAACACACACACTCACTCATACACATACACTCACACACACTCACTCATACACACACACACACACACATATACATACACACACGCACACACGCTCACACACACTCATACACATACACATTCACACACACACACTCACTCATACACATGCACATACTCACACACACATTCATTCATACACATACACACACTCACACACACACACACACTCTCGCTCATACACATACATACACTCACACACACTCAATCATACACTCATACTCACTCACACACACTGATAGTCACACTCACTCTCTCTCTCTCTCTCTCATGTGCGCGCACACACAGATAAAAACCACAAATTGAGAGATACTCAGACACTGATACAGACAGACAGACAGACAGACAAACAGACAGACTAATAGACGTATGTAGTACACTCATATACACAGAGAGGGCACACGGAGACACATACACAAAACAGACACATAGATACACTCACAGACACAGACACAGACAGACATGCAGACAGACAGACAGACAGACAGACACACACACACACACACATCACACACAGATACAAACGTGTATAGCTTTACAGACTCTCTGTCTCTCTCATGCGTGCATGCACACACAGAATGCACGCACACACAAAACGAGAGATACTCAGACACAGAGGCAGAGAGAGGCAGAGAGGCAGAGAAGCAGGCAGGCAGGCAGGCAGGCAGGCAGGCAGGCAGGCGTATGCACTACACACATACACACACAGAGGTACACTCAGTCACAAACCCACACATACATACAGACCACACACGCACAAACTCACACACACACACAAACAAACACACACACACTCACACACACACACACACACACACACACACAAACCACACAGAGATACAATCAGACACATACACACAACACACACACAGATATACTCACAGACACAGACAGACAGACACACACACTCACCACAGATAGACACATATACCCCCCCATCAAACCCCCCCCCCCACCACACATAATGCATAAGTTGCAGACGTGACTCAGCAGGGACACGTCCACAACAACAACGAACAATCAAAATCGCTTACAACAATAATAACGATAAAGGAGATGGCTTAGCCATACGAATAATCCCCCTTTAATGATAAAACATGCTTTCGCCTTTTTGAAGAGAAATCATCCAAACCTTGGGCTGCGCTATTTCAGTGTATCAAATCTGTTCTCTGTCAGCATATGAAAATGTGTCATTTACACATAACCAAGATGGCAGACATTCTTACCAACAAATGCCTATCAATTAACATCAGAAAGAGTCCTTGAATGTTATATAAAACCAATACTGTTGTACGGATGCGAGGCGTGGACAGTGAAGAATGTTGAGAGTTCCATGGACAGCAAAGAAAACAAACGAGACAGTCTTGATGGAGGCAGACACAAGTAGATCAGTCATAAGGAAGATTAGGAAAAGACAGGCAACATTTGTAGGCCATTTTACGAGGAAGGGGGATTTGGAGCACCTGGTCACAACGGGAAAGCTGGAGGGAAAGAGAGCACCAGGTAGACCCAGGGAGAGAATACTGGACGGACTTGCAGAGTGGCTGGGGACGAGGAGGGTGGGGGAGATGCTAGGGGCAACGAGAGATAGAGATGGATGGAAGTCCATGGTCGCCAACGCCATGCGGCAGGGCACCTGATGATGATGACACATAATCAAGACTTGTTTCAATGATAAACTCATATAACACCCGTAAAACATGTAGGCTAGGTAAAACAGAGGACCTCAGGACCTGGACAGCTCACGGGTTTATGTGCAGGCTTTATGAACGCCTGTGCCATGATCACCATCACATGGCACCTGTGACATTAGCGCATATGGCAATTCATTCCGAGCGCGGAGACGTCATCTAGAGAACTGAGATCTGCTCGCTCCTTTTCTCACACTGGACGGAGCAGCAGGGAAATTTCAATCTTTTTCTCCTAATTTTTGTATCTGGTGTTTGTTTGTTTGTGATCTTACGCTTGACAAAGGCCAATTAGGCCGAAAATTTGCGCCTGTCATGTTTTGTTGTATTAAATACACGTTCTTATTCTTTTTTCGTCTTTTTTTTTCTGGTTCCTGAAATCTGCTCATTCCCTACACATGCGTTACCAAATTTGACACATTTTTGTCCATGGAGTTCACAGTTCAGAAGTGGATTTTATTTAAGAGGAATTCATTGCACCCGGAAATCCTCGTGGATCCACGTTTTTGTTTTATGGTTGTTCATTAGCTGGGCTGTTAAAACGCCTTGTTCATGACATGCTCACGTCATGTCACGTCATGTCACGTCACGTCAATCACACAACACCACCACCACACCACACCCACACCACCACACACCACCACACCACACCCACACCACCACACCACCACCACCACACCACCACCACCACCACCACCACCACCACCACCCCACCACCACCACCACACCACCACCACCATCACCACCACCACACCACCACCACACCACACCACTATCACCACACTACCACCCAAATATGTTGTACCAGTCTTTCCAAGAAGCTCGTAGCACGCACAACTCTGTGTAGAAGCCGGTTGGAGCCGAAAATTTCCACAATGATTTTTTGAACAGACTGATGGGGATTCGAACCTACAACCTTCCAGTCGGCAGTCCATTGCGTTAACCATTACACCACGGCGACAGGCTTACAATCACATCTTAAGGAGCACCTAAAACGTTATACTCATTGACTGACTGACCGACTTATTTCCTATTAATTCAGTCTCCAGGCGTGTGGGGCAATTGAAGTCCTCCACGTCTGTCTGTCCTTGGCCACAATACAATGAGACACTTTACATCATCAGTGCTATAAATAAATTCTACATAACATGCCAAGAAAAAAGTCCAAAACCAGTATGACTGCCCGCGTTCAAGCAAACAGGAACCAGAAAAACACGAAAATAGAATCATCATCATTATCAAGTGTCCTGCCGCATGGCGCTGGCGATCATGACCCTCCATTTGCATCTATCCCTTGTTGTCGCAGATTTGAAAAAAAGACTGAACCTTCTTTGCTGCTGTGTTCAATGTGAGTCTCGACAACCCCACAAATTCTATGCTAGAAATTTCCTCTTTTCTGTCGCCCTATTTGTTTCTGCATTGCTCCTTTGC
>JAPXFY010000032.1:15114349-15116849 GCA_030674185.1 Monoplex corrugatus
CACCATCTCTTTCTCGTCCCTTTCTCTAACCCCCCCCCCCCCCCGCACTCTCTGTCACTCTCTCTTTTCCTCCTCTTTTTCTCTGTCCCTCTTTCTCTCATTTCAATATTCTTCTTAACTTCAAACAAAACAAAAACAAACAAACAAATAAAAAACAACAACAACAACAACAACAACAAAACCAACCAACAACAAAACAAACAAACAAAAAAAAACCCCAAACAACAAAAAACAAAATCTATCCTCTGAGCATAAAAAAAATCTTTCCCTTTGGGGAGATAATCCTTTAACCCCCCCCCCACACAAAACAACAACAACAACAACAACAACAACAACAACAACAACAACAACAACAACAACAACAACAACAACGAAGAGAAAACTGAAGCTCAACAGTTCAATATTAACAAAATTATTACAGAAAACCACATTGCGCTTCAAGGCACTGTCACCTTGAAGAATTTTGTCAAAATGAAACTAATGAGCATCGAGGCAACGATAGTCATAAAAGTGAAAAGAGATCGACAAACTGTCTAAGTTTCCTGTTACAAAGTTACTGTTACAGAAGTCCTGTACAGAAGTTACTGTCAAAGTACTGTTACAGAATACGTTACAGAGTTCTTACAGAAGTACTGTTACAGAAGTTCCGTTCAGAATTCCTGTTACAAAGTTCTGTTACAGAAGTTACTGTACAGAAGTTCCTGTTACAGAAGTTACTGTTACAGAAATTACTGTTCATATTCCTTCCTCAAATACCATCGCCATGGTGTAATGGTTAACGCAACAGACTATCGACTGGAAGGTTGTGGGTTCGAATCCCCATCAGTACCTTCAAAAATCATTGTGGGATTTTTCGGCTCTAACCGGCTCCTACCAGAGTTGGGCGTGCTATGGGCTCATTGGGAAGACTGGGACCACACAGTCGAGTTCATCCACTTCACGGATGCGTCATTAAGGGTGGTGCTCAAATCTTCTGACCAGCACCGCAGGTGTCTGTATCTCTCGGGCTTGGTTGACGCCAGGATATATTATGATAGTGAGTGTAGAGTACAACCCTGTCACGCAGTCTCAATCCTAGATGAAACTCCATAGCATCGTGATTATCATCCTCTTCGACATCAGCATCATTGCATCGTAAACAAAAGTGTGCCAGCTTCTGTAGCCATTATAAGGTGGCGCAGTAAATGGGACGAAAAAAAAAAAAGAGCGCAATGGTAACCTCCATGAGTGCGGTGATCCTAAAAAAAAAAAAAAAAATTCCTTCCTCAAAAACTGCTGATTTCAGCTCCCCCCCCCCCCTTTTTATGTCTGTGTGACTTTGACCTTGACCTTTGATACCTTGTCCTCCAAACTTGAGTAATTGCGCAGTCTCAACGATTCACACCCTCAATTGAAAGTTTGGAAAAGTCCACCGAGAAGATGCTGAAAAAAAATTGTCTGACACATTTTGGTAAAAACCAAACACACCACATATACACGCATGCTTACGATGCCCTGACGACAATGGCAATGCTTCAGCTGTTGATGATGATCAAGATGGTGATGACAATGACAATGACAATGACAGCGATGATGATGATGAGGAGAATCATAGCGGTGATAACGATGGTAATGATGGTGATGATGATGATGATAATGATGATAAACTCTCATCATCATCAAGTGCCTTGCCACATGGCGTTGGCGATCATGGCCTTCCATCTGTTTCTATCCCTTGTTGCCTCAAGCACCTCTTCCACTCTCTCTGTCTTTAGCCACCCTGCAAGTCCGTCCAATATCGTCTCCCTGGGTCTACCTGGTGCTCTCTTTCCCTCCAGCTTTCACGTTGTGACCAGGTACTCCAATTCCCCTTTCCTCATAAAATGGCCTTTAAATATTGCCTGTCTTTTCCTAATCTTCCTTATGAACGATCTTCTTGTGTCTGTTTTCTTTGCTGTCCGTGGAACTCTCAACATTCTTCTTAGAAACCACATCTCGGCTGCCTTAATCACATATGGATGATAATGATAATGATAATGATAATGATGATAAACTCTAGCCCCGCCTTTAATCCTTAGGAAGATGCAAAAAACGGGATCAAAGAATCCATAGTCTTGAGTTCAACCCCAGCCCGCAACATTAAAAAAACTGGTTTGTTTGCTGCCCATTTTAATGTTTCCATCATTCTGGTGGCATCAGCTTAATGTTTCATAGGTCCCTGTTCCCCCTTTCCCCATTCCAAGACCTTGCCAGCGCATAAGGCTTGTGAAGGCTTGGGAAGTCTGTCAGATGATTGCTGACAGATTTGGGTGGAGCGCATATGGAGTTTTCCGAGTGCAGTGAATCCTTCGTGAACTCATTCCTAGCTAACTTCTTGCTCCGTAGTCGGTCATTAAAGGCCAAAAACGAATCGATGTAAAATATTTGCCCTATCGAAGCTGAAGGTCATTGTCAAGGTCTTACTCAAACGGAATCATTCTACTTTTCAAGGTCAGAGTTATTCTGTCTTGTCAAGGTCACT
>JAPXFY010000032.1:15129349-15131849 GCA_030674185.1 Monoplex corrugatus
TGTTACATCATAGTGTTACACCTATTAGGTATTGTTATATCATAGTGTTACACCTATTAGGTACTGTTACATCATAGTGTTACAGCTATTAGGTACTGTTACATCATAGTGTTAAACCTATCAGGTACTGTTACATCACAGTGTTACACCTATCAGGTACTGTTACATCATAGTCTTACACCTATAAGTTACTGTTACATCATAGTGTTACACCTATTAGGCACAGTTACATCACAGTGTTACACCTATCAGGTACTGTTACATCATAGTGTTACACCTATTAGGTACTGTTACATCATAGAGTTACACCTATCAGGTACTGTTACATCATAGTGTTACACCTATTAGGTACTGTTACATCATAGTGTTACATCTATTAGGTACTGTTACATCATAGTGTTACACCTATTAGGTACTGTTACATCATAGTGTTACAGCTATTAGGTACTGTTACATCATAGTGTTAAACCTATCAGGTACTGTTACATCATAGTGTTACACCTATCAGGTACTGTTACATCATAGTCTTACACCTATAAGTTACTGTTACATCATAGTGTTACACCTATTAGGCACAGTTACATCACAGTGTTACACCTATCAGGTACTGTTACATCATAGTGTTACAGCTATCAGGTACTGTTACATCATAGTGTTACATCTATTAGGTACTGTTACATCATAGTGTTACACCTATCAGGTACTGTTACATCATAGTGTTACACCTATCAGGTACTGTTACATCATAGTGTTACATCTATTAGGTACTGTTACATCATAGTGTTACACCTATTAGATACTGTTACATCACAGTGTTACACCTATCAGGTACTGTTACATCATAGTGTTACACCTATTAGGTACTGTTACATCATAGTGTTACACCTATTAGGTACTGTTACATCATAGTGTTACACCTATTAGGTACTGTTACATCATAGTGTTACACTTATTAGGTACTGTTACATCATAGTATTACATCATAGTTTACATTAGGCACTGTTACATCATAGTGTTACAGCTGTTAGACATTGTTACATCACAGTGTTACACCGATTAGGCACAGTTACATCACAGTATTACACCTATTAGGCACAGTTACATCACAGTGTTACACCTATTAGGTACTGTTACATCACAGTGTTACACCTATTAGATACTGTTACATCATAGTATTACATCATAGTGTTAAACCTACCAGGTACTATTACATCATAGTGTTACAACTATTAGGTACTGTTACATCATAGTGTTACAGCAATTAGGTATTGTTACATCATAGTGTTAAACCTACTAGGTACTGTTACATCATAGTGTTACACCTATCAGGTACTGTTACATCATAGTGTTACACCTACCAGGTACTGTTACATCATAGTGTTACACCTACCAGGTACTGTTACATCATAGTGTTACAGCTATTAGGTATTGTTACATCATAGTGTTACACCTACCAGGTACTGTTACATCATAGTGTTAAACTTATCAGGTACTGTTACATCATAGTGTTACACCTATAAGTTACTGTTACATCATAGTGTTACACCTACCAGGTACTGTTACATCATAGTGTTAAACTTATCAGGTACTGTTACATCATAGTGTTACACCTATAAGTTACTGTTACATCATAGTGTTACACTTACCAGGTACTGTTACATCATAGTGTTACATCTATTATGTATTGTTACATCTTAGTGTTAAACCTACCAGGTACTGTTACATCACAGTGTTACAGCTATTAGGTATTGTTACATCTTAGTGTTAAACCTATCAGGTACTGTTACATCATAGTGTTACAGCTATCAGGTACTGTTACATCATAGTGTTACACCTATTAGGTACTGTTACATCATAGTCTTACACCTATAAGTTACTGTTACATCATAGTCTGACACCTATTAGGCACAGTTACATCACAGTGTTACACCTATTAGGCACAGTTACATCACAGTGTTACACCTATTAGGTCCTGTTACATCATAGTATTACATCATACTTTTAAACCTACCAGGTACTATTACATCATAGTGTTACAGCTATTAGGTATTGTTACATCATAGTGTTACAGCTATTAGGTATTGTTACATCATAGTGTTACATCTATCAGGTATTGTTACATCATAGTGTTACAGCTACCAGGTACTGTTACATCATAGTGTTACAGCTATCAGGTACTGTTACATCATAGTGTTACAGCTATCAGGTACTGTTACATCATAGTGTTACAGCTATTAGGCACAGTTACATCACAGTGTTACACCTATCAGGTACTGTTACATCATAGTGTTACACCCAGTTATGTTTGTTTTTCTGTGTGAGGTGTTCCAGTTTAACCCTTTGACTTCCGCACCCTACCCACCAGCTTCCTGCAGGAAGCTGGTGGATAGGGTGAGGGAGTCAAAGGGTTAAGTTTTTGCTTAGCTAGCATGGTTGGCTATCCAGGATGCTGGTGGACAGGGTGCGGGAGTCAAAGGGTTAAGTTTTTGCTTTGCTAGCA
>JAPXFY010000032.1:15156849-15159349 GCA_030674185.1 Monoplex corrugatus
TCAGGAAGAAAGTTCTTGAATGTTATATAGAATCGACAATGTTTTACTGTTGTGGTGCGTGGACAGTCAACATGCTAAGCCAGAACAATAATGAGGCAACCGAAATGTGGTTTCTACGAAAAATGCTGAGAGTTCCATGGACAGCAAAGAAAACAAACGAGACAGTCTTGATAGAGGCAGGCACAAGAAGATCATTGATAAAGAATATTAGGAAAAGACATGCAACATTTATAGGCCATTTTATGAGGAAAGGGGAATTGGAGCACCTGGTCACAACAGGAAAGCTGGAGGGAAAGAGAACACCAGGTAGACCCAGGAAGAAAATATTGGACGGACTTGCAGAGTGGCTGAGGACAGACAGGGTGGAAGATGCACTTGCAGCGACAAGGGATAGATTCGTGTGGAGGACCATGATCGCCAACGCCATGCGGCAGGGCACATGATTATTATCCACCTATTCTTAACATCAGCAGTTCAAAACAAAACAACAGCGCTTTTTTTTTTAATGCTGTAAGATAGTCGTTGTCGACTGCATGCGTGTGTCTGCTGCGTAAGTGTGCTTTGGTCTGAACTGTCAAAATTTGACGTTGTATAAATACTCGTAGTTATCATATTATTATTATGTACCATTCTCTGATTCGATCTCGTGAACTGGGTTCATCCCATGTTCGCGAGATCTGAGTAGAGATTCACGCAGACAGCATTAGAGCGCTGACGAAGATGGCGAGAACGCCATCGAAAGCTACGGAACTGTGAGTAGCGATTTTTACACTGTTGGGAGACCTTGTTCTTCAAAATTGGTAGCATTATATACTATTGTATTGTTATTGTTATTATTATCATTGTTACTGTTATTCTTCTTCTTATCATTATTATTATTATCATTATTGTTATTATCATTGTTATTATTATTGTTATTGTTATTATTATTATCATTATTATTATTATTGTTGTTGTTGTTATTGTTATTATTGTTATTATTAATATTGTTGTTGTTATTATTACTATTCTTACCTATGAAACACTAAGGACACGATCAGAATGGTTGAAGTATTAAATGGGCAGCGAACAGGCCAACCGGCCAGTTTTTGTGTTGCAGAGGGGATGGGCGCCGCCCTCGTGGTGCTGGCCCCGGGAAAAGTTGAGGTCTCTGCCACCTCACTCCCCTACGACCTCAGGGTTAAGGAACTATTTAGGTAGGACCTCAGGACCTGGCCAGCTCATGGGTTTATATGCAGGCTTAAGGCTCGTGCCGTGATCATTCTGGATCTTATCCATCACATGGCACCTGTGACGTTACTGCATATGGAATTCATTCCCAGCTCGGAGACGTCGTCTTGAGAAATTTAAATTGAAATATGTCGCAGACTGGGACTGAAACCCGAGACATCAGTCTACAGCTCTAAGAATAGCCAGTCTGGAAATAGAAGGGTTAATGCTATTATCTTTTCTGTTTAACCCTTTGACTCCCGCACCCTGTCCACCAGCATCCTGAATTGTCAACCATGCTAGTAAAAGCAAAAACTTTAACTCTTTGACTCCCTCACCCTATCCATCAGCTTCCTGCAGGAAGCTGATGGATAGGGTGAGGGAGTCAAAGAGTTAAGTTTTTGCAGTCGGTGGATAGGGGTGCAGGAGTCGAAGGGTTAAAGCCCAACCGACTGCGTAGAGCCATATAAGGGCTGTAGGGTTACGACCGTTTCAAAACATACACAATACTGCAACAGGAATAAAAAAATTAAAAAAAATAAAAAAAAGAAGAAAATTAAGCAGGCCTACACATGTCGATGCATTCGCTCACATAACCAAAGGAGATGGCCCCCAGCGTTGACCACTCCGTCCAATTTATCACGCAGGAGATTAAAAAATACGCACCTGAATACAAATTTAAACATAGTTGAGGACACTAAAACATACATAAAAACAGGCCTAAATTACCTATAATTGCTTCCGCATATCTCATTTCCCTAGAGCCCAAAATACGCTTAATATAATATGCATCCAATTATCAATCCTAAGAGAAAGTCCTAAGACTTTATTGAACACATACAGGTGAGTGGCTGGGGATGAGGAGGGTGGGGGAGATGCTGGGGGCAACGAGAGATAGAGATGGTTGGAAGTCCATGGTCGCCAACGCCATGCGGCAGGGCACCTGATGATGATGATGATACAGGGAATAAACCAGAAAGGCAGATGATAGGAAGAAATGACAGAAAGCAAAGGAACAAGACAGAAACACAGAGAGTGACAGAAAAGAGGAAATCTCTAGCACAGAATTTCCAGAAGGTGGAGATATACTATACTGCAAGAGACCCCGGCATCTCCACGGGGGAATAACTGCCTGGCTGTCCACCTCCACTGAAAAACTAGTGACGATAACGTCTGACCTAAGTATGTTACAACATGATCTGTTACACTGCATATTTTAAGATGTAGCCAGAGAATAACTCATATTGTGAAATGTGGAATAAAAGGTCATCATATTGATTTAACAGGAGGG
>JAPXFY010000032.1:15179349-15184349 GCA_030674185.1 Monoplex corrugatus
ACCTGGCACCTGACGTCTGGTACCTTACACCTTGTATCTCACACCTGGTACCTCACACCTGGTACCTCACACCTGGTACATCACACCTGGTACCTCACATCTGGTACCTCACACCTGGTACCTCACACCTGGTATCTCACACCTGGTACCTCACACCTGGTACCTCACACTTGGTACCTCACATCTGGTACATCACACCTGGTACCTCACACCTGGTACCTCACACCTGGTACCTCACACCTGGTACCTCACACCTGGTATATCACACCTGGTACCTCACACCTGGTACCTCATGCCTGGTACCTCACACTTGGTACATCACACCTCACACCTGGTACCTCACACCTGGTACCTCACACCTGATACCTCACACCTGGTACCTCATACCTGGTACCTCACACCTGGTACATCACACCTGGTACCTCACACTTGGTACCTCACACCTGGTACCTCACACTTGGTACATCACACCTGGTACCTCACACTTGGTACCTCACACCTGGTACCTCAACCTGGTACATCACACCTGGTACCTCACACTTGGTACCTCACACCTGATACCTCACGCCTGCTACCTCAAATCTGATATCTGACATCTGGTACATCACACTGGTACCTCACACCTGGTACCTCACACCTCACACCTGGTACCTCACACCTGGTACCTCACACCTGGTACATCACACCTGATACCTCACACCTGCTGGGTAGAGGACGGAGAGAAAAAAAAACTTTTTTACAATTTCTCGGGTGAACGTGTGCGGAAACTTGCCAGTGGCTAAACCCCAAAGTGCGTATACGCACGCAGAACACAAAAGATTCTTAAGTCATGTCAGTGTCCTCTGGCTTACGGAAAACATGAAAACACACGGAATGCACACCCGCTGAAGAAGGAGAGATTCAAGATTCAAGATTCAAGATCACTTTAATGTCTCTTTAGAGAAATTCAGTACATGTTCAGCGTAAAATTCTGCAATAGACAAACAATTACATAACTCCCGCTCTCTCACACTCCTTTAGTCACTCACACTCCAATCTTGTTCAGATACTCAACTGACCTATTTACAAAAGACATTCTTGCTCTGTTGGTGGAACATTTCAGAGTTCTGTACCTTTTTGATGATGGCAAGAGCTCATAATGCTTAGCTAGCACGTGAGTGGATTCACCTAAGATCATTCTCGCCTTGCTCACAATACGACACTCATATAGTTCATTAATGCTCCTCTGTTGTACTCCCACTACTTTGCCACTCACCTTCACCACCCTGTCCAACACTCTCTTATTCTTCACACTCAGACCAGCAAACCAGCACAAAAATCCAAAAGTTAAGACAGATTCAATAAAACAACGATAGAAATTACCAAGAATGGACTCATTCATACGCAGAGACCTAAGTTTTTGAAGACAGAAAAGGCGTGACTGACATTTTTTGTGTATTATTTGCGTGTTTGTATCAAAGGTGAGTTTGCTGTCAAGAATCGTTCCAAGATACTTATACTCATTCACACGCTCAACTTTCACACCATTGATAAAAAGGTCAGGGATCACACCGGGCTCTCTCCGGAAATCCACGATCATCTCCCTGGTCTTTCTAACATTTAGATCTAAAAAGTTGTCTGTACACCAGAGTGTAGGCTGTGCAGCGACACACTGTCTGCATAGTGTGGATAAAACAAAGTTTGTACACACATCCAAGAAAAATCGGAATACTTAAAAAAACAACAACCCAACAACAACAAAAACAAACAATCAAACAAAAAAACCACCAACCAACCAACCAACTGACCACCGCTACCACCACCACTACCACAACAGCCACCACCACCATCACCAACAGAAGTCAACATGGCTGTAAAAGGTTTATGAGATGACCGGTCAGTTAACGCTATTACTCCCGCACCCTATCTACCAGCTGCAAAAACTTAACCCTTCGACTCCCTAACCCTATCCACCAGCTTCTTGTACGAAGCAAGCCGGCGGATAGGGTGAGGGAATCGAAGGGTTAAAGTTTATGCTTTGTTAGCATGGTTGGCAATGCATGATGCTGGTGGAGAGGGTGAGGGAATCGAAGGGTTAAAGTTTTTGCTTTGTTAGCATGGTTGGCAACGCGTGATGCTGGTGGATAGGGTGAGGGTATCAAAGGGTTAAAGTTTATGCTTTGTTAGCATGGTTGGCAATGCAGGATGTTGGTGAAGAGTGTGCAGGTGTCAAAGGGTTTTAACCCACACAGTCTTTCATATCACATTTGTTCGTTCAATGACTGACTGCCTTGACGCTGTGTACAACAAGAACCATCATCCCTGCTAGAACATAGTTAAAGGTTGAATCCGGGTTGTATTATATCAACCATTCTACTCCCTCAACCTTTTTTTTCTTCTTATTTTTTTATGGAGATCAGAGTTGTTTCCCATAAAGCCTTGTGGGAGAGTACAGGGAATCTTGCTATTTATCTTTTATATAATTCAAAGATGATGTAATTAGATGGACAGAGGTAGTGCATGCATTCTCTCTCTCTCTCTCTCTCTCTCTCTCTCTCTCTCTCTCTCTCCTCTCTCTCTCTCTCTCCTCTCTCTCTCCTCTCTCTCTCTCTCTCTCTCTCTCTCTCGTTATTTTCCCCTTTGATATCGCCGTTTATGATGGTGTCTTCTCTTTGTTCCTTGGTCTTTCCTCTTCTCTGGTGGGCTTCTTTAGTGGTTTGATGTTCGTGATGGTGTCTTCTCCTTGTTCCTTGGTCGTCCCTTTTCTCTGGTAGACACACACACACATGCATGTTAAATCGGTTTCTCCGTGAATTTTAGCCAACAGCTTTTATTGTCAAAACATGAAGTGGCATTGTCATCACCATTATCATTGTCAGTTTGTGTATGTGCTTTGGTGACTGTCATATGTTGGTTTTGTGTGGATAGAGTAGCTCTGGCATCAGTTGCTTGTTGCCTTTTTCTTGGGTTCTCCTCTCTTGTTCCTTGTCTTCATGGTTTGTTCCAGGAATCTGTAGGTCCCTCAACCTAACAACAAAATGCAACCCTTCCACTCCCTTACCCTAACAACCAGTAAAAACCCTTCTACTCCCTTACCTATCAACCAGTTGCAACCCGTCCACTCCCTTACGCTATCAACCAGTTGCAACCCTTCCACTCCCTTACCCTATCAACCAGTTGCAACCCTTCCACTCCCTTACGCTATCAACCAGTTGCAACCCTTCCACTCCCTTACCCTATCAACCAGTAACAACCCTTCCACTCCCTTACCCTATCAACCAGGAACAACCCTTCCACTCCCTTACCCTATCAACCAGTAAAAACCCTTCTACTCCCTTACCCTATCAACCAGTAACAACCCTTCCACTCCCTTACCCTATCAACCAGTAAAAACCTTCCACACCCTTACCCTATCAACCAGTAACAACCCGTCCATTCCCTTACGCTATCAACCAGTAACAACCCTTCCACACCCTTACCCTATCAACCAGTAACAACCCTTCCACTCCCTTACCCTATCAACCAGTAACAACCCTTCCACTCCCTTACCCTATCAACCAGTATCAACCCTTCCACTCCCTTACCCTATCAACCAGTAACAACCCTTCCACTCCCTTACCCTATCAACCAGCAACAACCCTTCCACTCCCTTACCCTAACAACCAGTAAAAACCGTTCCATTCCCTTACCCTATCAACCTGTAACAACCCTTCCACTCCCTTACCCTATCAACCAGGAACAACCCTTCCATTCCCTTACCCTATCAACCAGGAACAAGCCTTCCACTCCCTTACCCCATCAACCAGGAACAACCCTTCCACTCCCTTACCCTATCAACCAGGAACAACCCTTCCACTCCCTTACCCTATCAACCAGGAACAACCCTTCCACTCCCTTACCCCATCAACCAGTAACAACCCTTACACTCCCTTACCCTATCAAACAGTAACAACCCTTCCACTCCCTTACCCCATCAACCAGTAACAACCCTTCCACTCCCTTACCCCATCAACCAGTAACAACCCTTCCACTCCCTTACCCCATCAACCAGGAACAACCCTTCCACTCCCTTACCCTAACAACCAGGAACAACCCTTCCACTCCCTTACCCCATCAACCAGTAACAACCCTTCCACTCCCTTACCCCATCAACCAGTAACAACCCTTCCACTCCCTTACCCCATCAACCAGTAACAACCCTTTTATTCCTTACCGTAACAACCAATAACAACCCTTCCACTCCCTTACCGTAACAACCAATAACAACCCTTCCACTCCCTTACCCTATCAACCAGTAACAACCCTTCCACTCCCTTACCCTATCAACCAGTAACAACCCTTCCACTCCCTTACCCATCAACCAGTAACAACCCTTACACTCCCTTACCGTAACAACCAATAACAACCCTTCCACTCCCTTACCGTAACAACCAGTAACAACCCTTCCGCTCCCTTACCCTATCAACCAGTTGCAACCCTTCTACTCCCTTACCCTATCGACCAGTAACAACCCTTCTACTCCCTTACCCTATCGACCAGTAACAACCCTTCTACTCCCTTACCCTATCAACCAGTAACAACCCTTCCACTCCCTTACCCTATCAACCAGTTGCAACCCTTCTACTCCCTTACCCTATCGACCAGTAACAACCCTTCTACTCCCTTACCCTAACAACCAGGAACAACCCTTCCACTCCATTACCCTATCAACCAGTAACAACCCTTACACTCCCTTACCATATCAACCAGTAACAACCCTTCCACTCCCTTACCCTATTGACCAGTAACAACCCTTCTACTCCCTTACCCTAACAACCAGGAACAACCCTTCCACTCCCTTACCCCATCAACCAGAAACAACCCTTTCACTCCCTTACCCCATCAACCAGTAACAACCCTTCCACTCCCTTACCCCATCAACCAGTAACAACCCTTTTATTCCTTACCCTAACAACCAATAACAACCCTTCCACTCCCTTACCCTGTCAGCCAGTTGCAACCCTTCCACTCCCTTACCTATC
>JAPXFY010000032.1:15189349-15191849 GCA_030674185.1 Monoplex corrugatus
AGTCATCGTGTCTGCATACATATGCTTAATTAAAGTCAGCACGTGTACCTTCTCAGAAACGTCTGACAATAAAACCATTTAAAATATTTTCAGTCTTTTGACAGTTTCCCTTAATCCTCAATGCACGTCGTTTTATTCATTTGAAGCGAATCTTCTAAATGGTTAAAGTGACCATACAAAGTACATAATATGGACTTTCTATAATAATTTTTTGAATGAAAACTGACTGTTATAACATAAAAACTCACCGTGGTGACGACGAGAACACGCAACACACCGAACGGTCCAAGAGCAGTAACTATTGTTAAAAAATGCAGCTGATAAAATAACAAGGGTTATTTCCCTTATTAGCTTTGCGCATTGGTCTCGTTCCGGCATTTTCTTTCAAACATATAAACTGTTACGTGTATCAAACACAATAAATACACTGATGCTTTCTCCCTTTCTTGCTTGCTTTAAAATCATATGGCATGATATTTGATGCATTTTTGTCCCTACCATAGAAAGGAATTTGTTTTGTGCAGATCGAAAACATGGCTTAAGGGCTCGGTTAGATCCCTCACTGATGATCCAGGATCCTCGATTTGATTCTTAGGCAGTCCACAGTATTAAGGCCCTGTTAGCTGTGTTTGTTATTGTTATTGTTGTTGTTATTGCTATTGTTGTTGTTATTGTTATTGTTGTTGTTGTTGTTATTGTTGTTGTTATTGTTGTTGTTATTGTTGTTGTTGTTGTTATTGTTGTTGTTATTGTTATTGTTATTGTTGTTGTTATTGTTGTTTAAAAAACCAGCCGACTGCGTAGAGTCATATCAGGGCTATGGCCGTTTCAAAACATACACACTACTTCAACAGGAGAAAAATGGAAACGAAAATTAAGTACATATATCTATGCATTCTCGCATATAATTTGAGGAGATGCCCTTGACGTTGACCGCTCCGTCCGATTTATCACACAAGGGATTAAAAAAGAAAACATACCTAAAATCGCTTCCGCCTATCTCATATCCTCAGAGCCCAAAATGCACTTAATACCTGTACCCAATTATCAATCCTAAGAAAAAGTACGTAAGACTTCATCGAACACATACAGGTGACTGGATCATTAAGGCAGAAAATGGCAGGGAGAAAAGACAGAAAGCAAAGGAACAAGGCAGAAACAAAGACAGTGACAGAAAAGAGGAAATGTCTAACACAGAATTTCCAGGAGGTGGGGATACTCATCATCATCATCATCATCATCATCAGGTGCCCTGCCGCATGGCGTTGGCGACCATGGACTTCCATCTGTTTCTATCTCTCGTTGCCCCTAGCATCTCCCCCACCCTCCTCATCCCCAGCCACTCTGCAAGTCCGTCCAGCATTCTCTCCCTGGGGATACTATTTATACTGAAAGAGCCCCCGGCATCCCCACAGGGATACTGTGTTGATAAGATCGAAGCATTGATAACACTGGGGTCTGAGCTTCGATCTTCAGGTGGGCCATTTTTCTCAGGGCTTTGTCAGCACAAAGCGCTCATGCGTTCTTTTATATATATCAATCATCCTCTGTCCATCGTGCTCTTATTTACTCTCTTTCCATTTGTCTACTTTTTAAATTTCTTTAAATCTCTTTGGTGTTTGATTCAGGAAAAGCCCAGAAATTTTCTCTTCCACGCTGCAAGTCAAAAACAAAGAGATTGACAGAAAAGAAGTAATTTTTCGGCCCAGAATTTCCAGAAGGTGGCGCTACTATTTATACTGAAAGAGCCACGGGCATCCCCTTGGAGGAGCGGGGAGGGGAGGGGGAGAGGGAGGGATATCCAAGAAAATAATGTTCAGAACAAACCAACCTAAAAATAAATACCTTTTATATTAGCTTGACGAAGGAGACACTAGAAAATTATGGAACAGACCCCCTCCTCCTACCCACTTTCCATGATGAAGCAAGTATTTAAGCAGGACTGGACTGCGTTGGTTATATCTATTTATTCACTTATCCATCTAGATCTATTTATTTATTTGTTCATCACCATCATCATCAGGTGCCTTGCCACATGGCGTTGGCGATTATGGACTTCCATCTGTCTCTATCACTTGTTGCCTCAAGCATCTCTTCCACTCTCCTTGTCCCCAGCCATGCAAGTCCGTCTAGTATCTCCTCCCTGGGTCTACCCGGTGCTCTCTTTCCCTCCAGCTTTCCCGTTGTGACCAGGTGCTCCAATTCCCCTTTCCTCATAAAATGGCCTATATTATGTTGCCTGTCTTTTCCTAATCTTCCTTATGAATGATCTACTTGTGTCTGCCTCCATCAAGACTGTCTCGTTTGTTTTCTTTCCTGTCCATGGAACTCTCAACATCCTTCTTAGAAACCACATCTCGGCTGCCTCAATCTTGTTCTGGCTTTGCTTGTTGATGTCCACACCTCACAACCGTACAACAGTATCGGTTCTATATAACATTCAAGAACTCTCTTCCTGATGTTAATTGATAGGCATTTGTTCACTTTCATTTATCTATCT
>JAPXFY010000032.1:15196849-15206849 GCA_030674185.1 Monoplex corrugatus
TGAAAAGGTAGGAACTGCGAGCGTAGCCAATAAACCCCGTTCTGGCCGTCCGTCCACTTCTGTGAATCCTGCCAATAAAGCAAAAGCAGATTCTCTGATTAGAGAAGATAGGCGCATAACTCTTGAGGAGTTGGCAGAAAACCTTGAAGTGAGCCATGGAAGTGCTTATAACATTGTTGAATCACTTGGGTTTTCAAAAGTGTGTGCCCGTTGAGTACTGAGAGAACTGACTATCGAACGCAAGACTGACAGGGTCAACGCCTGCACTAAACTTCTTGAACAAAGTTAAAGAGACAACACCTTCTTTGGAAGGCTCGTTACCGGTGCTGAAACATGGATTCACCATTGTAAACCGGAATCAAAGAGGCAGTCAATGGAATGGCGCCACCCTACGTCACCAAAACCGAAAAAGTTCAAGATGGAAAAGTCAGCTGGAAAAATCTTGGCGACTGTCTTTTGGGATGCTCAAGGTGTCATTCCGGTTGATTTCTTGCCAACAGGAGAAACAATAAACTCTGAGGCATACATTAAGACCCCGACGAGGCTCAAAGCAAGAATCTGACGAGTGAGACCCAACTTGCAAATCGATAATGTCCTCCTTCTGCATGACAATGCTCGACCACACACAAGCATCAGGACAAGGGAGATAATCGCCTCATTCGGTGGGACAACTTTACCGCATCCTCCATACTTACCAGACTTAGCGCCTTCAGACTATCCTCTCTTCGGCCCCATGAAAGAGGGTTTGTGAGGCAAACATTATGCCAGTGACGAGGAAGTGAAAACTGCAGTGAAGACGTGACTCCAAACACAGTCAACAGAATTTTACGAGGCAGGGATATACATGCCCTCATTCAAAGGTGGAACATTACTATTGAGAGAAACGGTGACTATGTTGAGAAGTAGGGATGTGATCCCCGGAGGACCAGCTTCATTTTGATGTATGATACATGTTTCTGTGTCGGTAATTGTTCCTGTACTAAAGACGAAGGCATTACTTTTTGATTCACCCTCGTATTTTGCATCTTCTAAAAATATTTGCACTGCCATAGTATGGCACCGCGTTTTATTTTTCTACCAGGTATGAAATTCTGTTTACCGAGTAGATTTTCTATGGAATTTTGCCATGGACAAATCTTTGTTGCCATGGATTCTTTTACACACACTACATGTACGCTAAGATTTGAATAATTAAGCGTTTTGATGGTTGAAGGAACTCAGTTTCTCATCTCGACCAACTCAGACCACAAGTCAGGATTTGGGGAGGGGGCGGGAATCCAAGTTCAACTGAAACCTGCACGAACAAGAAAAAACATGAAAAAAGAATAAAAACGCGTATTTAATACAACAAGACAAGACAGGCGCAAATTGTCGACCAACTGGCCTTTGTCAAGCGTAAGATCACAAACAAACAAACACCAGATACAAAAATTAGGAGAGAAAGACTGAAACTTCCCTGCTGCTCCGTCCAGAGTGAGAAAAGGACTAAACTGTTTATTCCTTTTCTCACACTGGACAGAGCAGAAGGGAAATTTCAATCTTTTTCTCCTAATTTTTGTATGTGGTCCTTAATTGTTTGTGATCTTACGCTTGACAAAGGCCAGTTGGCCGAAAATTTGCGCCTGTCTTGTATTGTTTTGTATTAAATACGCGTTTTTATTCTTTTTGCGTGTTTTTTTTCCTGGTCCCTGTTTCCTTGAACGCGGGCAGTCACACTTGTTTTGAAACCTGCATGACTGAATCAAATGATTGTCGAGTTATAGGTTTTTGTCTAAAGCTAATATTTAAGGATTTTTAAAAGCATCGTAGGATTTTTCTTAAAGTTCTTTAAATAATGTATGAATGGGCTAATGACTATTATGATTTGGTTTTCATGAATACTATTTGGAGTCTTTGTGTGGAAAATTTCAAGCCATTATTACTGTAATGGCTCTGACGATTTTGATTAGAAATGTCAAGATTGTAAGGTATCGTTTAAAAAAAACTTGTTTAGTTAATTAATTATCGTGTAAATCACCATAACCACAATGACTAATCATAATTGTTTAACATAAATATTATCTGGAGTCTGTGTGTGATAAAGTCAAGGCAAGAATTCAATAATTGGTAAAGTAGAGTTGTTTTAGAAATATCAGATAGATGTGTTTAAAGGTGTTTAAGGTAGTTAACTAATTACTGGGTTAATCACAATGAGTATTACCACTACGAGCGTAATTACAGTTTGTCATAATGAGTAATACCTGCAGTTTGTATGTGGTAAATTACAAACCAAAACTCCGACGATGGTGGAAGTTAAAATGGTTCTATGGCTGTTATGTAGTACTTTTTAACTAGTTCAATTAATCAATTACTGGATCCATTATTAAAACAATTGTGACTAATCATAATTGTTTTGTTAGATATTACCTGGGGTGTGTATATGTGATACACAGTCCAGAAATCCAGCTATTAAGGTAGTTAGAATGGTTTTAGGACTCTCGTGTAGTTTGTTTAAAGTTTGTTAAGGTAGTAAATTAATTACTGGGCTAATTGCCAAAATTTTCAAGATTAATCATATTTTTTTTTCATGATGCGTAATACTCGGAAAATGCATGTGGCAAATTACAGAATTCCAACTGTTATGGAAGTTGAAATAGTTTGCGACTTATTGGTTCAGTCTTTCCAATGTTATGTCACTTTATATTCATAAAATGAAGACAATTGATCACACTTTCTATTATGTCAACCATGTTAAAAGAAAAAGAAAAAAAAAAAAAAAAAGAAAAAGAAAAGCTCAAATTTTTGTTCTTTCAAAAATTCGTAATTTTCGTTAGTCAACTGAATGAAAACTTTTTCATACACTGTAAAGCTTCGGATTTTTTTCGTTTCAGCGATGGTAATTATATAATTATTTAAAAAAAGAAAAAAACTTTGTCACAAACCTATATAATTAGTACACCGTTTCATCAACTCATAAATACTCCAGTTGTCTCGTGTTTGTAAAGACATTTCTGGTGATAGCAAGTTTTTGATTCTTGATACAGTCATTCCAGTGATATGTCACTTTGTGTTCACAAAATGAAGACAACTGATCCCGGTTTCTGCTATGTGAGCCATGTTAAAAGAAAACAAACAAACAAAAAAACAAACAAACAAACAAGCAAACAAACAGGAAAAAAGGCCCACATTTTCAGTATTTCAAAAATTTGTAGCGTTCGTTACAATCAACCGAATGAAAACTTGTTATACCATTGTAAAGCTCCGGGTTTTTTTTCTTTTCAGTGATGGTAATTATGTAATTATTTTAAAAAAATGAAATATTTGTCACATACCTTGCAAGGGATCGGACACAACTCCTCTCTGAAGTATAAGAAACATCAGTGGGCAATCGTCGCCATTCTCGTCTGATGAAAATGATGATGTAAACATTTGCGGCATATTGCATAGTACCATCACAAAAACAACTCAGGTAGAAACAGGCCATATACCTGTATTTCAGTCTGAGACAAGATGTTGACAATGTCTGGCAAGGCAGACAAACTAGCCTCTCGACAGAAGACTTAGGATTAACCAACGTAGAACCCCTCAGGTGGAAACAGGCCCATACCTGTACTTCAGTTTGAAACGTGATGTTGACAATGTCTGGCAAGACAAACAAACTAGCCTCTCGACTGAAGACTTAGGATTAACCAACATCTAGTAGTACAGCCAATCACACTTATGGTAGACTATAAACGAGACAATTAAACAATAGAGCCAGGTGTACATACAGCTCTACTGGGATGTTTTCGAGGATCGCTCCAGTGAAAGGGAGCGGTCCATTGTCTCAGTGGACAGGTTCTTGGCCTGTGCTTGTTCACGTCAACTTTTCCTCCATGTATTCACAAGTAGAAGAACATTCTTGAAGTCATCTTAAGACAGGTTGGGACAGAGCCTCAGCATGTTCAGATCATCATCATCATCATCATCATCATCATCATCATCATCATCATCATCATCATCATCATCATGTGCCCTGCTGCATGGCGTTGGCAATCATGGACTTCCTTCTCTTGTTGCCTCAAGCATCTCTTCCACCCTCCTTGTCCTCAGCCACTCTGCAAGTCCGTCTACTATTTTCTCCCTGGGTCTACCTGGTGCTCTCTTTCCCTCCAGCTTTTCCATTGTGACTAGGTGCTCCAAGTCTCCTTTCCTCGTAAAATGGCCTATAAATGTTGCCTGTCTTTTCTTAATCTTCCTTATGAATGTTCTACCTGTGTCTGCCTCCATCAAAACTGTTTCGTTTGTTTTCTTTGCTGTCCATGGAACTCTCAACATTCTTCTTAGAAACCACATCTCGGCTGCCTCAATCTTGTTCTGGCTTTGCTTGTTGACTGTCCATGCCTCACAACCGTACAACATTATTGGTTCTATATAACATTCAAGAACTCTCTTCCTGATGTTAATTGATAGGCATTTGTTGGTAAGAATGCTTGTCATCTTCTTGAATGCTGTTTTGGCCTGGCCGATTCTGCTGGGTATTTCTGATGTGCATCTGCCGTCTGATGAAATGATCGTTCCCAGGTATTTAAACTTATCAACGTGTCTCAAGGTTGTGCCGTTTGCTGTTATTTTGCATGAGGGGATTTTATGTTTTTAACTGTTCACCATGACTTCAGTCTTCCTGCTGTTTACTTCCAACCCCTTACCATTGCGTTCTATTTCTAGTATATTCACAGGGTTTTGTAGGTCCCTTTCACTTTCTGCAATTAGCACGGTGTCATCTGCGTATCGAATGTTGTTTATCATTTATCCTCCAATCTTTAATCCAGGGTCTTCCTCTAGATTTCTCATGATGTTTTCGCTGTAAAGTGAAAACAGATCTGGTGACAAAACACAACCTTGTTTGACTCCTCTTCAGAAGATTTGGAAAGAGCTTTTATCGTTTTCTATTCTCATTGCAGCTGTTTGTTCCCAATACATATTTCTGATTATTCATAGATCTTTTCCATCAACATTGAGTCATTCTAGTTGGTTGATCAATTCTTCATGTCTTACCCGATCGAACGCCTTGGTATAATCAACAAAACATAAATATAAATCCTTATTTATCTCGATTGACCTCTCTACGATAGTTCTTAGGATGTACGAGTCGTATATGGCATTGATTGTTCCTTTCCCTTCCACAAATCCACATTGTTCATCTGCTATTTCTCTTTTGATTCTAATCCTTGTCCTCATCATGATTATTCTTAATAGGATCTTGGTTACATGACTCATCAAACTGATTGTGCGATGGAGTTCGCATTCTATAGCCTCTGCCTTCTTTAGATGTGCAATGAAAATTGATTTTGACATATCTTTGGGGATTTTTCCAGTGTCATAAATTTCATTTAGGAGGACTGTTATTTTTTCAATACGAAATTCCTCCAGGGCTTCAATCATCTCTGTAGTAATGTTATCTATTTTCAGACTGACCAAAAAAAAAAAAAAAAAAAAAAAAAAAAATCAGACAGCAAAGTGAGAATAAAGGTAGTGGCAATAAAAAACGAAATGTTGTCCAATCACAATGAAGTTGTTGGGAGTGAGGTGGAAGAGACTTAAAATTTCGCTCTGAGCCAACAGTTTTACCGTTGTGTCCAACTTCTGTCCTTCCCAACTTTTTCCTCCCCCCCAATATGTAACAGGATTGGTTGGCTGGATGGTCGGTTGTTTACTTCCTTCACACGTTGATTTTTTGTTTGTTTTGAATTGTTCATGAGTTCGTCTATCTAATCGTTTTTGATCTTTCTTCCGTTTGCTTGCTGTTATTTTGCACGAGGGGATTTCATGTTTTTTACTGATCACCATGACTTCAGTCTTCCTGCTGTTTAGTTCCAACCCATTACCTTTGCTTTCTATTTCTAGTATATTCACAAGGTTTTGTAGGTCCCTTTCATTTTCTGCAATTAGCACGGTGTCATCTGCGTATCGAATGTTGTTTATCATTTTCCCTCCAACCTTTAATCCAGGGTTTTCCTTTAGGTTTCTCATGATGTTTTCGCTGTAAAGTGAAAACAGATCTGGTGACAAAACACAACCTTGTTTGACTCCTCTTCAGATGATTTGGAAAGAGCTTTTATCGTTTTCTATTCTCATTGCAGCTGTTTGTTCCCAATACATATTTCTGATTATTCGTAGATCTTTTCCATCAATATTGAGTCATTCTAGTTGGTTGATCAATTCTTCCTGTCTTACCCGATCGAAAGCCTTGGTATAATCAACAAAGCGTAAATATGAATCCTTATCTATCTCGATTGACCTCTCTATGACAGTTCTTAGGATGTATATGGCATTAATAGTTCCTTTCCTTTCCACAAATCCACACTGTTCTTCTGCTATTTCTCTTTTGATTCTATTCCTTGTCCTCATCATGATTATTCTTAATACCATTTTTGTTACATGACTCATCAAACTGATTGTGCGATAGAGTTCGCATTCTATAGCCCCTGTCTTCTTTAGATGTGCAATGAAAATTGATTTTGACATATCTTTGGGGATTTTTCCAGTGTCATAAATTTCATTTAGGAGGACTGTTATTTTTTCAATACCAAATTCCTCCAGGGCTTCAATCATCTCTGTAGTAACGTTGTCTATTTTCAGACTGATAAAAAAAAAAAAAAAAAAAAAAAAAAAAAATCAGACAGCAAAGTGAGAATGAAGATAGTGGCAGTAAACAACGAAATGTTGTCCAATCACAATGAAATTGTTGGGAGTGAGGTGGAAGAGACTTAAAATTTCGCTCTGAGCCAACAGTTTTATCGTTGTGTCCAACTTCTGTCCTTCCCAACTTTTTCCTCCCCCCAATATGTAACAGGATTGGTTGGCTGGATGGTCGGTTGTTTACTTCCTTCGTACGTCGATTTTGTTGTTGTTGAATTGTTCGTGTGTTCGTTTTATCTAATCGTTTTTGATCTTTCTTCCGTTCCTTCGTTCATTCGTTTGTTTGTTCGTGTGGTAGTTCTACCAAAGAGGGTGTTCTCTTTGGTTCTACTAGTCGACTCGTTTGTTTGTTGGTTTCTTTTTTTTTTTCATTTAATTTTTTTCAATTCTTCTTTCTTTCGTTCATTTAGTCGCTCTTTTGTTCGTTTTGTGATTTTGTTGTTGTTGCTGATTCGTTCATTCGTTTGTTCGTTGATATGCGTGCGTGCGTGGGTATGTGAGTGTCTGTGTGTTTGTGTGTTTGTGTGTGTCTATGTATATGCACGTACGTGTGTGTGTGTGTGTGTGTGAGAGAGAGAGAGAGAGAGAGAGAGAGAGAGAGAGAGAGACAAACAGACAGACAGACAGACAGACAGACCTTCGTACCGGAAGTTCCGTGTTTACCCATTCGACCCCAGCACCCCCAAGAGGGCTGGTTGGTTTTTATGATAGACCCATGGATTCAAGATCTGATAGCTCGAGTTCGACCCCAGTCTGCAATATTAAAAACTGGCCTGTTCGCTGCCCATCTTCATGTTTCCATCATTCTGATGGTGTCGGCTTAGTGTTTGATAGGACCCTCTCCCCCCCCCCCCCTCCTTCCCAATTTCAAGAACTTGCCAGCGCATGAGTTTTTTTTTTGCGTAGGACTAGAGAGTCTGGCAGATAACTGTAGGGAGATTTGGTTGAGCACGTATGGAATTTGTCTGGACTGCGATGAATCGCTCTTGAACAAACTCCAAATTCCCGAGAGAGAGAGAGAGAGAGAGAGAAAGAGAGAGAGAGAAACAGAGAGAGAGACAGAGAGAGAGAGAGACAGACAGACAGAGAGAGAGACAGAGAGAGAGAGACAGACAGAGAGACAGAGACAGACAGACAGACAGAGTGAGAGAGACAGAGAGAGAAAGAGACAGAAAGAGAGAGAGAGAGAGAGAGAGAGAGACAGAGAGAGAGACAGACAGACAGACAGAGAGAGAGAGAGAGAGACAGAGACAGAGAGAGAGAGAGACAGAGAAAGAGAGAGAGAGAGAGACAGACAGACAGAGAGAAACAGACAGACAGACAGACAGGTAAACAGACAGACAGGCAGAAAAACAGACATGGATAAGCAAAAACCACCAGGACTATAATTACAAAGACAACACTGAACACATGTTAATGAAAATAATTTGGTTTTATTTGCAAATGACATAGGCATACAGTACAATGAAGAGAACACGAGGGAGACAAGAATACATATGTCTAGAGAACGCAAGGCGAAGGGAAAACCGAAAGCTACACTAACATCTACGCAATCCAGCTGCTGACAAACACACAAACAGACAGACAGACAGACAGACAGACAGACACGCAGACATCGACACTTGCCCCCTCAAGAATAGACAAAAATAAAATCACAAGTAACATTGCAGTTCTGTTTTTTGGCTGGCAAAAATAAGATGAACATTTTCTGCCAAAAAAAAAAAAAAAAAAAATGACAATACCATTTAGCCAACTAAGCACGACTTACATTTACTTCACTGCACATCTCTTAAGTATGATTCGTTTCCATCCACTGAACAAAGCGATGATTAACTTTAAACTGAACACTCATATTCAATTCACTGCAAAGTAACAGCAACTTTTAAGTTAGCAAAACATGACTGAATTCGTTCACCTTCGAAAAAAAAAAAAGTGACGTTATGTTTTAGGTGATTAAGCGTGATTGACCTGTACCTCGTTCATTTATTAAACGTGACGCTAACTTTTAGCCAATAAAACATTACTGATATATGCAGCTTTTTCGCTTCTCAAAACGATGGTGCCTTTCTTCTGACAAAACTCCACAGTGTGGCAGTTTATTCCACCGTAGAAAGCGACCGCAACTTGGAGTTGGCAAAGCATGATTCAGTTCATTCACTGCTCAAAAGTGATGGTATCTTTTAACTGACAAAGCAAGACTGACTCAGTTTATTCACTAAAAAAAAAATCAAAAAAATCAACGTTTACTGACAAAGCATAATCTGTTCAGTCTATGAATAATGTGACGACAACTTGGAAACGACAAAGCCAGATTCAGGAGTCAGTTACTGAACACGTAGACTGTACCTTTAAGCTGACAAAGCAAGACTTATGCTTTCTTTTTTTAGGCAATGTGAACACGACTTTCAGTTCGTCAAGGACGATTTGATTGTTTTTAAGAAAGTGAAAGTGATGGTATCTTCAGTGAGAAAATAAGCCGTACAATATTTTCATCACTCAACTGAGAGAGCAAGCTGAACAATATTTTCATCACTGAACTGAGAGAGCAAACTGAACAATATTTTCATCATTCAACTGAGAGAGTAAGCCACGAAATATTTTCACCACTCAACTGAGAGAGCAAGCTGCACAATATTTTCATCACTCAACTGACTGAGAGAGCTGGACGCACAATATTTTCACCACTCAACTGAGAGAGCAGGACGCACAATATTTTCATCACTCAATATACACAGATGGTAATTATTAGCTGACGAAGCCAATCACTGAAGAAAGTGTTGGTACTGCTCAATATATTTAACTGGTATTCCAAAGAATTACATCTGTGTTTACTGAGCATCCAGACATAAACTTTTGCACAAACTTACACGTTCAACTGAGAAAACATGGCTCATAATTCGCTTACAAACAAAACATCAAGTCAGTGTGAAGGACAAAGCATATCGCGTTAAGTTCGTTTTAAAAACAACTATGACAAAATTTAGCTGACAGAGCACACATGTGGCTTACAATTGATTCGACAAAAATGTCTGTTATTATTATTATTTTTTTTTGCTAATGAAGCATGACCAACACAATTCTTTCACTGAGCAATTTGATGCCTATGTTATGTTATTTGTCTCATGCACATAACCTCCAATTCACCCACTAGACACGGTGATGGTTATTTCACCTGATACAACCTGACTCAAACAGTTAAAATTCTGAACCAAACGATGGCAATTCTTATTTGACAAAGCACAAAGTGAAGTCAAATTTTAATTAATTAACCAAACAACACTCACAAGTCAAAGTGATCACATTTTTTTCACATGGCTCATATTCACTCCCTCATCATGCT
>JAPXFY010000032.1:15211849-15219349 GCA_030674185.1 Monoplex corrugatus
AATTTCTCCATATATTTTTTTTAATAAAAGGAGACAGAAAACGATGAAAATGGTACCACCACCGCCACCAATATCAAGCAAAAATCAACACGCTAATAACCGTTGAAAGGACAGCCATTGGGAGCTCTGGTGAGATGTGTGGATCTCTAAATCAACGTCTGCTCCCAATCAAAGATGATGTAGGCATAATATACAGGCGAGTTTCCTTCACACACACACAGACACACACACACACACACACACACACACACACACACACACACACACACACATACGACACATTTATGTAACAGTGGCCAGTAGAAGAAGCTCTGCTTAACACACGAAAAACGTTCTGATAAAAGATGAACACTAAATGAAAACTTTAAAGAGTTCTGGGCAAGGTCAAACAAAGAAAGAAAGATGAAACAAACAAAAATGAAACAAACAAACAAATGATTAACCACCAATAGAACAAATGTAATTAGTTATATGAACAAAAATGAAGCTCTACATCCATTTGAACCATTTTTCTCACACAAAAAGCAAAAGGAAATATTCATCTTAAAAACTGATCAAACAGAAAGAACATACAAAATTTACGACAATCTCATGCAAGAACAATACAGTTTTAAAACGCGCAAATTTGTATTGTTATTGATTTAATTGTCTTAATACCAAAATTAAAACAAAAAACCCCAAACAAACAAAAGACCAAAACCCAAACCCATCAGAAACCAAAAAAATAAACAACAACAAAAAACAAAACAAAACAAAACAAAACAAAAAAAAACAAAAACAACCCCCCCCCAAAAAAAACACCCCCAAACCGAAACAAACAAACAACCCCCCCAAAAAAAACAAAAACCAACAACAACAAACCCCAACAACAACAAAACAGAACGAAAAACAAAACAAAAACAAAAACAAACAAAACGACAAGGAAATAAACAAACAAATAAACAAACGAAAAACACCCCCCCCGAAAATCCCATAACAACTATTTTGAAACCGAAAGCTAGACACAAGCACAGTAACTGAAAAATAATTATAGTATATATATAGTAAATTCAACATATTGATTCTATTACTGCTAAAACGAAAAGCATTGTCATAATCATCACTGTTTAATTTAATAAGTCCAGCCGACAGCGCAGGGCCTTAGCAACGGCTACAACCAACCTCGAAACACACACAACACCCTAACGACCATGAAGCAAACAAATGGAAAGAAAGAAAATTCAGTACCGTATCAATGCCTTCGCGATTATAATCTAAGAACACCACGCCACTGGCGTGGACTGTTCCGTCAACTTTATCACCAGGGGATGAAAACAACAACAACAACAACAACAACAAAACAAACAAACCTGAATACAAATGTATAAAATTCATAAGTAATAATAATAATAATACTAATAATAATACTAATACTAAATCACATTCATATAGCGCTATTCTCCCACACATAGAAGTGCACTAAAACACGTATTAAGATCTGGCCTAAATTAACCTCAAATTCCTCAATAAACTCTTAACCCCTTTGAATCCCGCACCCTATTCACCAACTGCAAAAACTTGACCTTTTGACTCCCTCACCCTATCCACCAGCTTCCTGAAAGGAAGCTGGTGGATAGGGTGAGGGAGTCAAAAGGTTAAGTTTTTGCTTTGCTACCAAGGTTGACAATGTAGAATGTTAGTGGACAGGGTGCTGGAGTCGAAGGGTTAAAACACACACAGACAATAAATTAATCAGTGTAACTCTCTGTGTTATAACCGGATGGTCAAGAGCTGTGCGATGACCATACTCCACTATCGAACAGGTGGAGAAAAAACATTGCAAAGTATGATGATGATCTGAAGGAGGCATTGAACACATTTGTATTTAGATTACACCAGGACCATGCAATGATCCATTAGCATAGGATAATCATAATTATTTGATTAACGTGGATAATCGTGGTATTCAATTATCACATACATTTTTTTTTATAAAGTAAAAGGTATTTATAAAAAATAAAAACAGAAGTAATGATATTGGTTGTACTGATTCCCAAACAACGATTTAACTAGCGTGAGTTCGTGTGTGTGTGTGTGTGTGTGTGTGTGTGTGTGTGTGTGTAGAGAGAGAGAGGAGAGAGAGAGAGAGAGGAGAGAGAGAGAGAGACGAGAGAGTAGAGAGAGAGGAGAGAGAGAGAGAGAGAGAGAGAGAGACTGAGAGAGCGAGAGAGAGGAGAGAGAGAGAGACAGAGAAGAGAGAGAGAGAGAGAGAGAAGAGACAGAGACAGAGACAGAGACAGAGAGACAGAGAGAGCTCGTATTTTTGACATATGTATTTTGGACATATGTATACGCAAAACACAAATATCTGTCCAACACTTCATCAAAGAATGAACAAAAAACGAAAAAGAAACAAGAAAACTTTATCCCGATTTGAAAACAAATCAACAAAGCCATGAAAGAAAACAAGAGCCACACATCACCCTATACAACCTGTTAAAACCCACAAACACTGAAAAGCAGAGTTAAAGCTTTCACGTTTCGTTTTTTTTTAAAAATCATGCTTGTAAGTTTCAAGGTCAAAACAAGAGGCACAAGAGAACTAAATGGACATGTAATACCGAAGGAAATAAGAGGGAAGCAGGAAGAATTTTAAATATCAACTAAGTAACATAACTCTTGAGAGTCACGGAGTTATCTCCCATGTAGAATTTCTCAAACCCAACACAGTTTGCGCTACCCATTCAGCTAGCATAGACGCAGCCACAAAGCATAAAGAATGTTCTGAGCTTACCACTTATGCTATTGGGCTGCGTCTATGCTAGCTGAATGGTAGCGCTAACTGTGTTGGGTTTGAGAAATTCTATATGGGAGATAACTCCGTGACTCTCAAGAGTTATGTTACTTACAACACTGACGTAGGGAGGGAGAAAAGTGAGTGATAGACACTGACAGTCGTATGTATATCTTTCCCAGACCCTGTCTCCACCTGAAATATCGTATGTCAATGTGAATGTTCTACCTTTGACTCCCGCACCCTGTCCACCAGCATCCTTCATTGTCTGTCATGCTTGCAGCGAAGCGGAAACTTAACCCGTTGACTCCCTCACCCTATCCACCAGACTTAACCGTGACTCCCTCACCATCCACAGCTTCCTGCTGGTGGATAGGGTGAGGGAGCCAACGGGTTAAGTTTTTGCAGCTGGTGGATAAGGTGCAGGATACATGACTATGTTTTCACAATAGTTAGACACTCCTTAATCGTTTCTGCGCTAGGGCATTAATATCCAACAGCAACAGCAGCAGCAGCACCACCACCACCACTACCACCACCACCACCAAGACCAACAACAACAACAACAACAACAACAACGTTTATTAATAATCAATGTTCAAAAAGCTTAAATCTGTCAAAGTCGACGGAATCTGACTGCTAGTGGTAAACAGCGCCTGGGACCTTACGGCTCATTTCGTGCTGGTGGGTTACAGTTGGGAGTGACGAATACAGAGAAATCAACGTGAACCTGAAGAAGACATTGTGATCGACCGGGAAGCAGTTTTCGTCCATATGTATAAACAATGCACGCATGGAAAATGACCAATAAAAAGACGTCAAAGATGAGAGTATGTTAGAGTTGAAAGCTATTTTATTCATTATATATAAAATGAAATTCTCTTATTCAGCTATTACAGATATTTGGAGAAAACGATTATTTGGTATTCTGTCTTTGAACCAAACGGACCTACAACATACATAACGACAGACAACAGTTAGACAAACTTTGTCCGTCCATGGCAAAGATGGCAGACGCCTCGCGATGACTAACAGAATCTCGTATTGCACGAAAATGTAAAAGAAGCCAAAGTCGATTTTATAACGTCAAAGTCAATGTTCACTGATTCATTTTACGGAAAGTTATTACGGTCAGTGTTGAAAGCCCAGCCGATCGCTCAGAGCCATTATCAGGGCAATAAACACAACAACAACAACAACAACAACAACAACAACACACACACACATTTAAACACATTGATGACCGTGGAAAAAAAAAAAAACCTCGAAAAGAAAATTAAGTACAAATATCATTACTTGCACGCATATAATCTATGGATGAGCCCCTGGCGCTGGCCATTCCGCTGAATTTACTACCAAGACTATAAAAAAAAAACAACAACCTGAAAACAAATGCACAAACAACAACCAAAAAGAAAAAAGAAAAAACATCACACACACACACACACACAACACACAGACACACACACACACACACACACACACACACACACACACACACACACACACTTCCTCTACACAGTGACGTTTCCGGCCAACACCTTCTCTCGAAACAGTTGTTTTCTGGATCATCTTTTCTCAAAACCAAAATTGACAATTTTCAAATATCCTCTTCACTCCTTCTCTATCACACCCCCCCCCTTTTTTTGGTGTCTAAAATCACTTTAGTGAATAGACATTAAATCACACACCACACACACACACACACACACACACACACACACACACACACACACACACACACACACACACACACACAAACCAAACAAAGAAACAAACAAAACAAAAAAGAACTCGCCTATAATACCTAAAATGGCCACTAAGCAGCTCGCACTTCCTCAGAGCTTAAATCCTAGTTAATATATGAACCAAAAACGAAAGTAGCATTTCGCTCACGAAGCATACAAAGAACAACAACAACATAACAAGAACAAGCCCGCTTGGCACTACGGACCTAAAAATAAATGTTTAAGTCTGTGGCCACTTTTCTGGGGCCGCAATAAGGCTGCAGGCACATCACTGTCAGTTTCAGCTTGACCGTACTATAACTGTACGGCCTACCCATGTGCATGTGTGAATATGTGTGTGGAACCCTTATAGTGCCCCAACTCTGCACAAACACAAGCTCAGTACGCACGCGGGGATAAAAAAAATCTGTGAACTAGCCCTTCTCACTCGATCCGTCGAATCGGATGCCGGGCCTTTACAAGGCAGGCTACCCGCTGCTGTAAGATCACAATGCTACTGGACCTCAGACTATTCACACCACGAAAGTTTGACTTCTCGATGCATTGTTCAAAACAATCGACAGACATTGTTTGCTCCTGTAGTTCCAGACCAGCACTGCTGAGGGCAGTGGCCACGTTACTCTCTCTCTCACTGTTTTACCTTTCCAAAGCCAGAACAGGGTCAGGTATCCACTCACAGGTGAGCGTGGTGGACCAGAGGCTGTACGGTCAACATTGTATCCATGCAATGTATCAGGATCAAACTTAATCAATCTGAAAGACAGATCCTCAAGATTTTGGATAAAGATTTTTACGGTTTAAGATTACATTCTAAGATTTAAGATTTAAACGGTAAGATTTAGGATAAAGATGTTCATAGTTTAAGATTACATCGTAAGATTTAAGATTTAAACGGTAAGATTTAGGACAAAGATGCTTATAGTTTAAGATTTACGTTCTAAGATTTAGGATTTAAACGGTAAGATGTAGGATAAAGATTTCTGCAGTTTAAGATTACATTGTAAGATTTAAGATTTAAACGGTAAGATTTAGGACAAAGATGCTTATAGTTTAAGATAACATTCTAAGATTTAAGTTTTAAATGGGAAGATTTCAGATTTGTTCCAAAATAGAAAAAAAATTAGGATATACTACACATCTGTTTCATACACCCATGCTGATGGCTCTTACCCACGTTTCGTTCGTTCTTTGATTTAACGTCTTTTCACTATAAGTGATATTAGACGGGGGAGGGGGGAGGGGGGAATAAAAAAGGAATAAATAAAATAAAATGTAGAACGATAGTTGGGCGGGTTGGATTGGGGCAGAGGGGAGATGGAGTAAAAAGACATAAATAGGTGGGAGAACAGGAAAATGGAACGAAAACTTAACTCTAACAATTAACTTCAACAATATGAAGGGAAATTGTAACACTAATACACAAACCGCATAAAAGTTAAAGTAATGCGTTAACAGGACTGTGAACTAATGGTTCTGAAAGTTTAACTAATATAGATTGATCTGATGTAACTTTTTGGAAATGAGTTTCAGAATAATTTTCTCACCCACGTTTCATGACACACAGGTAAACATTAAACATACATACGACACAAAATCGATACACATTTGCTTAAACTTATAGACTTGCACGGAACTCCCACTTGTGATTGAAAACTGATGAAGATGAAAAAGAATGTATGTTACGAATACCTGTGCTCAGTTCATCAACCACCAAACAGAACGTGTTGTCAAACGGACCTACCAGACCCCTCTAACATACACTCACTGATTGATTGATTTGATTCAGTTTTACGTCAGCACCCACCTCAGGTGATATGGCCGACGGGGATAACCATCCCAGGAAAATGGGGGCAATGGGGGACTTATCTAATCCTATACTGACACCACCAGAACAACAATGATGCTAAGATGGGACAGTGAGAAGGCCAGATTTAATGTAGCGCACCCCGGGATTCGAACCATACACTCACAATTCTTACAATGGGATTTATATGAGTCAAACTGAGAATGATTATGTATTTGAGTCAAGCTGTGAATAATTACGACTGACATTAGTTTTAATGACAGTAGTATACAAGTAGATTATGCAAGTGCACGAAAGAAAACTCAAGCAACCAAAATGCCAAGAAAAAGATTGAAAAGGAGAAAAAAAACAAACAAAAACAAACGTTAAGTAATCCATGCATTTAAAAATCAACTTATTCAACATGTCTTTTATACAATCATGTCGGTGCCTCCTCCATATACTTCTTGACAAAACGGGTATACATTCAATATACACGAAGTACAGTATCGATACACCTTTGCTTAATTAACCCTTTGACTCCCGCATCTATCCACCACTGCAAAAACTTAACCCTTGGACTCCCGCACCCTATCCACCACTGCAAAAACTTAACCCCTGGACTCCCGCACCCTATCTACCAGCTTCCTGCAGGAGGGTGGTGGATAGGGTGATGAAGTCCAAGGGTTAATTTTTTACTTTTCCAGCATGGTTGGCAATGCAGGATGCTGGTGGACAGGGGGTGCGGGAGTCAGAGGGTTAAACTTTTAGTGATGATGTATGTACAACAAAATCCATGAAACTCATTTTGCATTTTACTACACACGACCAAAAACAAAGCGTTTTTTCACCACCCACATACGCCACAAATTCCAATAGTTGTTGGAATTATGAATGCTACTCAATGAACCATGGCTTTCTTCAATCATTTATGTACACATTAGAATCACGACTTGTCCAAATGACGCTGACGACTTGTCCAAATTATGCTGTCTTACACACAGATCATTTCAACAAACGAACAACCAAAATAAAGCCAGACCTTTTTTTCTCAATGATGTATGTACATATTCAAATCATAACTTCGTCCAAATTATGTCTGTCAGAACGTCCAAATTATATCTGTCAAACACCAACATCATTTAAACAAACAAACAAACAAACAAACAAACAAACGACCATCCGACCAAGTAAAA
>JAPXFY010000032.1:15221849-15226849 GCA_030674185.1 Monoplex corrugatus
GATAAGACGCAAACTGAGGTGGTACGGGCACGTCACACGATCATCTGGACTGGCCAAGACCGTCTTGCGGGGAACAGTTCAGGGAGGGAGACGAAGAGGCAGACAGAGAAAAAGATGGGAAGACAATATCAGAGCGTGGACTGGCCTTGAATGGAACATCATTCTGTGGAAAGCTGAGGACCGTGAGGAGTGGAGGAAGCTGGTCGCAAAATCTTCAGTGATGCCCCAACGGTCAACCAGACTACCGGACTGATGATGATGATGATGATGATGATGATTTATATCTACGATGTGAAATGAATATACTGTGCACTGCAATTAATTCGGGCAATAAACAGCAATCTCTTGCACAATGTCAGCGTGTGGAATAAATGGATTTCTGGGCATGAATCTGGCCATCCCATGGGTATGATAATAGTTCCTCAATATTCAGATGCCGTTAAGGTCATGACTCCAAATGGATTTTGATGTTTTTGATGAAATGGGTGGTGATTCGCTTTTGTTTTCTTTCTCCAGCAAATGACCTTGCTTCAAATTATGACAGTGACATTACTAGTAGATGTTTATCATTATCTGACATGTTTTGGCAAAATGAACATCCATCGCATGTAGTTATACGCCATTTTCTGCCCCCTCAAAGCCTTGTGACAACCGTCTTCACATAAGAAAGACACAATCTTTCTCCCTACACTGAGGAAGGCCACTCCATCATCATCCAAATTGACTCTGAGTAAGTTGAAATTATGATTTTGTGTTATATATATAAAGCAAAGAACAAAAATTTATTTCCCCCATTAACACAAATACGCACAGCACATGGGCAGTAAAAGACCAACAGCATCCTAATCTAAAATCCCAACGACAATGGTAACAACAACAACAACAACAACGACAATATTATCAGACAGACACATAAGAAGAAATGCTCACACCCTAACATGACATTAAAATAATTCAAGAAAACAAATGAACAAAATTCCTTTTAAAAGTAGTTGAAACGTACTTGAAAATAAAACGACTGCAACACACACACACACACACACACACACACAATCTCTCTTTCTCACACACACACACACACACACACACACACACACACACACACACACACACACACACACACACACACACACACACACACACACACACTTCCGTCTAATATCACTCATAGTGAACAGACATTAGATCAAAGAACGAACGAACACACACACACAACACAATCTCAAACTTTAAAATTCCAACTGACATGACAGTATTTCCTAACCATGTGCATAATCGTGAACAACGGTACCAACAAAATCATTCCTCACAGAACCATCAAACTAATTTCCACTACACATGTATTTTAAAAAGACCAAACATATGTACAGCAACAATAGTAGCACTATGGGAAATCCCCGCCAGTATGAAGTCATGACACAACACACTGTGTTCCTATATGTCATTCACAGATTCATCAACATAATCCTTTCTTGGTATCTGAACATAGTCTTCCCTACCCTCACTTGCCAAAGGGTTGAAAGATCCAACACAACAAACACCTGTCCATTATCCGTTAACTTTGTCGATTTACTGCATGGACTATGATCCTTTATCAATTTATTATCAATTCACTGCGTGGACTATGATCCTTTATCAATTTACTGCATGGACTATGATCTTTTATCAATTTATTATCAATTCACTGCGTGGACTATGATCCTTTATCAATTTACTGCATGGACTATGATCCTTTATCAATTTACTGCATGGACTATGATCCTTTATCAATTTACTGCATGGACTATGATCCTTTATCAATTTACTGCATGGACTATGATCCTTTATCAATTTACTGCATGGACTATGATCCTTTATCAATTCATTGCATGGACTATGATCCTTTATCAATTTACTGCATGGACTATGATCCTTTATCAATTCACTGCATGGACTATGATCCTTTATCAATTTACTGCATGGACTATGATCCTTTATCAATTTACTGCATGGACTATGATCCTTTATCAATTTACCGCATGGACTATGATCCTTTATCAATTTACTGCATGGACTATGATCCTTTATCAATTTACTGCATGGACTATGATCCTTTATCAATTTACTGCATGGACTTTGATCCTTTATCAATTTACCGCATGGACTTTGATCCTTTATCAATTTACTGCATGGACTATGATCCTTTATCAATTTACTGCATGGACTATGATCCTTTATCAATTCACTGCATGGACTATGATCCTTTATCAATTTACTGCATGGACTATGATCCTTTATCAATTTACTGCATGGACTATGATCCTTTATCAATTTACTGCATGGACTATGATCCTTTATCAATTTACTGCATGGACTATGATCCTTTATCAATTTACTGCATGGACTATGATCCTTTATCAATTTACCGCATGGACTATGATCCTTTATCAATTTACTGCATGGACTATGATCCTTTATCAATTTACTGCATGGACTTTGATCCTTTATCAATTTACTGACATCCTTTATTAACTGATTGACAAAGTCCCCTAAAACAATAAAAAGAATCAGTCCATTGTCCATACAACTTTATCACTGTACTGCGTTGTCCATAATCGTTTATCAGTTTATTGACAAATTCATCAACTGATTTGTGTTGTCCATAATCGTTTCTCAGTTTACTGACAAATTTATTAACTGATTTATCAATATAAGCCTTTCTCGAGTCCTAAACACAGTCTTCCCCAACCTCACTGTAAAAGGGTTTAAAGGCCCGAAACTATTAACCATTGCCCACGTCCACTGAACAGAATTCTTCATTCGTTTATTGACAAAGTCCTTTACTGATTTATCTAAATGGCAAAACCTATTACTGATTTATCAACACAGTCTTTTCATCGATTCGTTAATGCTGAAGTTCATGAAGTTTATCTTCATCTTCATTCATACAACGACCATAATCATCCTGCAGATTGTTATTCTGTTGTTCTGTCAAGAAGTGTGCACACAATGGATTCAAACCCTCAAACAATTAGCGTTTCTTTCATGCAAACTACCCTCATACAAATCATCGTAATACCATTTGTGACCTCCCACCACCAATTCAGTTTTAACTCGCAGTCAGTCGAACAGCAGGAGGAGCTGAAAATGTGACTGAGGGTCTATCTGGGGTGTTTTGACTGTTTCTCAAAATTGACTTCTGTGGACTATAATCTATCCCCGACAGAATTTTTTTTCTTGAAAAAATATTATTAATCAATTTAAAATGGTATTTTAATGCACTGATCGCAGCAGAAAGAACGCAATTTCCTACCAAAAGTACCTATTTTTGTCTCTTATTATGAACTGTAACTTGTACAGAACCCCCACATGTAATACACTGACAGAGCTCTTTGGTGCACCTTTCAGATAAAGACAGCTTAAATTAGAAACAAACCGGGTCAAAGCCACCAAATAAAGAAATTTAAGGAAAATGTGTAGGAGGGTACATAAAAACTTAAGAGGCCGTTTTTTTCAAAATGACCATCATACAACTTAATGACTTTAAACATACATAACTTCTACATTTTTTTGAGTACAAGCTTTATTCAAGTACCAAAATAATCAGCAGACTGTACACTTTCCAGTGGTATATATATCTCAGAATACCCAAAATGCGAGTTAAGACTGATTTCGTGGTGGCAGGTCACATTTATTGTCAGGTTAAGCTTACTGTTGTACTGACGAGAAAACTCGCACACGGGACTGTACAAACGATAAAATATATGAATGTGAAATGTGTCACTGAGCAAACCTTTAACAGGCTGGTAAACCAAGCTTTTAAAACAAACAATAACAACATCATCACCACCACCACCATCATCATCATCAACATTTTTGTTAAGTGTGTAAAGTAATAGCAAACAAAACGCCAAACATTGCAAATGGCTTAAACGAAGTATAGATTAACAAACAAACAAACAAACAAAAAAAACCACAAAAAAAACCAAACAAACAAAAAAAACAAACAAAAACCAAACAAACACTTAACATTTCGTGAACATTTTTTGAGAAAACAAATCTACAGTATATACTTATGCTTTGTTACAGTCCGACATTATTTCAAGCTCAGAGTCTCTCTGTATTTCAATAAACCACATCTTTCAAAACTTTAATGATCATGTAATGTTAAAAAATATTGGAAAAAAAAAGGATACATCCAACTCCTCATTCTTCTTACGTAAAAAACCAACAAACCAACAACTTTCCAGACCTCCCTTAGCCTAATCATCATACCTACCTAGTTTCAAACATTCATGTATGCACGAATAGCCAGACAAGGTAAACAAGATGATTTTGAAACATGAGCATAAACAATAAACAGTTTGGTTTCGAGCATTCGTCGAATAACGAGATATCATAAGAATATGATCATGAAACGAGAGCATCAACATTATGAATGCTTATGACGTGCTCCACGCATTTTACGAAAAGGTCGACTACTCCATCAGCCGTACTGCCAAGTTTTGAGCAGACGACATCTGAACAGGCAGAGGGACAGTGGCACGAGCAGGACAGCTCAAATCATGCCTCATGTCGTCTGCTCCCCTTCCCCATCTCTCTCTCCCACTCCCCAACTCAGAACCGCTCAAATCATGCCTCATCTCTCCCACTCCCAACTCAGAACTGCTCAAATCATTCCTCATCTCTCCCACTCCCAACTCAGAACTGCTCAAATCATGCCTCATCTCTCCCACTCCCAACTCAGAACCGCTCAAATCATGCCTCATCTTCTCTACTAACCCACCTCCCCACCACACTTCTCCAACCCTAACAGTCTCATCCTCAGTGAAAGGCTAAAAAAAACCTATGACAAACACGCTCTCCCACCCCCACCCAAGCTGACACATTTTCCACACACATACAGACACACTCCTCTCCAGTCAATACGAACCAACCTCCTTTTTTTCCCTTTTAAAAAAAAAAAAAAGGAGATTCTTGAAAAAAGACAAACCCTCAAACATCCACACACCCATTCAAAA
>JAPXFY010000032.1:15231849-15234349 GCA_030674185.1 Monoplex corrugatus
GATGTTTCCAGCACTCCAACTAGGTAAGGTGGGATGTTTCAGCACCTCATAGTGGGAAAGAGTGGAGATGTTTCCAGCACATACACCTATTGGGAAAAGAGTGGAGATGTTTCCAGCACCTACACCTATGGAAAGATGGAGAGTTCAGCACCTACATCTATTGGGAAAAGAGTGGAGATGTTTCCAGCACCTACACCTATGGTGAAAGTGTGAATGTTTCAGCCCCTACTGTGGGAAGATGATTTTCCAGCACCTCTCACCTGGTGGGGTAAGGATGGAGATGTTTCCAGCACCTCTCACCTTGGGTAAAAGTGTGAGATGTTTCCAGCACTAACCGTGGTAATGTTTCCAGCACCTCAACCTGATGGGGTAAAGATGGAGATGTTTCCAGCACCACACCTGAAAAGAGTGATTTTCCCGCACCTAACATTTTGGGAAAAGAGTGGAGATGTTTCCAGCACCTCCACCTTTGGGAAAAGGTGGAGATGTTTCAGCACCTCAACCTTGGGAAAGAGTGAGTGTTCAGCACCTTCACTATTGGAAAGGTGGAGATGTTTCCAGCACCTCTCACCTGGTGGATACAAGGTGCAGACTTTTCCAAATGTTCCAGGCAAATCAACCCCCCCCCCTTCCCGAGTACACGTACGCAGAACACCAAATACGCACGGTCAGGGTCTTGTAAGTTTTTATTTCAGTCTTCAGTGACTTATGAAAATATTAAAACACTTCAGCATGCAAACCTATGCCAAAGATGGAGTATGCAGACTGTGCAGCAACACATCACCTGTACAGTGTGAGCAAAAAAAAACAACAAACAAACAAAACAAAAAAATACATACACGCATTTCGTGAAAAAAATCGAACACTACAAAAATGTTGCATTTGCTTGTGTAAAGCGTCTTGGGCTCCAGAAAGGGCTATATCAATGCCCATTAACATATTGTTCGTCTCACTATACATATTTGTGATATTCTTTGATCATCTTTTCGTCACCTTTGTGGTAACACCCACAATCACTCGTTCCAACACACGTTCATTCGTCTATAGATCAGATATCTCGAGTTCATCCAGCTGGCAACATTAACAACTGCCTGTTCGCTGCCCAGCTTAATGTTTCCATCATTCTGATTGTATCCACTTAACAATTCACATATCCCTCTCTCCTCTCCCTCCCCATTTCAAGATCTTGCCAGCGCATAAGGTTTTGCACAGACTCAGAGTTTGCCAGGTAACTGCCGGCAGATTTGGGTGGAGCGAATATTGAACTTTGCAAGTATGAAGAATCACTCTTGAACAAACTCCTAACCCTGACCATAGATACCAAATATCTAATAGTACCATGACATATGTAGACACTGCCGAAATACTTGCTTGAGGAGGGTGGGATGGGTTTCTTCTTTGAGAAGCTTTTGCTGTCAGTTCTCCCCAGAGTTTCTTGCTCTAAACACACACACACACACACACACACACACACACACACACACACGCAACGCTCCCCCCCCTTCCCACTACAATCCCCAAATACACATTAAACGAAGTAAAGCTATTCTGCATTTCAAAAACGGAATCTAACGAAGTGGTTCGTACAAAGACAACTGACTGCAAGACCATACGTTCTAACCCCCATAAGTCCAAAATTTCACACGCATACAGAAATCCACAAGACTTATGATATTAAGCATAGAGGACAGCCCTGTCACGCAGTCTCAATCTTACATGGAACTCCACAGCACCATGATTATCATCTTCATCGACATCATCATTATTGCATTGTAAAATAACTGTGCCAGCTTCTGTGGCCATCAAGGTGGCATAGAAAATGGGACGAAAAAAAAAAGGTGAGCATCAAGGTAACCTCCTTGGGTGCAGTGATCCCATAAAAAAGCAAACAAACAACAAAAAAAGCAACAACAACAAAACCACAATCCCTAGCCTTACATACACAGACAGAGATAGCAAACATCAGAAATGTCATAATCACCTTTGTACTTCTCCACAATCAGCTCGTATTTGCCCTGCACAGGGTGGGAACGGTACAGCTCCTGTGCCAAGGTCCAGATCTGTCTCTCGATCCTCTCCTCCACCACAAACTGCGACTTGGACAGAACTGAAAAATCACAGGCAACGTACAGTGAAAAACACAGACAACATACAGTGAAAAAACACAGACAACATACAGTGAAAAACACAGACAACCTACAGTGAAAAAACACAGACAACATACAGTGAAAAACACAGACAACTTACAGTGAAAAACACAGACAACATACAGTGAAAAACACAGGTAACACACAGTGAAAAACACAGACAACTTACAGTGAAAAACACAGACAACATACAGTGAAAAACACAGGTAACATACAGTGAAAAACACAGGTAACACACAGTGAAAACACAGACAACATACAGTGAAAAACACAGGTAACACACAGTGAAAAACACAGACAACTTACAGTGAAAAACACAGGTAACATACAGTGAAAAACACAGGTAAACATAC
>JAPXFY010000032.1:15239349-15244349 GCA_030674185.1 Monoplex corrugatus
TGTCTGCCTCCATCAAGACTGTCTCGTTTGTTTTCTTTGCTGTCCATGGAACTCTCAACATTCTTCATAGAAACCACGTCTCGGCTGCCTCAATCTTGTTCTGGCTTTGCTTGTTGACTGTCCACGCCTCACAACCGTATAACATTATCGGCTTGTATAACATTCAAGAATTGTCTTCTTGATGTTAATTGATAGGCATTTGTTGGTAAGAATGCTTTTCATCGTCTTGAACGTCACAGATGCCACGTGAAAAGTGATCATGGCACAAGCCTTAAGCCTGCACATAAACCCATGAGCTGGCCAGATCCTGAGGCCCTCCTACCTACCCTGTGTTCATCGAAGACAGAGTATGCAACTAGTTATTGGAGTTATTTCAAGAGGGATTCGCCACGCTCGGTCAGCTCCATATGCGCTCCACCCAAATCCACCAGCAATTATCTGACAGATTTCCTGAGCCTGCACAAAACCCTGTGTGCTGGCTGGCAAGGTCTTGAAACGGGGGAAAGGGGAGAAGGGACCTGTCAAACACTAAGCTGACACCACCAGAATGATGGAAACATTAAGATGGGCAGCGAATAGGCCAGATATTTAATGTTGCCGGCTGGGCTTGAACTCAAGATGTCAGATCTTGAGTCCATGGTTCTACCAACTAGCCTGCAAGTATGCTGACTCTGAAGCAACATAAAGTATGCGCAGCGCAGGCAAAACACGAGAGAAAACTCACTCAATACGAGAAAAGCAAAGACTGAACCCTAAACAAACAAACAAACAAACAAACAAACAAACAAGCAAACAAACAAACAAACAAACAGACTCACTAAACACAACTATCCACTCACTCCCCCAACTCCCTAAACAAACAAACAAACAAACAAACAAACAAACAAACAGACTCACTAAACACAACTATCCACTCCCTCCCTCAAACTCCCTAAACAAACAAACAAACAAACAAACAAACAAACAAACAAACAAACACACTCGCTAAACACAACTATCCACTCACTCCCTCAAACTTCCTAAACAACCAAACAAACAAACAAACCAACAAACAAACAAACAGAATCGCTAAACACAACTATCCACTCACTCCCCCAAACTTCCTAAACAAACAAACAAACAAACAAACAAACAAACAAACAAACAAACACACTCGTTAAACTTAACTATCCACCCACTCCCCCAAAATCCCTAAAACAAACAAACAAACAAACAAACAAACAAACAAACAAACAAACACACTCGCTAAACACAACTATCCACTCACTCCCCCAAACTTCCTAAACAAACAAACAAACACTCACCAAACACAACTATCCACTCACTCCCCCAAACTTCCTAAACAAACAAACAAACACACTCGCTAAACACAACTATCCACTCACTCCCCTAAACAAACAAACAAACAAACAAACAAACAAACAAACAAACAAACAGACTCGCTAAACACAACTATCCACTCACTCCCCTAAACAAACAAACAAACAAACAAACAAACAAACTAACTCACTAAACACAACTATCCACTCACTCCCCTAACAAACGAACAAACAAACAAACAAACAAACAAACAAACAAACACACATCACTAAACACAACTATCCACTCACTACCCTAAACTCCCAAAGTCTCCTCAAATCAGACATTTTTTGGTAATCCATTTCACCGACAGCTGGAGTCGAAATTAATGAAACTGGAAATTTGACGTGCCATTAGGTCTGGAAGTTATCATCTGGTCCAAAGGACATCTGATGTTCCCAGTGGCTGTGTACGAAGGAGTTCAAATCCAGTTATCCTTTGTCTTTGATCATTTTCTCCTGTCTTTTTCTATCAACATGTCAGTTATACTTGACGGGAGATTTGTAGGGTATTTCATTTGTCTGTTTTTCATCTCGTTATTCAGTTGTTCAATTATCTATCTGGCTGTCTGTATCGGTGTCTGTCTGTCTTTGTCTATCTATCTGTTTTCATCTCGTTATCAGTTGTTCAATTATCTATCTGTCTGTCTATCTGTCTATCTGTCTGTCTGTCTATCTACTGTCTGTCATCTATCTATCTATCGTATCTATCTGTCTGTATCTATCTATCTATCTGTCTATCTACCTATCTATCTGTCTTCGTATCTATCTAGTTTATCTTATCTTTTCTATCTATCTACCTTCTATCTGTCCGTCTATCTATCTATCTTCTTATCTAGTTTTCATTATCTATCTATCTATTTCTGTTCTATCTATCTATCATCTCGTTAGTCAGTTGTTCAATTATCTATCTGTCTGTCTGTCTATCTATCAACTGGAGAAATTAAGGATATCTCATAATTTGTTTGTAACTGTGTTCGTGTGCTATTCAACTGTTTAGTTATCTATCCCCCCTCTCTCTCTCTCGGTGTCCGAGCGTGTGTGTGTGAATGTGTGTGTGTGTGTGTGTGTATGTATGTGTATGTGTGTGTGTGTGTGTGTGTGTGTGTATGTGTATGTGTGTGTGTGTGTGAGTGTGTGTGCGCTCGCGCGCGTGTGTGAGTATATGTCCGTGCGTGCGTGCATACGTGCGCGCGTGTGTGTGTAGACGTTAAAAGAAAAAAAGAACGAACACACACAAACACACACACACACACATACACACACACACACACAAACACACAGACACACACACACACACACACACACACACACACACACACACACACACACACACAAACCATTAACGAAGAAGATTAGGAAAGGATAAGCAACATATACCACAATTCATGAGGCAAGAGAAATTTAAGCGCCTAGTCACAACAGGAAAGCTGGAAGGAAAGAAGAGCACCAGATAGACCCTAGAGAAAAAAAATGCTGGACGAATTTGCAGAGTGGATAAAGACAGAAAAGATGAGAGATATACTAGCAGTAAGAAAAGACAGAACCGCTGGAGGGAAAGAGAGCACCAGATAGACCCAGGGAGAAAATGTTGGGAGGAATTTGCGGAGCAGATAAAGACACAAAGGATGGGAGATGTACTTGCACTAAGAAATACAGAACCGTACTGACAGGGCACAACCTTGACACAGGTTGATAAATTCAAATACCTGGGAACGATAATTTCATCAGACGGCAGATGCACATCAGAAATAGCCGGCAGAATCGGCCAAGCCAAAACAGCATTCAAGAAGATGACAAGCATTCTTACCAACAAATGCCTATCAATTAACATCAGGAAGAGAGTTCTTGAATGTTATATAGAACCAATACTGTTGTACGGATGCGAGGCGTGACAGTCAACAAACAAAGCCAGAACAAGATTGAGGCAGCGAGATGTGGTTTCTAAGAAGAATGTTGAGAGTTCCATGGACAGCAAAGAAATCAAACGAGACCGTCTTGATGGAGGCAGACACACGTAGATCACTCATAAGGAAGATTAAGAAAAGACAGGCAACATTTATACGCCATTTTATGAGGAAGGGGGATTTGGAGCACCTGGTCACAACGGGAAAGCTGGAGGGAAAGAGAGCACCAGGTAGACCCAGGGAGAAAATGCTGACGGACTTGCAGAGTGGCTTGGGACGAGGAGGGTGGGGGAGATGCTAGAGGCAACGAGAGATAGAGACAGAAGTCCATGATCGCCAATGCCATGCGGCAGGGCACCTGATGATGATGATGATGACTGAGAGGGCCATAATCGCTAACGTCATGCGGCATAGCACGTGATGATGATGAACGAGCCACTACCACACCCACCCACCCACCTTATTACCCACCCACCCACTCACTCCCCGAACCCACCCACCCACTGACCCACCCGCCAACACAACAACTCACCTTTCTTGCACAAAGCGTTGTCTCGCTCGCTTTCCTTCAGGATCTTCAGCTTCAGCTCCTCCAGCTGCTCCTGGGAGAGTGGCTTCTGGGCGTACTTGCGGCGCCGGAGGCTGTTTCGCCTGACGATGAAGATGATGACGAGAATGCAGAAGACCAGAAAGATGGAGCCCACGATGCCTCCGGCGATGATGTAGAAGCGGGTGTCTCCGTTGTCTGCTTTGGGTGGAGGCTGGGGGTCGTCGCAGGATTTGACGTCTGAAAAACGACGCAGTTTGGAGTATTAGAGTTTATAATTTGGAATCCAAAACAAGTGCGACTGCCCGCGTTTAAGCAAACAGGAACCAGAAAAAACATGAAAACAGAATCAGAACGTGTATTTAATACAACCAGACAAGACAGGGGCAAATTTTCGGCCAACTGGCCTTTGTCAAGCGTGAATGTAAGATCACAAACAAACGAATGTAAGATCACAAACAAACGAATGTAAAATCACAAACAAACACCAAATACAAAATTTAGAGGAAAAAGACTGAAACTTCCCTGCTCCTTCTTACCATTACTCACAAACACATTACAATTTCATTTAGTCCACTTCTGCTACTGGACGAAGCAGCAGAGAAGTTTCAGTCTTTTTCTCCTAATTTTGTATTTGGTGTTTGTTTGTGATCTTACATTCACGCTTGACAAAGGCCAGTTGGCCGAAAATTTGCGCCTGTCTTGTCTTGTTGTATTAAATACGTGTTCTGATTCTATTATCGCGTTTTTTTGGTTCCTGTAATTTGGAGGTTTTTTTTTCAAGAGGGATTCATCGCACTCGGAAAACTCCACACGCGCTCCATCTAAATCTGCCAGCAACTATCAGGCAGATTCCTTGAGTCTGTAGAAAAGCACTATATTTCATCTGAAATCTGCCAGCGATTACCAGATCTAAATCTGCCAGCGATTATCAGGCAGATTCCCTCAGTCTGCACAAAAACACTGTATTCCATCTAAATCTGCCAGCAATTATCAGGCACATTCCCTGACTCTGTACAAAAACACTATATTCCATCGAAATCTACCAGCAACTAACAGGCAGATTCCCTGAATCTGTACAAAAGCATACATTCCATCTAAATCTGCCAGCAACTAACAGGCAGATTCCCTGAATCTGTACAAAAGCATACATTCCATCTAAATCTGCCAGCAACTAACAGGCAGATT
>JAPXFY010000032.1:15249349-15251849 GCA_030674185.1 Monoplex corrugatus
CAATATTAATGTAATGATAACCGTAATGATAATAATAGGAAGAAGAAGAAGAGGAGGAAGAATAAAAAGATGAAGAAGAATAGGTGGCTTAATAACACCAGATAATATCGGTTATAACATATATCACATCAATAGAAACACATATTACAAGTCTTCAGACGCACGCTTGTTAGCATTAACACACACACATACACACGCATACACACACACACACACACACACACACAGAGACAAACACACACACACACACACACACAGACAAACACACACACACACACAGAGACAAACACACACACACACACAGAGACAAACACACACACACAGACACACACACACACAGACAAACACACACACAGACACACACACACAGAGACAAACACACACACACACAGACAAACACACACACACACACACACACACACACACACACACACACACACACACACACACACACACACACACACACAGAGACTCACAGAGACGGACACAGACACATACACAGACAGGCAGACACTGACAAAGACACACACACACACACACACACACACACACACACACACACGCACGCACGCACACACATGCACGCACACAAACACACATATACATACAAACACACACACTCCTCTCTCACACAGACAGAGACACAGACACACGCATACACAAACACAAACACACGCACACATACACACACACACACACACACACACACACACACACACACACACACACACACACACACACACATACAAAACATCTCACCATATTCTCCCTGTCCATAACCTTTGTCACACTTCTGGTTTGGAACACAGGCCCTCTGGTCCACGTTCTCAAAGTGAAACCCCTCCACACACTCACAGTTTGCATCCTGCGTCGTGGACCCATGGTCCTTGTACCGCATATGGGGCTTCTGGCACACCCGTCTGAAACATAAAGATCACCGTCCATGAACGCTGAATCAGGACATACGTTGTCAATGGTTGAATGAGGACACAGCTGTGAATAGTTGACCTTCCACACTCTGTGAATAGTTGACCTTCCACACTCTGTGAATAGTTGACCTTCCACACTGTGAATAGTTGACCTTCCACACTCTCTCTATGAGGAAAAACCATCTGAAATATGATAATTAACCGTCTGAAATATGATAATTAACCGTCTGAAATATAATAATTAACCATCTGAAATATGATAATTAACCGTCTGAAATATGATAATTATACCGTCTGAAATATGATAATTAACCGTCTGAAATATGATAATTAACCGTCTGAAATATGATAATTATACCGTCTGAAATATGATAATTAACCGTCTGAAATATGATAATTATACCGTCTGAAATATGATAATTAACCGTCTGAAATATGATAATTAACCGTCTGAAATATGATAATTATACCGTCAATGATGGTTAAATCAGGACTGAGTCCAAAACAAGAGTGACTGCCCGTGTTCAAGCAAACAGAAACTAGAAAAAAACACGAGAAAAGAATATAAGAACACCAGATACAAAAATTAGGAGAGATAGACTGAAACTTTCCTGCTGCTCTTTCCAGTGTGAGAAAGCAAAAGATCACAAACAAACAAACAAACACCAGATACAAAAATTAGGAGAGATAGACTGAAACTTCCCTGCTGCTCTTTCCAGTGTGAGAAAGCAAAAGATCACAAACAAACAAACAAACACCAGATACAAAAATTAGGAGAGAAAGACTCAAACTTCCCTGCTGCTCTTTCCAGTGTGAGAAAGCAAAAGATCACAAACAAACAAACAAACACCAGATACAAAAATTAGGAGAGAAAGACTCAAACTTCCCTGCTGCTCTTTCCAGTGTGAGAAAAGGTTCCTTTTCTCACACTGGGGGGAGCAGCAGGGAAGTTTCAATCTTTCTCTCCTAATTTTTTTCCTGGTGTGTGTGTGTGTGTGTGTGTGTGTGTGTGTGTGTGTGTGTGTGTGTGTGTGTGTGTGTGTGTGTGTGTGTGTGTGTGTGTGTGTGTGTGTGTGTGTGTGTGTGTGTGTGTGTTTGTGTGTGTGTGTCTAAAATCACTATCGTGAACAGACATTAAATAAAGATTCCATTCCATTTCCTAATCTTTGTATCTGGTGTTCGTTTGTTTGTGATCTTACGCTTGACAAAGGCTAGTTTGCCAACAATTTGCGCCTGTCTTGTCTGGTTGTATTAAATACGCGTTCTTATTCTGTTTTCGTGTTTTATTTTTATCTGGTTCCAGAACTGAGTTGTCAATGGTTGAATGAAGACATGGCTGTGAATAGGTGACCTTCCACACTCTCTCTATCTGTAACACCCATCTGAAACTTAAAAATTATCGTCTATGATGGTTAAATCAGGACTAAGTTGTCAATTATTATCCGTTGTTTGTGGTCTGTTTGTGACCGTGCATTCGCGCTTGACAAAGGCCGATTGGCCGAAAATTTGCGCTTGTCTTGTCTTGTTTTGTTGAATACGCGTTCAATTTGGTTTGCTTGTTCTTCTGGTTC
>JAPXFY010000032.1:15256849-15259349 GCA_030674185.1 Monoplex corrugatus
ATTCCTATTCAGGTTTGATTTTTCTGAATCCCCTGAAGATAAATTGGAGCGGAATGGTTCACGCTAGGGGCATATTCCTAGACTATTTGCCACCAGGGACATATTCCTAGACTATTTGCCGCCAGGGACATATTCCTAGACTATTTGCCGCCAGGGACATATTCCTAGACTATTTGCCACCAGGGACATATTCCTAGACTATTTGCCACCAGGGACATATTCCTAGACTATTTGCCGCCAGGGACATATTCCTAGACTATTTGCCGCCAGGGACATATTCCTAGACTATTTGCCGCCAGGGACATATTCCTAGACTATTTGCGCCAGGGACATATTCCTAGACTATTTGCCACCAGGGACATATTCCTAGACTATTTGCCCCAGGGACATATTCCTAGACTATTTGCCCCAGGGACATATTATAGACTATTTGCCGCCAGGGACATATTCCTAGACTATTTGCCACCAGGGACATATTCCTAGACTATTTGCCACCAGGGACATATTCCTAGACTATTTGCCACCAGGGACATATTCCTAGACTATTTGCCACCAGGGACATATTCCTAGCTATTTGCCACCAGGGACATATTCCTAGGCTATTTGCTGCCAGGGACATATTCCTAGACTATTTGCCGCCAGGGACATATTCCTAGACTATTTGCCGCCAGGGACATATTCCTAGACTATTTGCCGCCAGGGACATATTCCTAGACTATTTGCCGCAGGGACATATTCCTAGACTATTTGCTGCCAGGGACATCAGATATTGCCGGGACATATTCCTAGACTATTTGCTGCCAGGGACATATTCCTAGACTATTTGCCGCCAGGGACATATTCCTAGGCTATTTGCCACCAGGGACATATTCCTAGACTATTTGCCCCAGGGACATATTCCTAGGACTATTTGCCCCAGGGACATATTCCTAGACTATTTGCCACCAGGGACATATTCCTAGACTATTTGCCACCAGGGACATATTCCTAGACTATTTGCCCCAGGGACATATTCCTAGACTATTTGCCGCCAGGGACATATTCCTAGACTATTTGCCGCCAGGGACATATTCCTAGACTATTTGCCGCCAGGGACATATTCCTAGACTATTTGCCGCCAGGGACATATTCCTAGACTATTTGCCGCCAGGGACATATTCCTAGACTATTTGCGTGAATACAATGATACGTGTCCTTTAATTTTCTTTTCCAAGTTTTATTTTTTTCCCCCAGGTCATCGATGTGTGTGTTCTGTTTGGATGGTAATAGCTCTGATATGGTTCTGAGCAGTCGGCTGGGCTTCAAAACAACAACAATAAAACAATAATAACAACAAAACATCACCACCACCACGATCACCACGACCACCAATAATAATAATAATAACAATAATAATAAAAAGATGACCTATGATATGTCCTGGTGCAAATAGTTAGGAATATGTCCTGGCGGCAATAGTCTAGGAATATGTCCTGGTGGCAAATAGTCTAGAATTGTCCTGGCGCAAATATCTAGGAATAGTCTCTGTGATTTTTGTGTTCGCATGGTCAATGTTCAGAGGTACAGGGTTGTTGACATTATGCTGTGCTGTTGACTCAAGCTGTGTCATGCAATCGTGTAATATGTTGTTATTATTGTTATCATTCTAATTTTTCTTAATTATATATCATTGCCATTATTATCATTATCATAATTATTTGATTGTTATTGCTAATGTTACTATTACCATCACTATTCTTACTATAAATATATTATGATTATTATCAGTATCATTGAGACATTATCTTGTAAAGTCTAAATTGTGCCTCATAATTGAGCAGTATCTTTGTTTTATCGTCATCGTCATCATCATTACCATCATTATCATTAGTACATCATCCTGTTCATTGTTCAAACATGGTATTTTCATAACATTAAAAATACCCTTTGTATATGTTGTCTGGCTCCCAAAAAATGTAGGTTTATGTGTTCCATCAGAAAGGCTCGGATTTTAAATGTCACGAGGATAAATGCCAACTATTTTACACACACAAAGCAGCTCGGATTTTAAAGGCTAGCAAGATAAATGCTGACCATTTTACACACACAATGAGACCATATCACAATCAATATATAGTTGCTATATTCGACTTAGGTCTGAATTGATTACGTCTAAGTCACTCATCTGTTACTGTCCCTCCATTCACTGCCAGATACAGCTTTCACTGTCAGTATGGCATAGGACTGGGAAGTGCCCCTGGCTCTGTGAGATAGACACGTAATTATCTGATCGTCTGATTAACTGGGTCTATTTGTCTGTCTGTCTGTCTGTCAGTCTGTCTGTCTGTCTGTCTGTCAGTCTGTCTGTCTGTCTCTCAGTCTCTCCCTAAATATCAGGAGGTTCTCTGGGTTTTGTGTTCGGGGAAAAAAGGTTTTTACTAAAAAGTGGGGTTGCTTTCCTACAAGAGTTTACAAACGGTGCGTGCGCGTACGCGCGCGCGCGCGCGCGTGTGTGTGTGCA
>JAPXFY010000032.1:15264349-15266849 GCA_030674185.1 Monoplex corrugatus
GAATGCTAGTGGACAGGGTGTGAGAGTTAAAGGGTTAAAACATCTCATGGTTCGGCGCCTTACCGCCCTAAGCTTTTGCAAGTCCCCGAAAACAACAACACAAGAAAGCCTGAGATGAAGATGGCGGACTACAGTTTATCTAAAAAAAACTTCAAGGCTGGCCCGAATTTATCTTACATTTTAGTGAAAGAACCCGTTAGTCATGTCATACGTCAATGTCCTGAGGTTTAAAGAAACACGTAAACACCCAGAATGTACGTCGAACAGAGGTGCAGACTGTGTAACAGTGCAGTGGGAATGTGGTCAGCTCATCCAACAGTTCGAGTTATCCATGCTCCATGAAAAAGTCTAAAGTAATCATGTATATAATGCATATTGAGTGTAAATAAGTTTGGGGAATATCGCTATACAAGAATGACTTACAATTTCTTTTAATTCTACCTGCCATCTGAGGTTGGATCACTTTAAGCAAGGAGAAACAGAGACATTTTACTAAGTCTTTAGTGAGTTCCCCATTGTTATTAGAAGAACACAACATGAAATTAATACACTGAAGGATAATCGTTTTTTTTTTTTTTTTAAAGTGTTTTAAAACATGAAGCTTTCACTTGTCTTTTTGAGAGTTTTAAAACATGAAGCTTTCACTTGTCTTTTTGAGAGTTTTAAAACATGAGTGGAATATGTTTATGTGTTTGTCTTGCTAGGTCCTCTGAACTTTTCTCACCTTGAGAAGAATACTTTTGGTAAACCTTTCACAAAATACAACTGAACATTAAAGGAGTATGAAAGATCAGCTGGTCAGTTTGAAAACAACAACCAACCAACCACAAACCATCTTTCATCTTCTCGACTTGAATCTTTCTTCAATGGGAAGATTAGAACAAGCTTTTCGAGCAGACAGACAGACGGACGGATAGACAGACATTCAGACCGAAAGTCGAACACACGAACACACGAACACAGACAGACGGTTTTGCTCTTTCACAGTCAGTGGGGAACCAACACTGCTCTCTCCCTTTCTTAAACTGAGATTTTAAAACAAAAATTGTATGACTTCGCCGCTCGGGTTATTTCTCCTTGCCATGCGGGATACGTCTGCATGGTGCCAAGTCTGAGAAGCCATGGCAGCTGCTTTAAACCTCTCCACCCTCCTTCTCCCCCTTCCCTGGAAAAACAAATCACATCTTCTCACCAGATAATCCCCCCCCCCTACACATCTGCACCAGCCACAAACATACATCGACACTAAGTCTTCTGCTTTACGTAGAACTGTTGTTTGCGCATCATCATCATCATGATAGTGCCCTGCCACATGGCGTTGGCGATCATGACCCTCCATATGTATCTATCCCTTGTTGCCGCGAGCACATCTTCCACCTCTCTGTCCTCAGCCACTTGCAAGTCCGTCAATACTTTTTTCCCTGGGTCTACCTGGTGCTCTCTTTCCTTCTAGCTTTCCATTGTGACCAGGTGCTCTAATTCCCCTTTTTCATAAAATGGCCTATAAATGTTTCCTGTCTTTCCTAATCTTACTTATGAATGATCTTCTTGTGTCTGCCTCCATCAAGACTGTCTCGTTTGTTTTCTTTGCTGTCCATGGAACTCTCAACATTCTTCTTAGAAACCACATCTCGGCTGCCCCTATCTTGTTCTGGCTTTGCTTGTTGGCTGTCCACGCCTCGCAACCGTATACATTATCGGTTCCTATATAACACTGTATGGATCATCCAGAACAAGACTGAAAAGTATGCCAGTCTAGCCAGCAACTTGGGGGGAGAAAATCCAACTTTTAGCCAAAGTCCTCGCTATAGAAGTTGGAGCAAAGGGGTTGACAGGAACATATCAGCCTATGACCTCAAGAAACAGCTCTCGTTTCTAGGGAAACAGAGGACCAGAGCCCTTAAGGGAATGGCAGAAACAGCTCTCGGTTTCTAGGGAAACAGAGGACCAGAGCCCTTAAGGGAATGGCAGAAACAGCTCTCGATTTCTGGGACAGAGGACCAGAGCCTTAAGGAATGGCAGAAACAGCTCTCGATTTCGGGGACAGAGGACCAGAGTCCTTAAGGGAATGGCAGAAACAGCTTCGATTCGGGAAGAGGACCAGAGTCTAAAGGCAATGACAGAAACAGGTCTGATTTCTGGGGACAGAGGACCAGAGCCTTTAAGGGAATGGCAGAAACAGCTCTCGATTTCTGGAAGGAACAGAGGACCAGAGCCTTAAGGCAATGACAGAAACAGCTCTTGATTTCTGGGGAGACAGAGGACCAGAGCTCTAAAGCAATGGCAGAAACAGCTCTTGATTTCTGGAGAAAAGACCAGAGTTTAAGCAATGGCAGAAACGTCTTGATTCTGGAACAAGTACAGAGCTCTAAACAATGGCAGAAAAGTCTGATTTCTGGGAGACAAGTACCAACCTAAGCAATGGCGAAACAGTCTTGATTTCTGGGAACAGAGGACCAGAACAACATGCAAAGGAGAGAACAGCTCTAGGACTGAGAGA
>JAPXFY010000032.1:15276849-15294349 GCA_030674185.1 Monoplex corrugatus
TACAGTACAGAACAGAGCAGAATAGAGCAGAACAGTACAGAACAGAACAGAACAGAGCAGAACAGAGCAGAACAATACAGAACAGAACAGAACAGAGCAGAACAGTACAGAACAGAACAGTACAGAACAGAGCAGAACAGAGCAGAACAGTACAGAACAGTACAGAACAGGACAGAACAAACAGAAACAGTACAGAACAGAGCAGAACAGAGCAGAACAGAACAGAACAGAACAGAACAGAACAGTACAGAACAGAGCAGAACAGAACAGAACAGTACAGTACAGAAAGAACAGTACAGAACAGAACAGTACAGAACAGAACAGAACAGAGCAGAACAGTACAGAACAGAGCAGAACAGAACAGAACAGAACAGTACAGAATAGAACAGAGCAGAACAGAACAGAACAGAACAGAGCAGAACAGAGCAGAACAGTACAGAACAGTACAGAACAGAGCAGAACAGTACAGAACAGAACAGTACAGAACAGAACAGAACAGTACAGAACAGAACAGTACAGAACAGACAAGCAGAACAAAACAGAACAGAACAGACAGAACAGAGCAGAACAGACAGTACAAAACAGTAACAGAACAGGACAGTACAGAACAGAACAGGAACGGGACAGAACAGAACAGAGCAGGACAGAACAGGACAGGCAGAACAGGACAGAACAGACAGAACAGGACAGAACAGGACAGGACAGAACAGAACAGAACAGGACAGAACAGACCAAACGCAACGAACAGCACAAACAGAACGAACAGAACCAACACAACGCAACACAAAAAACAAAACAAAAGCAGAACAGAGCAGTCAGACAGACATACAGAGAGGCAGACAGACAGACACAGACAGACAGACAGACAGACAGACAAACACAGAACAAACACAGAACACACAACACAACACACACACAGACACACACACACACACACACACACACACACACACACAGAGGGAGAGAGAAAAGGAAACGCACATATACACATATACACACACAACACCGACCAACGCTGACTCAAAAGAAGACAACAGAGAGAGAAGGAGAGGGAGAGGGAGAGAGAGAGAGAGAGAGAGAGAGAGAGACACAACAAGAGAGAGAGAGAGAGAGAGAGAGAGAGAGAGAACAGAGAGAGAGAGGAACAAACACAGAGAAAGAGAGAGAGACAGAGAAAAGAGAGAGAAAACAGAGAGAGAGAGAGAGAGAGAAGAGAGAGAACACCAACAACACCACACAGACAGGTCAGAGACAGACAGAGAGAGCGAGAGACAGAGAGAGAGAGAGAGACAGTAGGGGGAGAGGAAACATGCGCGCGCGCGCCGCGCGCGCCACTCACGCACACACAGAGAAACTATGATAAGGCATCTCTGCACTTGTGTTCCTTCATGAGGAACAATGGCCAACATATAATAAAACCATCCATCCATCCATCTGTCTGTCTGTCCGTTCTCTCTTCTTCTGTCCTCTGTGTCTGTCTTCTCTCTCTCTTTCTGTTCTGTCTTTCTTCCGTCTTCGTCTGTTTCTTCTGTCTTTCTTTCTCTCTTGTCTTTCTGTCTGTTTCTGTCTGTCTTCTTTCTGTTCTTTTCTTCTTCTGTTTCTTTCTTTCTGTCTTCTCTCTTTGTCTTCTTTCTTCTGTCTCTTTACTTCCTTTTCTTTCTTCTTTCTTTTTTTTTCTTTCTTTTTCCTTTTCTTTTCTTCTCTGTCTTGTTCCTTCTTCGTCTTCCTTCTTTTTTTTTTTTTTTTTTTTTCTTTTTTTTTTCTTTCTGTTTTCTGTCTTTTGTTTTTTCTTCTTCTTTCTTTCTTGTTTCTTGTCTGTCTGTCTTCTTCTTCTCTTCTTTTTTTTTTTTTACTTCTCTTTTCCTTTCTTCTCTGTTTTTCTGTTTTTCTTTTTTTTTTTTTTTAGTTTTTTTTTTCTTCTTTTTTCTTACTTTCCTTCTCTTTGTTTTTTTTTTTTTTTCTTCTTCTTTTTTATATATTTATGTTTCTACATTTTTCACCTTTCTTCTTCTTTACAGCTAATTTAGTTTTTTCTTTTTTTCTTTTTCTCTTCCTTTCTTTCTTTCTTTTTTTCTCTTTCTTTCCTCTTTTTCAATCTCCGTTTTTCTACAAGACTGATTCATTCTTGTTTCGTTTTTTTCTTTCTTTTTCTTGTAAGCTTGTACAGTGGAATCTTCGTTTTCTTGCCCAAAACACCGATTCCTGAGTTATTTTTTGTTTTGTTTTGGTTTTATTTTAATTTTTAGCATTTAACACCTTCTTTCTTTCACGCTCTGTTTTCTTCTTTCTTTCTTCCTTCCTTCTTTTGACGTCTTTTTTTTTCGTCCTTTTTATTTTCCTTCTAATTTTTTCCCCTTATTTATTTCCCCCTTTTGTTTCTTTTTCTTTCTTTTTCTTTTCTTTCTTTTAAGAAAATTGCAATCTACTTTTTTTTTTCCACTGGACGAAACAGCAGGGAAGTTTCAGTCTTTTTCTCCTAATTTTTGTATTTGGTGTTTCTTTGTTTGTTTGTGATCTTACATTCGCTTGACAAAGGCCAGTTGGCCAAAAATTTGCGCCTGTCTTGTCTGGTTGAATTAAATACGCGTTCTGATTCATTCTTTTTTCACGTTTTTTTTTTCTGGTTTCTACGTTGTTATTTTTTGTTTGTTTGTCTGTTTTTGCTGTTCCATCTTCTATGCCCCTTCAGTGACCACAGAACTCGGGGACAATATTTTATGATGAAGGAGATGATAACCACGACTGTTTATTCTGGACTGACACTGCGTGAAAGGGCTTTATTCTATACTTACTTACTTAATATATATTCCTGGCGTCAGGCAGGCCCGAGAATTACAGACACCTGCGTGTTGGTCATGCCATTTCAGCAACACCTTAAATGATGCTTTCTGTGATAAAACTCGACTAAGTGGTCCTAGTATTCCCAACGATTGACAACGTGCTCAATTGTGGGTAAGACCCAATGTGGCCGGAAAATCCTACAATGATTTTGATAGGCACTGATGGAGATTCGAAATGTTGAGAGTTCATGGAACAGCAAAGAAACAAACGAGACAGTCTTGATGGAGGCAGACACAGTAGTCATCATAGGAAGATTAGGAATGAAGGCAACATTTATAGGCATTTTTGAGGAAGGGGGATTTGGTACACCTGGTCACAACGGGAAAGCTGGAGGGAAGAGTAGACCGTGGTTGACCAGGTGAGAAAATGCTGGACGGACTTGCGATGGCTGGGGACGAGGAGGGTGGGGGAGATGCTAGGGGCAACGAGAGATAGAGGCAGATGGAAGTCCATGATCGCCAACGCCATGCGGCAGGGCACCTGATGATGATGATGATGATGGAGATTCGAACCCACAATCTTCCCATCGGTAGTCCGTTGTGCTAACCGTTGCACACAATGACCAGGTAATCTACACGTGTGTGTATGCGTGTGTGTGTGTGTGTGTGTAGTGTGTGTGTGGTGTGTGTGTGTGGTGTGTGTGTGTGTGTGTTGTGTGTGTGTGTGTGTGTGTGTGTGTGTGTGTGTGTGTGTGTGTGTGTGTGTGTGTGTGTGTGTGTGTGTGTGTGTGTGTGTGTGTGTGTTGTGCTGTGTGTAGAGTCTTGTGCTATACGTGTGTGTTGAGTGTGTGTGTGTGTGTGTGTGTGTGTGTGTGTGTGTGTGGTGTGTGTGTGTGTGTGTGTCAGTGTGTGTTGTGTGTGTTGTGTGTTTGTTGTGTGTGAATGTGTGTGTGTGTGTGTGTGTGTGTGTGTGTGTGTGTGTGTGTGTGTGTGTGTGTGTGTGTGTGTGTGTGTGTGTGTGTGTGTGTGTGTGTGTGTGTCTTTTAACACGCATGTACAGCCAAATCTTTGTATTCCGGCCAAAGACTGTCCTGAAACTTGTTTGGTTTACGTTTTTCTCTGGAAAACAATTTCCCTCTTCGCTTTAAGTTGATTTCTCTCTCTGTGTCTCTGTCTCTCTCTCTCTGTCTCCCCCCCCCCCCCATGCTTTTCTTTGTTTTATAACCTTCTTTCCGTTTTTTTTTCTTTGTTCATGTCAATTTCTTTTTCCGTTTCTTTTCTTTGTTTATAGTTTTTTTCTCCTTGTCTGTTTGTTGCTCTCTGACTTCGCTTTAGTTTTTGTTTCTTTGTTTTCTTTGTTAATATCGTTCTAGGCACTTGTTATCTTTCTTGTTTTAAATTTTTTAATTTTTTTTCTTTTAAACGAAACAGTGAATCCAGTTAAGTCTGGAGAACAGCGCTTTACGAGAACGAATTATACCACTACTACTACTATTACTGCTACTACTATTACTAATATTACTACTGCTACTACTACTACCTCTGCTGCCCCCACTACTACTACTACCATCACCATCACCACCACTACTACTATCACTATCACTATCACTACTACTACTAATTAACAACAACAACAACAACAACAACAACAACGACGACGACGACGACGACAGGAAGAAGAAGAACAAGAAAAAGAAGAAGAAGAAGAAGAAGAAGAACAACAACAACAACAGCAGCAGTAGCCGCAACAACAACAACAACGACAACGACAACAATATTAACAACAGCAACAACAACAATAACAATAATAATAATAATGAAAATAATAACAATAATAATAATAACAACAATAACAATAACAATAATAATAACAATAACAACAATAATAATAATAACAATAACAATGATGATGATAATAATAATAATAATAATAATAATAATAATAATAATAACAATAATAAATAATAACGTAGTTCTCATCCCTCTTTCGTTTAAATCTTGAGCAAATGTCTTATTCCGAAAACAACAACAACAACAACAACAACAACAACAACAACAACAACAACAACAACAACAACAACAACAAACACCCTGTATAGAAAGAGAGATGGAGACGTCCCTCTCCACACAAATTCACCACAGACAGTAAAAAATATGACAGTTAAAATGTTAAAATGAATGCGACTGTTATCTTTTTCCTCCCGTGGGGGGGTATGATTTACAGGGTGCTTGGCTTGACACGACACCCTCGCCACTTGGCGCTGTAAATGAGTGGGGAGTTTTCAGAGGTGGGGGTGAGGATATCAATGACACCGGCTGAAATTAATGGATCTGTCTGTCTGTCTGTCTGTTGATCTCTCTGTCTGTCTGTCCCTGTCTGTCCGTCTGTCTGCCTGTCTGTCTGTCTGTCTTCTGTGAGTGTGCGTTGAGACGTGTATGTGTGTGTGTGTGCGTGTGTATGTGTGTGTGTGCGTGCGTGCGTGCGTGCATGTGTTTGTGTGTGTGTATATGTGAGAGTGCACGCGTGCATGTGTGTGTTTGAGTGTATGCGTGTGTGTGTGTGTGTGTGTGTGTGTGTGTGTGTGTGTGTGTGGTGCGCGTGCGCGTGCGTGCGTGCGTGTGAGCGTGCATGTGTGTGTGTGTGTGTGTGAAGTCACGTATTTTGAATATGTCTACACAGATTTCTCAGCGACATACGGATGGATTGTCGGATTGTTTACCCCCTCTCCCCCCCCCCCCCCCCCCCCCCCCGACAAACACCAAAAAAAATATCAACATCAAATTTGTGTACTATTCAAAACGGTTTCTTGTTACTGAATAGTGTGGTCCATAAGTTGTATCATTATGAGCATCTGGTCATTCCGCCTGTCCGATCTGTGTCTTTTGGATTATGCTTTTCTTTCTTCTTTCCATCGCTTCAGATTCCAGGTTCCAACTCACTTCTGACTTGTCATTTTGCTCATTCAGATACTTTCCAATTCCAAACATACGCAATCACAGATTTCAGAATTCTCAAACATCAAACTCGAATGAAACGATGATAGTATAATTTTCATAAATCAGATAATTTCAATCCAAACAAGATAAGATAAATTTCAAAATCCAAAATGCAAACGCAACAATGATAGATAAATTTCAAACTCCAAACAATGGATAGATAAATTTCAAACTCCAAACAATAAACAGATAAATTTCAAACTCCAAACAATGATAGATAAATTTCAAACTCCAAACAATGGTAGATAAATTTCAAACTCAAACAATGATAGATAAATTTCAAACTCCAAACAATGATAGATAAATTTCAAACTCAAACAATGATAGATAAATTTCAACTCAAACAATGATAGATAAATTTCAAACTCCAAACAATGATAGATAAATTTCAAATCCAAACAATGGTACAGATAAATTTCAAAATCCAAACAATGGTACAAATTTCAAAATCCAAACAATGATACAGATACATTTCAAAATCCAATCAATGGTACAAATTTCAAAATCCAAACAATGGTACAAAATTCAAAATCCATGGTACAGATAAATTTCAAAATCCAAACAATGGTATAGATAAATTTCAAAATCCAAAGAATGATACAGGGAAATTTTCAATTTCAAACAACCACACAGATAAATTTCCAACCCCAAACAACAGGAGCTACAGCTATAGACAAGTGGACAGGGTTTTGAACTTCCACTCCCACTGTCTGGGTTCGTTCCTGCTTGGTGGGTAAAGGATGGAGATATGGCCCCGATCTCCCAGGTCAACAAACGTGCAGACCTGTGATTGTCTGAACCCCCTTTGTATGTGTATATACATACAGAATATCAAATATGCACGCACGTTAAAGATCCTGTAAGTCATGTCAGTGTCTGGTAGTGGCTTATGGAACCATGAAAACAGCCGACATGCACACCCACGGAGGGACGAGTATGCAGACTGTGCAGCAACATACTGACTGCACAGTGTGGGCAAAAGAACCTGCATACAAGCGTCCCCTCCAAAAAAAACGGAGCACTTAGAATACAAACAAACAAACCCACCCATCAAACCAAACCAAACCAAACCAACCAACCAACCAACAACCAACCAACCAACCAACAACCAACCAACAACCAACCAACAACACCAACCAACCAACCAACCAACCAACCAACCAACAACCAACCAACACCAACCAACCAACCAAATCCACCCATCAACCAAAGCAAACCCAACCAACCACCAACCAACCAACCAACCAACCAACCAACCACCAACCAACCAAACAACCAACCGACCAACCAACCAACAACCAACCAACCGACACCAACCAACCAACCAACCGACCAACCAACCAAACAAACAAATCCACCCATTAACCAAAGCAAAGCAAAGCAAACCAACCAACCAACCAACAACCAACCAACCAACCAACAACAAACAAATCCACCCATTAACCAAAGCAAAGCAAAGCAAACCAACAACCAACCAACCAACCACAACCAACCAAACAAATCCACCCATTAACCAAAGCAAAGCAAAGCAAACCAACCAACCAACCAACCAACCAACCAACCAAACCAAACAAATCCACCCATTAACCAAAGCAAAGCAAAGTAAAACCAAAACCAACCAACCACACCAACAACAAATCCAAACCAACACAACCCAACCAACCAACAACCAAAACCCAACAAACCACCAAACCAAACCAAACCAAAAACGAAACCAACCAAACCCGTCACAGCATAAAGCGATCGAGCAACCTCCAAACTTCACCGCAACCGCTGAAAAATATGACACGAATGACATGGCTGTGGCCTTTACCTCATCTTTTCCTCCAGGGGGACATTAATTACAGCGTGCTTGATTTGACAGAGCACCGCCATCACTAGGCGTTGCGATGAAGCGGAGAATTTTGAGAGGTAGGGGTCAGCTTATGGGTGACACCGGCTGAGATGAACGGCTGGAAATGTGCAGTGTGTGGAGTATTCTGAGAGGGAAACTTGGCCTTGGCAGTGGAGACAACTTGGATGATCATCATCATCATCATCATCATCATCATCATCATCATCATGTGCCCTGCCGCATGGCGTTGGCGATCATGGCCCTCCATATGCATCTGTTTCTTGTCGCCGTAAGCACATCTTCCACCCTCTCTGTCCTCAGCACCACCTGCAAGTCCGTCCAATATTTTCTCCCTGGTCTACCTGGCGCTCTCTTTCCCTCCAGCTTTCCTGCTGTAACCAGGTGCTCTAATTCCCCTTTCCTCATGAAATGGCCTATGAAATGTTGCCTGTCTTTTCCTAATCTTCCGTATCAATGATCTTCTTGTGTCTGCCTCCATCAAGACTGTCTCGTTTGTTTTCTTTGCTGTCCATGGAACTGTCAACATTCTTCTTAGAAACCACATCTCGGCTGCCTCAATCTTGTTCTGGTTTTGCGTGTTGACTGTCCAGAACAGGGATCAGGCAGCTGAGATGTGGTTTCTAAGAAGAATGGTGAGAGGCAGGGCTGTACTCCGTACTTTCTTTCATAATGAATCCTGGCGTCAGCCAGACCCAAAAGCTACAGACACCATCTGTGTCGGTCGAAACATTTAAAGCAGCCTAGCCGCGCATGTACGCGCGGTTCATAGGTCACTGTTCTAAATGTAGCTCTGACACCTATCACGTGGTCGAACCATGTGACTTTTAGCTCATAAATATTCAGAAGATTGTCATTGCAAATGGCTGATACCGCGTGTGTTGGAAAGTGAGTTGTTTTTTTTTAGCTTGGATTTTAACTATTTTCATCGATTTTTTTCATGTGAGTAAAGATGGCGGACAGGCTCCCACCCCAATACTCTTTCAAAACGTCCATAGGTTTATTTATAAGTCCTCGTGATGGAGAGGTGTGATGATACATGACGAAGGAAACATGCGAAGATAAGCCCTGATACTTCGATTCAGATCCGGAACAATCTGAGGAGATTAATACCCCTACAAGCACATCCATCCCAGGCGGCGTGGTCGCTGGTGGTGAGACAGACCAAGGTATAGCGGTGCTAGGTCTAATACAGCCCCAGGAAGGTCTAATACAGAACCAGGAAGGTGTAATACAGCACCAGGAAGGTCTAATACAGCCCCAGGAAGGTCTAATACAAGCCCCAGGAAGGTCTAATACAGCCCCAGGAAGGTCTAATACAGCCCCAGGAAGGTCTAATACAGCCCAGGAAGGTCTAATACAGCCCAGGAAGGTCTACTACAGCACCAGGAAGGTCTAATACAGCCCGACAACAGGAAGGTCTAACGTCAGGAGCAACAGCCCAGAAGGTCTAATACAGCCCCAGGAAGTGTTGTTGTGGAGACAGAGGGACGAATGGATGAAAATGTAAACAAAGAATGCCCGCAATGTGCACCTGTCTGTATTTAATATTTTATAATAATTTTAAATTGCGCTAACCCAAAATGAGATCGACGTGCCCAAGAGCGCTGCTAGTCAAAGGATTAAGCAGTTTCCACAAATGATGCATCCACGAAGTAGATGAGACTGGACTGAGTGGTGCCGGTCTTCCAAATGATCCCACCGCATGTTCAACTCTGGGTAGGAGCCATGATGATTTCGACAGGACTGATTGATGGGATTCAAACGCACAGCCTTCAATCTTTAGTCCGTTGCAGTAACCACTTCACCACGGCGACTATCGGAGACACAATAACAACATTTTGTGTCAACTGTCTGTTTCTCTTCTCTCTCTCCTTCTTCTCTCTCTGTCTCCGTATAAGTCTCTCTCTCTCTCTCTCTCTCTCTCCCCCTCCTTCTTCTCTCTCTCTGTCTCGTATAAGTCTCTCTCTCTCTCTCTCTCGCCCTCCTCTCTTCTCTCTCTGTCTCCGTATAGTCTCTCCTCTCTCCCCCTCTCTCTCTCTATCTCCCTCTCTATCTCCTCTCTTCTCACGCCACCCGTCCCTCTCTTGATCAATAAAATTTTAGTTCTTGAATTTAATTTGTTTTGGTAGAAACTCAATTAAAAAACAAAACAAAAACAAAACAGCACAAAGCACAAAGCAGCACAGCAACAACAGCAGCAACAACAACACAACGACAGCAACAACACCTGTTATCTTTTACCCTGGTCATCATTTTATCTTGCCCTCCCTCCCTCCCCCCCTCCATCGCTCTCTCTCTCTCTCTCTCTGAGTTTATATGTGTGTATGTGTGCGTGTGTGTTCCCTTGTAGTGAGTGACTGAAATACATTCTCTACATGAGTCTTTCCGTCTGCACGCCAAGCTCGCTCTCTCTCTTTCTCTCTCTCTCTCTTTCTCCCTCCTCTCCCTCCCTCCCCTCCATTCCCTGATCTCTCTAGTACAATTACATTGTGCATGTAAAATAGCAAGGATTACCTTAAGACAGTTTCAATGGAACCTAATGGATCTCTCTCTCTTCTCCCCTCTCTGTCTGTCTGTCCCTGTCTCTCTCTCCTCTCTCTCACCCCTCTCTCTTCTCCACCTCCCTCTCTCTCTTCTCTCACTCTCTCTCTCTGTCTTTCTCTCAATCTCTCTCAATCACTTTCTCTGTTTCTGTTTTTCGCGGTCTCTCAATCTGTCTGTCTGTCTGCCTGTTTGTCTATCTGTCTGTCTCTTTCTTTCTCTCTCTCTCTCCACACATACATACACACACACACACGCACGCACAACACACACACACACACCACACACACACACATGTACCAAACACACACACACACCGCGCTCTCTCTCTCTCTCTTCTTCTGCATCTCTCTGTCTGTCTTTCTCTCAATCGTCTCACTCACTTTTCTGTTCTGCCTATCTCTCTTCTCTCTCACCGTTTGTCTTCTATCTCTCTCTCTCTCACACACACACACACAACACACACACACACACACACACACACACACACACACACACACACACACAACGACACATCACACACACAACAACAACCAACAACAACACACAACAACATCCTCACCCCTCTCTCTCTTTCTTGCCACTCTCTGATCTGTCTTTCTCTCAATTCTCTCACTCACTTTCTCTGTTTCTATTCTTCTTCTTTCACTCTGTCTGACCCTCTTTCTCTTCAACAACACAAACACACAACACACACACACACTACACACACACACACACACACACACACTCCACTCCACACACACACACACACACACACACACACACACACACACAAACACACTATCTCACACACACACACACACACACACACACACACTAACATCTACTCATCTTTCTCTCTCACATACACACACACTCTCTCTCTCTCACCCCCCCTCTCTCTTTGTCTGCCTCTCTCTCTCTGTCTTTCTCTCACTCTCACTCACTTTCTCTGTTTCTCTCTCTCTCTCTCGCTCTTTCTTCTCTCACTCTCTCTCTTTCAAACAAACACACACACACGCGCGCGCGCGCGCCACACACACACACACACATACACACACACACACACACTCTCTCTCCTTCTCTCGCTCACACACACACACACACACACACACACACGCGCACACACCACACACACACACACACACACACACACACACACACACACACACACACACACACACACACATAGAGAAAAACATACACACACACACACACATAGAGAAAAAAATCCACACACACACACAACACACACACACACACACACACACACACACACACACACACACACACACACACACACACACACACACACACACACACACTCACACACACACACACACACACACACACACACACACACACACACACACACACACACACACACACACACACACACACATACACACACACTCTCTCTCTCTTTCTCTCCCTATAATTCTTCCACTCTCTCTCTCTCACTCTCTCTCATTCTCCCACATCTCCCCCCCCCCCCCCAGCTCCTGTCTCTCCAAGTGCCCGAATCCCCGCATGTGCAGACTATCGAGCCACTGACACTATAGTGGGAACCACGATCGAATGAAATAGTCTGGAACCCCGGGGAGTTTAATGCTTTTTCCAGTCTCTCCCTCCCATTTTTTTTAAAGGAAAGATTGATTTAGATCGACCGTGTGAGTGGTTGTGTAGTTGTGTGTGTGTGGGTGTGTATGTGTGTGTGTGTGTGTGTATGTGTGTGTGTGTGTGTGAAAGAACAGAAGGCGGGTGTGTGTGTGTGTGTGTGTGTGTGTGTGTGTGTGTGTGTGTGTGTGTGTGTGTGTGTGTGTGTGTGTGTGTATGTGTGTGTGTGTGTGTGTGTATGTGTGTGTGTGTGTGTCTGTGTGTGTGTGTGTGTCTGTGTGTTCGTTCATTCTTTAACATTTTCACTCTGATTTTAGACGTGTGTGTGTGTGTGTGTGTGTGTGTGTGTGTGTGTGTGTGTGTGTGTGTGTGTGTGTGTGTGTGTGTGTGTGTGTGTGTGTGTGAGTGTGTGTGTGTGTGTGTGTGTGTGTGTGTGTGTGTGTGTGTGTGTGTGTGTGTGTTCGCTCATTCTTTAACATTTTCACTCTGATTTTAGACGTGTGTGTGTGTGTGTGTGTGGTGTGTGTGTGTGTGTGTGTGTGTGTGTGTGTGTGTGTGTGCGCGCGCGTGCGTGCGTGTTCGCGCGCGTGTGTGTGCTTTCACACGCAAACAAAAATATTTTCAGTTGAAAGAAATATGGCGCACGCGGGTGTGTATGTACCTGCATGTATGTGTGTCTGTGTATATATATGTGTGTATGCGCGCGCGTGTATGTATGCATGTGTGTTTGAATGCGAGCGTGTGTGTGTGTATGTGCGTGCGTGCAGGTGTGCGTGTGTGCATGTATATGTGTGTGCGCCCACGTGTCATTTAAATCTGGCTTGAAAACGCATCTCTTTCCTCTCTGAAATTTATTAACCTAAAAGAGCTATGCTGTCTGCGCGCTAGCGTGCTTCTGTGTATGTTATTGCTGTGCGCCTATAGATATGTCTCGGGGTGGGAGGAGGATATGTGTGTGTGTGCCAGAGAGTAGGTACTAATATTTGATATTATTAACGGTGTGTATGTGCTTGTGGGATGGAGTGACAGAGGTCCGCCATGTATGATGAAAATTATATTAGGCCTATGTTTCTATGTTCGATGTAATGTGTATTGTACAGTTTGTAAGCGCTTAGGGCTTTCCAGAAAGATTAGGCGCTCTAAATGCCCTTAATAATAATAATAATGTATGTATGTATGTATGTATGTATGTATGTATGTATGTATGTATGTATGTATGTATGTATGTAAGTATGTGAGTGAGTGTGTGTGTGTGTGTGTGTGTATGTGTGTGTGTGTTTTGTGTGTGTGTGCAGGTGCATGCATTCACGGGCGTGTGTGCGTGCGTGCGTGCGAGTGTGCGTGTGCGCTCGTGCATGTGTATGTGAGTGTGTGAACGCACTCATGCGTGCGAGCGCACGCACGAAGGCGCATTTTTATGTGTAGGCACGTCAACACTTTGATGACGAGTCAGAAAACGCAAATATTTGTCGGATGCTTTGGAGCTATGTCGAGAAAAAGATAACGGAACAGGTTCTTTAAGGAGTCCCCCGTGTAGTGTTCTTGTCTCACATCGCACAAGTCCCAGCATTCAAGGTGTTTTTAATAAGGTTTCAAGCGGGATAGGAAGAATTGACAAGGTATAATTAAAAAAATGGTCCGGCTTTACAACATCCCAAGAGATCGTGCAATACCTCATCATCATCATCATCATCATCATCATGTCGAGTCTTGCTCGGCTATCCATGACACGTTTCTTCCATCCTTCTCTGTCAGACATTGCAGTAGGTAGTTCATCATACTGACAGCCCGTATCATCCATCAGTTGGTCGATGAAGGTCTTCTTTGGACGTCCTGGTCTCTGTTTGCCGTGGCTGGGTCTCCATAGTAGAACATCCCCCACCAGTTCTTCTTTGCTACGCCAGCAGTGTCCCGCGAAGCGCAGTCTTTGCTAACGTATTGATTTACTGATTGGTGGGATCTTACCAATACCTAAAATCCTCTAAATAAAGATTATTCCAAGCCTCATCTGGCCAGTAATGGTACATGGATGTGAGGCATGGACATGGAAGACAGCTGATGGAATGAAAATCAACTCTAATGAAATGTGGTTCTACAGACGCCTACTGGGAATCAGCTGGACAAAAAATCAAACCAGTCAAAGTATTTTACGCGAGCTAACTCTCTTTCTCTCTCTTCATGTACCTTGCCGCAAGGCGTTGACGATCATGGCCCTCCATATGCATCTATCCCTTGTTGTCGCAAGCACATCTTCCACCCTCTCTGTCCTCAGCCACTCTGCAGGTCCAATATTTCCTCCCTGGGCCTACCTGGTGTTTTCTTTCCCTCTAGGTTTCCTTTTTGTGACCAGGTGTTCTAATTCCCCTTTCCTCATAAAATGGCCCATAAATGTTGCCTGTCTTTTCCTAATCTTCCTTATGAGTGATCTACTTGTGTCTGCTTCCATCAAGGCTGTCTCGTTTGTTTTCTTTGCTGTCCATGGAACCCTCAACATTCTTCTTAGAAACCACATCTCAGCTGCCTCAATCTTGTTCTGGCTTTGCCCGTTGACTGTCCACGCCTCACAACCGTACAGCATTATCGGTTCTACATAACATTCAAGAACTCTCTTCCTGATGTTAAGTGATAGGCATTTGTTGTTAAGAATGCTTTTCATCTTCTTGAATACTGTTTTGGCTTGGCCGACTCTGCTGGCTATTCGAGCTAACTAGAACTCCACAACTCTTATCTGAAATCCGGAAAACTTGCATACGTGGGATACACAATTAGAAACAAAAATGTCAACAGATGGAAACAGTACCCAAGGAAACACTCATGGCCAAAGATGGAGAGGAAAACCAGCAGCGTCATACATGGACAGCATTGTGAAGATAACCGGGATGTCTGCTAGCAAAGCAATGAGAGTTTCAGTTTCAGTTTCAGTTTCAGTTTCAGTTTCTCAAAACAACGTCTCTTGTGCTGGGAACGAACTCCATATGCACTAACGTCACAGGTGCCATGCGTATGGTGATCATGGCACAAGCCTTAAGCCTGCACATAAACCCATGAGCTGGCCAGGTCCTGAGGCCCTACCTAGCCTATGTTTTACCTAGTCTATATTTTTACTGGTATTTTATCAGCCTATCACTGGAATAATCTTTTCACATAAACCCATGAGCTGGCCAGGTCCTGAGGCCCTACCTAGACTATGTTTTACCTAGTCTGTATTTTATTTTAAACTGGTAATTTATCAGCCTATCTCTGGAATAATCTTTTCACATAAACCCATGAGCTGGCCAGGTCCTGAGGCCCTACCTAGACTATGTTTTACCTAGTCTGTATTTATATTTATATACTGGTATTTTATCAGCCTACCGCTGGAATTTATCTTGGTTACATGTAAATGACATGTGTATGTGTGTATCTTACTTTAAAAAAAGTGAGAATTAGCGAGAACAGGACGAGATGGAGAAGGACAGTCAAGACACTAACTGCAGCAGTTACCATCACGAGTGATGACGCCGACAAGTTATGGGATGAAGCGGAACAGGATGCATTAGCGTCAGTATGTCGTATATATCACTGTTTTCTTTCCAAAGCGCTTTTTTTTCTTTCAAATTTTCGCCGGCCAGTTGGTTCTTTGGTTCTTTAGAAAAAAACCGCGGACTCAAAAATCTGATATCCTAATTATTGTCCAAAGCGTTTGTGTTTTTGTTTTTTTCTTCGCCAGCTGTTTGGTTCTTTGGTTCTTCAAATAAACCCGTGCATCAAAATCTGATATCTCGAGTTTACTCCAAGGCTGCAGCATTAAAAACGCACGAGTTTACTCCAAGGCTGCAGTATTAAAAACGCACGAGTTTACTCCAAGGCTTCTGCAGCATTAAAAACGCACGAGTTTACTCCAAGGCTGCAGCATTAAAAACGCACGAGTTTACTCCAAGGCTGCAGCATTAAAAACGCACGAGTTTACTCCAAGGCTGCAGCATTAAAAACGCACGAGTTTACTCCAAGGCTGCAGCATAAAAACGCACGAGTTTACTCCAAGGCTGCAGCATTAAAACGCACGAGTTTACTCCAAGGCTGCAGCATTAAAAACGCACGAGTTTACTCCAAGGCTGCAGCATTAAAAACGCACGAGTTTACTCCAAGGCTGCAGCATTAAAAACGCACATGTTTGCTGCCCATCTCAATGTTTCTATCATTCTGGCGGCGTCATATCAGTTTAGTGTTTCATAGGTCCCTCTCAAGATCCCCCCCCCCTCTCCCTTCCCCCGTTATTTCAAAACCTTTCCAGCGCGTAGGCTTTGCACAGGCTCAGGGAATCTGCCAGATAACTGCTGGAACATTTGGGTGGAGCGCATGTCGAATAGCCCCAAACCGCAATGAATTCCTCTTGCACAAACTCCAAAGTCAAAGAGCAATGCCATAAAAGTATCTACACTCCGAATGAGGAAAGAACCACTATGTCATGCCACACGAAAAAACATTAAAAAAAACAAAAAAACCGACATGAAAGGAAAAGACAAACTAAGGATTATGTTATATACTACGAATGAGAAAAGACCCATTATATTATGCTACGAAAAAAGAAAAATAAAGACGACATGAAAGAAAAAGACAAATTAAGGAATAGTTAAACCATCCGGTCTGGCTATGATCGACCCAGGCCATACACATACAAGGGACGCAAGTCACGAAGCCAAGGGCGCAGCCACGCTGTCAGTTACCGCCCTTTCCGCTCTCCTCTGGAACTTCTCCGCGCAGGGGCGTGATCTGTTTGCTCTCTTGTTGGACAGCGGAAGGAAGCGGTGCCACACCAGAGATGTGGTCGGAGAGCCAGAGACGAGAATCGTGAGAAAGACTGCACCATCAAACGAACGTTGGTCTCCTTTTAAGTACTGGTGTCGGGGTCTGGTTCTTGATATCAAAGATCGTATTAAGCCCCGCACTTACTTTTTCTATATTATGTGGTGGTGCTGAAGTCAGAGGTACCAGTCACGCAGGCGCCTTCTAACAAACCGTGGTACTATGTAATATAATGTGAATGTCTGTGTAGTAATTAACATAAGACAGGAATGGCGGTCGGCCAGTGCACCAGCCTGGCCCTGTGATCTTCGATGGCCGCCGGCAGGAACGGAAAATATAACGGTCACATTCACTGCAAGATGTGGTGTGAGAAGAAGAAAAAGAAGTGGAAGAAGAAGAAGAAGAAGAAGAAGAAAGAAGAAGAAGAAGAAGAAGAAGAGATGAGAAGAATGAGAAGAAGAAGAAGAAGAAGAAGAAGAGACGATGAAGATGAAGAAGAAGAAGAAGAAGAAGAAGCAGAAGAGAAGAAGAAGAAGAAGAGGAAGGAGAAAAAAAGAAGAAGAAGAGAAGATGAGAAGAAGAAGAAGAAGAAGAGAAGGAAAGAAGAAGAAGAAGAGAGAGAAGAAGAAGAAGAAAGAAAGAAGAAGAAGAAGAAGAAGAAGAAGAAGAGAAGAAGAAGAAGAGAGAAGAAGAAGAGAAGAAGAAGAGAGAAGAAGAGAAGAAAAGAGAAGAAGAAGAAGAAGAAGAAGAAGAAGAAGAAGAAGAAGAGAGAAGAAGAAGAAGAAGAAGAAGAAGAAGAAGAAGAAGAGAGAAGAGAAGAAGAAGAAGAAGAGGAAGAAGAAGGAAGAGAAGAAGAAGAAGAAGAGAAGAAGAAGAGAGAAGAAGAAGAAGAAGAAGAAGAAAGAAGAAGAAGAAGAAGAAGAAGAAGAGAAGAAGAAGAAGA
>JAPXFY010000032.1:15299349-15314349 GCA_030674185.1 Monoplex corrugatus
TTTCTTCTTTCTCTCTTTCTTTCTTCCTCACCCCCTATATACCAAGCAAAGACAGATCAGAGTAATCTGCTTTTCTTTTTTCTTTCTTTCTTTCTTAACTCCCACCCCCACCCCACCACCTTTTTTTTAATTCTATTATTTTCTTCCTCAGACATAAAATCATTAATAAATCAGCACTTTCGTCATCTTGAGACATCACTCCACATTTCCCCCCCCCCCCCCCCCAGCTCAATTTAGTTTGAAAAGGAAGATAAATCTTTAATCTTACCGAGCCTATTACTTCCCCTTCTCATTTTCCAATTTTGTGGATAAGGACAGCGCGGCAGACTGAAGCCTATTAGAACAGTGAAGAGAGATCCTTTATAAGTCAGCACAATTGTCCTCTCAGACTCCATCTCACCGCGTTCCCTATCTCGCAGCGAAAGACAGGGAAAGAAGACAGAAGGAATTCTTGATAAGAAAGATAAATGTCTTCGGGTCCCTAAGTGAATGGTTGTCCTTACGCGGATACAGACACAACAACAAGATCAAATTCTTTCAGACGGTGATTATTATTTCGTTACGGAATTCCGAACGTAGAGAATTTTCATCTGTGATGACCTTTTCTTTCTAATAATATTCAACGTGACTTTAATTATAATGATTATAATTTTGTTAAGGAATTTTCGTGCGTACACAGTTTTCATCTGTGATCATCTTTTCTTTCTGATAATATTCAATGCCACTTTAATTATATAATGATTATAATTTTGTTAAGGAATTTCGTGCGTACACAGTGTTCATCTGTGATTATCTTTTCTTTCTGATAATACTCAACGCTACTTTAATTATAATGATTATAATTTTGTTAAGGAATTTTGTGCGTAACAGTTTTCATCTGTGATGACCTTTTCTTTCTAATAATATTCAATGCCACTTTAATTATAATGATTATAATTTTGTTAAGGAATTTCGTGCGTACACAGTTTTCATCTGTGATCACCTTTTCTTTCTAATAATATTCAATGCCACTTTAATTATAATGATTATAATTTTGTTAAGGAATTTCGTGCGTACACAGTTTTCATCTGTGATCACCTTTTCTTTCTGATAATATTCAACGCCACTTTAATTATAATGATTATAATTTTGTTAAGGAATTTCGTGCGTACACAGTTTTCATCTGTGATCACCTTTCTTTCTAATAATATTCAATGCCACTTTAATTATAATGATTATAATTTTGTTAAGGAATTTCGTGCGTACACAGTTTTCATCTGTGATCACCTTTCTTTCTAATAATATCAATGCCACTTTAATTATAATGATTATAATTTTGTTAAGAATTTCGTGCGTACACAGTTTTCATCTGTGATCACCTTTCTTTCTAATAATATTCAATGCCACTTTAATTATAATGATTATAATTTTGTTAAGGAATTTCGTGCGTACACAGTTTTCATCTGTGATCACCTTTTCTTTCTGATAATATTCAACGCCACTTTAATGGATATAGAAGTTGAGTCCATTTTTTATTCACAATGCTGTGACGATCGTAACGACAATAGAGATTACAACCATGGTGCTACGGAGGTTCATTCTCGGATGGAAACTGCGTGACAGGGCTGTTTGGTTGGTTTGGTTCAGTTTTGACGTCGACACCCACTTCAAGTGATATGGCCGACGAAAATAACCATCCCAGGGAAGTGGGGGAAGAGGGGACTTATTTAATCCTATACTGACTCCACCAGAACAACAATAATGTTAACATGGGACAGTGAGAAGGCCAGTTTTAATATAGCGCACCCCCGGGATTCGAACCCACAACCGTTAGAATATGAATCCGACAGCTCGACAGGGCTGTACAGTACGTTTCCTTTTATAATATAAGGTAAGCGTCAAAAAGGCCCCAGAGATAAACACACCTGCGAGGGTGGTCAGGAAACTTGAGCAAAACCTTATAACGACACTTCTCTGAAGTGAAGGTGACTCGACTGGGGGGGGGGGGGGGGGGTCCCAGTCTTCCCAACGAACCAGTTAGCACACTGAACTTTGGTAAAAGCTGGTTAGGAAAAAAAAAAATCCCACAATGATTTTGATAGGGTTGCTGTGATTCGAACCTAAAACCTTGTAGTGATTCGAACACACAACCCTCCATTCTTTAGTCTGTTAAGCTAATCATTGTGTTATGGCAAATGGTAGTGAATATAATTATATAATGTTCATTGGTAGTGAATATAATTATAGAACGTTCATTGGTTGTGAATATAATTATAGAATGTTCATTGATAGTAAATATAATTATATAACGTTCATTGGTAGTGAATATAATTATATAATGTTCATTGGTAGTGAATATAATTATATAATGTTCATTGGTAGTAAATATAATTACATAACGTTCATTGGTAGTGAATATAATTATATAATGTTCATTGGTAGTGAATATAATTATAGAATGTTCATTGGTAGTGAATATAATTATATAACGTTCATTGATAGTGATATAAAAATATAACGTTCATTGGTAGTGAATATAATTATATAACGTTCGTTGGTAGTGAATATAATTATATAACGTTCATTGGTAGTGAATATAATTATATAACGTTTATTGGTAGTAAATATAATTAGAGAATGTTCATTGGTAGTGAATATAATTATATAACGTTCATTGGTAGTGAATATAATTATATAATGTTAATTGGTAGTGAATACAATTATATAACGTTCATTGGTAGTGAATATAATTAGAAAATGTTCATTGGTAGTGAATACAATTATATAACGTTCATTGGTAGTGAATATAATTATATAACGTTCATTGGTAGTGAATATAATTATATAACGTTCGTTGGTAATGAATATAATTACATAACGTTCATTGGTAGTGAATATAATTATATAACGTTCATTGGTACTAAATATAATTATATAACGTTCATTGGCAGTGAATATAATTACATAACGTTCATTGGTAGTAAATATAATTATATAACGTTCATTGGTAGTGAATATAATTACATAACGTTCATTGGTAGTGAATATAATTATAGAATGTTCATTGGTAGTGAATATAATTATAGAATGTTCATTGGTAGTAAATATAATTACATAATGTTCATTGGTAGTGAATATAATTACATAATGTTCATTGGTAGTGAATATAATCATATAATGTTCATTGGTAGTGAATATAATTATATAACATTCATTGGTAGTAAATATAATTATATAACGTTCATTGGTAGTAAATATAATTATAGAATGTTCATTGGTAGTGACTATAATTATAGAATGTTCATTGGTAGTGAATATAATTACATAACGTTCATTGGTAGTAAATATAATTATAGAATGTTCATTGGTAGTGACTATAATTATAGAATGTTCATTGGTAGTGACTATAATTATAGAATGTTCATTGGTTTTATTCATTCGGCATAACTCTTTGACTAAGGAACAGACATCAGACAGGGGGGATACTAAAGTAACTGACCTGCACATGTTCAATCAAGACAAAAACAATACTACACACCACCAAAACAGCGCAAGGGATCCACTTTGTTGGGTGACCTCATGGCAACTTGAAAGATTAACAGCTCTTTAAAGACTCCTGGCACTGACGTCGATATAGAAAAAAATCACAATTTTGAAAAAAAAAAAAAAAAAAAAAAAAGCAAACCCTGAAACTAAATTCCTGTCATATTTTTTTCCACAAGTAAGAACTTTTCTGAGTGGCCCATTAAGCTGGCTGACTATCTTGCATTGGTCAACTGCAAGAGGTGACCAGAAACAAACAAACAAACAAACAAACTGCTAGCCTAATTTGTCGCTACACTTTTCTCGTCTCTAACGCAACGAAGTGTTGTGACGAAAAACCCACAAAAAGCAATGAAAGCAAACACCGCAGTAGGCGACGAAAGACAACAAGAAACAAAAAAACGATTTTCACCCCAATCATCATCATCATCATCATCATCATCATCATCATCATCATCGTCATCATCATCATCATCATCATCATCGTCATCATCATCATCATGTGCCCTGCTGTATGGTGTTGGCGATCATGGCCCTCCATATGTATCTGTCCCTTGTTGCCGCAAGCACATGTTCCACCCTCTCTGTCCTCAGCCACCCTGCAAGTCCGTCCAATATTTTCTCCCTGGGTCTACCTGGTGTTCTTTTTCCCTCCAGCTTTCCTGTTGTGACCAGGTGCTTTAATTCCCCTTTCCTCATAAAATGGCCTATAAATGTTGCCTGTCTTTTCCTAATCTTCCTTATGAATGATCTTCTTGTGTATACCTCCATCAAGACTGTCTCTTTTGTTTCCTTTGCTGTCCATGGAACTCTCAACATTCTTCTTAGAAACCACTATTTCGGTTGCCTCAATCTTGTTCTGGCTTTGCGTGTTGACTGTCCACGCCTCACAACCGTAAAACATTATCGATTCTATATAACATTCAAGTACTCTCTTCCTGAGGTTAATTGGTAGGAATTTGTTGGTAAGAACGCTTTTGATCTTATTATTGAATGCTGTTTTGGCTTCGTCGATTCTGCTGGCTATTTCTGATATGCGTCTGCAGTCCGGTGAGAAGATCGTTCCCAGATATCTAAACTTATCAACCTACGGACAGGTATTCACATAGGGACCCGGCACACACGCTGTCAGCCTGTCTCCCCTCCCCAGCCAGTCATCATAGTTGTGTTGTCACAACAGTCAGGGGAAGCGGGGGCTCAGACAGGGATCTTTCAAATGACACACAGGGTCCAGGATCCCGGCCCGGATCCTGGGATCGCTATTGACAATCAGTCCACGTGGCACACATCTCTCCTGGCATCAGACAGCAGCAATAACAGTATTACGCTCACGCGCGGGCGGTCACAGGTCAAAAATGTTCCCCGCTTCAGATGGACCCCGGACAAATTTTGTGTGTGGCGTACATCATCATAACGCGGTTGCGTACCACTTTTGGCTGTTCTGGAACGGTTCTGGACTGGTTTACCTCCTATTTGACTGGCCGTACCCAGTCGGTTGTCATTGGCCACAAATCAAATCCATCTGTGCTGAAATGTGGTGTCCCACAAGGTTCTGTCTTGGGACCTGTCCTGTTCACTATGTATACACAACCTCTCAGCGCTATCATTCATCAGTCAGGTTACTCATACCACTTCTTTGCGGATGACTCACAGCTGCATAGCTCCTCTGCCCCATCAGATTTTGACGCTCTTGCGTGCAGTCTGAGAGATTGTAAAGCGCTGGTGAGCATGTTTTTATATGGAATATGCGCTATACAAATAAACATTATTATATTATTATATTATTACACATAACAATGCATTCGCGCAAGCAATCTCAGGATTCCGCCCAATTTATAATAATATTAATAAATAGCTTTTGTGTAGCGCTACTCTCAGTTCCACTCTCTGCGCTGTAACATCAATAATCTCATTCACAAACCAGCAACATCATTTTTCAATCACACACACACACACACACACCACACACACACACACACACACACACACACACACACACACACACACACACACAAACACACACACACACACACACACACACACACACACACACACACACACACACACACACACACACACACACACCACACACAAAGAAGGGAGATACTTAAGAAAATGCCTGCAGAAACAAATGTGTTGTGAGTTTTCTTTTGAAAGCTTGAAGGGTTGGAACATCTCTTAGACTGGTCGGCGACTCATTCCATGCAGACGACGTGGTGTATCCAGGAGTTTTAAAAAAAATCAAACCTGAATACAAATGTAAACATAATTAAAGACGTTTGACCCCTTCCATTCTCTAAACCCAACCCTACGCCACTCCCCATTAAGACACCAGAAGTTGTCTTTGCTCACTCACAAGGTTGGTTCAAAGGTAAGTTGTCCAAAAGGTATACTGTTGGCTTCTGTCCTGAGCAATGAGTTCCAGCTTGTTCGGTTTACAGCCTATCTGTATTCTGTCCACCATTTTCAGGGATCTTCCCACTCTCAAGAAAGTTTCAGTGGTACACCATGCGCATATGGATGTCTCTGTCACGTGAACCCTTCACGTTCAAGGGCATTGGTCCTAATTCAACACTCATTATAAGTGTCGTCATCATCATCATCATCATCATCGTCATCATCATCATCATAACGTGTACGATTTAAAACCAGGCCGACTGTGTTTGGAGTTTGTTCTAAAGGGATTCATCACACTCAAGAAGTCCATACGCGCTGCACCCGAATCTTGTAGCAATCATCTCGCAGACTCCCTATCATCATCATCATCAGGTGCCTTGCCGCATGGCGTTGGCGATTATGGACTTCCATCTGTCTCTATCTCTTGTTGCCTCAAGCATCTCTTCCACCCTCCCTGTCTTCAGCCACTTGAATATTTAGGCCACTGATGTTGGTTCTATTCTCGATGTATGAGATTGGAAGTCTGCCTTTCTTCCTTTTAGCCATTGTTTTTCCTTGAAAGATGGTTGCCATGAGGTCTGTGTTCTTGCTACGTGACACATGGCCAATGAATTTTAAGTCTTCTCTTGTTGATATTTGCTAGTAGTTTTCTGGTGGTATCAAGTTCTTCCAGGAGACTTTCATTAGTTCTTCTATCTGTTCTTTTGACACGTAGCAGTCTCTGATAAAACCACATCTCTGCTGCCTCAATTCTTTTGCAATCAGCTTTTCTGAGAGTCCAACGTGATATACGAAATTAAAAATGTACCGGGGACGAAACCGACGAGGGGTTCCCATCTACCATGTCACACACTCTGGTTGCCGCACGAGGAGTTTGACCTTGGCGACCTTGTGATATTGTCGAACTTCTTTCATCTGCATGCGCACGTGCTGAGCATAATTATGACCATATTTGGTCAATCTCTTTGAGCCTGGAGTGTTTCGGTTCAATCCTCTTTCAGAATCCAAAACAGAGGACGAGGTTCTTGGGAATGGGGCTTGTGCTGTGTCTGTGTTCTGTCTTGTCTTACACACACACACACACACACACACACACACACACACACACACACACACACACACACACACATACACACACAGACACACACACACACAGAGACACACACACACACACACAGACACACACACACACACAGAGACACACACACACACAGAGACACACACACAGACACAGACACACAGACACAGACACACACACACAGACACACACACATACACACACAGACACACACGCGCGCGCGCGCGCCCACGCACACAACAACAACAACAAATCTTGTTTAGGACAATACTCTTTCTTTGCTTTCTTTTACAAAAATAGTTTCTGTCCTTTCTTATTTTAACACACACACACACACACACACACACACACACACACACACACACACACACACACACACACACACACACACACACACACACACACACACACACACCTCTCTGAGACTTTAATTCCCACTCCCCATTTTGGGAAAAGAACTGTTCTACTGTTACAAGCAATCGTTTGGTAGAAAATATCGTTGATAGTTCGCTTTACCTTCTAAATGATGGTAGTGTCACTAGGATCCCTGATGTCTCCAAACACAGGGCGACAGCCATCGATTTGTCTCTGATATCACCAGAATTAGCACCATCCTGTACCTGGGAAACTCACAGAGACACTTTGGGAAGCGATCATCTACCTATCATCATAACCATAACTGACAAAAACATCAGGATGAAAGACAGCTCTCCTGATATTATTCCAAAATATAATTACAAGCGTGCAGACTGGTCCTTATTTCGAACTACTCTTGCTAATCAGGATTACAGACATTATGAAAGTGAAAATGTAGACATTATGTTTTCTAAATTCCAAGAGTCAATTCTAGCCGCTGCAGACATATCAATTCCGAAACTCAAAACTTCTAGATCGAATAATCGATTGGGTAATGTTTGGTGGACAGAGGCATGTGAGAAAGCAGTTCAATATAAAAGGGAGAAATTCAAAATCTACATCAAAAGCCGGAAACCTGAAGATCATGTGGAAATGAAAAAAGCTAACATCCAATGTAACAAAACCATCGCTGAAGCAAAGAAAGATTATTGGGCATCATTCTGCACAAAACAAATTTCAGATTTCAAAGATTTTCATAAAGTCTGGACGAAAATGAATCAAATGAAGAATGGAACCAACCTACAAAGGTGTCCGATAATAATAGAAACATGTAACACATTTCCTTCAGACATGGACAAAGCAGAAACTTTTGTGGAATTATTTGCTAAAAACAGTAAAGTTGAAGGTTTATCTTCAGACTGCAAACATCACAGAGAAATGGAAGATAACAACCCAATCTACACTGATCCAATACCTCAGAATGATCTCTGGTTTAATTCTCCAATCACCTTAGAAGAGCTAAAAAACACAATACTGTCTCTACACAACAAAACGAGTTCGGTAGGTGTTGATGCAGTTTCGACTGAAATGATTAAACATCTCCCTGAAAACTATCTTATTTTCCTACACAAAATTCTGCAGAAATGCTGGGTTAACGGAACTGTACCACAAATCTGGCAAAAGTCTATAGTTATACCGATATTAAAAGCAGGAAAATCGAAAACTGATAAAAACAGTTACAGACCCATTGCTTTGACGTCCCACACGAGCAAACTAATGGAAAGATTGATCTTAAACAGACTTTTACACTACTGTGATAAAAATAATGTTATTCCGGTAAACCAGGCGGGTTTTAGAAAAGGGAGATCTGCAGTTGAACACCTGGTTAAACTTACAACTCAGATCAAACAACAGTTTGCCCGCAGAAAAAGTGTTTTAGCTACTTTCTTTGATGTAAAAAAAGCTTACGATCAAGTTTGGCATAAACGTCTATTGTTCAAGCTAAAATCTGTTGGTTTATCTGGTAATATGTACAATTACATTAAATCTTTTTTAGCTAATAGAACAATACGGGCTAGAGTGGGAGCTAGTTATTCTACTTCACGATGCCTTGACATGGGGATTCCACAAGGTTCAGTGATAGCACCTATTTTGTTTAATATCCTTATACAGGATCTTCCTAAAGCTCTTTCAAATCGTGTTGTTTTAGTACAGTATGCTGATGATATATGTACTTGGATGAATATCACTTTAAAAAAGACAACTCCACAGAGAACACGGAATTACATCAGGAAGTTGTATCAAATTGATCTTGATAACCTTGGAAACTATATGTTAGAAAATGGTCTGTCATTGTCGGCAGAAAAAACTAACATGATGCTGTTTGATCCTGGTGGTAACTCAAATAACTTACCTACTTTCAAATTGCTTGGTGAAGTGTTAAATTACAAACAGGTCGTAAAATTTCTGGGAGTTTACATCACGTCGAAATTAAGCTGGAATATCCATTTTGATTATATTTTAACAAAAGCACGAAAAACCTTAAATTTTCTAAAGATAATAAGCAAATTACCCTGGGGAATGGATACAAATATACTGATTCATCTGGCAACAGCGCTGGTCAGGTCTAAATTATCCTACGCGCAAGAAATTTTTTTCAATGCACCTAAATATTTACTAAAAAAGATTCAGAACTTGGACTGCAAAAGTCTTAAAATTGCACTAGGTGTACCAACTCATGCTTCTACTCTGGTAACGTACAAAGCTGCTGGAATTCTACCTCTAAACAACCATCGTGAGCTAGCTACAGCAAAGTTTGCAATTAGAACTACTTCACAAGCGAATAATTTTGTGAGCAAAGAAATTAAAATCAGGTCTGATATTGACTTTCCAAAACGAGCAAAAAACATTTCATCACAAATTACAACCGCAACTTACATATCTGACCTGATCAAACAATCCAGCATAACTATGGATGAAATAGCCAAAAAACCAATGTTAACGCCTATCCCTACATGGGAAATGCTAAAGGCCACGTTTGATCTCGATTATGCAGACGTTAAAAAAGATGATAATGTCAACATTACGCTATCCACAGTTTGTGAACACATCGATGAAAAGTACCGTACCCACCTCCACATTTTTACCGATGGGTCAGTCTTAGCAAATCAGAGCGCTGGAGCAGCGTTTTATGTTCCAGAATTTAACATTAAAAAGTCTTTTTTCATTGGGACAAATGTATCTATATATACAGCAGAACTGGTCGCTGTTGTTCAAGCGTTGCATTATTTAATAAGCCTTCGGCCTGTGTCTTTCAAAGTAGTTCTCTTTGTTGATTCAAAATCTGTATTATATGCCTTACAGTCTTTTGATACAGACACAAGACCTGATTTAATAATTGAGGCAAATCATCTAATACACTGTTTAAAGATAAATGGCTCGGAAATCAGTTTATGCTGGGTGCCTTCTCACGTTGGTCTTCAAGGCAACAACGTAGTTGACAGAGCAGCTAAATCCGGTGCACTCAATTCTGAAAATTCCATAGAATTACATGTTAACACCTCGGTAAATGAAGCTTACAACTCGCTAGAATTAGCATCATGGATTCGATTTCATGAACATTTAAATGAAAAATTTGTGTCCCAAAAAAGAATCAAACTTTCAGTTCAAAATATCTGTAAAAAAATTCAGTATTCTTCGTTATATCATTTGAGATCAATTGTTACCACATATTTTCGTATTCAAATGAACGCTTTGAAAACTAAATATTGTAAAAACGTTTTATGTATTTGCGGTGAACAATTCACATTGTATCACTGTTTGTTTTACTGCAGAAAGCTTCGTTATTTCTTACCAAAGATGTTTACACAAGGAAACTATCTTGAAAAGCATTTTAAAGAAGTAATATCAGATCAAGTTCTGTTAGTTAAAATTTCAGAATCATTGGTTCACAGTCCTGTTAATGCGTTACTTTAAGGTTATTATTTTAATTATTATTATTTTATTTTGTTTTGTTTCGTTTTTTATGACGATGTTTTCTTTTACATTTAATGTTAGCGTTGTTCTAGTTTCATTTCTCTGTTCATCCATATCCTTTTTCTAAAAACCTTGCCGATTCCTTTTAATTTTTTTTTCCCCCCGTCTCTTACTCTGTTCCCCTCTGTCCCCTCTCCCCTCCCCCCCTCCCCCCCCCCCAAAAAAAAAAAAAAAAAAAAAAAAAATCATCCTCCATGCCATTTTTACCCGTCTAATATCACTTATAGTGAAAAGACGTTAAATCAAGGAACGAACGAAAACACCTCTCTGTCTCTAGGACGATAATCTTTCTTGGCTTTCTTTTACAAAAAAAAAAAAAAAAAAAAAAAAAAAAAAAAAAAATCTGTCCTTCCTTAATCTAACACACTCATCCACCTCCACCCCGACACATGCAACATAACACACACTCACACATACGCGTAACACAAAACTAATATCACTTATAGTGAAAAGACGTTAAATCAAAGAACGAACGAAAACTACTATTACTACTACTACTACTACTACTATTACTACCACTACTACTACCAAAACAAAAGCAAAACCAACTATGCAAAGCCAAAACAGCACAACACAGAAGTGGATAATAAGAATAACCCAGTCTTCTACCACTAACATCACCACAAATACTGCTGCTGCTGATACTACTGCTACTACTAAACCCACTACTGCTACTACCACTTCTACTAACATCTCCTCCTTCTCTTACCACCACCACGAAGACGACCTATTCATAGGCACTCATACATCAACGGAGACATAAATAATATTTTCTGAGTGTAAACCAAATACTCAATCATGCCAGGACACGACACGACAGACAAATCAGGATGGAATGATTCACCGACTTGACTAGAGGGACACGAATGGTCGGGCATTAATGCATGAGATCATTCGGCGTTAAGTCATGTTATTCCTTACAAGTACCTGACCAACGAGGCAGTAAATGTACGCTGTAGGAAGAATATGTGTGTTTGTGTTTGTGTCTGGGTGTGAGTGAGTGATTGACTGATTGAGGTAGACAGGAGAAGTCTTTTTTTTTCTCTTCCTTTCTTTTTTTTATTTCAATTATCAAAACGCTAGCGATCAAACAGCAAAATGTACGTGTTGTTGGAAGAATCACAAAGAAACACACACACACACACACAAAGAAACACACACACACACACACACACACACACACACACACACACACACACACACACACACACACACACACACACACACATACACACAGGAAAATTATTCTGAAACTCATTTTAAAGAAGTAACTTCCGATCAATTTTTGTCAGTTAAAATTTCAGAATCGTTGGTTCACAGTCCTGTTAATGCATTACTTTAAGTTTATGAAGTTTGCACTTTAGAGTTAAAATTTCCATACACATTGTTGATGTTAAATGTTAGTGTTAAGTTCTTGTTCCACTTTTCTATTTTCCCACCTACTTATGTCTATAACTCTGTCTCCTCTATGCCCCAAAACCAACCCGCCCATTTCTCATCTCACTTTTTTTTTTTCGTCTAATATCACTCATAGTGAAAAGACGTTAAATCAAAGAACGAACGAACACACACACACACACACAGGCCTATCAATTAACACCAGGAAGAGAGTTCTTGAATATCATATAGAACCGATAACGTTATACGGTTGTGAGGCGTGGACAGTCAACAAGCAAAGCCAGAACAAGATTGAGGCAGCCGAGACGTGGTTTCTGAGAAGAATGTTGAGAGTTCCATGGAGAGCGAAGAAAAGAAAACAAACGAGACAGTCTCGATAGAGGCAGACACAAAATAATTCCTAAAGAAGATTAGGAAAAGACAGGCAACATTTATAGGCCATTTTATGAGGAAAGGGGAATTAGAGTACCTGGTCACAACGGGAAAGCTAGAGGGAAAGCGAGTACCAGGTAGAAAATACTGGACGGGCTTGCAGAGTGGCTGAGGACAGAGAGGGTGGAAGATGTGCTTGCAACAACAAGGGATGGATACATATGGAGGACCATGATCGCCAACGCCATGCGGTAGGGCACCTGATGATGATGATGACACATACAGGGGAGAAGTGGAACAGTGATCACAGCAGAAAATACAGTTTTTGGAATAATCACAGAGACACTCTCTCGCAGGGTGGAGTGGGGACAGTTGGGGGGTGGTGGTGGGGTGGAGGGTGGAGGGAGGAAGAGAGAACAGGGGGTAAGGAGAGAATCATAATTCTGTTATTGATCAAAACACTTCACTATCAAAACAGGAAATGTACGCTGTAGGAAGAATCAGAGAGAGAAGGGGGGAATGAGGAGGGGAGGAGGATTAAAGAGAGAGAGAAAAAAATACAGACAGAAAGATAGATAGACTTAGAGAGAGAGAGCAGAGAGAGAGAGAGAAAAGGACGAGAAGAGGAAAAAGAAGCAGAGAACAGAGAGGACAGAGAACAGAGAATCTTGAAGAGAGTAGAGGGAGACGAGATGGAGAGGGAGGGGATGGAGGGAGAGGAGGAGAGAGAGAGGGAGAGAGAGAAAACGAGAGAGAAAAAGAGAAGAAAAGAGGAGAGACAGAGAGAAGGAAAGAGGGAGAGATAGAGAGACAAGAGACAAAAGAGAGAAATAATCAATTGGAGACAGACAGAGAAGAGAAGAGACGAAAGACAGAAAAAGAGAAAGAGAAGAGAAGGCACGGACAGAGAGAGAGAGAAGAGAGAAGAGAGGAAAGAAAGAGAAGAGAAAGAGAGAGAGAGACAGAGAGAGAGACAGAGAGGAGAGAAGAGAGAGAGAGGAGAAGAAGAGAGAGAAAGAGAGAAAGGAGAGAGAAAGGGGGAAGAGAGAAGAGAAAGAAAGAAAGAAAGAAAGAAAGAAGAGAGAGAGAGAGAGAGAAAAATCACATGGAGAAGAGAGAGCAGGAGATAGAGACGAACAGACAGAAAATGAGAAAGAGACAGAGACAATGGCACGGACAGAGCAGATAGATAGATAGATAGAGAGAGAGACAAAGAGAGAGAGAGACAGAGAGAGAGACAAAGAGAGAGACAGAGAGAGAAATTCAGAGAGAGAAAGAGAGAAAGCGAGAGAGAGAGAGAGGAGAGAGAGAGAGAGAGGCAGAGAGAAGAAAGAAAGATAGAGAGAGAAAGACAGAGAGAGAGAGAGAGGCAGAGAGAAAGAAAGACAGAGAGAGAGAGAGAGAAAGAGAGAGAGAATAAAGAGAGAGAGAAAGAGAGAGAAAGAGAGAGAGAGAGAAAGAAAGAAAGACAGAGAGAGAGAAAGAGAGAGAGATAAAGACAGAGAGAGAGAGAGGCAGAGAGAAAAGAAAGAAAGAGAGAGAGAAAGAGAGAGAGGAAAGACACAGAGAGGAAGAGGAAGAGGAAAGACACACAGAGAGAGAGAGAGAGAGAGAGATCAGACAACCCCCCACAGGTAAAAATACTAGGAAGTAACAGAACTACCCTTATATCACCCCAGGCAACAATGGTCTCGTACCAATCTACCAAGCCTACGCCCACACCCACCCACCCACGCCCACGCGCACACACACACACACACACACACACACACACACACACACACACACACACGCACACACACACACACACCCACGCCACACACACACACAACCCCCCCCCCCCCGCAAACACACAAACACAACACAAATAAACACACACACACACAACCTCCACCCCCCCACCCCCGCCACACAAACACACACAAACACACACAGACAGACACACACACACACACATAAACACACATACACACACTCACAACCACACACACACACACATACACACACACATACACACACACACTCCACACACATCACACACACAACACCCCCCCCCCCCCAACACACACACAAACACAACACATAAAAACACACCACACAACTCCCCTCCCCCGCCACACACACACACACACACAACGCACACACACAGACAGACACACGCACACATAAGCACACACACACACACACAACACACACACACACACACACTCCACACACATCACACACACAACCTCCCCCCCCCCGCCACACACACACACACACCCCCCTCCCTCCCATAAACACAACACACACACCTCTTCCCCGCCACACATACACCCCCCTCCCCCCATAAACACAACACA
>JAPXFY010000032.1:15319349-15324349 GCA_030674185.1 Monoplex corrugatus
ATTTCCAATGACAAACAAGTACTACATACCAGCTGATTCCGTTTATAAGACTAAAAGTGATGAAACGACATTTTTTTTGCTTCCTAAAATAACGTTTGATAAACATGCTTACCTTAATCAGTGAACAGGCAACATTTATAGGCCATTTTATGAGGAAGGGGGATTTGGAGCACCTGGTCACAACGGGAAAGCTGGAGGGAAAGAGAGCACCGAGTAGACCCAGGGAGAAAATGCTGGACGGACTTGCAGAGTGGCTGGGGACGAGGGGGTGGGAGAGATGCTAGGGGCAACAAGAGATAGAGACGGATGGAAGTCCATGATCGCCAACGCCATGCGGCAGGGCACCTGATGATGATAAATCAGTGAACGCTAATATCCTGAGGCTTCAATGTGAGCCACTGGTATAAATAATACGTGTAATTTAATAATGTCAAGATTTGGAGATATCTCACGTTTAGTCCTTCTCTGCAGATTAAAATCTGGATTGTTCACTGTCCATGTTGATAATTCAATCATGTGAGAGGTATCAGCTTCATGTTTTATATAGGTCATGTCTTTCAAACACGAAGTTTAAGTTCCATCTGACACCTGTTTCAAGAATCTGCTGGCATAAAGGGTTTGTGCGGGTTGCAGATTGCAGGTCTCAACCACATCGTGTTTTTCCCTTTGATTTTTTGTTTTGCAGAGTTTGCGTTCTTTCCTAAGATTTAAATGTGTTTTCGATGTCATGTGCAAAATAAAATGTATCACTCTGTACTGTAAAGAAAACTTGCAAAGAAATCTTTAAAAAAAAACCGTTAAAAAACCTATCAAATAGCTAGATTCGTAGACAAACAGACAGACAGATAGAGAAGAGAAGAAGAGAGGGTGGTGTTGTGGAGGAGAGAGAGAGGAAAGAGAGATAGAGGAAGAGAGTGACAGAGAAAGGACAGAAAGAGAGGAAAGAGAGAGAAGAGATACAGATAGGGGGAGAGAGGTGTGAGAGAGAGAGAGAGAAAAAAGATATAGAAAAAGAGAAAGTGACAGAGAGAAGTGACACTGAAAAGAGAGAGAGAAGAGGGGGAGGGAGGAAGAGGGAGAAGAGAGAGAGAGAGTTAGAGATATGACAGAGAGAAGAGAGGAAGAGAGTTAGAGAGAGAAGAGGAAGAGAGAGTTAGAGGAAGGAGGGAGGGAGAGGGAGTTTGGCAGATCTAGAAAAAAAAAGAAATCAGATAGGCTTATTAGACACATAGAAAGTTCCAGAGAGTAAGAACTGAAGAAAATGAAATCTCTGTCTAACCCTCAGGCATCCCTGGTCTGGTACCTAGATACGTCCATAACACACGCATGCACGCACACACACAGACACATACACACACACACACACACACACACACACACACGCACACACACACTTACACACACACAAACCGAGACACAGATAGACAGACATATACCCACACAGACACCCACAACAGACACCCAAACACAGACACACACACACACTCACACACACACACACATATAACCCCAGAGAGGGGAGAGAGAGAGAGAGAGAGAGAGAGAGAGAGAGAGAGGAGAGAGAGAGAGAGAGAGAGAGAGGAGAGAGAGAAACACAGACACAGACACAACACACACACACACACACACACACACACACACACACACACACATCCACACACACATCTACAAATAGACAGACACACACACAGACACATACATACACAGACACACATAGAGATACAAACACACAGAGACACACAGAGACATAAACACAGACACATACATACACAGACACACACACACACACACACAAACACACAGAGACACAGAGACATAAACACAGACACGCACACACACAAACCACATACACGAACACACAAACCACACACACAAACACACACAGACACAACACACACACAGACACACACACACAAACACACAACAGACACACAAACACTCACACACACACACACATATAACCCCCCCCCCCCCCACACACACAAACACGCACAGATCAATCAATACAGGTACTGTCTGCAGGACTTCACAGGCAATTTCATGTCTAGGGGGCTCAAGAGGAAATCTGGTAGGACTGAAAAGTCTGAGTAAGTGAGTTCGACACTGCTACCCTACAAGACAGGACCCCTGCCAGATTGTCTCCCCTGATTGCAGGGTGAGGATCTTCGTCACTGATGGAATGACGATGAGAAAGAACATGGCGGAGTGGATGTGGGTGTGGGGGGTGGGAGGTGGGGATAATGGTTTGCCGATTTCTGGTGTAGCCATAGTTAGCAAGTATGGAGTTGTAAATTTCTTGGAACTTTCAATTTCTGGTGTGACTGCAGTTAAAAACAAAACAAAACAACACAAAACAAAACAGAACAAGACAATAGAGAGAGAGAGAGAGGGGGGTGGAGAGAGGGAGAGAGAGAGAGAGGGGGGTGGAGAGAGGGAGAGAGAGAGAGGAGAGAGAGGGGAGAGAGAGAGAGAGAGAGCGAGTTTGACAGATGTAGAAAAAGACACCAGACTGACTCAGACACAGAGAAAGTTCCAGAGACTAAGAACTGTCTAACCCTGAGGCATCCGTGGTCTGGTACCTACAAACATTCAAACGCGCACACACACACACACACACACACACACACACACACACACACACACACACACACACACACACACACACACATATATATATATATATATATATATATATATATATATATATATATAGACAACAGACAATGTATTCAGTGAAAACATTCTAATCATTAACAGTCATAATCTGGGCACATTTTCATAAGACATTCAGTGTTGTCAAGCTCGACAAACAAGCATTTTCTGTGATGATAACAATGTACCCCCCCCCCCCCCCAAAAAAATTTCTTTGCAAATTTGTGGATATTTGACAGACTATAAACAAGCAGATCTACGATGATCAGAAATAATCAGTGGAGGAAGGCGATTGGGGGGGGGGGGGCGGGGGGGGGTAGGGGCGAAGGGGGAAGACTCCTTACACAACACCTTATCCCACGAGAACTTTAATCGCTTCACAAAAAGCGTTAGTGGCAGATGCAGACAAATAAATCAGACGGGGTTAGAAAAATTCTCAACACTCTCAGTCACGGACTGATGAAAACAAGACGGGAAGCTAGCCTAACACAAAGGCGTATTAATTTAATTCTGCAGCCACGTTACAGGAAAACGAGAAGAAAAAAAAATGAAGACTGCCCACCAACAAAAACCATGTATAGATGGGCTGTTGGCGTCTCCTATATTAATAACTTTTGCATCTCTATAACACGGCAATATTGTTTCGTTCAGACACGATAAAAGAGAATGACAGAGTGCAAGCAACTTTACTGAGTAGTTTATGTGCAAAATAAAATAAAATAAAATAAAATAAAATAAAATAAAATAAAATAAAATAATTGAATATATGAAATAAAAATTAAATAAAGTAAAATAAAATAAGTCATGGTGATCAGTAAAAAACATGAAATCCCCTCCTGCAAAATAACAGCAAATGGCACAACCTTGACACAGGTTAATAAGTTCAAATACCTGGGAACGGTCATTTCATCAGACGGCAGATGCACATCGGAAATAGCCGGCAGAATCGGCCAAGCCAAAACAGCATTCAAGAAGATGACAAGCATTCTTACCAACAAATGCCTATCAATTAACATCAGAAAGAGAGTCCTTGAATGTTATATAGAACCAATACTGTTGTACTGATGCGAGGCGTGGACAGTCAGCAAGCAAAGCCAGAGCAGGATTGAGGCAGCCGAGATGTGGTTTCTAAGAAGAATGTTGAGAGTACCATGGACAGCAAAGAAAACAAACGAGACAGTCTTGATGGAGGCAGACACAAGTAGATCACTCATAAGGAAGATTAGGAAAAGACAAGCAACATTTCTAGGCCATTTTATGAGGAAGGGGGATTTGGAGCACCTGGTCACAACGGGAGAGCTGGAGGGAAAGAGAGCACCGGGTAGACCCAGGGAGAGAATGCTGGACGGACTTGCAGAGTAGCTGAGGATGAGAGGGTGGGGGAGATGCTGGGGGCAACGAGAGATAGAGATGGTTGGAAATCCATGATCGCCAACGCCATGCGGCAGGGCACCTGATGATGATGATGAAAATAAAATAACATAAAATAACATAAAACAATATAAAAAGCGAAGGAAATAACTCAATAGCGTTTTAAAAAAGCAGGATATTACTCGATAGCAGTAAACGTTGAATGATGACTTCAGTCCTTCAACTCTGACATAGTTTTCGGTCACTACATGATACTATAACAGTCATGGGATGCAAAACGAAGGCGGAAAATGAACGGCAATGGGATTATACCAGAGCGTATCTTTCGGCAAACTGAAACTGAACCAGAGAGTAAACGCCAAACACGTTATGTTACCGTTACTGTCGTTTAAACCTCAGCCGACTGCGTAGAGCCACATCAGGGCTATAACTGCTTCAAAACGAAAAAAATAACCAAACCAAAATTAAGTAACATATTCAATACATTCGCGCACATAATCTAAGGCCATGCCCCTGCGTAGACCACTCCGTCCAATTTATCGCACAGGGGATTTAAAAAAACCTGAATACAAATTTAAGCATACCTACGGACACCAAAACAAAATTATTATGTAAAAACAGCATAAATTACCTCAAATTGCTTCCTCATATCTCATCTCCCTAGAGCCAAAAATGCACTTAATACATGTACCCAGTTATCAATCTAAGAAAAAATTACGCAAGACTTTATCAACACATACAGGACGAATGGACCAGCAAGGCAGAGAAAACGATAGGAAGAAATGACAGAAAGTAAAGGAACAAGGCAGAAACAAAGAGAGTGACAGAAAAGAGGACATTTCCAGCACAGAATTTCCAGAAGGTGGGGATATTATTTATAATGAAAGAGCCCCCGGCATCCCCACGGGGGTGGGGTGGGGGGTGGGGGGTGGGTCTCCAAACACATAAGTACCCACAAGACTACTAGTATCGACCAT
>JAPXFY010000032.1:15329349-15331849 GCA_030674185.1 Monoplex corrugatus
GTATGTATCCCCAAACGGCAGAGAAATCTTAGCTGACACATTTTCTTCACACACGGACAGACAAACACAGACATACAGGCAACTAGACATATATACAGACATTCTTCTGTGTCAGTATTGAATAACCTCTCTAGTGTTTTCGAAAGGGGGGTGGGTGGGGGTTGGGGGGGGGCGTGGAGACTACAAGCAAACGAAATTATTTCCTCCTGGAAGAAGCGGGGGTCTTCTTCGAATCAAAGACGTGGATACCAGACACGGAGACCAATCGATACAGGTCTTGTCTTGAGGGTTCAGGGACAAGTCCACTTATATGGGACAAACGCTCTGCCCATTGGGGAAATGTTCTTCTTCGCAAAGACTCGTATGTGCCAAACTTGCTTCAACATCACATGCGACTACATCTCAAACCGAACTGGCCGATGATGGTTGATATTTTCGATTACATCTTGCACATGCATATGTATGAACTATGACCTAATGAGAGAACGGAGTCACGTGATGGACAACCTAAAACTAATATCCACCACGTGCGTGGCATCATATCTCGATTGAGTACATATTTTCGTCTTATCTCCTCGTCAAGTCTGGAAGCGCAAACTTTCCCGCGTGATTGCGTCCGGTTTTATTCCGACGCTATTTTTTTTCGCACTATTTCTTCATCAGTTTTGTCGAAAGTGACGGTAAAGAAGAGGAGTTCAACTCGCCACTCTCAATCATGCGACTCTGTTCCTTCAGGTCACGGTTGATACATACGCATAAGCAAGATGTCTGCTGCATCAAGCAAACATTTTAATATCAACCAATCACTGGCCCTGGTTCGGTTTGAGATGGAGTCACATGTTTTAACATAAAGTGCGGGAAAAAGGTCACACTACGTCAAATTTGTCGGATTTAACTTTTTGCGTAACGTGATGCCAAAATGTGGTCATTATCACGTCATTTGTGACGAATGATTGGATGATGTCAATTTTCTCAAAGACTTTGACAGACAAGACTGAAGTTTGTTCTTCTAAAAGGCATTTGTCGTCTTGGTGAAGAGGGATGGTGTCTTGTCTCATTAACTGGCACATATTTCTCATCCTAACTGCCCCAAACTGCCTAAAACGCAATCACTTTTCCTCAATTCACGATTTTCTTCTCAAAATGATAATAAAATTAACTAGATCCAGGGAATTAAACCCATACTGAAAGTATTTATACATTTTCCCGTGTGTTTCAACAATTTTTTCTTTAATTTACAATGACGCTAAAAACAAAACAACTTCATGCCAAACTTACACCGTTCGATCAAAATATGATATAAAGATTTCTCAAGAAACTAAAGTGATATACCATCTCCTGAGAAAAGTTTATCCTGCTAATTAATGACACTATGGTCCACATTAAATATGCTTGAACAACTACGGAAGTACTATGGTCCACATTAAATATGCTTGAACAACTACGGAAGTACTATGGTCCACATTAAATATGCTTGAACAACTACGGAAGTACTATGGTCCACATTAAATATGCTTGAACAACAGAAGTACAATGGTGCACATTAAATATGCTTGAACAACTACAGAAGTACAATGGTCCACATTAAATATGCTTGAACAACTACGGAAGTACAATGGTCCACATTAAATATGCTTGAACAACTACGGAAGTACTATGGTGCACATTAAATATGCTTGAACAACTAAGGAAGTACAATGGTCCACATTAAATATGCTTGAACAACTACGGAAGTACTATGGTCCACATTAAATATGCTTGAACAACTAAGGAAGTACAATGGTCCACATTAAATATGCTTGAACAACTACGGAAGTGCAATGGTCCACATTAAATATGCTTGAACAACTAGGAAGTACAATGGTCCACATTAAATATGCTTGAACAACTACGGGAAGTACAATGGTCCACATTAAATATGCTTGAACAACTACGGAAGTACTATGGTCCACATTAAATATGCTTGAACAACTAAGGAAGTACAATGGTCCACATTAAATATGCTTGAACAACTACGGGAAGTACAATGGTGCCACATTAAATATGCTTGAACAACTACGGAAGTGCAATGGTCCACATTAAATATGCTTGAACAACTACAGAAGTACAATGGTCCACATTAAATATGCTTGAACAACTACGGAAGTACAATGGTCCACATTAAATATGCTTGAACAACTACGGGAAGTACAATGGTCCACATTAAATATGCTTGAACAACTACGGAAGTACAATGGTCCACATTAAATATGCTTGAACAACTACGGAAGTACAATGGTGCACATTAAATATGCTTGAACAACTAAGGAAGTACAATGGTCCACATTAAATATGCTTGAACAACTAAGGAAGTACAATGGTCCACATTAAATATGCTTGAACAACTACGGAAGTACAATGGTGCACATTAAATATGCTTGAACAACTACGGAAGCACAATGGTCCACATTAAATATGCTTGAACAACTACAGAAGTGCAATCGAAAATAACAACAAAGTA
>JAPXFY010000032.1:15336849-15339349 GCA_030674185.1 Monoplex corrugatus
ACGCAGCCACAAAGCATAAAGTGGTAAGCTCAGAATGTTCTACATGGGAGATAACTCCGTGACTCTCAAGAGTTATGTTACTTAGTTGAAAACAAACAAAAAAACAAAACAAAACAAAACCAAAAGGGGAAGAAGAAGAGGAAGAGAATGGAAGAAGAAGAAGAAAAAGAAGACGACGGAAAGGAACAATTGTTCCTGTGGCTTGACGATTTAGTTTCTCTCAATTACCCTACACATACAAATGGAGAAAAAAATGGCTGAGTTATGATAGACGTGTGTGTGTGTGTGTGTGGTGTGTGTGTGTGTGTGTGTGTGTGTGTGTGTGTGTGTCTGTCTGTCAGTGTGTGTGTGTGTGTGTGTGTGTCTGTGAGTATGTGTGTGTGTGTGTGTGTGTGTGTGTGTGTGTGTGTGTGTGTCAGTATGAGAATGTGTGTGTGTGTGTGTGTGTGTCTCTCAGTGTGTGTGTGTGTGTGTGTGTGTGTGTCTGTGAGTATGTGTGTGTGTGTGTGTGTGTGTGTGTGAGCACGTGTATGTATGTTAACACAAAAGATAGGTAAACTTAGAAAAGGAAGTCTGGGGATGAAAGAAAAGCGTTATGAGAAATGGAGGCATCAGTTTCGCACGCCAATGTTCACTTGGCATAAACACACACACACGCGCGCGCGCGCGTGTGCGCGCACACACACACACACACAGACATACACGCACACCAACACACACAGACACCATTGTTTATTTCACATAAAAAAACACACAAAACACACACACAAACACACACACACACACCACCAAAAACACACAAACACAGACACACACACAAAGACAAGCACACACACACACACACACACACATACAAACAAAACACACACACACACACTACAAACACACACACACACAAAAACAAAAACACATACACAACCACACCTCACACCACACCACAACACACACACACAGCACACACACACACACACACACACACACACAACACACCACCACACACCCCACCCCACACACACACCCACAACACACACCACCCACCCACCCAACCCTCACACACACACACACCTCACACAAAACACACACACACACACACAAACAAACAACACAAACACAACACACACACACACAAACAAACACAAGCACACACACACACAAACACAAGCACACACACACACAAACAAACACAAGCACACACACACAAACAAACACAACGCACACACACAAACACACACACACAGACACAAACACAAGCACACACACAGACACAAGCACACACACACAAACAAACACAAGCACACACACAAACAAACACAAGCACACACACACACAAACAAACACAAGCACACACACACACAAACAAACACACACACACAAACAAACACAAGCACACACACACACAAACAAAACACAAGCACACACACAAAAAAACACACACACAACAAACACAAGCACACACACACACCACAAACAAACACAAGCACACACACACAAAACAAACACAAGCACACACACACAAATACAAGCACACACACACAAACACAAGCACACACACACAAACAAACACAAGCACACAAACACAAGCACACACACACAAACAAACACAAGCACACACACACACAAACAAACACAAGCCACACACACACAAACACAAGCACACACAAAAGACACAAACACAAGCATCACACACACAAACACAAGCAAACACACACAAACAAACACAAGCACACACACACACACACAAACAAACACACACAACACACACAAACACACACAAACACACACACACAAACAAACACAAACACACACACACAAACAAACACAAACACACACAAACAAACACAAACACACACACACAAACAAACACAAGTACGCACACTCACACAAACAAGCAAACACACACACAACACACACGCACACACACACACAACAAACACACACACACACACACAACACAAACACACACACACACAAACAAACACAAACACACACAAGCACGCACACAACACAAACAAACACACACACACACAAACAAACACACACACACACACAAACACAAGCACACACTTACAAGCAAGCGCGCACGCCACCCCGTCACCCACACCACCTCAGGTTGTGTAATTTTATTTTCAATTTTCATTTTCATTTACTCTTCCATGTCAACACTTACCCCTGTAACCGCCACCCTCCACCCCCCACCCTCTCTCAAACTCCCTACCCCTAAAAAAAATCAATGCCGCTACCAACGCTATGAAAGAAGTGTTGGGGGGGGGGGGGGCCTTCCATCCACCCCACACTATCTGTTCCCTACTCCAACACCAGTCCTCGACCATCCCCACACAGACATTACCTACACATAGTGATATACATAACCAACCAGACAGACAGACAGACACACAGACAGGCAGGCAGGCAGGCAGACACACAGACAGGCAGGCAGGTAGGCAAGCGGGTAGGCAGGCGGGTAAGCTTACTGACAGACAGACAGACAGGACAGGCAGGC
>JAPXFY010000032.1:15344349-15346849 GCA_030674185.1 Monoplex corrugatus
TACAAGTCGCAGGGCTTAAGCAATAATTAGCCCTGACATGGCATTAAGTCGAGGACTATAAGCAATAATAGCCTGAATGCATTACAAGTCAGCTGGGCTGTAAGCAATAATTAGCCACTGATATGGCACTACAAGTCGGCTGGGCTGTAAGCAATAATTAGCCCTGATATGGCTTACAAGTCGCTGGGCTGTAAGCAATAATTAGCCCTGATATGGCGTTACAAGTCAGCTGGGACTGTAAGCAATGATTAGCCCTGATATGCGTTACAAGTCGGCTGGGCTGTAAGCAATAATTAGCCCTGATATGGCATTACAAGTCGGCTGGGCTATAAGCAATAATTAGCCCTGATATGGCATTACAAGTCGGCTGGCTATAAGCAATAATTAGCCCTGATATGGCATTACAAGTCGGCTGGACTATAAGCAATAATTAGCCCTGATATGGCATTACAAGTCGGCTGGACTATAAGCAATAATTAGCCCTGAATGACATTACAAGTCGGCTGGCTATAAGCAATAATTAGCCCTGATATGGCATTACAAGTCAGCTGGACTATAAGCAATAATTAGCCCTGATATGGCATTACAAGTCGGCTGGGCTATAAGCAATAATTAGCCCTGATATGGCATTACAAGTCGGCTGGGCTGATAAGCAATAATTAGCCCTGATATGACATTACAAGTCGGCTGGCTTAAGCAATAATTAGCCCTGATATGGCATTACAAGTCGGCTGGACTATAAGCAATAATTAGCCCTGATATGGCACTTACAAGTCGGCTGGACTATAGCAATAATTAGCCCTGATATGGCATTACAAGTCGGCTGGACTATAAGCAATAATTAGCCCTGAATGGCATTACAAGTCGGCTGGGCTATAAGCAATAATTAGCCCTGATATGGCATTAAAGTCGGTGGGCTATAAGCAATAATTAGCCCTGATATGGCATTAAAGTCAGCTGGGACTACAAGCAATAATTAGCCCTGATATGGCCTTACAAGTCGCTGGGACATAAGCAATAATTAGCCCTGATATGGCATACAAGTCGGCTGGGCTATAAGCAATAATTAGCCCTGATAAGGCGATTACAAGTCAGCTAGGCTATAAGCAATGATTAGCCCTGATATGGCATTACAAGTCGGCTGGGCTATAAGCAATATTAGCCCTGATATGGCATTACAAGTCGGCTGGCTAAAGCAATAATTAGCCCTGATATGGCATTACAAGTCGGCTGGCTATAAGCAATATTAGCCCTGATATGGCATTACAAGTCAGCTGGACTATAAGCAATGATTAGCCCTGATATGGCATTACAAGTCAGCTGGACTATAAGCAATAATTAGCCCTGATATGGCATTACAAGTCAGCTGGACTATAAGCAATAATTAGCCCTGATATGGCATTACAAGTCGGCTGGGCTATAAGCAATAATTAGCCCTGATATGGCATTACAAGTCGGCTGGACTATAAGCAATAATTAGCCCTGATATGGCATTACAAGTCGGCTGGACTATAAGCAATAATTAGCCCTGATATGGCATTACAAGTCGGCTGGACTATAAGCAATAATTAGCCCTGATATGGCATTACAAGTCGGCTGGGCTACAAGCAATAATTAGCCCTGATATGGCATTACAAGTCGGCTGGGCTACAAGCAATAATTAGCCCTGATATGGCATTACAAGTCGGCTGGGCTACAAGCAATAATTAGCCCTGATATGGCATTACAAGTCGGCTGGACTATAAGCAATAATTAGCCCTGATATGGCATTACAAGTCGGCTGGGCTACAAGCAATAATTAGCCCTGATATGGCATTACAAGTCGGCTGGGCTACAAGCAATAATTAGCCCTGATATGGCATTACAAGTCGGCTGGGCTATAAGCAATAATTAGCCCTGATATGGCATTACAAGTCGGCTGGACTATAAGCAATAATTAGCCCTGATATGGCATTACAAGTCGGTTGGGCTAGAAGCCATATTAGCCCTGACATGGCGCTATAAGTTGGCTGGACTATAAGCAATAATTAGCCCTGACATGGCGCTATAAGTTGGCTGGACTATAAGCAATAATTAGCCCTGATATGGCATTACAAGTCAGCTGGGCTACAAGCAATAATTAGCCCTGATATGGCATTACAAGTCAGCTGGGCTACAAGCAATAATTAGCCCTGATATGGCATTACAAGTCAGCTGGGCTACAAGCAATAATTAGCCCTGATATGGCATTACAAGTCAGCTGGGCTATAAGCAATAATTAGCCCTGATATGACATTACAAGTCGGCTGGGCTACAAGCAATAATTAGCCCTGATATGGCATTACAAGTCAGCTGGGCTACAAGCAATAATTAGCCCTGATATGGCATTACAAGTCAGTTGGGCTAGAAGCAATATGTATCCCTGATATGGCATTACAAGTCAGCTGGGCTACAAGCAATAATTAGCCCTGATATGGCATTACAAGTCAGTTGGGCTAGAAGCAATATGTATCCCTGATAT
>JAPXFY010000032.1:15379349-15384349 GCA_030674185.1 Monoplex corrugatus
CGCCGCGCTCGGACAGCTCAATATGCGCTCCACCCAAACCCGCCAGCAACTATCCGACAGATTTCCTGAGCCAGCACAAAAACCCTATGCGCTGGCAAGGTCTTGAAACGGGGAAAGGGGAGAAGGGATCTATCACACACTAAGCTGACACCACCAGAACGATGGAAACGTTAAGATGGGCAGCAAACAGGCCAGTTTTTCAATGTTGTGGGCTGGGATTGAACTCGAGATATCAGATCTTGAGTCCACGCTCTAGCAACTAGCCCACGAACTAACACAAGAAATACATCGCTTACCTTACAACACTCTTCAACTTGTATTGACGATATATCTTTCGTTATTTCTTTTAACGTCTGTTCACATATGTGCTTTTAGACGAAAAAAAAAAAAAAGGGTCTATGGGGTGGAAGAATCTACGAAATCATAAAGACAGTTTAACATATTAATTAACATTAAAAAAAAAAAAATAGGACAATAGAAAAGCAATCATACATTAGAACGATCAGGCTTTAACAGATTGCTCAGGGCTGTATGTATGTATGTAACCGCGCGCGCGCGCGCGATATATATTGACGATATATCAGGTACATAAGTTTCAATCCGATCAAATGAAAACATGACTCCATGTTGAAGTTACCGTAACAAAAAAAAAGAAGAAAAAACCCCACCACACCACCACCAACGACAAGAACAACAACAACAAAAAATGACGCTTGCTATGTTGCTAGTCTACATTACTATAAATATTCATGGTACGTGCGTGCGATGAGTACGGTGAGCGTGCGTACGTGCACAACGCGTGCGATTGTGTCTGTGTCTGTATTAACTTTTTGCTTGTTTGATGTATTTCTTTTTTTTTTCAATCACTTAAACATTCAAGGAAAAAATACGGTATCTCGACACAAGTTGCTAGCGGATGTGACGTCAATGGAAATCGATTATTGTTGGCTCAAAGCGCATTGTCTACGGCACTTTTTGCTCTTTATTAAATTTCACTGGTTTATTTCATTACATTTTATTTTGACTTGACTTCATTTGATTATTCTCAATTTATCTTATTTCATTTCGTTCAATTTCATTTTACTTGATTTGATTTGGTTTGTGATTTGATGATTATAATTTGATTTAGTTGATTATTTGATTTGGTTCGATTTGTTTGGTTGATTTGATTTGATTAGTTTGGTTTGATTTGATTTGATTTCATGATTTGAATTGGTTTGATGATTTGATATGATATGATTTGATATGATATGATATGATTGATATGATATGATATGATATGATATGATATGATATGATATGATATGATATGATATATGATATGATATGATGAGATATGATGAGATGAGATGAGATGATAGATAAAATGAGATGAGATGAGATGAGATGATTTGATTTGATTTGATGATTGATTCATATATGATATGATATGATATGATATGATATGATATGATATGATATGATATGATATGATATGTATGATATGTATGATATGATTATGACATGAGGGACTGACATTATATTGATTGATATGATATGAAATGAGTATTATGATATGATTATATATGATGATATGATGATGATATGATTTGATTTTCAATTTGAGTGACTGATTTCATTTGATTTGATTTTGATTGAGCGGAGTTGATTGATTATTTGACGAGTTGACTTGATGATTTGATTTGATGATTTAATTGGTCTGTTTAATTTCAATCTGATTTGATTTGATTTGGTCTGATTTTAATCTGATCTGACTGATCTGATCTGACTGACTTGAATCGACGACATGATTTGAATTGATTTGCTTGTTTGTTTTTGTTTGATGTTGATTTGATTGATTGATTTGATTTGGTTGATGATTTGATTTGATTTGATTGGTCGTCTGATTTGATGATTTGATTTGATGATTTGATTTAATTTGATTTGATATTTGATTGTCTGATTTATTTGATTTGCTGATCCATCTTATCTGCCTGATTGAGTCACAATATTGATGGATTGATTTGAGATTGATTTCAAATTGATTTCATATACATTTCATTAATTCATTCTATTCATTCGTTTTCATACATATAAAATAACTGCCAGGCCAACTGTCAAGAACAAAACAAAACAAAATCTAGTGCATACGATTTTACGCGATTGATATTCTTCAACAGACCCTGTGGACATCAAAGAAATATCTGATGTCTCAAGTTCAATCCCAGCCCGCAACATTAAAAACTGTTTGTCGTCTTGCTGTCTGTCTTTCTCTCTGTCTCTGTGTGTGTGTGTTGTGGTCTCTCTCTCTCCCTTTTCCCCTCTCCTCTCCTCTCCCTCCTTCTTTCTCTCTTCCCTCTCTGTCTTCCCTCTCTCTCTCCTGTTTCTGTCTCTGTCTCTGTTTTCTCTCTCTCTCTCTCTTTCACGCTCTCTCTCTCTCTTTCGCGCTCTCTCTTTCGCTCTCATTTTCATAAATATAAAAAAACTGCCAGGGGCCATAACTGTCAAGTCATTCTGATGGTGTCAGCTTGGTGTTTCATAGGTCCCACTTCCCCATCTCCCCATTTCAAGACCATACCAGCGCAAAATAAAATCTGCACAGGCTCAAGGAGTCTGCGGATGACGGCTGGTAGATTTAGATTTGGGTGCAGCGCGTGTGGAACTGCACGAGGCAACGATTCCCGTCTAGAACAAACAGCAGACTCCAAAGGCCCCCTTTTATTTTAATATTCTCTTCGGATTTCTCTCGTTTCATCTTATTTCCCCCGAAACGAAGTTCTATTCATCCCCATCGATTTTTACATGACTTCACGTAAGCCGTTGTCAAAAACATACCGAACGATCGCATGGAGTGGAATAATCATCCCAGGAATAATTCTCTATGCCTTAGAAGAAATTTATTAAGGCTCGTCAAATCTTGACCTCTTCCGTTTTCCTTTTTGCAATATCAGAGAGAGAGAGAGAGAGAAGAGCGAAAGAGAGAGAGAGAGCGAGAGAGAGAGAGAGCGAAAGAGAGAGAGAGAGCGAGAGAGAGAGAGCGAAAGAGAGAGAGAGAGCGAAAGAGAGAGAGCGAGAGAGCGAGAGAGAGAGAGAGAGCGAAAGAGAGAGAGAGCGAGAGAGAGAGAGAGAGAAGAGCAAGAGAGAGAGGAGAGAGACAGAGACAGAACAGGAAAGAGACGGGAGTGACAGAGACGGAAGAGAGAGAGAGAGAGAGACAGAGACAGAGAGACAGACAGAAAGACAGACAGAAAGACAGACAGACAAACAGACAGACAGACAGAGACAGAGAGAGTTTATGTCAATTAGTATGTGTGTGTGTGGAGAGAAAGAAAGAAGGGGGGAAGGGAAGTAGGGAGGAGACAGAGAGAAAGGGGGGAGGGAGGGAGCAGAGAGGGGTGGACGGAATGAGAGGGAGACGCAGAGAGAGAGAGAGAGAGAGAGAGAGAGAGAGACGGACAGACAGACAGACAAAGGGGGAAGAGAAGAGGAGAGAGAGAGAGAGGGAGAGAGACAGAGAGGACAGAGAAGAGAGAGAAAACGAGAAGAGAGAGAGAGCGAGAGAGAGAGAGAAGACAGACAGGGACAGAAGAGAGAGAGGGGGAGAGGAAGAAGAGGAGAGAAAGACGAGACAGAAGACAGGAGAGACAGAGAGAGCATAAGAGAGTTTGTTTTGATTGTTGTGTGTGTGTATGTTGTTGGGGTTGTGTGTGTGTGTGTGGAGAGAAGAAAGAGAGGGGAAGGAAGCAGGAGGAGACAGAGGAGGGGGGGGAAGAGGGAGTAGAGAGAGAGAACAGAGAGACGGAGACAGAGACAGAGAGAGCAGATAGGGACAGAGACAGAGAGAGAAACAGACAGACAGACAGACAGACAGATCGATAGATATATAGATAGATAGAAATATATATATATATATAGATAGATAGATAGATAGAAAGAGAGAGAGAGAGAGAAAGAGAGAGAAAGACAGAGAGAGAGAGAGAGAGACAGAGAGAGAGAGGGAGAGGAGAGGAGAGGGAGAAGAGAGAGAGAGAAGAGAGAGACAGAGACAGACAGAGACAGAGACAGACAGACAGACAGACAGGGGAGAGAGGGAAAAGAGAGACAACTCGTGTGGAGAAGTATCGATAACTCTGTTGCCCAAATGTAACCCCCAGCAAGCTATCAACTTGGCCAATAACGTCAACATGGAACAGAATTTGTTCTCGACAGCAAAGTCTTTTTTCTTTTTCTTTTAACCCTTTTACTCCCTCACCTCATCCCCGAGCTGCCAAAAAACAAACAAACAAATAAATAAATGTGACCTCCCACCACGAAATCAGTCTTAACTAGCATTTTGGGCATTTTGAGATACACATATCACTGGAAAGTGTACATTCTGCTGATTATTTTGGTACTTGAATAAAGCTTGTACTCATAAATATGTAAAAGTTATGTATGTTTAAAGTCATTAAGTTGTATGACGGCCATTTTGAGAAAACGGCCTCTAAAGTTTTTGTGTGCTCTCCTATACATTTTCCTTAGATTTCTTTATTTGGTGGCTTTGACCCAGTTTGTTTCTAATTTTCGCTGTCATTACCTGAAAGGTGCACCAAAGAGCTTTCCGTCAGTATATTATATGTGCGGGTACTGCGCAGGTTACGGTTTATAATAAGAGACAAAAATGGGTACTTTTGGTAGGAAATTGCGTTCTTTCTGCTGCGATCGGTTCATTAAAATACCATTTTAAATTGATCAATAATACTTTTTTTAGATTGATTAATTATATTTTTTTCAAGAAACAAAAAGTCTGTGGGGGATAGATTATAGTCTACAGAAATCAATTTTGAGAAAAAGTCAAAACACTCCAGATAGACCCTCTGTCACCTTTTCAGCTCCTAGCGCTGTTCGACTGACTGCGAGTTAAGACTGATTTCGTGGTGGGAGGTCACAAATAAATGAATAAATAAATAAATAAATAAATAAATAAATAGTACATAAATAAATAAATAAATAAATAAATAAATAAATACATACATACATAA
>JAPXFY010000032.1:15404349-15419349 GCA_030674185.1 Monoplex corrugatus
CTTTGGTAAGGTTTTGAAATCGGAAAGAGTAGGAGGAGAAGGAACCTATGAATTACTAAGCTGACACTACCAGAATGATGGAAACGTTAACATGGGCAGCCAACAGGTCAGTTTTTTAATGTTGCGGGCTGGGACTGAACTGGAGATATCAGATCTCGAGTCTATGATCTATCAAAAACAAAGAAACAAACCAAACGAAACCAAAACAACAACAAAAACACCCCAAAAAAACAAAACCAAACCAAGTCAAACCAAAACCCAACCAAACCAAACCCAACCAACCAAACCCAACCAACCAAACCAAACCAAACCCACCAAACCAACAACCAAACCCAACCAACCAACCAAACCCAACCAACCAAACCAAACCAAACCAAACCCAACCAACCAACCAACCAACCAACCAAACCAAACCAAACCAAACCAAACCAAACCAACCAAACCAAACCAAGTCAAACCCAACCAAACCAAACCCAACCAACCAAACCAAACCAAACCAAACCAACCAACCAACCAACCAACCAAACCCAACCAAACCAAACCCAACCCAACCCAACCCAACCAACCCAACCCAACCAAACCAACCAACCAAACCAAACCAAACTCAACCACCCAAACCAAACCAACCAAACTAAACCCAACCCAACCAACCCAAACACACCCACCCACCCACCCAACCAAACCAAACCAACACCAACCAACCAAATCAACCAACCAACCAACCAAACAAACAAAAAACCCCCACAAGTGAATAACACGCCTGGAAAGCGAGTGTGTGACTGGCGCTTCTAACCTACCCAGCTATGAATGGGTACCCGACCTTTTTTTTTTTCAAAGTTAGGGATAGGTTCGAACCGTTATGCAGCAAGGGAGAGAGAAGATACGGGCACAAATCCTCGTAATGCTGACCACGACAAAAGTTGAGGTCCCTACCAGCTCATCCCCTTACGACTTCAAGGTTATGGGGGAAAAGAACATTTCACGTTTCAGGGGACAAGAAGGGTAAAAATCCACACCCGTTCATGCACTCCGCTCCAGATATTTGGAAAGATACAAGGAAAAAGAGCGAAGCGACGTCTCCAGTTTTAGAAAAGTTTTACTCAACGGCAAAGGAGAACACACACACACGCGCGCGCGCGCGCGCACGCACACACACACACACACACACACACACACACACACACACACACACACCACATACACGCACGCACGCACGCACACTCCACACACACTTCCACACACACACACATAAACTCACACACACACATACACACATATCACATACACAATAAACACACACACATGTACATACACACACAGAGGAAAGAGAGAGAGAGAGAGAGAGAGAGAGAGACAGAGAGAGACAGACAGAGACAGACATAGGCAGAGAGACAGAGACAGGGACAGAGAGACAGAGAGAGAGAGACAGAGAGAGAGAGACAGACAGACAGGCAGACAGACATACAGACAGACAGACAGAGAAAGAATCAATACAAATCAACTTCCCCAAACTTTCGCACGCGCACGCACGCGCGCGCGCGCGCACACACACACACACACACACACAACATGTCTCTCTCTCACTCTCTCTCTATCCACACACACACACACACACACACACACACACACACACACACAGAGGATCAATAGAAATCAAATCTCCCTAATTTCCGCATCCACTTACACACACACACACACACAACACACACACACACACACACACACACACACACACAACACACACACACACATCTATCTCTCTCTCTTTCACACACACACACACTATCTCTCTTCACACACTGTCTCTTCGCTCATCTCTCTCTATCACATAACACACACACATGTCTCTCTCTCATCTTCTCTATCACACACACACACACACACACACACAACACACACACAACATTCCTCATTCCTCCCAGGGAATATTAAAAATTATCTCCATTAAAAAAAAAAAGGGGGGTGGGGGTGGGGTAAGTGGGGAGGGGACAGGAGAAGAGATTGAATAAATGACAGCCGAAGCTTTCAGGGCAAGCTTCAACCAATTTCTCGGCTGACTGACTCCCTCTCTCTCATTCTCATCTCCGGGCAGACGACCCTAGCACAGGGGCCACCACTCTTATGTCTCTTCCATTTCCTCTCTAGTTGACACTAGGGTGACTTGCCCCTTCTTCCACAGTGACCCAATTCGCTCTCCTGTCCTTCTTACATAGGTTCACTGTTTCTTTCGACAATGTCCACATGACCCTTGTCTCGTACTTACTGAATTGGTTTCTCTCCATTTCTGTTGTATTTTCCGTGCAGAGAAATAGAAAAAAATATCGCCATGTTACACAACATTCTTTCCTGTTTTATTTCTTTCTCTTATCGTTCGTTCGTTCGTTCGTTCGTTCTCATCGTTCGTTCGTTCGTTCGTTCGTTCGTTCGTTCATTCGTTCGTTCATTCATTCATTCAAGCATTCACTCAACATTCATCGCAGCATTCATTCATTCATTCATTCATTCGTTCGTTCATATTCATTCATTCATTCATTTGTTATATTCATTCATTCATTCATTCATTCATTCATTCACTTATTCATTCGTTCATTAAGGCATTCAATCATTCATCCATTCAAGCATTCAATAATTAAAACATTCATTCATTCATACATTCACTTATTCATTAATTCATTCATTCATCCGTGCATTCATTCATCCATCCATCCATTCATTCATTCATTCAATCATTAAAACATTCATTCATTCATTCATTCAAGCATTCCTTCATTCGTTCACTTATACACTGATTGATTGATCGATTGATTGATTGATTCATTCATTCATTCATTCAATTAAAGCATTCATTAAGCATTCATTTATTTACACAAGTACTCATTTATTCATACAAAATGACTTCACTAAGAAAGAGGAGAAAGATGGAGGCTGAAATTATTATCTCGATCACTGCTTCATCAGCTCTCACATTCTGAGTCCCTTGTTCAGCAGGACATTTCAATCACCAACATTTCTTTTATGCCATTTTTCAAAGAGCTGACAAGTTTTCACTTTATCTAAAATTCCGAGTTTTCCTTAGTTATTGTATGTATTTCTCTCCTCTCTCATAGTGTGTGTAGGGTAGTTGCAGAGTATAAAGGCAGGCTTGGGCGCTCCTTTTTGAGAGTGTTCTGACTTGCTGTTCTGTACTTTGTATAGCTTCTATGCTAGCTAATGGGTAGCGTAAACTGTGTTAGATTGAGAGGTTCTATACAACATGGAGATAATTCTCAAGAGTTGTGTCCTTTGATTATAAAATTCCGAGTTTTTCCTTTAGTTATCAATTAGAAGAGGATTATGCCCAACTCAAATATATGCATTTACGGTTGTGTGAGTGTGTGTGTGTTGTGTGTGTGTGTGTGTTGTGTGTGTGTGTGTGTGTGTGTGTGTTGTTGTGTTTGTGTGTGTGTGTGTGTGTGTGTGTGTGTGTGTGTGTGTGTGTGTATGTGTGTGTGTGTGTGTTGTGTGTGTGTGTGTGTGTGTGTGTGTGTGTGTGTGTGTGTGTGTGTCCGATTTTGTGTGATTGCGTGTGCCTGTCTGTGTTTATGGATATATGTATGTTTGTTTGTATGTTTGTTTGTATGGATGGATGGATGTGTTCGTATGTACGTATGTACGTACGTACGTACGTACGTACGAATGTATGTATGTATGTATGCATGCATGCATGTATGTAATGTATGTTATGTATGTATGTATGTATGTATGTATGTACGTACGTACGTTTGTATGTATGTATGTATGCATGCATGTATGCATGTATGTATGTATGCATGTTATGCATGTATGCATGTATTATGTATGTATGTATATGTATGTATGCATGTATGTACTTGTGTATGTATGTATGTATGTATGTATGTATGTGTGTATGTATGTATGTATGTAAGTATGTTATGTATGTATGTATGTATATATGTATGTGTGTATGTATGTATGTATGTAAGTATGTATGTATGTATGTACGTATGTATGTATAAGTATGTATGTATGTATGCATGTATGTACGTATGTGTGTACGTATGTATGTATGTATGTATGTACGTATGTATGTATGTATGTATGTATGTATGTATGTATGTATGTACGTATGTATGTATGTACGTAGCCTATGCATGTATGTATGTATAATATGTATGTATGCATGTACGTATGTATGTAATATGTATTGTATGTGTGTATGTACGTACGTACGTATGTATTATGTATGTATGTACGTACGTATGTATGTAATATGTATGTATGTGTGTATATATGTACGTACGTATGTATGTATGTACGTACGTACGTACGTATGTATATATATATGTGTTTATTACAGGCCAACGTCCCTTGTGAAGTGTGTGGGTAAACATAAACAAATATTGACAAGAAGTCAAACTGACCTAAACGTATACAACTAATCATACGGACATCAAAACAACGTTTTCGAGCTACATGGCAGTTTCTCTAACCTTGAATGCTACATAAAAATACCCGTTTTTCATAGTTTATCATTTCTTGAGGACATAAGTAAATTAAGTCTGAACGTTATTAGAGAAAGAGAGAGAGACGACAGAGACAGAGAGAGACACATACACAGAGTCAGAGAGACAGAGAAGAGAGAGAGAAAGAGAGAGAGAGAGAAAAGAAACAGAGAGAGACAAGACAAACAACAACAACACGACAGACAAAGACAGAGAAGAGAGACCGAGAGACAGAGAGAGACCAGAAAAGAGAGACAGACACAGAAGACAAAGACACAGACAGGACAGACAGAGACAGACAAACAGGACAGACAGACAGACAAAGACACACACACACAGAGAGAGAGAAAGAGGGGGGGAGAGAGAGAGAGAGAGAGATACAGACAGACATAGACAGAGAGACAGAGAGAGAAGAGACCAGAAAGACAACAGACAGAGAGAGAGGGGGCGGGGGGCAGACACAGAGGTGAACGATCAATGTGGTCATTCCTTACCTGAGGGACAAGAGTCGGAGATTTTCCGTGAACATTCCGAGGGCGAGTTTCCGTTACCGGCCATCACCTGAAACAACAACAGCAACAACACCGTCATCATCAACATCCTTCAGCAACATCATCATCCCAATAGCTGTCATCATCGTCATCGTCATCGTCATCATCACAAGAAAACTACTGTTAATTATTAATCCTTATCATTATCATCGCCATTATCATTACATTCATAACAACAACGACGACACGACGAATGATGATGACGATTGATGATAACAATGATGATATATATAATTATTATTATTATCAACATCAAGCATCATTTGATGAATAATCAAATTATAACGAACCCATCGACACACACACACACAAAACACACAATCGCTACGCACGAGCAACACACAATATACGACACCACCACACACACAACACAACAAAATACACACAAAACACACACACACACACACACACACCACACACACACACACACACACACCACACACACACACACACACAAACACACACACACACACACACACACACACACACACACACACACACACACCACACACACACACACAGAGGATGCAGAGCTCCCTACGTTTCCGGCACACGGAAGCAAGTAGGGGCGTAGGGAGGTGTGTGTGTGTGGGGGGTGGGGTGGGGTGGGAGGAGGTGGATGGTTGTTAGTGGACACAGTCAAATCTGTTGACAGTATCTGATACGCTGTCTTGTTGATGTTGGCGTGAGGGGGCGGATGTGTTAAAAGCGTGCAACACAAAATTCTGTGCTGTTTGAAACACGCAACACCCGTAATTTGGAAAACATCAGCGCGCGCGCGCATGTACACACAACGCACGTGCGCACTCAAGCTTCACATTAACAGAGGAGAGAGGGGAGAGAGAGAGAGAGAGAAGACAAAGAAAAAGAGATGTGAGAGAGCGAGAGAGAAGAAAGAGAGAGAGAGAGAAGCAGAAGCAGAGAGAAAAAGAAGGAAAGCGAGACAGACAAGAGAAGAGAAGAGAGAGAGACAGACAGAAGAAGAGACAGAGAGAAAATGAAAGAATGAGACAGAGAGACAGAAGACAGAGAAAGAATAAGAAAGTGAAAGACAGAGAGACAGATAGGCACAGAGAGAAGGGGAAGAGAGGAGAGAGAGAGAGAGAGAGAGAGAGAGAAGGGAGAGAGAGAGAGAGAAAAGGGAGAGGAGAGAGAGAGAAAGAGAGAAGAGAGAGAGAAGAAGACGAGAGACAGAGAGACAGAGAGACGAGCAAACATACCGAAACATATTCCAGCCACGTTCATTTTCTTCAATTCTTGTACCACACGCCACATTCACTGCCGTCATCGCCTGTTTCGTGTAGCCAATGCCACCTCCATTTATTAATTTAATTAATTACTGGATTGTCACTGGAAGAAAGCCATGATCATTAATTTTCAATAATCACCTCGGAAAATTTCGCCTCAGCAGCCAGTGAAAGATGCTGAAAAAACACTCGAGGACACGCCGGAAATAGAGATACAGCTACTTCCGTTAAGAGATACAAAATACGGATGGGACAGAAACACGGAAAAGCGAAACTGGCAGGACGTTTTTGTTCGATTGTTTCTAAAATTAACGGAAGTTCCGTCATGACAAAATCTCCTTTTGACGGAATTCCGCCTATAGATGGAATAGTTTCACACACGCTTACAAACAGCAATACAGACACACAGACAGCAGTACAAGCACAGAGGCATACAGAAGACACAGACAGACAGACAGACAGAAAAACAGAAGACATACAAACACACAGACAATCAGAAGACACAGAGGAATAGACAAGACAGACATACAGACAGACAGAAGACATACAGAGAGCCAAAAAAGACAGACATACAGAACAGACAGAAGACATAACAGACAGCATAAGAACAGAAGACACACAGACATACAGAAAAGACACACAGACAGACAGATAGACAAGACAGACAGACAGACAGAAGACATACAGACACACAGACAGCAATACAAATACACAGACATACAGAAGACAGATAGACAAAGACAAGACACAGACAAACAGACAGAAGACATACAGACAACAGACAGAAGCATACAAACACACAGACATACAAAAAGACAAGAGAAAACCAGACAAACAGCACAGACAGAAGACATACAGACACACACGACAGACAGACAGACAGAAGACATACAGACACACAGACAACAATACAAGCACAAAGACATACAGAAGACAAAGACAGACAGACAGACAGACAGACATACAACAGCAAACAAACAGAAGGGGAGAGAGGGTAGTGTGGGGGGGGGGGGAAGAAGGGGGGTGAGGTGAAATTGGCATGTCAAACTTAATGCAAACACCACAGGCGACACCTCAAGCTCACGGAAAACAGATTGACTGTCTGTCACTGTCTGCAGAAATGCAGGAGAGAACGAAACGGTATGGAATCATAATCAATGCCAGACTTGGAAACGGCTTTGTGTGTGTGTGTGTGTGTGTGTGTGTGTGTGTGTGTGGTGTCGTGGTGGTGCGTGTGTTTGTGTGTGTGTGTGTGTGTGTTTGTGTGTGTTGTGTGTGTGTGTGTGTGTTTTGTGTGTGTTGTGTGTGGTGTGTGTTGTGTGTGTGTGTGTGTGTGTGTGTTTGTGTGTGTGTGTGTGTGTTGGTGTGTTTGTGTGTGTGTGTGTGTGTGTGTGTGTGTGTGTGTGTTGTGAGTGAGAGAGAGAGAGTGTGTGTGTGTGTGTGAGAGAGAGAGAGAGTGAGTGTGTGTGTGTATGTTTTTCAGGATTGTTGCTCTTTCTCTCTTCTCTCTCCTCTCTCTCTCTCTTCTCTCTTCTCTCTCTTGTTTCCGTGTATGTTTCCGTGTGAATGTGTGTGTATGTGTACGTGTGTATGTGTGTGTGCGTATGTGTACGTGTGCGTGTGTATGTGTGTGTGTGTGTGTGTGTGAGTCAGAGAGGGAGGGAGGGAGAGAGAACGAAGAGAGAGAGACAGAGAGAGAGAGAGACAGAGAGAGAGAGAGAGAAGAGAGAAAGAGGAGAGGGAGAGAAAGAAAGTTTAGTGTGTTTTGAGTGTGTGTTCGTGTGTGTATGTATGTGTTCGTGTGTGTTTATGCGTGCGTGCGTGTGTGTGTATGCGTGCGTGTGTTGTGTGTGTGTTTGTGTGTGTGTTGTGTGTGTGTGTGTGTGTGTTGTGTGTGTGTGTGTGTTATACGAACCTCCCTCTTTCTCTCTCCCTCCCTCTCTCTCCCCCTTCTCTCTCAAATCCTTAACGCTGTCATCATCATCATCATTATCATTATCACCATCATCATCACCATTACCATCATCATCATAATCATCATCACTATCCTGCACCATCGTCGTTGTCATCATCATCGTCATCGACAAGAATCATCCAAGGCACATTCTTTCTGCAACTGCTCTCTGGAAAACGCTTTGGGTACGTCGATGCCAGAAGAAGTTGAAAACACCTTTTCATCACACAAACACACACAAACACACACACACGCACGCACGGCAACGCACACACACACGCACACACACAAACGCATACAAACACACAACACACTTCTCTCTCTCTCTCCCCTCTCTCTCTCTCCTCCTCCCCCCCCCCTCTCTGTCTCTATCTCTCTCCCCCTCGCACTCTTTCCTCTGTCTCTCTCCTCTCTGTGTCTCTGTCTCTCTCTCTTTCTCTTTCTAGTTCTTGTCTCTCTTTCATTCCTCTCTCTTCTCTCTCTCACCTATGTCTCTCTCTCTCTCTCTCTGCCTCTCTCTCTCCCTCTCTCTTCTCTGTCTCTTTCTCTCTCTCTCTCTCTGTCTCTCTATTCTCTCTCTCCCTCCTCTCTCTTCTTCTGTCTCTCTCTCTCCTCTCTCTGTCCTCTCTTTCCTCTCTCTCCCTCCTCTCTCTTCTTTGTCTCTCTCTCTCCTCTCTCTGTCATCTCTCTCTCTCTCTTCTGTCATCTCTCTCTCTCCTCTCTCTTCTCTCTCTCCTCTCTCTGCCTCTCTCCCCCTCTCTCTCTTCTCTGTCTCTCTCTTCTCTCTCTCTCTGTCCTCTTTCTCCTCTCTCTCTCTCCTCTCTCTGTCCTCTTTCTCCCTCCTCTCTCTCCTCTCTCTGTCCTCTTTCTCCCTCTCTCTCTCTTCTCTGTCATCTCTCTCTCTCCTCTCTCTGTCCTCTTTCCTCTCCTCTCTTCTCTCTCTCTCCTCTCTGTCCCTCTCTATTCCTCTCTCTCCCTCCTCTCTCTCTCTGTCTCTCTCTCCTCTCTGTCATCTCTCTCTCTCCTCCTCTGTCCTCTCTCTCTCTCCTCTCTCTTCTCTGTCTCTCTCTCCTCTCTCTGTCCTCTCTCTCTCTCCTCTCTCTTCTCTGTCTCTCTCTCCTCTCTCTGTCCTCTCTCTCTCCTCTCTCTTCTCTGTCTCTCTCTCCTCTCTCTGTCCTCTCTCTCTCTCCTCTCCTTCTCTGTCTCTCTCTCCTCTCTCTGTCCTCTCTCTCCTTCCTCTCTTTCTCTGTCTCTCTCTCCTCTGTCCTCTCTCTCTCTCCTCTCTCTCTTCTCTGTCTCTCTCTCCTCTCTCTGTCCTCTCTCTCTCCTCTCTCTTCTCTGTCTCTCTCTCTCTCCTCTCTCTGTCCTCTCTCTCTCTCCTCTGTCTCTCTCTTCTCCTCTCTCTGTCCTCTCTCTCTCTCCTCTCTCTTCTCTGTCTCTCTCTCCTCTCTTTGCCTCTCTCTCTCCTCTCTCTTCTCTGTCTCTCTCTCTCTCCTCTCTCTGTCCTCTCTCTCAATCTCTTTCATTCTCTCTCTCTTTTACATACACTCTCTCTCCTCCTGTCTGTCTGTCTGTCTGTCTGTCTCCTCTCATTCCTCGCCCTCTCTCTCTCTTTCTCTCTCTCTCTCTTTCTCTCTCTCTCCCCCTCTCTCTGTGTCTCTCCCTGTCTCTCTCTTTCTTATCTTAGTCAAGTGGGCAAACGTCAGACTTCCAACACGAGGGTCCAGGGTTCAATTCTGCCTCTGTACCTCCCGCCTGGTGGGGTAAAGGAATGGAGATTTTTCCCATCTCCCAAGTCAACACGACGATACCTTAGAGCAACAAAGCTATATCTCGATGACTGCCATTTTGAAAAGTTCAGAGCTACATTCATTTGAAAAGTTTGGAAGCTCATAAAAAATCAGATTCTCAAGCAAAATATTCACAATTCGGTGAGAATGTAGAAAATCCTGTTTACATTTGTACATCACAAAATGATTGCCGCTTATAATCTGAAAATTGATTCAAAATCATTTTGAAATCGATGGTCCGTTGTTGATTAACTTTTGTTTCAGGTAGAGGACAGAAGTTTTGAGCAACAACGGACTACTGTAGATGTTCCGTTTTTTGCATGAAAGCAGACTCCGAGAAAACAGACGCAAATTTAGGCAACAACCCTATATCTATTCAATAGCCCGTTGTACCTTAAAATGATGAATAAAATTGCATACACATAAATTGTTATTCAAACACAAATAGTGTGTGAGATCTATAAGATAATGTGGTTAAAAGCAATAACTCTGTGCACAGGGAACACTGGTTTACAGTTCTAGTAGAGTCTGTTGTTGCAGAAACTATTCCTTCCCTGTTGGTACTGAAGTGCGGGGGGGAAGAAGGCGGTATTTCACAATGATCCATTCTTGCCCCGTGAAAAGCCTGTAAGCTCGTTTTGTGCAACAACGGTTTTTATAGTATAACTTTCAAATTTGATAAACAGCTTCTTTGGCACTTTTGTTGTCATGAATTTTATAGTAATATCTACCGCATATCAAAAAATTGAAAAATGCAAATTTTTTTAGATAGACCGTTGTTGCTCTAAAGGCATCGACGAGTGCTGACCTGCTGGTGCTTAAAACTCCCTTCGAGTATATAATTTATGCGCACGTAGAAACAACACCAAACACGCACGTTAAAGATCCTTTTAGTCGATCGTGTCAGCGGCTAGTTTTTGGAAACACGAGAACACCAAGCACGTAAGCGATGTCAAGTTTTGAAAATAGAAAAAAAAGCGGCTTGTAGCTACTGACTTCTATGGTTGGAAAACAAACATCTCTGTCTGTCTATCTGTCTGTCTGTCTGTCTCTCTCACTCTCGTTCTCTCTCTCTCTCCTCTCCCTCAGTCGCTCTCTCATTCCTCTCTCATTCCTCTCTCTCTTTCTCATTCCTCTCTCTTCTCTTTCTCTCACTCTCTCTCCTCCGTCTGTCTGTGTCTGTCTGTCTGTCTGTCTCTCTCTCTCTCTCTCTCTCTCTCTCTCTCACACACACACTTTGAAGGGAAAATAAATGATGCCCTCCACGCGATAGACAGCTGACCTCAATTCCTAGACACGTGCACAGCGTTCCGTGTTGCACGAGCTTTTCGAGCCAGCGGTCCGTCTGTCTGGTCTGTCAGTCTGCCTGTCAGAATGTCCGCCTGTTTCGTGAGTCTGTCAGTCTGCCTGTCAGAATGTCCGCCTGTCTTGTGAGTGTGTGTCAGTCTCTGCCTGTCTGTCTGGTTATCTGTTTGACATATCTGTAAGCCCGTCTGTTTGGTGGTGGCTACCTGTCAGTTTGTCAGTATGTCTGTCAACCTGTCTGTCACTCTATCGGTTTAACTGCCTGTATTTCAGCCTGTCTGTCAACCTGTCAGCCTGTCTGTCAGTCTGTCTGTTTGCCTGCCTGTATGTCAGCCTGTCTGTCACTCTGTCTGTCACTCTGTCTGTTTGACTGCCTGTATGTACAGCCTGTCTGTCACTCTGTTTGTTTGACTGCCTGTATGTCAGCCTGTCTGTCAATCTGTCTGTTTGACTGCCTGTATGTCAGCCTGTCTGTCACTCTGTCTGTTTGACTACCTGTATGTCAGCCTGTCTGTCACTCTGTTTGTTTGACTGCCTGTATGTCAGCCTGTCGTTATTGTTACTGTTACTTTTGTTTAAAACCCAGCCGACTGCGTAGAGCCATACCAGGGCTATAACTGCTTCAAAACATACAAAACTTCCACAGGAAAAAAAAAAAACCAAACTCGCGCACACAATTTAACGACACGCCCCTAGCGCTGACCACTCCGTCCAACCCATCGCACAAGGGATTCAAAAAACACACAGGTCTGAATACAAACCCAAGCATACCCAAGGACACCAAAACATATATAAAAACAGGCATAAATTACCTGAAATTGCCTCAGCATTTCTCACCTCCCTAGAGCCAAAAATGCACCCAATGCATGAACCCAATTATCAATCCTAAGAAAAAAATACGTAAGACTTTATCGAACACATACAGATAAATGGACAAGCAAGGCAGAAAATGATAGGTAGAAATGACAGAAAGCAAAGCAACAAGGCAGAAACAAAGAGAGTGACAGAAAAGAGGAAATTTCTAGCACAGAATTTCCAGAAAGTGGGGATACTATTTATACTGACAGAGCCCCTGGCATCCCCTAGAGGGGTCAGATTGTCTGTCTACCTCTCTATCTGTCTATCTGTGTTTCTTTCTGTCTATCTGTCAGTCCGCCTGTTTGTCTGTCTGTCTATCAGCCTACCTGCCTGTCAAGTGTCAAAATAATTCCATTAACCGCCGCAAGAAACAATGATAACATGTCACAGAATACGATATCCTGGCCATGGCATTAAAACCTGTCTGTCACTCTGTCGGTTTGACTGCCTGTATGTCAGCCTGCTTGTCAACCTGTCAGCCCGTCTGTTACTATGTCAGTTTTTCAGCCTGTCTGTCACTCTGTCTGTTTGCCTGCCAGTATGTCAGCCTGTCTGTCACTATGTCAGTTTGTCAGCCTGTCTGTCACTATGTCAGTTTGTCAGCCTGTCTGTCAACCTGTCTGTCACTGTCAGTTTGCCTGCCTGTATGTCAGCCTGTCAGTTTGTCAGCCTGTCTGTCTGCCAACCTCTCTGTCAGCCTGTTTGTCAGATTGTCTGTCTACCTTTCTTTCTGTCTGCCTGTCTGTCTGTCAGTCCGCCTGTTTGTCTGTGTGTCTGTCTGTCTGTGTTTCTGTCTGTCTGTCAGTCTGCCTGTTTGTCTGTCTGTCTGTCTATCAGCCTACCTGCCTGTCAAGTGTCAAATCGTTAATGCTGCCTGCCACATAATAATTCCATTAACCGCCGCAAGAAGTAATGGTAACATGTCACAGAATAACGTTATCCTGGCATTAAAATATTGGAGAGACCTGTTCATTTTCCAGGTCCTTTCCTTTGAAGCCCAATCAGCCTTCTTGCCTTTCTGAAGTCTTGGTTACAAAAAAAAAAAAAAAAAAAAAAAAAAGAAAGCCTGAGAGAGCGAGTGGAAGAGAAAGTGGGTAACAGAGGGAAGGAGAAAGAGAAGAGAAAAGGGGAGAGTGTGTTGAAAGGGCGGAGAGGGAGGGAGATGGCGAAGGAGTGAGACAAGACATTCATGCTACTTCCATCTGTCTGTCCGTCTGTTTCTGTCTGTATGTCTGTCTGTCTGTCTGTACGTCTTGCTGTCTACGTATATGCGTTCTCTGTCAGACTTTCTCTGCTTTAAATTTAAACTGTGACCTTTGAGTGATTTTCAAAAACGCAGTATCTCTCTCTCTCTCTCTCTGTCTGTGAGTGTGTTGTGTGTGTGGTGTGAGTGGTGTGTGTGTGTGTGTGTGTGTGTGTGTGTGAGTGTGTGTGGTGTGTGTGTGTGTGTGTGTGTGTGGTGTGTGTGATGTGTGTGTGTGTGTGTGTGTATTGTGTGTGTGTGTGTAGTGTGTGTGTGTGTTGTGTGTGTGTGTGTGTGTGTGTGTGTGTATGTGTGTGTGTGTGTGTGTATGTGTGTGTGTATGTGTGTGTGGTGTTTTGTGATGTGTATGTGTGTGTGTATGTGTGTGTATTGTGTGTGTGTGTGTATGTGTGTGTGTGTGTGTGTGTGTGTGTGTCTGTCTGCTCTTCTCTAGTGTGTGTGTGTGTGTGTGTGTGTTTTGTCTGTGCTGTCGTCTCTTTTCTCTCTGCTCTTTCTCTCTCTGTCTCTTCTCTCTGTCTGTCTCTCTGCTGTTCTCTCTCTGTCTGTCTCTCTCCTCTGTCTCTCTGCTGTCTCTTCTCTCTGTCTGTCTCTCTCTCTGTCTCTCTCCTCTGTCTCTCCTCTCTGTCTGTCTTCTCTGTCTGTCTCTTTCTCTCTCCTTTTCTGTTCTTTCTTTTGAAACGCACTCACGCTTTTTCTTTCCCTCTTTTGCTTAAACCTTCCCACCAAACACAGGCAGCCTATCCTGCGCCCTCACACATATTTGCTTAAAAATTCTCTGTATATGAATAGACGTTTGACGAAAGAACAAACGCACAGAAAACACGCGCGCGCACCCACACACACATATACATGCCAGCGAGCACGCACGCTTGCATGCACGCACGTAAAACACATACGCACGCACGCAGGCACGCACCCACACACACACAGAGACACATACACACACACACACAACACACATACACACACACACACACACGCACACACACACACGCACACACACTAACACACACACACACACACACACCACGCACACATACACACACGCACGCACACACACACGCACGCACGCACACACATAACACACACGCACTCACACAAACAACACACACTAACACTAACGCACCACACACACACCACACACACACACACACACACACACACACACATAAATAATTTGTCTAAAATCACGATATGAATAGACATGACCACACACACAAACACACACAAACACACAAACAAACACACACACTAACAACACAAACTCACACACCTCCTCCCCCCCCCCCCACACGTACCCAAACTAGACATGCCTTTCCCGCCTTACCCAAGAAAACACACTATATAATAACCCTGCAGACGGAAGCTAACGGCCCTGGCCGTGTCAACGTTCATTATATGCACACCGAAAACACGCGGACAGGTGCGAAGAAAGGACAGGTAAACCCCGCCACACCCCCCCACACACAGGTCACTCAAATTTGAACTAGCGGGCCAGGTAGGCTCACACAAGAACAGAACAAAAGGCT
>JAPXFY010000032.1:15454349-15459349 GCA_030674185.1 Monoplex corrugatus
AAAAATGGCCTATAAATGTGGCATGTCTTTTTCCTAATCTTCCTTATGAATGATCTACCTGTGTCTGCCTCCATCAAGACTGTCTCGTTTCTTTTCTTTGCTGTCCATGGAACTCTCAACATTCTTCTTAGAAACCACATCTCGGCTGCCTCAATCTTGTTCTGGCTTTGCCTGTAGGTTGTCATGGGAACGACAAAGGCTAGCAGAAAGACCGTACATAAACCGATGGAAGGCAACGGGGAACCACCATCGTACTTTCCCAAGTATAATCATGACCAGACAAAACAAGACAAAACAAGAAAAAAATGCACAGTACTGTGCAACAGAAAGAATGCACATAAACACAGAACAGAAGCATGCACGCACACAAACGCTCCCACATACATCATCAAAGAAATGAGGGCAAAAGAGTACGCACACACACACACACGCCAAAAACACCGAATAAGCTCTTTGCAGAAAACCGCCACCGCCATTTATCAGCTGAGAACTCTCAGCAATGCACATAAAGGCTTCCATACGTCATTCGGATAATGAAGGCTGATTATTGCATACATAAACTTTCAGACAGACATCCGTTCAGCGAGTAAAGCAAAATTATGAACCACTTACTGGGAGAGAGGAGAATAGAGTGTGGAGTAATTTAGCTTTACAAGAGAACAATGCACTAAGTAATTTAGCTTTACAAGAGAACAAGTGCACTAAGTAATTAAACATTACAAGAGAACAAGTGCACTAAGTAATTTAGCTTTACAAGAGAACAAGTGCACTAAGTAATTTAGCTTTACAAGAGAACAAGTGACTAAGTAATTAAACATTACAAGAGAACAAATGCACTAAGTAATTTAGCTTTACAAGAGAACAAGTGCACGAAGTAATTTAGCTTTACAAGAGAACAAGTGCACTAAGTAATTAAACATTACAAGAGAACAAGTGCACTAAGTAATTAAACATTACAAGAGAACAAGTGCACTAAGTAATTAAACATTACAAGAGAACAAGTGCACTAAGTAATTAAACATTACAAGAGAACAAGTGCACTAAGTAATTAAACATTACAAGAGAACAAGTGCACTAAGTAATTTAGCATTACAAAAGAACAAGTGCACTAAGTAATTAAACATTACAAGAGAACAAGTGCACTAAGTAATTAAACATTACAAGAGAACAAGTGCACTAAGTAATTAAACATTACAAGAGAACAAGTGCACTAAGTAATTAAACATTACAAGAGAACAAGTGCACTAAGTAATTACACATTACAAGAGAACAAGTGCACTAAGTAATTTAGCATTACAAGAGAACAAGTGCACTAAGTAATTAAACATTACAAGAGAACAAGTGCACTAAGTAATTAAACATTACAAGAGAACAAGTGCACTAAGTAATTAAACATTACAAGAGAACAAGTGCACGAAGTAATTAAACAGTACAAGAGAACAAGTGCACTAAGTAATTAAACATTACAAGAGAACAAGTGCACTAAGTAATTTAGCTTTACAAGAGAACAACTGCACTCACTTCAAACAACATCAAACAAATTAAATGGAAGCTTGAAAAAACCATCAAATAATGACGAAAATTAGCATAAAACCGGAAATCCAAAACAAGTGTGACTGCCCGCTTTCAAGCAAACAGGAACCAGGAAAAAAAAACACGTAAAAAAAAAAAAAATAAGAAGAACGCGTATTTAATACAACCAGACAAGACAGGCACAAATTTCGGCCAACTGGCCTTTATCAAGCGTAAGATCACAAACAAACAACACCAAAATCCAAAAATTAGGAGAAAAAGACTAAAACTTCCCTGCTGCTCTGTCCAGTGTGAGAAAAGGAATAAACTATATAAAAAAAACTAAAAAAAACTCGGAAAACACCAATTCAGTTCGCATGGCATTAGAACATTTCGACATAAGTTAACAAAAACAAACAAACAAACAAACAAACAAATAAACAAACAAACAGGCGTAATAGAATTTGGGAGAAAGTTATCGTAACATTAGAAAAAAAAAAAAAAAGAAGAAAATAACATCATACAATTTGCACACAAGATAAGTAGCTCGTAAGTTAATTAACATATCGTCAGAAAATTTTAGCGTACGCTAACATACAAGAATGTGGATGTAAATTAACGGTTAGAAAAAATGGATGTCAATCAACACAACGTTAATTTGTTTAAGTTGACATCAGAAAATTCGAACGTAATTTAGCGAAACTGCGGACAATTTGCTTTTAAGGATAACGAAACAGCAGATAATTTGGACCTAACAAGACACAGGATAATTTAATTTGAGTTAACGAAATTAACGAAATTCCTAATACTTTTTTTTACATACGTTTAACGAACAATCGATGAATTGGACTTAATGAAATACAAGATGATCTAGACTTTTAAGAAACATCAGATAATTAAAACTCTGATTAACAAAACACGAGGTAATTTACGTTAACTAATCATCAGATAATTTGGACTTACGTCGACGAAACACTACATGATTTAGACTTGGGTCAACAAAACACAATTCAGACTTAGATTAAACCATTTTTGTTTTAAGCCCAGCCGACTGCGCAGAGCCATATCAGGATTACAACACTCTCAAAACGTAGTAGTAGGAAACTCTGGGAAGAGCCAGACAGCAGAAGGTCCTCAGAGGAGAAATCCCCGTCAAGCAAGAGTTTCGGCCCTTAACTCCTGACACTCTAAGGGGGCAAGGTCACATCCAGGTCATGACCCCTGGATGTCCTTCTGCTGCCGCCATCTTGTGGGCGACAATCAGGGTATAACCTATCTCAAAACGTACACACTACCTCACTGACAACAACAACAACAACAACAACAACAACAACAAAAATGAAAAGAAATTTCAATTAACAAAACTCAGAATAATTTCGAGGGTTGACAGCCAGAACCCAGTACCTCACTTTTTTGGGGGGTGTCAATTTTCACTTTTTTATACTGAACTGTTGCTTTTAATGTCATCTTTCACTTGGTGGACTTTGTTTTTGTCATGATATTGATTTTTGATCGGTTATCGATAAAACCAAAAACCAGTATCTCAAAATGTAGATATAGCCTCTCCCCTGAAAACCCAGTTAAAAATCGTCTCCTGTAAACTATCAGAAAATCGAGATGCTTGGTTCTGGTTGTCAGCCCTCGATTTGTATTAAAAGGTAACGAAACACTAAATCATTTGATCTTAAGCTCAAGAAACACGAAATAACTGGAACGTAAGTAACAGAGCTCTAAATAATGTGAACTTAATTTAACGAAACAATAAATATTTTCCACTTAAGTTAACAGAACACTTAAGTAATTCGAACCTAGGTTAACGAAAACAGACGATTTGGGCGCAGATCAACAAAAACATCATCAAAGCTGCATGGAAGTCAGGCCACAAATATTGACATAAATTCTGCACTGGAGCATTATCTTAAAACAAAAACAAGACACAAAAAACACAACCCTTTTCGAATCAGTACGGAAGAGAGCAAGGAGGAGGAAGGGGGAGGGGAGAGGGGGAGGGGGATGGGAGGGGGGATAATTTGGAGATACGTCAACAAAATGTCTTGAATTCTTTTAAACATCCTTTCTCTGCTTTCATACTTAGGCAAGCGCTATGCTAAACATGGGAGAGAGAGAGAGAGAGAGAGAGAGAGAGAGAGAGAGAGAGAGAGAGAAAGAGAGAGAGAGAGAGAGAGAAAGAGAGAGAGAGAGCGAAAGAGCGAAAGAGAGAGGGAGAGAGCAAGCAAGTGATAGAGAGAGTAAGCACGAGAGAGAGAGAGAGTAAGCACGAGAGAGAGAGAGAGAGAAGAGTGCGAGAGAGAGAAAAGAGAGAGAGAAAGAGAGAGAGAAGAGAGAGAGAGAAAGAGGAGGAGAGAAAGAGAGAGAGAAAGAGAGCGAGAGAGAGAGAGAGAGAGAAAGCCAGAGAGAGAGAGAGAGAGAGCCAGAGAGAGAGAGAGAGAGAGAGAAGCAGAGAGAGAGGAGGAGAAAGAGAGAGAGAAAGCAAGCGAGAGAGGAGAGACGAGAGAGAGGCGAGAGAGAGAGAGAGAGAGAGGCGGGAGAGAGAGAGGAGAGAGAGAGCAAGCAAGGAGAGAGAGAGAGAGTTCAGACTTTATTACAAGGATAATAGCATTAGGTTCCATCGGATCTGTCTTATACCTACTTCTTGCTACTCGACACACACAGTATAAGTAAGCATCTTTAAAAGAAAAACACCAAAAACAAGAGAGAGACAGACAGACAGAGAGAGATAGAGAGAGACAGAGAGACAGAGAGAGATAGAGAGAGACAGACAGACAGAGATAGATAGAGAGAGACAGACAGACAGAGATAGATAGAGAGAGGACAGACAGACGAGAGAGAGGAGAGACAGAGAGCAGACATGAAGAGATAGAGAGAGACAGACAGGACGTAGAGATCTTGCGAGAGACAGACAGACAGAGAGAATAGAGAGAGACAGACAGACAGAGAGAGATAGAGAGAGACAGACAGACACAGAGAGATAAGAGAGAGACAGACAGAGAGAGGATAGAGAGAGACAGACAGACAGAGAGAGATAGAGAGAGACAGAGAGACAGAGAGAGATAGAGACAGACAGACAGACAGACAGTACAGACAGACAGACAGATAAGAGAGGGAGAGAGAGAAGAAAGAGGAGAGACCGAAGAGTTCAGACTTTATTACAAGGATAGTAGCATTAGTCCATGGATCTGTCTTATACTACTTCTTGCTCCAACACACACAGCAGTTTAAAAAAACACAGATGAAGAGAATCGTAACACCTAAAAATAAGAAGAGTGACAGACGAAAGAGAGGAGAGAGAGAGAGAGAGAGAGAAGAGAAGAGAGAGAGAGAGAGTCAGGACTTTTTAGCATTTGGTCAGTGTACAGTGTTACAGTAGTCTTTGTAATACTAAACACAATAAGCATGTTAAGAAAAACAACAGATGAACGAAAACACAAAAATCAGAGAGAAAGAGAGACAGAGGAGAGACAGAAAGA
>JAPXFY010000032.1:15469349-15471849 GCA_030674185.1 Monoplex corrugatus
CTTTTTCCTCTACCATTCATTTTCTCATTCAACCTTTTTACCAGTTTACGTAGCGGAGAGAAAAGCAAAATGTCAAAGGCAATTGTTAACACACATTTCACTGGAGTAAAAAGATTCATAACAACGCCATTAAGTAACACTTCATCCAATGTCTCCCACATAAGCCAAAATGTAATAATAGGGTCTTGGGGGAAGAAGAGGACAGCCAAGCTATTCTAAAATTCTGCCTTTTATGATCTTTATCACTCTCAGCTTTGAAAACAAGACAATGAACCCTGTTTATACCGAAATGTGATAAAATGGAGTTTAGGGGAAGACATAGACAGCCAAGCTATTCTCAAATTCTGCCTTTTATGATCTTTATCACTCTCAGCTTTGAAACCGGACAATGAGCCGCCGTTTATACCTAAATGTGATAAAAAAAACAACCCATAAATTACAGAGAAATCCTTGCTGATATCGTTTGCGTGCTTAGGTACACCTGGTGTACCATACAGAGACTGGTCCAGAAGAGTTTCAGTTTCAGTTTCTCAAGATGACGTCTCCGCGCTCGGAATGAATTCCATATGCACTAACGTCACAGGTGCCATGTGATGGAGAAGATCCAGAATGATCACGGCACAAGCCTTAAGCCTGCACATAAACCCACGAGCTGGCCAGGTCCTGAAGTCCAGAACAGACAGAAGTGGAGTATCTTCGTTGCTGACCTATATGACAAATGTCATAATGAGCAGTAAGTAATGTAACTGTAGACAGTAAGCTCACAAGATACGGTTTATGTGGGTTTCTGCGCTGGCTTAAGGCTCATGCCATGATCATTTTGAATCTTCTCCATCGTGTGGAATCTGTGACGTCAGTGCTTACGGAATTCATTCCGATCGCGGAGACGTTATCCTGACAAATTGAAACTGAATCCGAAACTTACAAGATCCACTAAATTACGACTACTGTTTCATTTTATGCCCTTATGCAGCAATAAGGCTGCCATAGAAGGCAACTGGTCAATTACCGTCAGCAAACGCTGATTTTAATTACAGCCTTTCTGTCCCTGACTGCTTGAACTTCAGTATTGCGCTTATCAATGTATTCTTTAAAATATGATAGTTGAAAATACAATTTATCCTATCAAAGGAAAAAAAAATCCTGCTCAGAAAAACTATCGTCTCTTCTCTTTGTACCCAAACTAGTGATTATAATAGGAAACTGAAAAACACGAAAATAAAATCAGATCGCGTATCTAATACAACCAGACAATAGACAGTCGCAATTTTTCGGCCAACTGGCCTTTGTCAAGCGTAAACGTAAGATCGCAAACGAACAAACAACAAACATAAAAATTAGGAGAAAAAAAACAAAACACACACACACACACACACACACACACACACACCACACACACACACACACACACACACACACACACACACACAACACAGAAACAAACAAAACAAAAAACAAAAACAACCAACCAACAAACAAACAAACAAACAAAAATTCCCTGCTGCTTCGTCCAGTGGAAGAAAAGTGATTATATTGTCAATTTTAGTTTCAAACAAATACCCAAACAGAGTTTATCCAAAGAACAGTGTTTTTCCAATGAAAATTTAGATTTTATTTTTGATGTAATGAACAAAGTCTACCTTGAAATACAATCTCGTATCTTCTTCAAAAAGAGATTTAGATAGATTCCAACTTACTCACCCCATGCTTAAAAAAATACTCCAGCTATCACAAGATTTATTTAACGAAATATAACAAACACTATTTCCTTTCTAATGTTAGAAATACGTCATGGACCGCCATCTTTTTCATCACCACCACCCCTGTCTGCGTGTATATGCACATTACCTCCATCCCCCTTCCCCCATGTACACCCTCCCCGCCCCCTCCAAATCCAACTAGACATTAACATGAACATTTCAATTTCCATAGAATGTCAAACTACATCCCAATTTCTCTAGAATTTCAAATTGTTGTTTCGTAAATCAGACAAGCGTTTCTATTCATTTTCGTGTGTTTCTGGTTTCTTCGTCTTTTTTCCCCCATTGAATTTGTAGGATATTATGGGACAGGTTGAGGGTCGGGAGGGGGGGTGGGGGTGGGGAATCGGATAATAGGAGGGGCGGAAAAGGAGGCAAGGCAGAGAGGGAGAGACTGTCTGTCTGTTGCTGTCTGTCTGTTTCTGTCTGTTGGTTTCTGTCTGGCTGTTTCCCTCTGTCTGTTTCTACGTCTGTCTGTCTGTTATTGTCTGTCTGTCTGTTTCTGTCTATCTGTCTGACTGTCTGTCTGTCTATTATTGTCTGTCAGTTCCTGTCTGTCTGTCTGTTTCTGTGTGTCTGTCGGTTTCTGTCTGTCTGTCTGTTTCTGTGTGTCTGTCGGTTTCTGTCTGTCCGTCGGTTTCTGTGTGTCTGTCGGTCGGTTTCTGTGTGTCTGTTTCTGTCTGTCGGTCGGTTTCTGTCTGTCTGTTTCTGTGTGTCAGTTTCTGTCGGTCGGTTTCCAT
>JAPXFY010000032.1:15479349-15481849 GCA_030674185.1 Monoplex corrugatus
ATGTGTGTGTCTGTATGCATGTATATATGTATATATATATACATGTATATCTATATAATATATATATATCTATATACAAGTATATATCTATCAGTATGTCTGTCTATCTGAAGTACTAAGTATGTATTATGTACGCATGTACGTACTAATATTTGTATGTATATATGTATGTACTATGTTAACGTATATATATTACATTTTGATTGTGTGTGTTGCTGTGCGCGCGCGCGTGCAAAACAAAGAGATGGAGAAAGACAGATTCAGAGAGAATGAGACAGACCAAGAGGTAGACAGTCTCTCTCCCCCCTCTCTCTCTCTCTTTGTATCTCTTTCTCTGTCTCTCTCTGTCTGTCTGTCTCTCTCACACACACAAACACACACACACACACACACACACACACACACACACACATCACACACAAACACATACACACACACAACACACACAAAACACACACACACTAGACACACACACACAGCACACAGACAAACACACACACACACACACACACACACACTCAGACACACACACACACACACCACACACAGACACACACCACACACACACACACACACACACAGCACAACACACACACACACACCAACACACACACACAATCAACACAAACACACACACACACACACACACAACACACACACACACACACACACATACACACCACACACACACTCAGACACACACGCAGTGGTACGAGTAGCACGTGTGAAGCCTCATTAATTTTCTTGTCAGACCTTGCTACGAACATCATCTCCCCCTTGACAGCAGCAACAGCAACAACAGCAGAAAAAAAACAACAACATGCAGGCCGCATACCATATGCATTTTCGCTGCTTTCAATCTTTTTTTTTTTAATTTTTTTTTTTACCAAACTTATCGAATAGCAACATGCAGTAGAAACAGGGTGGTTAAACGATATTTTCAACCCCCCTCCTTCCCCCTTCTCTCTCTCTCTCTCTCACACACACACACACACACGCGCGCACACGCACACACACGTACACGCACACACACACACACTCACACCACTACAAACACAAACACACTTACACACACACAAACACCCCCCCACCCCCCCACACACACACCGTCTAACAGTGAAAAGACGTTAAATCAAAGAACGAACACACACACACACCACACACACACACACACACACACACACACACACACACACACACACACACACACACACACACACACACACACCGTCTAATAGTGAAAAGACGTTAAATCAAAGAACGAACACACACACACACACACACACACACACACACACACACACACACACACACACACACACACACACACACACACACACACACACACACACACACCGTCTAATAGTGAAAAGACGTTAAATCAAAGAACGAACACACACACACACACACACACACACACACACACACACACACACACACACACACACACACACACACACACACACACACACTCACACCACCACTACAATATCGGATCAAGTTTTGTTAGTTAAAATTTCAGAATCATTGGTTCACAGTCCTGTCAATGCGTTACTTTAAGATTATTATTATAATTATGATTATTTTTTGTTTTGTTTTGTTTTTATGACGATTTTTCTTTTACATTATTGATGTTAGCGTTGTTTTAGTTTCATTTCTCTGTTCATCCATATCCTTTTCTTAAGACCTTGCCGCTTCCTTTTAATTTTTTCCATCTCTTACTCTGTTCCCCTCTGTCCCCTCCCCTCCCCCCCCCCCCCCTAATTTCATCCTCCATGCCATTTTTCCCCGTCTAATATCACTTATAGTGAAAAGACGTTAAATCAAGCAACGAACGAACACCACTACAAACACAAACACACTCACACACACACACACACCTCCCTCAAAACACACACAACACACACACACAACACACACACAACAACACACACAAACACACACACACACAACCCCCCCCCCCCCACACACACACACACAAACACCTCCCACCCCCTCCCACCCACCCACCACACATACCACACTCTACATATGATCCACTCTATCCATACCCCTGTTTAACTGGAAGATCAAAAAACACAGATAGCATGGACCCCCATCATCATCCCGTGTTTTCACGCACTCTGTCACGTCACGTCACGTCACGTCACGGTACGCTTAGTGTCACGTGGTGCACGCACGCCAGCCTCTGACAGCTCTGTTAGCTGACAGCATAGTCATGCCATGTTAATAATCTGTCTCTTCCTGCGACACACTTATTTAAAGGACACGTTTTGCACAATCATGAACTTAGAAAAGACAAAAGTAATCGCGAGGCAGACAGGAGAGAGAGAGAGAGAGAGAGAGAGAGAGAGAGAGAGAGAGAGAGAGAGAAAGAGAGAGAGAGAGAGACAAATAGACAGAGAGACAGAGACACAGAGAGAGACACAAGAGAGAGACAGAGAGAGGGAAAGAAACAGAGGAAAACAGAGAGGGAGAGGGAGACAGCAAGAGAGACAGA
>JAPXFY010000032.1:15491849-15496849 GCA_030674185.1 Monoplex corrugatus
AGAGAGAGAGAGAGTGAGACAGACAGAGATAGACACAGACAGACTGACAGACAGGAAGAGAGAAACAGACAGACAGACAGACAAATAGAGAGAGGCAGAGAGACAGAGACACAGAGAGAGACACAGAGAGAGAGAGACTGAGACATAGACAGAGACAGACAAACAGACAGACATAGACAGACTGACAGACAGGAAGAGAGAAACAGACAGAGATAGATAGACAGACAAGTAGAGAGAGACAGAGAGAGACAGACAGAGAGAGAGAGAAAAGCCACACAGAGACAGACAGAAAGATAGATAAATAGATAGATAGATAGATAGATAGATAGATAGATAGATAGATAGATAGATAGATAGACAGAGAGAGAGAAAGAGCCACACAGCCACACAGAGACAGACAGAAAGATAGATAGATAGATAGATAGATAGATAGATAGATAGATAGATAGATAGATAGAGAGAGAGAGAGAGAGAGAGAAAAAAAAAAAAAGAGCCACACAGCCACACAGAGACAGACAGAAAGATAGATATAGATAGATAGATAGAGAGAGAGAGAGAGAGAAACAGCCACACAGAGACAGACAGAAAGATGCACAGAGAGAGAGAGAGAAAGAGACAGACAGAAAGAGACAGAGAGACAAACAGAAAGACAGACAGATAGCGAGGGAGAGAGACACAGACAGAAAGACACAGAGAGAAAATGAGTCAGAAAGACAGACAGACAAACAGATAAACAGAGAGACAATACAGAGACAGACAGAGAGGTCCCTTAGTTCAGTTTTCAAATCAAATTTTCATTTTGATGAAACAAAATTTCTGTGCATCATTCGATTTCCTGCAAAGCTGAAAAAGCAAAATGATATTTAGTCTTATCATCATCATTATCACAACCACGTTCACCGCTTAACGATCGCGTCAATCAATAAACAGCAATTTCTCCATTTCCCTTCAAAGAAACATTATACAAATGAAATTCATTTCTTCGCAGACTCACTTTTAACCCCTTGACTCCCACACCCTGTCCACCAGCATCCTGCATTGTCAACCATGCTAGCACAGCAAAAACTTAACCCTTTGATTCCCACACCCTGTCCACCAGCATCCTCGCATTGTCAACCATGCTAGCAAAAGCAAAAACTTAACCCTTTGATTCCCGCACCCTGTCCACCAGCATCCTGCATCGTCAACCATGCTAGCAAAGCAAAAACTTAACCCTTTGACTCCCGCACCCTGTCTACTAGCATCCTCGCAATGTCAACCATGCTAGCAAAGCAAAAACTTAACCCTTTGACTCCCGCACTCTGTCCGCCAGCATCCTGCATCGTCAACCATGCTAGCAAAGCAAAAACTTAACCCTTTGACTCCCACATTCTGTCCACCAGTATCCTGCATTGTTAACCATGCTAGCAAAGCAAAAACTTAACCCTTTGACTCCCGCACCCTGTCCACTAGCATCTTCACATTCTCAACCACGCTAGCAAAAGCAAAACTTAACCCTTTGACTCCCGCCAGCATCCTGCATTGTCAACCATGCTAGCAAAGCAAAGCAAAAACTTAACCCTTTGACTCCCTTACCCTATCCACCAGCTTCCTGTAGGAAACAGGTGGACAGAGTCTGGGAGTCAAAGGGTTAATGTTTTGCAGTTTGTGGACAGGGTGGGGGGGGAGTCAAAGGGTTAATGTTTCGATGTATTGATTCGCTGTTCATATAAAGCATGTGCTCCTTAGATAATTCGCTTTCAATGTCCCAGCGCAATTCGTATTCGATATGTTATCTCCTTCCGTTTCAAAAACTCTCTCTCTCTCTCCCTCTCTCTCTCTCTCTCTCTCTCACGCACAACACACACACCACACTCACTCACATACACACACACACATACACACACACACACATATACACACACACACGCACGCACACACACACTCTTTCTCACGCATGCACATGCACGCACGCACACGCACACGCACACACTCTCCCTTTCTGTCTCTCTGTCTCTGTCCGTCTTTTTGTTTGTCTGTCTGTCTGTCTGTTTGTCTTTCTCTCTCTCTCTCTCTCTCTCTCTCATCTCCTCTCTTCTCTCTCCATGATACAAGAACGAATCACAAACCGTAAACAGAATAACAAACCACAGAAACTAAAGAACACAACACACAACACACACACACAACACACACACACACAACACACACACACACACACACACACACACACACACACACACACACACACACAACACACACAACACACACACACACACACACTACACACACACACACCACACACACACACACCACACACACAACATACACACACACACACACACACACACACACACACACACCACACAACACCATACACACACACACACACAACACTAACACACACACACACACACACACACAACCACACACACACACACACATAACACACACACACACACACACACACACAAATCAATAACCAAAGAAGAAACAGGAATAATACCGACAAAAACAAAACAAACAAAAGAAAACAAAAACTAGAAAACGATTTGAAAACAGATCTGAATCATATACAAATAGTCCTCTTCACCAGTCTAATTACGAGTCGTGAGTAAAACGGCAAACATGTTTATTACAAATAAATTGAGTGGAACCATGAGTTTTGTTTGCAGGTAATGGTGCGTAAATCTGATATGCATACAGAAACGAAACAGTAATTTTTGTTTGGATTTCAATTTCGTTTAAAGAAAAAAAAACAAAAAAAAAAGAAAAAAAAACCAGACAAACACACAAACACACACACACACACACACACACACACACACACACACACACACACACACACACACACACACACACACACACACACACACACACACACACACATACACACACACAACAAACAAACAAAGAAAAAAGAAAAAGAAAAAGTGATTGTTTCGTATTTACTGAAAGTGTTAGTCTGTGTGTTTGTGTGTCTGTGTAGTTATGGTGTGTGTGTGTGTGTGAAAGTGTTAGTCTGTGTGTTTGTGTGTCTGTGTAGTTATGTGTGTGTGTGTGTGTGTGTGTGTGTGTGTGTGTGTGTGTGTGTGTGTGTGTGTGTGTGTGTGTGTGTAGTGTGTGTAGTGAGTGTGTGTGTGTGTGTGTGTGTGTGTAGTGTGTGTGTAGTGTGTGAAGTGTGTGTGTGTGTGGTTATGTGTGTGTGTGTGTAGTGTGTGTGTGTGTGTGTGTGTCTGTGTGTGTGTGTGTCTGTGTGTCTGGAGTATGTAAGTGTATGTGTGTATTCGTATGTGTATGAGACCAGACAATATGTGTTAGAAACATTTTCTCAGCTATTCCTGAATTTGGGTGAAAAATGAAAACCGTGAGGGAGTCGCGAATGATTAACCCTATGCCTCCTGCACTTTATCCACCAACTGCACAAACCTATCCTATTAACTCTCTCACCCTATCCACCAAATTCCTGGTGGAAGCTGGTGGATAGGGCAAGGGAGTTAAAGGGTTAAGTTTGGTGGATTGGGCAAGGGAGTTAAAGGGTTAAGTTTGGTGGATAGGGCGAGAGAGTTAAAGGGTTAAATCTGGTGGATAGGGCAAAGGAGTTAAGGGTTAAATCTGGTAGATAGGGCAAGGGAGTTAAAGGGTCAAGTTTGGTGGAAAGGGCCAGGGAGTTAAAGGGTTAAGTTTGGTGGAAAGGGCCAAGGAGTTAAAGGGTTAAGTTTAGTGGATAGGGCAAAGGAGTAAAAGGGTTACGTTTGGTGGATAGGGCGAGGGAGTCAAAGAGTTAAGTTTGATGGATATGCCGAAGGAGTAAAAGGGTTAAGTTTTTGCTATTGTTAGCATGGTTGACAATGCAAGGATACTGGCGGACAAGGCGCAGGAGTAAAAGGGTTAAGTTTTTGCTCTTGTTAGCATGGTTGACAATGCAGGACGCTGGTGGGCAGGGTGAGCTGTGGGATCCAAAGGGTTAAAAACAGCGTGTTCTGATTCCGTTCTTGTGTGTTTTTCGTTCCTGTCGCGAAGCAGATAATTACACCGACCACTCAGGACAAAACAATTTGGTTGTCGATTCAGACCATTAACCAACACTGACCCAAGATGACCTCTGACCCCCATCTCCAACCCGCCCGCCTTTTCACTCTTCCCCTCCCGCCTCCCCCCAACAACTCTCCCCGTCCCCCCAAATCACTATTTGCATTCTCTCCTTACACACGCAGCTACAGACTGCCAGGGGGACCAACACCACGTGATACGGTCTTCAATTTTAAAAAGAAAAGTTAAAGATGGGACGATCAAGCCATTCTAACAATCTCACTATTTAAACAAAGTTATTACACAGAAAATCCTGATCTTTGTTTCAGTTTCAGTTTCAGTTTCAGTTTCTCGAGATGATGTCTCCGGGCTCCGAACGAATTCCATATGCACTAACGTCACAGGTGCCACGTATATGGTGACCGTGGCACAAACCTTAAGCCTGCACATAAACCCATGAGCTGGCCAGGTCCTGAGGCCCTACCTAGACTATGTTTTACCTAGTCTATATATATTTTTACTGGTATTTATCAGCCTGTCACTGGAATAATCTTGGTTACATGTAAATTGCACGTGTATGTGTGTATCTTACCTTCAAAAAGGAACATACATAGAAGTTAAATAAATAAATAATCATTAAAGGTCTGATTCAACAACACAACTAGCTATAATTCGTATAAGTCGTCTCATATACAGACCCCACCACCTCCCTCATCCCACCCCCAACAACCCCCCAATCCCACAAGTCAATGCCCAAATGCTCAGCCATCTATTAATAAATAAGTATCTGATCTTTGTACTCCTGAAAGTCGCAGGGACAGTGAGGAAGGGTCGGCTGAAATAAAAAACTTGAACGTGCGTAGAGAACAATGAGAAACTAACACGACTGTGAAACAAAGGTTTTGGATATTGTAGAAAGGTCCCAAGAATTACTTGTATAGCTTTAATGTTTGTTGTTATCTTATTGTGTATGTAATTGTGAACATTTT
>JAPXFY010000032.1:15559349-15561849 GCA_030674185.1 Monoplex corrugatus
ACCAACAAATGCCTATCAATTAACATCAGAAAGAGAGTCCCTGAATGTTATATAGAACCAATACTGTTGTACGGATGTGAGGCGTGGACAGTCACAAGCAAAGCTAGAACAAGATTGAGGCAGCAAAGATGTGGTTTCTGAGAAGAATGTTCAGAGTTCCATGGACAGCAAAGAAAACAAACGAGACAGTCTTGATGGAGGCAGACACAAGTAGATGGAAGGGGGATTTGGAGCACCTGGTCACAACGGGAAAGCTGGAGGGAAAGAGAGCACCAGGTAGACCCAGGGAGAGAATGCTGGACGGACTTGCAGAGTGGCTGGGGATGAGGAGGGTGGGGGAGATGCTAGGGGCAACGAGAGATAGAGATGGTTGGAAGGCTATGGTCGCCAACGCCATGCGGCAGGGCACCTGATGATGATGATGATGAAGTCCAGAAAGAAGACACAACGATATTTGCTTTACATTATAATACATGAACTAAACTTCGGCCTAGTCCCATTATCTCCTAAACTAACACAACTCCGCACACGACAAAAAAAGAAACTCATGACAACTCTATTGATTTACATCGTAAATGACAGATACCAGACTGAACCAAGCGGAAGGTCAAAGCGAGGACACAGCGATAATTACTTTACATTATAGAGTCTAAAACATGAATAAATCTACAGCCTAGTCTCCTTATCTCATAAATTAATACAACCTCAGTACACGACAGACAAATCATCATCATCATCATCATCATCATCATCATCATCATCATCATCATCTATCATCATCATCAAATGCCCTGCCACATGGCGTTGGCGATCATGGCCCTCCATATGTATCTATCCCTTGTTGCAGCAAGCAGATCTTCCACCCTCTGTCTTCAGCCACACTGCAAGTCCGTCCAATATTTATTTCCCCTGGGTCCTACCTGTTGCTCTCTTTCCCTCCAGCTTTCCGTTGTGACCAGGTGCTCCAATTCCCCTTTCCTCATAAAATGGCTATAAATGTTTGCCTGTCTTTTCATAATCTTCTTTATGATGATCTTCTTGTGTCTGCCTCCACCAAGACTGTCTCGTTTGTTTTCCTTTGCTGTCCATGGAACTCTCAACATTCTTCTTAGAAACCACATCTCGGCTGCTACATCTTGACAAACAGAAATGTAATGAAAAACTCCATTGATTTACATCGTAAATGGACAAAGACGGAGAGAGAAGACACAGAGATACATACTTTACATTATAGTATAGAGTCTAATACATGAATAAATCTACAGCCTACTCTCATTACTCTCATAAATTAATACAGCCTCTGCACACGACAAACAGAAACTGATGACAACTTTATTGATTTACATCTTAAAATGACACAGACTAAACAGAACCACAGCAGAAAGGCGTCGCCTCAAACACGTAATAAGTTCAGAGAGAGGACACAAAGATACTTACTTTACATGACAATATCTGAACGAAGCTTGGCCTAGTCGCCATATCTCAAGACATCCATTCGTGCCGGAAACTATTATTCCACATGTCTTTAGACCGAAATCACACCCAAGTAAGTTATGCCCAGCGCCTTAATTGAGTTGTGGTTCAATGGTTAGAATGTCCGTCTATAATATGCACAAGGCTCCAAGTTCGATTCTCGCTTAGGACAGCGAGTCTTCTCCCTTCTTTCCTTTGTTGAGATGTTTTGTAATTGTTTAGTGCTGCTGTTTATTTTCTTTGTTTGCTTTGTTTGCTTGCTCGCTTGCTTGCTTGTTTGTTTGTTTGTTTGTTTGTTTGTTTGTTTGAACTATCTAAATACCTCGTTTGTTTGTTTGTTTGTTTGCTTGTTTGTTTGTCTGTTTGTTTGTTTGTTTGCTTGTTTGTTTGTTTGTTTGTTTGAACTATCTAAATACCTCGTTTGTTTGTTTGTTTGTTTGTTTGTTTGTTTGTTTGTTTGTTTGTTTGTTTGAACTATCTAATACCTCGTTTGTTTGTTTGTTGTTTGTTTGTTTGAACTATCTAAATACCTCGTTTGTTTGTTTGTTTGTTTGTTTGTTTGTTTGTTTGTCGTTTGTTTGTTTGTTTGTTTGTTTGTTTGTTTGAACTATCTAAATACCTCGTTTGTTTGCTTGTTTGTTTGTTTGTTTGTTTGCTTGTTTGTTTGTTTGTTTGAACTATCTAAATACCTCGTTTGTTTGTTTGTTTGCTTGTTTGTTTGTTTGTTTGTTTGAACTATCTAAATACCTCGTTTGTTTGTTTGTTTGTTTGTTTGTTTGTTTGTTTGTTTGTTTGTTTGAACTATCTAAATACCTCGTTTGTTTGTTTGTTTGTTTGTTTGTTTGTTTGTTTGAACTATCTAAATACCTCGTTTGTTTGTTTGTTTGAATATCTAATACCTCGTTTGTTTGTTTGTTTGTTTGTTTGTTTGTTTGAACTATCTAAATACCTCGTTTGTTGTTTGTTTGTTTGTTTGTTTGAACTTCTAAATACTCGTTTGTTTGTTTGTTTGTTTGAACTATCTAAA
>JAPXFY010000032.1:15586849-15589349 GCA_030674185.1 Monoplex corrugatus
AAAAAGTCTAAATTTAAATATAATCAGAGGACATAACTCTCGAGAATTATCTCCCATGTTGTATAGAACTTCTCAAATCTAACACAGTTTGCGCTACCCATTCAGCTAGCATAGAAGCAGATACAAAGTACAAAAACAGTAAGCTCAGAACACTCCTCAAAAAAGGAGCGCCCAAGCCTACCTTTATACTCTGCAACTACCCTACACACAACTATGAGAGAGGAGAGAAATACATACAACATTTTAATGTTACGGTAAGTTCCCGACAGACAGGGTTAGCGGATCTTCGTTGCCACCCTACTCGCCAATGGAATAAGGAGCAGCAATAAGTATGCAAGTTAATAAACTAGAACTGAACTTCGTAGCCAAACTGATGGAAAATCAGCAGAAACAGGATATAATCACAGCAAATGAATACGACGACAACGACAACGACAACGACAACGACAACAACGACAACGACAACGACAACGACAACGGCATCATCAACAACAACAGCAACAACAACCTAAAGCAATAAAATATCCAACAGAACCATTAGTCAACACATCTACAGACGCCAAACGGAGAACTGTATATATGTATGTATGTATGTATGTATGTATGTATCTGCGGGCTTTGTGGGTTGGCTTCCCACCTTGCCTTTGATAACATGCCACGAGTTTTTCAAATGAAAGATGCTCCCAGGATTCACCGAAAGGGGGAGAGAATGATGAATCCATCGGCACTGACTCCATCACGACTGGAAACGCACAACGGACCATGATTAATGACCAGTTGGAATTTCCGTGTGCGTGTGGAAGGAGATTCACCACCAAACGCGGCATGAAGATCCACAGGACAAAAATGGGCTGTTTGAAGACACATACGAACCAGCAGCAGCGCACTGCGATAGCAGGTGAGACGTTGGATGACCAAGGCCAGGAATTAAACCATAGTGCCAAGGACATCCACGCTGACGGTTCTGATGCGGATTTTGCACAAGCTCTTAACGCCAAACGTGGAAAACTCAATTTGCCGCCTGCCGGTGCAAAAGAACAATGGGAGAAATTAGATGAGGAACTTGTCCTTAAGCTGAATGCGCTAATAGGGAACAGTACGCTGGAACACAAACTTGACACATACGGAGACATCATATACTCTATCTGCAGGGACACTTATGGAGTGAAGCAGCCAAAGACAAAAACGCCTCCCCAGAAATCCAGAAGACAGCAACAGATGGAGAGCATCCGGAGGGAGAAAAGGAAGCTTAAAAAGCGAATGAAAACTGCCTCAGAATTCGAGAAGCAAGGGCTCCTGGAACTCTGGAAAGATCTGAAGGCCAAACACAATGCTCTCAGCAAAGTGGAATCAGCAAGGCGAAGAAAGAGCAAAAAGAAGAAGACTCAAGATCGTTTCTTCAAAGATCCCTTTGACTTTTCAAGAAAGCTGTTTGAACAACCCAAATCAGGGACTCTCACAGTGGGCAAGGAAACCCTAGAGCAGCATCTCAGGGAAACATATTCCGATTCTCAGCGCGAGGCACCACTTGAAATCCAGAATCTGGTTTGGCCTGCAGCGCCAGAAGGAAAATTCAATAACAAACCACCAACACTGGATGAAGTGAAGAACGTAGTAAAGAAAGCCAGAGCCAAGTCAGCACCTGGACCAAACGGAATACCATACCTGCTCTACAAGAAATGCCCAAAAGTGCTCGAGTGGCTCCACAAGATGATTCGATCAGCATGGAGGAACCAGAAGATCAGCGACCAATGGATGAGAGCTGAAGGAGTGTACATTCCGAAGGAGCAGAACTCCAGCAGCATCAATCAGTTCAGGCCAATATCACTTCTGAACGTCGAGGGGAAAATCTTCTTCTCTGTTATGGCAGCAAGATTGACAAAATACCTGACTGAAAACAAGTATCTGGATATGTCAGTCCAAAAGGGAGGCATACCAGGAATGCCTGGATGCTTGGAACATGCCACGTTGATTTGGGATGCCATCCAAAAAGCAAGAACAGAGAAGAGAAACATTGACGTAGTTTGGCTTGATCTGGCGAATGCATATGGATCAGTTCCACACGATATGATCCAGCTGGCTCTTGAAATGTATCACATCCCAGAAAACATCCGAACAATGCTGAGGAAGTATTTCCAAGGGTTCTCAATGCGGTTCTCTACCAAAGAATACACCACGGACTGGATAGACCTAGAGGTGGGCATTGCAATGGGCTGTGCAATCTCTCCCATACTGTTCGTGTTGGCAATGGAAGTCATCTTGAAAGCTGCAATGAAGAGTTCAGGTCCAGTGAATCTGGGAGATGGATACCAGATGCCTCCTCTGAAAGCTTTCATGGATGACACAACAGTCTTGTCCACGGATGAGGAAGAGACACACCAAATCTTAAAGCAGCTGGATGAGCTGGTGGCCTCTTCAAGAATGAGGTTCAAACCTAAGAAATCCCGAAGTCTCTCACTGCGAAAAGGAAAAGTGGCAGATTCAGTCAAATTCATGGTAG
>JAPXFY010000032.1:15601849-15606849 GCA_030674185.1 Monoplex corrugatus
ACATACACACACACAAACACACACCAATGTCTTATATCACTTATATGAAAAGACGTTAAATCAAAGAACGAACGAAAACACACACCACACACACGCAAACACACACACATACAACACAACACACACCACACGCATACACGCACATACAGTCACACACACGTACTCGGTCTTATAAGTATATACCCCTCCCCCTCTCTCTCTCTCTCTAGAGAGTTCCTCTTTTCTGTCACTCTCTTTGTTTCTTTCTTCCTCCTTTGCTTTCTGTCATTTCTTCCTATCATTTTCTGCCATGCTGGTCCATTCACCTATATGTGTTCAATAAAGTCTCACGTACTTTTTCTTAGGATTGATAATTGGGTACATGTATTAAGTGCATTTTTGGCTCTAGGGAGATGAGATACGCGGAAGCAATTTTAGGTAATTTGTGACCGTTTTTATATATGTTTTGGTGTCCCAGGTATGCTTAAATTTGTATTCAGGTGTGTGGTTTTTTTTTAATCCCCTGTGCGATAAATTGGACGGAGTGGTCAACACCAGGGGTATGTTCTTAGATAATGGGCAAGTGTATTGATATGTCTACTTAATTTTCTTTTCTTTTTTTCCTGTTAAAGTTTTATATGTTTTGAAGCGGTTGTTGTAGCCCTGATGTGGTCTATGCAGTCGGCTGGGCTTTAAACAACAGTGACAGTAAACAAGGGGAGTAAAAAAAAATGCAAATTACAATAATCTCTATGACGGGAACCCGTTTCGGTTTTCCTTTTTTTTATTTTTATTTTTCATTTCCCGTTCTCAGGTTACTGAACGCAGGGTTGGTTGTCTATCGTGTCACACAACTGCTACCATTTCATGGTCGCCCCCCCCCCACTCCCACTTCCACTCCCCCTCCCTCTCACCCCCTCCCATCTCCCGACTCTCACCAGCCAACTCCTCTCAATCTCTGCCATCTCCCTCTCGTTACGGGGGGGGGGGGGGGGAGAGGGGGTGTCTGGTTCTTTTGATACAGTACAGCCGTGAACTGAAAACTTGGTATCTGGAGTTTAATCCCTGCCCCACAAACTTAAACACTGGCTTCTTTCCCTCACCCATCTTAACCCTTTGACACCCGCACCCTATCCACCAACTGCAAAAGCTTAACCCTTTGACACCCGCACCCTGTCCACCAAGGTCCTGCATTGTCGTCCATGTAGCAAAGCGAAAGCTTAATCCTTTGACTCCCTCACCCTGTCCACCAGCGTCCTGCATTGTCGTCATGCTAGCAAAGCAAAACTTAACCCTTTGACTCCCTCGCCCTGTCCACCAGCTCCTGCATTGTCGCCATGCTAGCAAAGCAAATGCTTAATCCTTTGACTCCCTCACCCTGTCCACCAGCGTCCTGCATTGTCTCCATGCTAGCAAAGCAAAATCTTAACCCTTTGACTCCCTCACCCTGTCCACCAGGTCCTGCATTGTCGTCCATGCTAGCAAAGCAAAAGCTTAACCCTTCGACACGACAGCTGTGATAAGGTAGTCATGCGCAAAGCTAATAAGCTTAACTCCGTAGAAGCTGGTGGATAGGGTGAGGGAGCCAAGGTTGAGTATGCAGTTGGTACAGTGCCGAAGTCAAAGGTTAATGTTCCATCACTCTGGTGGTGTCAGTATAGGATAAGATATATCCCCCCTTTCCCCCACTTCCCTGGGATGGTTATCCCCATCGGCCATATCACCTGAGGTGGGTGCCGACGTAAAAACTGAACCAAAGTAATCAGTTAAGCTGCCCATCTTAATGTTTCCATCATCCTGGTGGTGTCACTGTCAGTATAGGATTAGATGGGTCCCCCTTCCGCCACTTCCCTGGGATGGTTATCCCCGTCGGCCATATCACCTAAGGTTGGGTGACGACGTAAAAACTGAACCAAATCATCAATCAATTAAGCTGTCCATCTTTTAAGGTTTCCATCATTCTGGGTGGTGTCAGTTTAGTGTTTCATAGATCTGTGTCTGCGTGTTTATGTGTATGTGTGTTTATGTGTATGTGTCCATGTGTGTGTGTCTATGTGTGTGTAGGTGTATGTGTGTGCGTGTGTGTGTAAATGTGTCTGTGTGTCAGTACGTTGTCTGTGTGTCTGTCTCTCATCTGTATGTGTATCTGTGTCTGAATGTGTCCGTATGTCTGTGTGTGGCTATGATTAAGTGTATCTGTGTGTCTGGTAGTCTGTGCGTCTGTCTGTTGTGTATGTACACGTGTTTGTGTGTGTGTGTGTCAGCTGTGAGTGTGTCGTCTGTTCCTCTATTTGTAGGTCTCTCTGTGTGCATATGTATGTCTGCGTGCGTGTATCTATGTGTGTCTGTATGTCTCTGTGTGTCTATCTTGTCTGTCTGTGTCTGTCTGTGTGTCTATCTTGTCTGTCTGTGCTTCTGTCTGTGAGAGTGCGTGTGTCTGTCTATGCGTGTGTGTGTGTGTGTGTGTGTCTATGTCTATCTGTCTGTCTGTATGTCCGTCTTGCGTCACTCAGAGATTTCCACAGTACAAAAGACGTCGCATCTCTCCTTCTCTCCCTCCCTCCCCCATCTCCCAACCCCCCCCCCCCCCACACACACACACACAGACTCCTGTCTGAAGTCATTAGTGTCAACCTTTAATGGCGACACCTCCCCCCTCCCTCCCCATACCCCTCTCTCCATCCCCACCCCTACACATCCCCCGCTAACCACGGACTCCAGAAGGATGTCCCCAATTTGGATCCTAAAGCGGACCACATCAAAACCTGGACTTTGTTCGGGGGAGGGGGGGGGTGTGGTGCTGTTGTTGAGTGTTGGTGGTGGTGGTGTGGTGGTCATGTAGTGATTGTAATGATGGTAATGGTGGTGGTGGTAGTAATGTTGGTGGTGGTGGTAATGGTGGTGGTTGTAATGGTGAAGGTAGTAATGGTGGTGGGGGGTGGTTGGTGTTGTTGTTGTAATGGTGGTGGTGGTGGTGGCGGTGGTGATGGTAGTAATGGTGATGGTTGTAGTAATGGAGATGTAGAATAGTGGATGGTGGTGGTAACGATGGTGATGGAAGTAATGGTGGATTATGGTGGGGATGCTGGTGCTGGTGCTGGTGCAATCTGTAGCGAAATGCCATTCAGACTCTCACTTCTCTATGCTCGTATCGCCTGGTGGTTTGAAAGATGATAGAGATTTTTCCCTCAACATCCACTCACCCCCCTTCCACCCCCCCACCACCCCAAGGTCAACATTTGCGCAGATGTGCTTAGCGCCAGTACCCCCTTCAAGTGTATGCACATGATGCAAACACTGAACGCACGTGCAACGCGTATGATGAGAATCCTTCACAAGCCACGTCAAAGGTCGGTGGCTTTAAGGAACTCTAAAACACCCAGCATGATACACCCTGGAAAATCGGAGTAAAACTGTCCACACACAGGACACCAATAAACAAGAAAATCGCACACACACCATGCACACACATACACACACACACACACACACACACACACACACACACACACACACACACACACACACACACGCACACACACACACACACACACACACACACAAAAGCAGAGGTTGTTTCGTTGCCATCGTCCCTCATCGTTGTTGTTGTAGTTGTTGTTGCTGTTGTTGTTGTGTGGTGGTGGTGCTAGTGATGGTTATGGTGGTGGTGGTGGTGGTGGTGGAAGTGGTGATGATGGTTTGATATTGTTGTTGTTGTTAGTGGTGGTGGTGTATGGTTTGTTGTTGTTGTTGTCGTTGTTATTGTTGTTGTTGTTAGTGGTGGTGGTGACGGCTTGTTGTTGTTGTTGTCGTTGGTGGTGGTGGTGATGGTGGTGATGGCTTGGTGGTGGTGGTGGAGGTGATGGTGTGGTGGTGGCTTGTGGTGGTGGTGGTGGTGGTGGTGTGGTTGGTGGTGGCTTGTTAGTGGTAGTGGTGGTGGTTCTTTTCCTTAACGAAAATTTGACGGGAATAACAATCGACCATACACCTTAAACCCCACTCTATACAAATTATGCAAATGTAGGAACTAGTACCTAGCCCATAGACACGAAAGTACAAAAGGTTCACCAATTTCACCATTGTAAATGGGACTTGTACCTAGCCCATAAACACGAAAGTACAAAAAGTTCACCAATTTCACCACTGTAAATGGGACTTGTACCTGGCCCATAACACGAAAGTACAAAAGGTTCACCAATTTCACCACTGCAAATGGGACTTGTACCTGGCCCATAAACACGAAAGTACAAAAGGTTCACCAATTTCAACACTGCAAATGGGACTTGTACCTGGCCTATAAACACGAAAGTACAAAGGTTCACCAATTTCACAACTGTAAATGGGACTTGTACCTGGCCCATAAACACAGTACGAAAGTACAAAAGGTTCACCAATCTTCACCACTGAAAATGGGACTTGTACCTGGCCTATAAACACGGAAAAGAAAAGATTCATCCACCATTTTCACTAATGCACAGTCAGTGGTGAGCCTCCTCCACGCATCACATCACTTAGCAACCAGACGGTACACCTGGATGCCATTCAGGCTGTCAGTCTTGCTGAGAGTGGGGAGGGGAAGGGAGGGGGAGGGTGATGATGGACTCAAAACCTGACTGGCTGTGTCCAGAAACTTACCAATTCCAACAGTCAATTTATCATACCTGCTGATGAAAGGTATGACCCCCACGCTCTCCTCACGGGAAATATACCGAGTCTTGAGAACGTGACTGGACTGGAACTAACCACTCTTGATGTCGTTTTAACCCTTTGATTCCCGCACCCTGTCCACCAGCATTCTGCGTTGTCAACCATGCTGGCAAAAGCAAAAACTTAACCCTTTGATTCCCCCACCTATCCACCAGCATCCTCCGTTGCCAACCATGCTAGCAAAAGCAAAAACTTAACCCTTTGACTCCATCGCCCTATCCACCAGCTTTTCCTGTGTGTAGTAGATAGACGAGTATCACGTGGAGCTGTGTTGATTCTCATGACGCGCGTGTCACCATCTTGCCATCCGCTTT
>JAPXFY010000032.1:15611849-15614349 GCA_030674185.1 Monoplex corrugatus
AGTGGATTCAAACTCTATGCGTATGTGTACGCTCAGACCACTTTTTCTCCGCCTCTCGCAAAATTAAATCTCCAAAACTGCTGAAGCGTTATAAATGCGATCCTGAAAAAAAAGGAGAGTTCCTTTTGTCGTCTACACAAGGTTTTGAAATGGTGTATGGCTTAGTGAACCGCCTTTTTTCCCCTTTCTCACAAAAGTAATCTTGAAAACTTGGTGTTCGTGTTACTGGTCCCTAAAAATAATCGTGATGAGACACACAGTGTTGTGTTAAGTTGTACTGAAAGGTGTGTGATCGAATGTTCATCAGCTGTCAAATTGTCAATAACCAACGCAGACTATAGATAGGCTTTATATGTGGGCGAAACGCTCCCTCTCTCTCTCTCTCTCTTCCTCTCTCTCTCTCTCTCTCTCTCAACTCACGCAGGATATAGATAGGCCTAATATGTGGGCGAAACTCACACACACTCTCTCTCTCTCTCTCTCTCTCTCTCTCTCTCTCTCTCTCTCTCTCTCTCAACTCACGCAGGATATAGATAGGCCTAATATGTGGGCGAAATGTTCTCTCTTTTTCTCTCTCTCTCCTCTCTCTCTCTCTCTCTCTCTCTCTCTCTCTTCCTGCAAAACAAGCTCCGTAGAATGGCTGATATGTAATGCTTGTTTAGAATCAACGTGAAAGTATTTCAGTCATTTATTATAAACTGCATTCAAAACTACCTGGTCGAATGTCTTCTTGTGGCAAAACTGTCGATGTTTGAATAGGCCGGTAACAAAAAGACAGCTACGGTATTGACTAGCGGTATAATATTCGGAATAAGCTTCATCAAATTTCATCAGTTATTTTGGTCGAAAAATTGGCAACAAGGAAGTTGTATATATATATATGTGACCTCCCACCACCAATTCAGTCTTAACTCGCAGTCAGTCAAACAGAACTAGGAGCTGAAAAAGATGACTGAGGGTCTGTCTGGGGTGTTTAGACTTTTTCTCAAAATTGATTTCTGTAGACCATAATTTATCTCCCACAGTTTACCACAAACAATAGATCTAGTTTACCACAATAGGTCTAGTTTACCACAAACTAGTTTACCACAAACAATAGGTCTAGTTTACTACAAACAATAGGTCTAGTTTACCACAATATGTTTAGTTTACCACAAACAATAGGTCTAGTTTATACAAACAATAGGTCTAGTTTAGTCACACAAAACAATAGGTCTAGTTTATCACAAACAATAGGTCTAGTTTATCACAACAATAGGTCTAGATTATCACAACAATAAGTCTAGTTTACCACAACAATAGGTCTAGTTTACCTCAAACAATAGGTCTAGTTTACCTCAAACAATAGGTCTAGTTTACCTCAAACAATAGGTCTAGTTTACCTCAAAACAATAGGTCTAGTCTACATCACACGTACGTATGAGTACTTCGATCAAATCAGCGTAGGAAGCACTTTGACACACACACACGCGAATATGAATCTTCAGAGTGGGTAAAGTCTTCTTCACATCTCCAAAAAAACACACAAAGAGACTCCAAAATTTCAGTCCATTCATACACCTAGAGAAGAATCCCACACGCGAGTTTGAATATCGTGAAAACCACTTTATACGTAGTGTACACTAAACTCTCAAACACAGATGAACTTCATCAGTTTAAATCCTGGAAAAAATTTCCGTTCTAAACAAAACACTGTATATATATACTGTCGACATACAAAAACGGAGCAAAACAAACGTAGACTGCGGAAGGTCTCGCTAGTATTTGGCAGTAGTTCTCTTTACATCCCACGATGTACCACTACAACCACACCACCACTACACCGCTGTTGACTGCAAAGTGGCAACAACACACACGTTCAACCAGCCACACACTCTCTGTCTCACCACCCCCCTCTATTCTTCAACACCACACACACGCGTACGCGACTTTTTCACGTCCAAAACTGAGAGGCCAAAAAATTACTAAACACGCTGGTCACACAACTCCGGCCACCCAGCTCCAACATCAAGACTCACAGTGTGGGAGAGAGGAAGAAGAGAAGAGAAGAAATATTACGCGTGGCTTGTTAAGTTTCTCTCCCTCTCTCTCTCTCTCTTTTCTCTTCTTTCCCTCTACTTCCACTTCTACGAACTTGGTTCACAAAGTATTATAGAACGGAAAAAGGCGAATGTATTGTTGTGTGTTAAGGCTAGCATAGCGGTTCTCTCTCACTCTCTATCGCACACTCATTCTCAGGCGGTGCGTGAATAACAGGGCTCGCTCTCTCTCTCTCTGTTTCCTTTCAGGCCTCGCGCGCGCTGTCTCCCCCTTACTGGCTCTCTCTCTCTCTCTCTCTCATTCCCTCTCTCGCAAGCTGTGTGTGTCGTCTCGTCTCGCTACGAGAGCCCCTCTCGCCTGTTACTGTGAGAGAGTTGTGTGTGAATGTTGGTGGTTGAGGGACACAAGAAAAGCGCTACGTGAATCTATCCTGCGTGTAATTTTGCGCTATTCTGTCTGT
>JAPXFY010000032.1:15621849-15624349 GCA_030674185.1 Monoplex corrugatus
TTGTCTTTTTTTCCTGTTTCTTCTTGGTCTTTTTTTCCTGTTTCTTCTTGGTCTTTTTTTCCTGTTTCTTCGTCTTGGTCCCTTTTTTTTTCCTGTTTCTTCTTGGTCTTTTTTTTCCTGTTTCTTCTTGGTCTTTTTTTCCTATTTCTTCTGGGTCTTTTTTTCCTATTTCTTCTTTGTCTTTTTTTCCTGTTTGTTATTGGTCTTTTTTTTCCTTTTCTTCTTGGTCTTTTTTTCCTGTTTCTTCTTGGTCTTTTTTTCCTGTTTCTTCTTGGTCTTTTTTTTCCTGTTTCTTCTTGGTCTTTTTTTTCCTGTTTCTTCTGGTCTTTTTTTCCTTTTCTTCTGGGTCTTTTTTTCCTGTTTCTTCTTTGTCTTTTTTTCCTATTTCTTCTTGGTCTTTTTTCCTGTTTCTTCTTGGTCTTTTTTTCCTGTTTCTTCTTGGTCTTTTTTTTCCTGTTTCTTCTTTGTCTTTTTTTCCTGTTTCTTCTGGTCTTTTTTTCCTGTTTCTTCTGGTCTTTTTTTCCTGTTTCTTCTTGGTCTTTTTTTCCTGTTTCTTCTGGGTCTTTTTTTCCTGTTTCTTCTTGGTCTTTTTTTCCTGTTTCTTCTTGTCTTTTTTTCCTGTTTCTTCTTGGTCTTTTTTTTCCTGTTTCTTCTTGGTCTTTTTTTCCTGTTTCTTCTTGGTCTTTTTTTCCTGTTTCTTCTTGGTCTTTTTTTCCTGTTTCTTCTTGGTCTTTTTTTCCTGTTTCTTCTTGCTCTTTTTTTCTTTCTCTTGTCTTTTTTCCTTTTCTCTTGGTCTTTTTTTTCCTATTTCTTCTTGGTCTTTTTTTCCTGTTTCTTCTTGGTCTTTTTTTCCTGTTTCTTCTTGTCTTTTTTTCCTGTTTCTTCTTGGTCTTTTTTTCCTGTTTCTTCTTGGTCTTTTTTTTTCCTGTTTTCTTTGGTCTTTTTTTCCTGTTTCTTCTGTCTTTTTTTCCTGTTTCTTCTTGGTCTTTTTTTTCCCTGTTTTCTTCTCTTTTTTTCCTATTCTTTTTGTCCTTTTGTCTTCTTGTCTTTTTTTTCCTGTTTCTTCTTGGTCTTTTTTTTTTCTTCTTGCTTTTTTCTGTTTCTTCTTCTCTTTTTTCCTTTTCTTCTTGTCTTTTTTTTCCTGTTTTCTTCTTGGTCTTTTTTCCTTTTCTTCTTCTCTTTTTTCCTTTTCTGTCTCTCTTTTTTCCTGTTTCTTCTTCGTCTTTTTTTCCTGTTTCTTCTTTGTCTTTTTTTCCTGTTTCTTCTTTGTCTTTTTCCTTTCTTCTGTCTTTTTCCTTCTCTTCATCTTTTTTCCTATTTCTTCTTCATCTTTTTTTTCCTGTTTCTTCTTCGTCTTTTTTCCCTGTTTCTTCTGGTCTTTTTTTTTCCTGTTTCTTCTTCGTCTTTTTTTAAATTTTCTTCTCGTCTTTTTTTCCTGATTTCTTCTTCATCTTTTTTTCTTATTCTTCTTCGTCTTTTTTTCCTTTTCTTCTTCGTCTTTTTTTCCTGTTTCTTCTTCGTCTTTTTTTCCTATTTCTTCTTCGTCTTTTTTTAAAAAATTTCTTCTTCGTCTTTTTTTCCTATTTCTTCTTCTCTTTTTTTCTTATTTCTTCTTCGTCTTTTTTTTCAAAATTTCTTCTTCGTCTTTTTTTCCTATTTCTTCTTCGTCTTTTTTTTAAATTTCCTTTTCGTCTTTTTTTCCTATTTCTTCTTCGTCTTTTTTCCTATTTCTTCTTATTTCTTCTTCGTCTTTTTTTCCTATTTCTTCTTCGTCTTTTTTCCTATTTCTTCTTCGTCTTCTTTCCTGTTTCTTCTTCGTCTTCTTTCCCAGTTTCCCATGGCCACGTCCATCCATTTGTTGCCGTATCGTCATCCGTTCGACTGTCTACATGAAGAACGAGCCATCTTTTGTTGTTATTGTTGTTTAAAGCCCAGCCGACTGCGTAGAGCCATATCAGGGCTATAACCATTTCAAAATAAATACAATACTTCAACAAGAAAAAGAACAGAAAATTAAGTACACATATCAATGCATTCGCGCACATAATCTAAGGAGATGTCCCTGGCGTTGACCACTCCGTCCAATTTATCGCACAGGGGATTTAAAAAACAAACCTGAATACAAATTTCAACATAACTAAGGACACCAAAACATATGAAAACAGGCATAAATTACCTAAAATTGCTCCCGCATATCTCACCTCCCTAGAGCCAAAAATGCATTCAACACACGTACCTTACTATCAATCCTAAGAAAAAGTACCTAAGACTTTATCGAACACATACAGGTGAATGAACCAGCAAGGCAGAAAATGATAGAAAGAAATGACAGAAAGCAAAGGAATAAGGCAGAAACAATGCGAGTGACAGAAAAGAGGAAATTTCTAGCACAGAATTTCCAGAAGGTGGGGGGATACTATTTATACAGAAAAAGCCCCATGGTATCCCCAAGGGGGGAAACGAGCTATCTACCCATTCAGTTAGACACACTCGCCCATGG
>JAPXFY010000032.1:15636849-15639349 GCA_030674185.1 Monoplex corrugatus
TACTCAATTATCAATTCTAAGAGAAAGTATTAAGACTTTATCAAACACATACAGGTGAATGGACCAGCAAGGCAGAAAATGATAGGAAGAAATGAGAGAAAGCAAAGGAACAAGGCAGAAACAAAGAGAGTGACAGAAAAAAAAAAAAAATTTCTAGCACAGAATTTCCAGAAGGTGGGGATACTATTTATACTGAAAGAACCCCCGTATCCCCACGGAGGGAAAAGCTGACTTATGCACAGGCTTACCAACTTACCAACAGCTCTTGACTCTAAACCACAAACTAATGCCAACTGAGAAATGGAAGCCAACACGGAGGAACATGAAATGTGTGCAGCAGAAATATCTAAACGGACTGCAAAAATCAATGAAAACAAATTCATCTAAAAAGTTGAAATAAATATGGAAAGCTGAGATAATAAACTGGAAAATCATTTTTAATAGATTACAAGATAATCAACAGCATTAGCTTTACGTAAGCCTGAAGTTAATATTAATGAACAAACGTTTAAATAAGTTGCATAATTTTTATAACGTTTTTGTGTGTGCACAGATTGAAGACAAAGGCAAAGACACACACACACACACACACACACACATACACAACACACACACAAACACACACACACACAAAACACAAACACACAAACACACACAAACACACACACACACAACACACACACAAACACACACACAAACACACACATCAAACACGCACACACACAACACAAACACATACACACAACACAAACACACACACACACACATACACACACACAACACACACACACAAACACACACACACAACACACACACACACACACACAACACACACACACACACACACACACACACAATACACACACAAACACATAACACACACACACACACAACACACACACAAACACACACAAACACACAACACACAACACACGCGCACACACACACACAAACACACACAAACACAACACACACACAAACACACACACAACACACACACAAACACACACATCAAACACGCACACACACAACACAAACACACACACACAACACAAACACACACATATACACACACACACAACACACACACACACAAACACACACACAAACACACACACACACACACACACAACACAACACACACACCACACACACACACACACACACACACACACACACACAATACACACACAAACACATACACACACACACAATACACACACAAACACACACAAACACAAACACAAACACACGCACACACACACACACACACGCACACACACACACACACACACACACACACACACACACACACACACAAAATACAATAAAAACTTGTGTTTCATTTTCCATCGGCATAGATGTCGTCAGCAATACAGGCCAAATTACAATGTACAGATCTCCCACTGCTGACCTACTTATACCAAAACAACAGAAGGTAAGATACCACAAGAGAACTGCATTTGTTAATCTACTAGTATTTAACAACAGAAAACAGGATACTGCAAAAGAATTGCAATCTAAGCATAGGTGATAAAAACAGGAACAAAGCAAGATGAAAAAAAACCACACACATATACATGCACAAAACACACAAACACACACACAAACACACACTCAAAACAAAACAAAATAAAACACACACATTCACACACAAAACAAAACAAAATAAAACACACACATTCACACACAAAACAAAACAAAATAAAACACATTCACACACAAAACAAAACAAAATAAAACACACACAATCACACACAAAACAAAACAAAATAAAACACACACAATCACACTCAAAACAAAACAAAATAAAACACAATCACACACAAAACAAAACAAAATAAAACACAATCACACTCAAAACAAAACAAAATAAAACACAATCACACACAAAACAAAACAAAATAAAACACAATCACACTCAAAACAAAACAAAATAAAACACAATCACACACAAAACAAAACAAAATAAAACACAATCACACTCAAAACAAAACAAAACAAAATTAACAGAAACACACCTAACGAACAAACACAAACACACACACACACAAAAACATCTGAAATGAAAGAGACGAAGACGTCTCTTTCAAATTCCCTCTCTCCCTCTCTCCCTCTCTCCTTCCCTCTACCTTTCTCTACATTCCTATCATCCCCCCTCCCCCCACTTTCCAGGCCTCGGTCAGGGTCTGGAAACCTACACCTGACAAGCCAGAAAGGAGGGGGAGATACGGTTATGGACAGATGACTAGATACGTCACTCTGCACTACAGGTAAAGAGACAGGTAAAAAAAAAAGGAACATGTCAGGTAGGATGGTCAAGCCACGTAAACCAACCTCCCTTTTAACTGGAGTGTGCTTGCGTACACATTTGGTTTGAAGTTTTGTTTGAATTTTTTTTTCTGTTTTTGTTGTTGTTGTTGTTTGTTTGTTTTTGTTTGTTGGTTTTTATGTTGTTGTTTTTTTTTTGGGAGGGTTGTTTGTTTGTTTGTTTGTTTGT
>JAPXFY010000032.1:15656849-15659349 GCA_030674185.1 Monoplex corrugatus
GCTCACATTGGAAAGCTCAGGTCTTTCTTGTTGTTGTTGTTTTTTTTTTTAAGAAAACCGAGCGACCGAGAAAGAGAGAGAGAGAGAGAGAGAGAGAGAGAGAGAAAGAGACAGACAGACAGACAGACAGACAGGCAGACAGATAGACACAGACAGACAGACACACAAATTCATAGACACAAAGAGGTGTGAGGGGGAGGGGCAGACAGATGGTTCGATCAGAATAATTTATTGGTCTCATCAGTTTTTTTTTAAAGGAAAGAACAACAGAAGAAGAAGAAAAGAAAGTGCCTAAAGAGAGAAAGGAACAGAGACAGAGACAGACAGACAGACAGACAGAGACAGAGACAGAGAGAGACAGACAGAGACAGAGACAGAGACAGACAGGCAGACAGACATTCATTTGTTTGTTCCTCTACCTGTTTATTTATTTATTCATCTGTTTGTTTATCATTTATTCATTTATTTATTCATCATTTGTCCATTCATTCATTCATTCATTCATTCATTCATTCATTCATTCACTCAACAAACCAGCAATTTTGTCCGGGTTCCCAAAGATTTAAGATTATACACGCACAATCCCTTTTCAATTCTTAAATTACACTGAGTTATGTTATGGATTTGGAGCACCTGGTCACAACGGGAAAGCTGGAGGGAAAGAGAGCACCGGGTAGACCCAGGGAGAAAATGCTGGACGGACTTGCAGAGTGGCTGGGGACGAGGGTGGGTGGGTGGGAGGGATGCTAGGGGCAACGAGAGATAGAGACAGATGGAAGTCCATGATCGCCAACGCCATGCGACAGGGCACCTGATGATGATAATGATGTTAAACGTACCTAAATACTGATAAGAGAAAAAAGAATCCCGTTGGTAAACTATGTTCATATTCTATGGCTTTTGCTTTGGGTTTTTTTTATTTTTATTTTTTTATATATATCCGTTTGTTTTTGTCTTTTCTTTTCTTTTCGTTTCTTTTCTTTCTTCCTCCTCTCCACTATTCCTTTAGGAGATAGCATGTCTTTCAAGTTGGTCTTAAATTCTGGGTCATGCTTTGACACCCCCTTCTGTTTCGCTTTTCGTTTTAACAGAAAGTAATCGTCTTATCTCCTCTCTTTCATCTCTACGTTTTCGGCGCTTTTGTGGTTGTTTTCACACACTAAGACACATGCACGCATACAGAGAGAGAGAGAGAGAGAGAGGGAGGGAGAGAGGGAGAGAGAGAGAGGGAGGGAGAGAGAGAGAGAGACAGGGAGAGAGAGAGAGACTAACACACACAAACACACACACACACACTAACACACACATACATATAGACACACACATACATACACACATACACACACACACACACATACATTCATACAGTAATGATGATGAGGCAAATATATCAGAAACTGTACTCATAGATAGTGTTGGAATATGTCGTTTTACCTTAACGCAAGAAAGAATATGACTATGTGTTATCTTCTTTCCACACAGACATACTATGTTCTTGGTGTATTTTGTTTTGAATGCATCAAGTTTCCATCTATACATAAGGGATTGTATAATTCTGCTGGCATGAAGCTGCTTAAGTATTTTGCTAATTTCAAAGTTCATGTGACATTTATCATACTTTTTCTGTTTTAATTGGAACTGCTTCCAGACGTAGTTGTCTACTAAAGTGTAATTCTCGTGCAACGAGAGAGAAAGCTGGATATTGTTTGAATCTGGTGAGTTATTAGCTCCCCGTTTGGCAGCCCTGTCAACTTTATCATTATAACGAAAAGAACTATGAGAAGGTATCCAGCAGAAAGTAATATCAGTGCCTCTTAAAGATAAATTATGAATCAAGTGACTAATTTCCAGAATCATTTCTGATCTTGTTTGTAATTTTGATAATTCAAGAGCCTGAAGTACTGATTTTGAATCCACGCAAAAAAGTGTTTGAAAAATTGTCCTAGGAAAACTTATCATAAAGTTTAAAGCCATTAATATTGCAAAAAGTTCAGCTGTAAAGATAGATTTATCAAGTCCTATGTAGAAAGATTTTTCAATTTTGAGAGCAGGTATTAAAAACGCTGAGCCTGCTTTTCTTTCAATTACTGATCCATCAGTGTAAATTTTCAAATGATCGGAATATAAGTCGTCTATATGACATTTAACCTGACTTGCCAGTAAGTTTACATTGTCTCCTTTTTTTAAGTTAGTGTGATGTACGTCAAATTGTGCTCTTTGGAGTTCCCAACTGGGTACTGGCGAAAAGGAAGGTCTTATAGATACAGGATCTACGTGTAGATCAATTCCTGAACCTTTCATGACGTCAGATGTGTATGTTGCAAGAGTGACCTGTGAAGATATTGATTTAGCTCTTTTTGGAAAGTCGATATCTGATCTCAGTTTAATTTCTGTTTCAGAGATGTTTTCTACAGTGGTGTGTCTTAACAAAAATTTAGTAGAAGCGACTTTCCTTTGCTCATCAAGTGGCAACAGTTTGATTTCAGTATATGTGCGAAGA
>JAPXFY010000032.1:15684349-15689349 GCA_030674185.1 Monoplex corrugatus
ACACACATACACACACACGAGAGCATACATACGTGCATGCGCGCACACACACGCACGCACTACACACACACACACACACACACACACACACACACACTCACACACACACTCACACTCATACTCACACAAGCATACATACGCACGCACACACGTAAACACACGTACGTACACATATATACACACGCACACATACACATACACATGCACATTGACACAAACACATCCACATATACATACATGCACACATACACAATCACAAACGAACGTATAAACGCATACACACAGCACACGTACACACAAACCGGACAGACAGACAGACACACGCATATCATAATCTTTGTCCACACCCCACATACAGGGGGGGGGTGGGGTGCAAAAGTAGGTATGCAATTATGAAAAAAGAAAACACTACAATACTCATTGCATTTATTATACAAACAAATGAATACTGCATATACATGCAATAACAAGCACAGCCTTAATTCCTCAGATACTCAAACTGCTTGCCGTCGGTATTCACACTCTCCTCTAATCGAGAGTGGAATTAAGCATTATAATAATAATGTGATACTTACTGTATACCTACTTTTGTACCCCCCTGTACATCTTCTCCCACCTTTCTAGTTTCCCTGCTTTCTATGTCCTATTTTCATTCATAAAAAACACACGATAATTTCATATCGACTAGAGGCAGATGTGTGTCAATGTGACGAATGTGTGAAACAAGATTTTCTCTTAAATCCAATCTGACTAAGGGTGTTGTTTTTTTCTCCGGGGACTCCAGTTTTCCCTTCAGCCCCTTGGCTGTTGGTTTAGGATGTTTTTCTTTCTATCCCAAGGTCAGACCGGATTCGTTGCACCAGGCACAATCCATTTACATCAGCCATACCTCTTGATTAAATAGTTTCCCATTAAGTCGATCATATGCCTACATTTTCTCTTCTGCATTATGTAATACTGGTATCCTTTACATTCCAAACACTACTCTTCGCTAGTGCGTCATAGTTCTCATTTCCGCTCTGACATCATATTTACTCAAAAACACATTATGATGTCATCTTAGTCAGTTTATCCCTTTTCTCACATTGAACACAGCAGCAGGGAAGTTTCAGTCTTTTTCTCATAGTTTTTGTATCTAGTGTTTGTTTGTTTGTAATCTTACGCTTGACAAAGGCCAGTTGGCCGAAAATTTGCGCCTGTCTTGTCTTGTATTGAATACACGTTCGTATTCTTCTTTCGTGTTTTTTTCTGGTTTAAGATTTTCTCGGTTGTGTGAAACAAGACTTTCTCAGTTTTTTATAAGTGGATCTTCACCAAAGTTTGGTCAACGCTGTGTAATGTTGAGGATTCAAATAAGTTTGGAAGGTAAATCACCAAGGTCAATATCGCAGGGAAAAGTGGCAAGAATGAGACCTTTGCAAGGAAGATAATTATGTGAAAAGTATTTTCTCAGGAACTTCTGATGATGTTTAGAATCAGTTTTCACTGTTGTGACAATCTGCCATTTATTCTCATTGCACGTCCAGGTTTATTTCAACTCAAGCTTTCCTCAAGGTCCCAGTGAGCTACAGAAGGATAAAATCTTGGTTTTCTGTGATACTGTTTTGTATATAAAAGGAGATTGCTAAAATAGCTTGAAATCCAAAACAAGTGTGACTGCCCGCGTTTAAGCAAACAGGAACCAGAAAAAAAAAACAAGAACAACAACAACAACAACAAACCGAAAAAAGAACTAGAACGTGTATTTAATACAACCAGACAAGAAAGGCGCCTGTCTTGTCTGGTTGTATTAAATACGCGTTCTGATTCTTTTTTCGTGTTTTTTCTCTCTGGTTCCTTTAAAATAGCTTGATCATTGTGTGTGTGTGTGTGTGTGTGTGTGTGTGTGTGTGTGTGTGTGTGTGTGTGTGTGTGTGTGTGTGTGTGTGTGTGTGTGTGCGTGCGTGTGTGTGAATGTGTGTGTGTGTTTGTGCGTGTATGTTTGTGTTTGTGGTTGTGATGTGTTGTGGTGTGTGTGGTGTGTGTGTATTGTGTGTATGCTTGTGTTGTGGTGTTGTGTGTGTGTGTGTGTGTGTGTGTGTGTGTTGTGTGATGTTGTTGTGTGTGTGTGTGTGTGTGTGTGTGTTTGTGTGTGTGTGTTGTGTTGTGTGTGTGTGTGTGTGTTGTGTGTGTGTGTGTATGTGTGTTGTGTGGTGTGTGTATTGCTGTTGTGTGTGTGTGGTGTGTTGGTGTGTTGTTGTGTGTGTATTGTGCGTGTATTGTTGTGTTGTGTGTGTTGTGTGTGTGTGTGTGTGTATTGTGCTTTTGTTGTGTGTGTGGTTGTGTGTGTGTGTGTGTGTGTTGTGTGATGTGTGTGTATGTGTGGTGTGTGGTGTTGTGTTATGTGCTGTGTGTGTTGTGTGTATGCATGGTTTCTTTGATTCGTGCTGCTGTGTTGTGTATGCTGCTCCGTCTTCCTTTTTTGTGTCTGTGTTGCTTTCGTTTGTTTTGTTCTGTTTCCCACCTCCCACCCACACCCCCACCCACCCCACCCCCAAAAATAGACAAGCTTTCTTCAGAAAAAGTAATAATGATTGTTATCTTTCCTTGGCTGGTTTTTCGCTCGCAATCTAATTTAGGAAAATATATTAGATGTGCCGATATATTTGCTGCGCTAGTGATAAATTACTCGAAGGAAACCCCGCTATCGTGAACTTTATATTATCAGACACTAGAGCACAGAGTGTGGGGCTACAGAATACATTTGTTGGCGTCATTGAAGAAATAACTGCCATAAAACGGCACCATAAATCGCAACCATAAACGGTGTCATAAATCGAAGCATAAAACGGTACCATCAATCGCAAGCATAAAACGGTACCATCAATCGCAAGCATAAACTGTGCATAAAATTAATCGCAACCATAAAATGTGCCATCAATCGCAAGCATAAACGGCACCATAAATTGCAACCATAAACGGTGCCATAAATCGCAAGCATAAACGGTATAATCAATCGCAAGCATAAAACGGTACCATAAATCGGAACCATAAAACGGCGCCATAACTCGCAAGCATAAACGGTACCATAACTCGCAAGCATAAACGGTACCATAAATCGCAAGCATAAAACGGTACCATCAATCGCAAGCATAAAACGGTGCCATCAATCGCAACCATAAAACGGTACCATAAATCGCAAGCATAAAACGGTACCATCAATCGCAACCATAAAACGGTACCATAAATCGCAACCATAAAACGGTGCCATAAATCGCAAGCATAAAACGGTGCCATAAATCGCAACCATAAACGGTGCCATAAATCGCAACCATAAACGGTGCCATAAATCGCAAGCATAAACGGTGCCATAAATCGCAAGCATAAACGGTACCATTAATCGCAAGCATAAACGGTACCATAAATCGCAAGCATAAAACGGTACCATAAATCGCAAGCATAAAACGGTGCCATAAATCGCAAGCATAAATCGGTGCCATAAACCGCAAGCATAAAACGGTACCATAAATCGCAAGCATAAAACGGTGCCATAAATCGCAAGCATAAAACGGTGCCATAAATCGCAAGCATAAAACGGTACCATAAATTGCAACCATAAACGGTACCATAAATCGCAAGCATAAAATGGTAACCATCAATCGCAAGCATAAAACGGTACCATAAATTGCAACCATAAATAAAATGAATGCACCATACGTCATGTAATAGTAGATTTTTGTAAATATAAATGTATGCAAATCATGCCCTTGCAAACTTTCAAAAATTCAACAATCAAAATGAGAAAAGATATAGAATTAAGAAAAATGTCGGTCATGTTGTTAAATCGGTATGTTATCTTGTTTATGAAGTCTAAACATTTTCGGATACCGTTATGTCACAGGTTTGAAAGTAACATAAACGATATGGAATATCTTTCTCTGTGGAATATCAGGAATCCCATTTTATTTTATTTTATTTTATTTTATTTTATTTTATTTTATTTTATTTTATTTCATTTTATTTTATTTTATTTCATTTTATTTTATTTTATTTTATTTCATTTTATTTTATTTTATTTTGTTTATTTATCTATCCTTTTTTTCTCTTTTTTTTCCGTTGTTAGTCTGATGATTCCTTTGTTGGTTATTTTGTTCCTTTCTTTGTTAGCTCGTTGAATGTCTCATGTGTTTGTGTGTTTGTGTGTTTGTGTGTTTGTGTGTGTGTGTGTGTGTGTGTGTGTGTGTGTGTGTGTGTGTGTGTGTGTGTGTGTGTGTGTGTGTCTGTATGTGTGTGTAAGTGTGTATGTGTATGTGTTCGTTTCAGTGTGCGTGTGTGGTGTGTCTATGTCTGTGTGTGCGCACTCGCATGTATGCGTGTGTATGTGTCTTTGTCTGTGTGTGTCTGTGTGTGTGTATCTCTGCGTGCGTGTGTGTGTGTGTGTGCGTGTGTAAGTATGTGTTTGTGTGTGTGTATGTGTTTGTGTGTGTGGCTCTGTGGTTGTGTGTTTGTGTCTGTGTAATTGCTTGTGTGTGCGTGTCTCTATGTGCGCGTGCGTTTGTGGGTATGTGTATGTGGATTTACCATACGAATTTCGGGGTGCTCTCCCCGGAAAGAACACATAGCCACAATACAGCGCCGCACTTTTGTTCCGCATGCGTGTAATTCTGTTTTTCCTACAAGGGTTCATTTTTCTACAGAATTCTGCCAGGACTGTTCCCGTTGTTGCCGTGGGGTCTTTAACGTGCGTCAAGTGCGTGCTGCACACCAAATCTAGTTTATCGCCTCATCCAACAGATTAGCCCGGAGATCACCAATTAAGATGTAGTGGAGAGAGAGAAAAAAAATGGTTTCTAAGAAGAATGTTGCGAGTTCCATGGACAGCAAAGAAAACAAACCAGACAATCTTGAAGGAGGCAGACACAAGAAGAGCATTAATAAAGAAGATTAGGAAAAGACAATCAACATTTATAGGCCATTTCATGAGGAAAGGGGAATTAGAGCACCTGGTCACAACAGGAAAG
>JAPXFY010000032.1:15701849-15704349 GCA_030674185.1 Monoplex corrugatus
GTCTTGTCTTGATTTGTCTTGTCTTGACTTGTCTTGTCTTGACTTGTCTTGTCTTGTCTTGACTTGTCTTGACTTGTCTTGTCTTGTCTGACTTGTCTTGATTTGTCTTGTCTTGACTTGTCTTGTCTTGTCTTCTCTCGTCTCGTCTCGTCTTGTCTTGACTTGTCTTGTCTTGACTTGTCTTGACTTGTCTTGACTTGTCTTGTCTTGACTTGTCTTGTCTTGTCTTGACTTGTCTTGTCTTGTCTAGTCTTGTCTTGTCTTGGTGTATTGAATACACGTTCTTATTCATTATTCGTGGGGTTTTTTTTCTGGTTCCAGTAATTCTGAGTCCAGATGCCATTCCAGGTCTCATCAAGTCTAGTGGTCCTTCCACTCCTCCTCCCCCCCCCCCCTGCCCCTCCTTGTGGATGGAACATTTGCTGGAAGTTTACCTGATTGACTTGACGGGTGTGATGGTCAAGTGGGTCATCATCATCATCATCATCAGGTGCCCTGCCGCTTGGCGTTGGCGATCATGGACTTCTATCTGTCTCTATCTCTTGTTGCCCCTGGCATCTCCCCCACCCTCCTCATCCCCAGCCACTTGCAAGTCCGTCCAGCATTCTCTCCCTGGGTCTACCTGGTGCTCTTCTTTCCCTCCAGCTTTCCCGTTGTGACCAGGTGTTCCAAATCCCCTTTCCTCATAAAATGGCCTATAAATGTTGCTTGTCTTTTCCTAATCTTCCTTATGAGTGATCTACTTGTGTCTGTCTCCATCAAGACTGTCTCGTTTGTTTTCTTTGCTGTCCATGGAACTCTCAACATTATTCTGAGAAACCACATCTCGGCTGCCTCAATCTTGCTCTGGATTTGCTTGCTGACTGTCCACGCCTCGCATCCGTACAACAGTATTGGTTCTATATAACATTCAAGGACTCTCTTCCTGATGTTAATTGATAGGCATTTGTTGGTATATAACCGTTTCAAAACATAGACAATACTTCAACGGGAAAAAATAGAAAACAAAATTAAGTACACATATCAATGCATTCCTACACATAATCTAAGGACATGCCCCTGGCATTGACCACACCGTCCAATTTATCGCACATGGGATTTTAAACAAAAATACCTGAAGACAAATTTAAACATAACTAAAGACATTAAAATATATATAATAACAGGCCCAAAATATCTAAAATCGCTTCCGCTTATCTCATTTCCCTAGAGCCAAAATTGCACTTAACACATGTACCCAATTATCAATCCAAAGAGAAAGTACGTAAGACTTTATTGAACACATACAAATGAATGGACCAGCAAGACAGAAAATGATAGGAAGAAATGACAGAAACCAGAAGAACAAGAAAACCAATGCAAGCGCGTATTCAACAAAACAACACAACAAGACAAGACAAGCGCAAATTTCGGCCAACCGGCCTTTGTCAAGCGCGAACGCACGGTCACAAACAGACCATTAACACCAAACAACGGATAATATAAAGAGGACTAAAAACTTCCCTGCCGCCTCGTCCAGTGGATAAAAAGGGACCAAATTTTGCTTGGGCGCGGGCAGTCGCACTTGTTTGGGATTAAATGACAGAAAGTAAAGAAAGGAAAAAAAAACAAAAACAAACAAAGAGAGTGACAGAAAAGAGGAAATGTCTATCACAGAATTTCCAGAAGGTGGAGAGACTATTTATACTTAAAAATCCCCGGCATCCCCACTGGAGAGGTGGGAAGAAGGGGGGGGGGGGAGAAGACAGCTGGAAAGTGAACAAAGGCGATCTGCAGGACCGGTAATTGTGAGTCCGATCGCCCTTCCAGATCTCATCAAAACGCAGAGTTCTCTCTCCTGCCGCTCCCTCCGGACGGAAGCTGTCCTCAATACCCAACTGATCGACATCAATAAGGCAGCGAGCTGAACAGGGAAGCAAGATCTGGAATGTTAAAGACCTTGTTGTTGTGGAGCCGCTGAGTGATGGTAAAAGAGAGACAGAGGGGGAGAGAGAGAGAGAAAAGAGAGAGAGAGAGAGAGAGAGAGAGAGAGCAAGATCTGGGAATGTTAAAGATCTTGTTTTTCTGAAGGCGGTGAATGATGATGAAAGAGCGAGGAGAGAGAGAGAGGGAGAGAGAGAGAGAGAAGAGAGCGAAGAGAGAGAAGAGAGAAAGAGAAGAGAGAGATAGAGAAGAAGAGAGAGAGAGCAAGATTTGGAAATGTTAAAGACCTTGTAGTTGTGGAGGCGGCGAATGATGATGAAAGAGAAGAGAGGGGGGGAGAGAGAAGAGAGAAAAAGAGAGAGAGAGAGAAGAAAGAGAGAGAAGAAAGAGAGAGGAGAAAGAGCAAGATTTGGAAATGTTAAAGACTTTGTTGTGGAGGCGGCGAGTGATGATGAAAGAGAGAAGAGAGAGGAGAGAGGGAGAGAGAGAAGAAGAGAGAGGGAAAGAGAGAGAGAAAGAGAGAAAGAGAGAGAGAAGAAAGAGAGATAGAAGGGAGGAAGAGGAGAGAGAGAGAAGA
>JAPXFY010000032.1:15711849-15721849 GCA_030674185.1 Monoplex corrugatus
GGTCTGAGAACTGGTGGGAATCAACATCAATCCACCACCACCATCATCATCATAATCATCATCATCATCATCATCATCATCAAGTGCCCTACCGCATGGCGTTGGCGATCATGGCCCTCCATATATATCTATCCCTTGTTGCCGCAAGCATATCTTCCACCTTCTCTGTCCTCAACCATCCTGCAAGTCCGTCCAATATTTTCTCCCTGGGTCTACCTGGTGTTCTCTTTCCCTTCACCTTTCGTGTTGTGACCAAGTGCTCTAGTTCCCCTTTCCTCATAAAATGGCCTGTAAATATTGCCTGTCTTTTCCTAATCTTCCTTATGAATGATCTTCTTGTGTCTGCCTCCATCAAGACTGTCTCGTTTGTTTTCCCTGCTGTCCATGGAACTCTCAACATTCTTCTTAGAAACCACATTTCGGTTGCCTCAATCTTGTTCTGGCTTTGCTTGTTGACTGTCCACGCCTCACAACCGTGTAACGTTATCGGTTCTATATAACATTCAAGACCTCTCTTCCTGACGTTAATTGATAGGCATTTGTTGGTAAGAATGCTTGTCATCTTCTTTAATGCTGTTTTGGCTTGGCCGATTCTGCTGGCTATTTCTGATGTGTATTTGCCGTCTGGTGAGATGATCGTTCCCAGGTATTTAAACTTATTAACCAAATTCATCAATAAAGAATTAAATGAGAGTTCTCTTAAAACCTTTTACTCCCGCAGCCCATCAGCATCCTGCATTGTCAACCATGCTAGAAGAGCAAAAACTTAACCCTTTGACTCCCTCACCCTATCCACCAGCTTCTTGAAGGAAGTGGGTGGATAGGGTGAGGGAGTCAAAGGGTTAAGTTTTCGCAGTTGGTGGATAGGACGCGGGAGTCAGAGAGTGAAATGGAGTAAAGACTCTTCCATTCTCTTTTGGTCTGGTAGCTGGGCTGGACCTGGTTGGTGCGTGCTGTATGGCCATAACCCTGGGTTCGTCATTTCCCCCACTTTGCCATTCGGTTTGAAAACAAAGTAACTGACGACTGGGTCCGAATGGGCCATGCAGCGCGTAGACAGCGGTGGGACATGGGAAATCAATCTATGTCTCCAATGTTTTATACCAAGGCAGCCGGGCAATGCCCTGCTCTTCACGATTTTCAGCTGCCGTGGGATCTTTAGCGTACGTAGCCAGAAGGCACACGGGTCCGACTCGTTTTTCGTCCCCTTCCGAAGGACTAGACGTTCAGTTTGATTTTCCGGTGAAACTGAGGAGAAAAGTCGAGGCCTCTACGGGGAGCGAACCCTGGAACATCGAGTTTAGTAACTGGCATTCGAACGTCTGAACCATTCTGCCACTCTTCTCCCTTCACTGGCAGACAAGAGGATTAGAAGACACCATAATACAGACTCTGGTCTTTGTACTGAGTCATAATTAAACAAGGCCCTTTCTATTGTAATACGTGTTCTGAAGATATGCTATGTATATGTAGTGCAAGGAAAGTTAAAGGAATCTTCCTCACGCCATTCATGTTCACATAATACTGTTGGACACATGTTCGTTGTATTCAACTCTGTGTGCACTGACATACTTCATTTTCTGCTTCTCCCTCCTCTTTTTTTTCAAGCACCACCACCACTACTACCACCACCACTACGACTACTACTACTACTAACTATTACTAGAACTACTTCTACTACCAGTACGACTACTACTATTACAGTACTACTGGTACTACAACCACTACTACCTCTGCTACCTCTATGACTACTACTACAGTACTACTACTACTACTTACCACTACTACCACTACCACTACTATTACTTCTATTACTATTACTACTACTACTACTGCTGCTGCTGCTGCTACTACTACTGCTACCACTACTGAACTAATTCCATAACTGTCTTGGGGGGGGGGGGTGGGCTAGTGGGACTACTGCTACTGCTACTGCTCCCACCACCACCACCACCATCACCACCACCACCACTACCACAGAACTAATTCCATAATTGTCTTTGGGGAGCTGAGTGACACAGCAGCTGACAGTATTCCAGATTTATGCTTCGTGGTGCAGCAACAGTGAGGTCAGGAATCCTGCGATTGTTCATGTCTTTCATATTTTGTTATTTAACTTTGACTTTGGGAAAGCTTGCTCTAAAGGTTCCTTAAGGGATATAGTCCTGGCGATTGTTCGTGTCTTTCATATTTTGTTATTTTAACTTTGACTTTGGGGAAAGCTTGCTCCCAAAGATTCCTTAAGGGATATAGTCGTGGTGATTGTTCATATCTTTCATATTTTGTTATTTTAACTTTGACTTTGGGGAAAGCTTGCTCTAAAGGTTCCTTAAGGGGTATAGTCTTGGCGATTGTTCGTGTCTTTCATATTTTGTTATTTTAACTTTGACTTTGGGGAAAGCTTGCTCCCAAGGGTTCCTTAAGGATATAGTCCTGGCGATTGTTCTTGTGTTTCATATTTTGTTATTAACTTTGACTTGGGAAAGCTTGCTCCCAGGTTGTTGACGAATGTCCTGGACAATGTATCGTCTAAAACTACTACTGCTACCGTTACAACTACTATTGCTATTACTACAACTCCTTCAAATACTACTTTCCATTAACACTATTACTCCGCTTCATGGCTGTCCTTCGGATACTGACGATAATGTCTGTGTGCATTTAAATCTGTTGCAGAGTCCTAGTTTTAAGTGTACTGAAGCTCTGAATTGGGGCAAAGAAAATGCCTGGGTTCTGTTGGCATTGCTGTCATTTCATTGTATTAGGAACATTTCTGCTGAAAAGATGCTATCTTGGTCAACAGGGACACATCAAATATCTGCCTACAGCGAGGGGTTATATAACAGGACAGCTAAAACGGAACTGGCAATCAGCGTAAAAGCATTCTGCAGTTGAACAAAATTTTCTTTTTATAATAATTGTATGGATTGAAAACACGCTTCTTTTTTTGTCTGAAATAATAAAAAAAAAAAAAAGCCAACTGTTAGCAAGGAACGGACCGAGCAACTTCAGCATGTCTGATCCGTTTGCTGCTACCGTCCGTAGACACTGAAGGGTCATATCTGTTACTGTTGTATATCGCTCTCTCTACTGATCATGGGATCAAATGAGGATGATGACGATGATGATGACGATGATAATGATGACAACGACGACGACGACGACGACAATGATAATGATAATGACGACGACGATGATGACAATAACAATGATGATGATGATGAAAGACGACGACGACGAAGATGACGACGACGATGATTGATGATGACGACGACGACAACGATGATGATGACGACGACGACGGCGACGACGATGATGATGACGACGATGATGACGACGACGACGACGACGAGATGAAATGATGACGACGACGATGATGATGATGATAATGGTGATGACGACGACGACGACGACAACGACGACGATGATGATGATGATGATTATGATGATGACGACGATGATGATGATACAGAAATGTGCTCTATGTGTCTGCTTTGGTGCAAAATTCCACCAATGTCATCCTATTGTGTGTGTATGTGGGTTGTTTAAAACGAACAGGCAACGTTTAAGGAATAACACATTTTGGAATATGAAGGCATTCACACAGTCTTCTCTCATCACAATATCTCCATAGAGAGAACCCTCGCAAGTGTCACACTGTACACAAAGCGTCTTACTCTCTAAAGGGTTGCCGAGGGCATTTAATTTAACCATGTGCAACCAAACTCGTCCTTTTCGTTGCACCGTGGCTATGTCTTTCTTTTAACCCTTAGACTCCCGCACCCTTGTCCACCAGCATCCTGCATTGCCAAGCGTGTTAGCAAAGACAAAAACTTAACCCTTTGATTCCCTCACCCTATCCACCAGCTTCCTGCAGGAAGCTGGTGGATAGGGTGAGGGAATCAAAGGGTTAAGTTTTGCCAGTTGGTGGACAGGATATGTTAGTCAAAGGTTAAATCTGACTTACCTCTTTGACTCCCGCACACTGTCCACCCATCCTGCATTGTCAACCATGCTAGCAAAGCAAAAATTCAACCTTCTGATTCCTTCACCTATCCACCACTTCCTGCAGGAAGCTGGTGGATAGGGTGAGGAATCAAAGTTGGTGGATAGGATGTGGGAGTCAAGGATTAAATCTGACCTGAACAGGACCTCATGATCCCCACATCACACCACACCACCCCACACCACACACCCACCCACCCCACACCACCCACCCACACACACACCACACCACCCCCACACCACACCACCCCAACCACACCACCACCTCACACCACACCACACCACACACCCACCACACCACCACCCACCCCACACCACCCCACCCACACCACACCACCACCACCCACACCACACCACACCACCACACCACACCACCCCACACCCACCACCAACCACACCACACCCAACCACACCAACCCACACCACACCACCACCACCCCATACCACACCACACCACCCACACCACACCACACCACACCCACACACCCCACACCACACCACACCACCCCACCACCACACCACTCACCACCCACACCACACCACACCACACACCCACACCACACCACCCACCACACCACCCACCCACACCACCCACACCACACCATGTGTTTCAGTCAGAACAGAGCGTCATGACAACAATTTCCTTTTACACATGTCAGCAACAATTTTGAGCAAAGAGCGTCATACAATTCAAAAGTTATGTGAATATGGAAACACACACACACACACACACACACACACACACACCACACACACACCACACACACACACACACATACACACACACAACACACACACCACATACACACACACACACACACACACACACATACACACACACACACCCACACACACACACACACATACACACACACACCACAACACACACACACACAACACACACACACACACACGCACAGAAATTGAAACATGCCCCCACACTGCACCAAGAAACATTGCTCTTCTGAAAACCAAACCAAGAGAAGACCCCCCCCCCCACCCATCCTCTCCCCTCTCTTTCCCCTCCCCAGAAAATACCTCCCTGCACTGGAGGGCTTTTGATAACAGGATGCTTCAGAGATGCCTGCACTGAAACGTAATATGTCCTTTTTCATTATGATATTTACTCAGGGACATGCTTCTTTTATCAAAGTAAAAAAAAAAAGCCGTGTCCTCAAGCCAACCTCATAAATGTAGAAGAGATACAAGCTTGGAGTGGCAGTGGGGGGGGTGAGGGGGGAGTGGGGGAGAGAGAGGGGGCTTAAGCAAACAAGACCATAATCTCATCTCATTCATGCCTATCACTTTGGTTGATTGATACAGTTCCAGAAACTAGACGCCCCCCCTACCCCCACCCCACTCCCACCCATCCACCCCACCCACCCTACCCATCTCCTTCTCTAATTCCATCCCTTGCCTTCATCCTTCCCTCCCTCCCTCCCTCACTGCTCCCCCTTCTTCTCCCCCTCCCTCCCCCCCCCCCCTCAATCTCATCAAGGGCACTCACCATCAAACCCTGACGACTAGGCAGCGTTTCACGAGGTGTGATGCACGTGCCGTGGAAAGAGAAGGGAGATCAATGTGTTCTTCTGTAGTCTGTGCAGAATGTCAGGTTTCCGTGTTATAAAGCGAGAAGTGTTCCCTAGGCAATTCTTCCTACCGGGTGATTTTGGGGGGCGGTCAATCGAAGAGCTAATTCTCTGGGCTCTTTAAGTGTACGCTAAACGTGCTGTAGAAAGATTATTACACCAAAAAAAAAAATAAAGAAGAAAAAGAATCTTTTCCCGTTCAAGAAAGAAAAAAAAAGGTTTTCTGTAAAGGACAAAACTCTAATGATGTTCTGAGAACAACCAGAAACATACAACAATGAGACAGCAAAGAATAAATACATAAAGCTTATTGAAAAACAAAACTATTTTTCCACAATTAATGAGACAACAAAGAATAATTACATAAAGTTTATTGAAAAACAAAACTATTTTTCCACAATTAATGAGGCAACAAAGAATAAATACACAAAGTTATTGAAAAACAAAACTATTTTTCCACAATTAATGAGGGAACAAAGAATAAATACACAAAGTTTATTGAAAAACAAAACTGTTTTTCCACAATTAATGAGACAACAAAGAATAAATACACAAAGCTTATTGAAAAACAAAACAGTTTTTTCCAAATTAATGAGGCAACAAAGAATAATTACACAAAGCTTATTGAAAATACAAAACAGTTTTTCCACAATCAATGAGACAACAAAGAATAAATACACAAAGCTTATTGAAAAACAAAACTTTTTTCCACAATCAATGAGACAACAAAGAATAAATACACAAAGCTTATTGAAAAACAAAACTATTTTTCCACAATTATGAGGCAACAAAGAATAAATACACAAAGCTTATGAAAAACAAAACATTTTCCACAATTAAATGAGACAACAAAGAATAAATACACAAAGCTTATTGAAAAACAAAACTATTTTTTCCAAATTGATGAGACAACAAAGAATAAAATAATGTACAAAACGTACTGGAAACAAAACTCGCCCCCCCCCCTTCCCCAAACGTTTGTGTATCTGTTCTTTGGTGTCTTTTGTACACGCTTGAGAAAGTCCAGTTGGCCGAAAGTTTGCGGCCTGTCTGGTCTTGTTATGTAAAAAAAAACGCATTCTGATTCAATTTTCTGTGTTTCTGGTTCCTGTTTGTTCGAACGCCTACGGTCACTTTGATTAAACTTCAATTTATAATTTATTTTTGGCCTAACTCTACGTACAGACTAATAGGCGACAGCCACTTTTTCTGTGGAATATATTTTGGCATGATAAGTAGACATGAAATAAAAATATGTACGGCCTAAGACATTGAGAATTATCAGTTCGCTTAAGTGTGCACATCGAATCCAATGCGACATCGAGAGTCTTGAGGTTCGACTGAACCTGTAGCTTCTGTGCTCATGTGTATTAACCTACATATCTATACCCATCTTTAACTTGAATACACACACACACACACACACACACAAACCACACACACACACACCACACACACACACAACACACACCACAAAACACACGCACACACACACCTCTCTCTCTCTCTCTCTCTTCTCTCCTCTCTCTTTGTCACTGTCTCTGTCTCTCTGTTTCTGTCTCTTTCTGTCGCTGTCTCTCTCTCTCTCTCTCTTGCTTCTCTCTCTCTCTTGTCCCGTCTCTGTCTCTCTGTTCTGTCTCTCTGCTGTCTCTGTCTCTCTCTGTTCTCTCTCTCTCTCTGCTTCTCTCTCTCTCGCTGTCTCTGTCTCTGTCTCTCTGTTTCTGTCTCTCTCTCCCTTCCTCTCTCTCTCTCTCTCTGTTCTGTTTTCTCTTTTCACTGTCTCTGTCTCTCTTTTCTGTCTCTGTCTGTCTGTCTCTCTCTCTCTTCGCTCGTCTCTCTCTCTCTGCTTCATCTCTCTCTCTCTCTCTCTCTGTCTGCCTCTCTCCTCTCTGTCATTCTCTGTCTGTCTCTCTGTCTGCCTCTCTCTCTCTGTCATTCTCTGTCTGTCTCTCTGTCTCTGTCAGTCTCTGCATCCCTGTCTTTGTCTCTCTGTCTCTCTCCCTCTCTCCCCGTCCTCTCTCTCTCTCTCTCTCTCTCTCCTCTCTCTCAAAGCAAACGCTTTATTCTTTGATATCCTTATGTATCATGTCTCATTTATTGATTTATTGATTTTTTCCTGTGCGTTTAGTGTTATGGATATATGTAGATAACCCAAAACAAGTTTGAAACAAAAATGGCTTTAAGTCAGTAACTTTCATTGTCCGAAAATAAAAGTATTCATGCCTCCCTTCTCTCCCTCCCTCTCTCTCCCTCTCTCTGTCCATCTCCCTCCCTCCTGCTTCTCTCTCTCTCTCTCTTTCTCTCTCTGTTTCTATCCCTCTGTCTCTCTCTGTCCCTCTCTCTGTCTCTGTCTGTGTTTCTTTGTCTGTGTGTCTCTCTCTCTCTGCTCTGTCTCTCTCTGTCCCTCTGTCTGTCTCTGTCTGTGTCTCTCTGTCTGTGTCTCTCTGTGTATCTCTGTCTCTATTTCTCTGTCTCTCTCTCTCTGCTCTGTCTCTCTCTGTCTGTGTCTCTCTGTCTGTGTCTCTCTGTCTGTGTCTCTCTGTCTCTGTCTGTCTCTCTCTCTGTGTGTCTCTCTCTCTGCTCTGTCTCTCTCTGTCCCTCTGTCTGTCTGTCTGTGTCTCTCTGTCCTCTGTCTCTCTCTGTCTCTGTCTCTCTGTCTCTGTCTCTCTTCTCCTCTCTCTCTCTCTGCTTCTGTCTCTCTCTGTCCCTCTGTCTGTCTCTGTCTGTTCTCTGTCTCTCTCTCTCTCTGTCTCTCTCTGTCTCTGTCTGTCTCGTCTGTCTCCTCTGTCTCCTCTCTCTGTCTCGTTCTCTGTCTCTCTCGTCTGTCTCTCTGTCTTTGTCTGTCTGACTGTCTATCTGTCTGCTTCTCTCTCTCTCTCTCCTCCCTCCCTCCCTCCCTTTCTGTCTCTCGTCTGTTATAACTGGATGCTGGAAGTACCCACACACCAATTATACTTATGCCCAATAGTGAGTGAGTGAAGATCAATTGATACACCAAAAGGGACAAATACTCAGATGCCGAAAGCGAAAGTTCCATTAGGTTATTATTACCAGGGGTAGGACAGTGGGTAGATGTGTGTGTGTGTGTGTGTGTGTGTGTGTGTGTTTGTGTGTGTGTGTGTGCGTGTGTGTGCGTTTGTGTGTGTGTGTTTGTGTGTTTGTGTGTGTGTGGTGGGGGGGGGTTGTGTGTGTTTGTGTGTGTGTATGTTTGTTGTGTTGTGTTTGTTTTGTGTGTGTGTTTGTGTTTGTGTGTGTGTGTTTTGTGTGTGTGTGTGTGTGTGTGTGTTTGTGTGTTTGTGTGTGTGTGTGTGTTTGTGTGTGTGTGTGTGTTGTGTTTGTGTGTGTGGTGTTTGTTTGTTTGTGTGTGTTTGTTGTGTGTGTGTGTGTGTGTGTGTTGTTGTGTGTGTGTTGTGTGTGTGTTGTTTGTGTGTTTTGTGTGTTTGTGTGTGTGTGTGTTTGTGGGGTGGTTTGTGTTGTGTGTTTGTGTTTGTGTGTGTGTTTTGTGTTGTGTTGTGTTGTGTTGTGTGTGTGTGTTGTGTGTGTTGTGTTTGTGTGTGTGTGTGTTTGTGTGTTTGTGGTGTGTGTGTTTTGTGTGTTGTGTTTTTGTGTGTGTGTTTGTGTTGTGTGTGTTTGTGTTTTTGTGTGTGTGTGTTGTGTTGTGTGTGTGTTTGTGTTTGTTGTGTGTGTGTGTGGGTTTGTGTGTGTGTTTGTGTGTGTGTGTTTGTGTGTGGTTTGTTGTGTGTGTGTGTGTGTGTTTTTGTTTGTGTTTGTGTTTTGTGTGTTGTTTGTGTGTGTGTGGGCGCGCACGCGTTTGATTCTGTTGTTTGTATTATGTTGTGACTAATGTAAATGAGATGGGTGACGACCGAGCAAGGGATGATCGTGAAAGAATGTGAACTAAAGAAATGAGAGAAGAGAAGACAAGAAGAGAAGAAGAGAAAGAGAGAAAGAGAAAAGAGAGAGAAAGAGAGAGAGAGAAAAGGAGGAGAAAGAAGATGAAGAGAAAGGAGAGGAGAAAGAGAAAGAAGAGAAAAGAGAGGGGCACAGAGATAAGAGAGAAGAGAAAAAAGAGAGAGAGAGAGGAGAGAGAAAGAAAGAGAGAGAGAGAGAGAGAGAGAGATCATGAATACGAGAAATATCGGGAAGACGTCGGGAGTTAGAGAGAGAACGAGAGAGAGAAAGAATACGACAGGAGGCACAGAGATAGAGAAGACAGACAGACAACACGACAGAAAGAGAGAGAGAGAAGTGAGAAAGAAAGAAAGAATGAGAATAGAGGAGAGAGAGAAAACAGGCACAGAGAGGAGGAGAATGAGAATGTGAGAGAGGAGAGAAGAAGAAGAAGAGAAAGAAAAGAACAGAGACAGAGAGAGTAATCTCACCAACATCATTAGCGAGGGAAGTCA
>JAPXFY010000032.1:15724349-15734349 GCA_030674185.1 Monoplex corrugatus
AACACAACACTAAACAAAACACTCACACAAAACATACCACAGTTACACAACACACAACACACAAAACACAACACAACACACAAAACCTAATACAATGAAACAAGAACGATAACAAACTCCAGTGTTGAAAATACAGAGCAAAATCAAAAACAAATAAACAAAAACTCATACAATAAGCAAGCCTGTACAACGTAGAACAAACAACAAGTAGCAGTGGCAACATCAACACCAGCAAGACACAGGCACAGCTAAACACGAAAAAAACACGAGGGAAAATAGCAATCGTCTAGCAGCATTATCAAAAGCGGCAGCAACAACAACCAATCATCATCATCACCATCAGCGCCCTGCCACGTGGCATTGACTTTCATCTGTCTCTATCTCTCGTTGCCCCATAGCATCTCTCCACCCTCCTCGTCCCCAGCCACTCTGCAAGTCCGTCCAGCATTTTCTCCCTGGGTCTACCCGGTGCTCTCTTTCCCTCCAGCCTTCCCGTTGTGACCAGGTGCTCCAAATCCCTCTTCCTCATAAAATGGTCTATAAATGTTGCCTGTCTTTTCCTAATCTTCCTTATGAGTGATCTACTTGTGTCTGCCTCCATCAAGACTAAGACTGTCTCATTTGTTTTCTTTGCTGTCCATGGAACTCTCAACATTCTTCTTAGAAACCACATCTCGGCTGCCTCAATCTTGTTCTGGCTTTGTTCAAAGTGATGAATCTGTTTTGAACAACCAATAACAAGCAAAAAACAAAACAAAAAATAACAGAAATAAACACAAAACAAACGAAAATCAACGACAACAACAAAAAACTATGCGCGGGATTCTAGTGAAACCCTCTGAGTATAAAGTCTGTTCAAAACAGATTCATCACTTTGAACAATTCCAGATCTGCCTGCCAGTAATTATCTAGCGAACTACCTGACCTTGCAAAAAAACATGTACATTGGCAAGGTCTTTTGAAATAGGAGGAAAGAGACCCATGACACATTGATACCATCAAAATTATGGCAAATAGGCGACTTTTTAACCCTTTCATTCCCTCACCCTATTCACCAGCTTCCTTCAGGGTGAGGGAGTGAAAGGGTTTCTGTTTCGGGTTGGGATTGAACACAAGGTATCAAAGCTTCAGTCTTTCAAAAGGACCCACAAGCCCAATCCAATCAAACGACCCCTCTTCAGAATGCTGGTGGATAGGATGAGGGAGTGAAAATTGGTTAATGTTGCGGACTGTGATTGAACGCAAGATATCAGATCTTGAGTCTAACGGCTCTTTCAAAAGGACCAACCCACCAGCAAAAGACCCTCACATACCCAGTCCAATCTGACGAACGCTCTTCAAGAAGCTGGTGGATAGGGTAAGGGAGTGAAAGGATTAATATTGGGGCCTGGGATTGAATACAACATATCAGATCTTGCGTCTATGGCTCTTTCGAAAGGACCAACAAGCCTGCGAAAACCCTCACATACCCAATCCAGTCAAAAAAAAAAACCCTCTTCAGGAAGCTGGTGGACAGGGTGAGGGAGTAAAAGCGTCAATGTTGTGGGCTGGGATTGAACCCAAGATATCAGATCTTGAGTCTACGGCTCTTTCAAGAGGAACAAGAAGCTGGTGAAAGACCCTCACAATCACAATCCAATCAAACTCTCTTTAGGAAGCTGGTGGACAGGGTGAGGGACAGACAGACATAGAGAGACAGACATAGACAGAGAGACAGAGAGACAGACAGACAAACAGACAGAGACAGACAGACATAGACAGACAGACAGACATAGACAGACAGACAGACAACAGACGAGACAGACAGACATAGACAGAGAGACAGACAGACAGACAGACAGAGACAGAAGAGACAGACAGAGACAGATAGAGACAGAGACAGACACAGACAGACAGACAGAGACAGAGACAGAGACAGACAAACAGACAGAGACAGACAGACAGAGACAGACAGACAGACAGAGAGACAGAGACAGACAGACAGAGAGACAAAGAGATACAAGACAGACAGACAGAGACAGACAGACATAGACAGAGAGACAGACGACAGAGAGACAGACAGACATCAGAGACAGACAGAGACAGAGACAGACAGACAGAAACAGAGACAGACAAACAGACAGACAGAGACAGACAGACATCTGTTTTTCAGACTTTTATTTCATGAAAAACTGCACCATTGAGCCCAAGATACCAGATCTTGAGTCTTAACGGCTCTTTCAAAAGGACCAACCCATCCGCGAAAGACCCTCATATATCCAACCCAATCAAACGAACTCTCTTCAGGAAGCTGGTGGACAGGGTGAGGGAGTAAAAGCGTCAATGTTGTGGGCTTGGATTGAACACAAGATATCAAATCTTCAATCTACTTCTCTTTCAAAAGGACCAACAAGCCGGCGAAAGACCCTCACAAACACAATCCAATCAAACTCTCTTCAGGAAACTGGTGGACAGGGTGAGGGACAACAGAATAGGCGAGAGACAGACATAGACAGAGAGACAGACCTACAAAGACAGAGACAGACAACATAGACAGAGAGACAGACAGACAAACGACAGAGTCAGACAAGAGACAGAGGATAACATACAGACAGAGACAGAGACAGACAACAGACAGACAGAGACAGACAGACAGAGACAGACAGACAACAAAGAGATACACAGACAGACAGACAGACAGAGACGACAGACATAGACAGAGAGACAGACAGACAGAGAGACAGACAGACATACAGAGATAGACAGAGACAGAGACTTACAGACAGAAACAGAGACAGACAAACAGACAGACAGACGTCTGTTTTTCAGACTTTTATTTCATGAAAAACTGCACCATTGAACCCAAGATACCAGATCTTGAGTCTTAACGGCTCTTTCAAAAGGACCAACCCACCCGCGAAAGACCCGCATATATCCAACCCATCAAACGAACTCTCTTCAGGAAGCTGGTGGACAGGGTGAGGGAGTAAAAGCGTCAATGTTGTGGGCTTGGATTGAACACAAGATATCAAATCTTCAATCTACTTCTCTTTCAAAAGGACCAACCCACCCGCGAAAGACCCCCACAAACCCAATCCAATCAAACGACCTCTCTTCATCACAAACCACTTGGACTCTGACGATACAAGGACCACTTCGAGTGACGCCCGGAAATCTGATCAACACAATGTCGCTGCCCCCCTCTCTCCCCTTCCGATCCGTGTCGGCCATTTTGAGGACGGCGGATCAACTGTTGATTGTCGTAAAACTTGCGGGCGACGATTGTCTTCCTTTCCTGCGACGTGATGCAGAATACAAATGATCGTTTGGCAGTGTAGGGTTTGGGAATGTCCTTTCCAGGGTTCAGGACTTGGGTGATGGAAAGTTGGTTTCAGTCTGCCTTGGATTGTTTCTGTCTGTCCTGTCTGTCCTGTCTGTCTGTCTCTTTGTCTCTCTTGTCGCTGTACTATTGTTCTGTCTGTCTGTCTCTGGTCTGTCTGTCTTTCTGTCTTGTCTGTCTGTCTGTCTCTTGTCTGTCTCTTTTGTTTGTCTGTCTCTTTGTTTTCTGTCTCTGTTGTTTGTCTGTCTGTCTCTGTTTGTCTGTCTGTCTGTCTGTCTCTGTTGTCTGTCTGTCTGTCTGTTGTCTGTCTGTCTTCGTTGTTGTCTGTCTGTCTCTGTCTCTCTGTCTGTCTGTCTGTCTCTGTTGTTGTTCTGTCTGTCTCTGTCTGTCTGTTCTGTCTTGTCTTCTGTTCTGTCTCTGTCTTGTTCTGTCTGTCTGTCTGTCTGTCTGTCTCTTTGTTTGTCTGTCTGTCTCTATTTGTCTGTCTGTCTCTGTTTGTCTGTCTGTCTCTGTTTGTCTGTCTGTCTCTTTGTTTGCTGTCTGTCTCTGTTTGTTCTGTCTGTCTCTCTCTGTCTCTGTGTCCAGTCTGTCTGTCTGTCTGTTTCCTCTCTCTCTCTCGTTCTCGTCTCTCTTCTCTCTCTCTCTCTCCTCGCGTTGGCAAAGACAAAAATAAGTGTGAGTAAGTGTACATAGAATCTAATGTTTATTTATGTAGACATTCAAAACAAGTGTGACTGCCGACGTCCAAGCAAACAGGATCAAAAACAAAAAACACACACGAAAAGAAAAAAGATAAAGAATGCGTGTTTAATACAACCAGACAAGACAGGCGCCTTTTTTTGTTTTTGTTTTTTAATTTTTTTTTTGTTTCTTTGTTGTTTTTGTTTGTTGTGGTGTGTGATTTTTTTTGTTTGTTTGTATGGTTTTTTTTTTTTTTTTTGTATATTTATGTAGCCTACTTTTTGTTTTTCATGCTTTTATTTAATGAAAATCTACACCGTCCTTCACTTCCCAATCCTGTCCATCCTAATCAGCCTACATCTCCCCATCCACATTGTCTAAAAATAAAATCATCAAACGTCATCACAAAAATATTCAGTTTCAGTTTTAGTTTCAGTTTCTCAAGACGACGTCTCCACTCTCGGAACGAATTCCATATTATGCACTAACGTCATAGGTGCCATGTGTATAGTGATCATGGCACACGCCTTAAGCCTGCACGTAAACCCCTCACAGAAAGCAGACAGGAAGACAACGAAGGATAACAAAACGAATGAACGAACTAACAAACCAAACACAATTTAAGCATGGAAGAAACCTTCATAACCCTCTCACTAACTTGCTCCAATCGAATCAGGAGAAACCACCCGGACTCGACGGTTACGAGACCTGCGTCACGTGACACCGGAAATCTGATCAAGTCAATTGTTCCTCCCCACCCACCACCCCTCCCACCCCACACCCACCCTCCCTTCGCTAAAAAAAAACGATCCGTGTCGGCCATTTTGAGAATGCGGATCAACTGTTGATTGTCGTAAAACTTGCCGGGGCGTCAATTGTCTCCCTTTCCTTGGGCGTGATGGAGAATATTAATGAGCATTGGGAGTGGTGACAGGTTTTTCCTTTATTTCCTGCATTGAGGGTTTTCATGATGGGTACCCGAGTTCGTTGGAATTCACGGTTTGTTAGCTTGAAAGGCCTGCAGGGTTCCAATCCTAAAAATTCCTTGTTGATTTTTCTTTTTTTTTTCTGTTACTGTCTTTGTTCTGTCCTCTCTCTCTCCTGCCCCACCCATGTGCTAATTGTAACTTTGATAAAGAAAAAGAAAACCCCACAGAAAATAGAAATATGGACAGAGACAAAGACAGATGAGACAGAAACAGAAAAACAGAGACACACGGAGAGAGAGAGAGAAGAGAGAGAGGGAGAGTTAGAGCTTGTGTGTGTCTGTGTCTATGTATCTGTGCCAGAAAAAAAGACACAGAAAAGAAAGAAGGAAAGAGAGAGAGAGTAAGAGAGAGTAAGAGAGAGAGAAGAGAAAGAGAGAGAGGGGGGAGGGAGAGTTGGAACTTGTGTGTAAGTGTTATGTGTGTGTCTGTGTCTGTGTGCTATGCCAGAAAGAAAGATACAGAGAAAGAAAGAAAGAAAGAGAGAGAGAAAGAGAGATAGAAATAGAGAGAGAGAGGGGAGGGAGAGTTAGAACTTATGTGTAAGTGTTTGTGTTTTGTGTCTGTGTCTGTGTGTCTGTGCCAGAAAGAAAGACACAGAGAAAGAAAGAAAGAAAGAGAGAGAGAGAAGAGAGAAAGAGAGAGAGAAAGAGAGGGGGAGGAGAGGAGTAGAAGTGTGTAAGTGTTTGTGTGTGTGTCTGTGTCTGTGTGTCTGTGCCAGAAACAGAGAGAGAGAGAGGACAGAGACAGAGAGAGAAACAGAGAGAGACACACACAGACAGACAGACAAACAGAGAGTTTATGTGTATATGTTTGTGTGTCTGTGTCTGTGTGTCCGAGACAGAAAGAGAGAGAGAGAGAGTAGAGTTGTGTATGTAGTTGTGTAGTGTGTGTTCTGTGCAGAGAGAGAGAGAGAGGGAGAGAAGTTAGAGCTTGAGTGTATATGTTTGTGTGAGTTTGTGTGTGTCTGTGGCAGAGAGAGAGAGAGAGAGAGAGAGAGTTAAGCTTGAGTGTATGTATGTTTGTGTAGTTTGTGTGTGTCTGTGGCAGAGAGAGATAGAGAGAGGAGAGAGAGTTAGAGCTTGAGTGTATGTATGTTTGTGTGAGTTTGTGTGTGTCTGTGGCAGAAGAGACGAAGAGAGAGAGAGTTAGAGCTTGCGTGTATGTATGTTTGTGTGAGTTTGTGTGTGTCTGTGGCACACTAGAGAGAGAGATAGAGAGAGAGAGAGAGAGAGAGAAAGAGAGAGAGAAGAATGAGCTTTCCAATCGCGTACCTCCATCTCTAGACACTAGACAGTTTCAAATCTCCTCTGTTGACATAAAAAAATCGCCTTTTGAAATAAAGGAAGATGAATAATTAATAATGACAGATGATAAGAGAGAAAACAAAACCGAGAAAAAGACAATGGGAAACTGTAAAAATGGGCAAAAAGGGAAAAGGGAAAAAGCAGACTGGATTATATTCCCAAGCTAACAGGATCAGTGAAGTAAAAATATATCCACACTGTGTTTATGTTTATCATTTTTGACGTTGAATTTTTAGCATTTCGTAAGCAGCAGTATTCTTTGCTGTCTCTGTCTGTGTCTCTGTCTGTCGTCTCTCTCTGTCTGTCTGTCTGTCTGTCTGTCTGTTTGTCTCTCTCTGTCTTTCTTCTCTCTGCTCTCTCTCTCCTCCTCTCTTCTCTGTTTCTCTTCTCTCTGTCTGTCTCTCTCTCCTCTTCTTCCTTCTCTTCTTCTTCTCCTTCTCTCTGTCTGTCTCTCTATCTCTATCTAGCTGCTATTCTATCTAGCTTCTGCTCTTCTCTTTCTCGTCTCTCTTCTCTGTCTCTCTCTCTTCTCTCTTTCTCTCTCTCTCTCTCCCTCTCTCTCTGTTCTGTCCTCTCTCTCTCTGTCGTCTGTTTCTGTCTATCTCTCGTCTCTCTCTGTCTCTCTGTCTCGTCTCTGTCTCTCTCTTCTTCTTCTCTCTCTCTTCTCTCTCTCTCTCTCTCCCTCTCTCTCTGTCTCTGTCTCTCTCTCTGTCGATCTGTTTCTGTCTATCTCTCTCTGTCTCTCTGTCTCTGTCTGTCTCTGTCTCTCTCTCTCTGTCTTTCTCTCTCTCTTTCTCTCTCTCTCTCCCTTCTCTCGTCTCTGTCTCTCTCTCTGTCGATCTGTTTCTGTCTATCTCTCTCTTTCTCTGTCTCTGTCTCTCTCTGTCTCTGCTCCTTCTCTCTCCTCTCTTCTCTCTCTCTCCTCTCTCTCTCTCTGTCTCTCTCTCTCGTCTTTCTTCTCTCTCTCTCTCTCTTCTCTCTGTCTCTTCTCCTCTCTCTCTCTTTCTCTCTCTTTCTCTCCTCTCTCTCTCTCTCTCTCTCTCTCTCTCTCTCTCTCTCCTCTCTTCTCCCCTCTCTCTCCCCTCTTCTCTCGCGGCGTAGTTGTGAAGTGATAAAAGTAGAACTTTCAATCAGAAGGTCGTGGATTCAATCCACATTGACATCTTCATCAGATGTGAACAGGGTGGTGGGGATTTTGTCAACATCCCAGGTCAGCAAACCAATGGCTAAATACAATTCGTTTGCCCCTCATGCAAAATAACAGCAAACGGCACAACCTTGACACAGTTGATAAGTTTAAATACCTGGGAATGATCATTTCACCAGACGGCAGATGCACATCAAAATAGCCAGCAGAATCGGCCAAGCCAAAACAGCATTCAAGAAAATGAAAAGCATTCTTACCAACAAATACCTATCAATTAACATCAGGAAGAGAGTTCTTGAATGTTATATAGAACCAATACTGTTATACGGTTGTGAGGCGTGGACAGCAACAAGCAAAGCCAGACAAGATTCAGGCAGCCGAGATGTGGTTTCTAAGAAGAATGTTAGAGTTCCATGACAGCAAAAAACAAACGAGACAATCTTGATGGAGGCAGACACAAGAAGATATTCATAAGGAAGATTAGGAAAAGACAAGCAACATTTATAGGCCATTTTACGAGGAAAGGTGGAGCACCAGGTCACAACAGGAAAGCTGGACGGAAAGAGAGCACCAGGTAGACCAGGGAAAGAATATTGACGGAATTGTAGAGTGGCTGGGGACAAAGAGGGTGGAAGAGATGCTTGAGGTAACAAGAGATAGAGACAGATGGAAGTCCATGATCGCCAATGCCATGCGGCAAGGCACCTGATGATGATGACGCATGCAGAGTATCATATACAAATGCACGTCAAAGGTCAAGTAAGTCAAGTCAGTGACTGCTTATGGAAACATGAACATATCCAGCACGTAAGCAACGGAAAGTTTAACAAAAAATATCTTAGCTGATAACTTATACAGTGGGAAAAACTAGTATCAATATTCTCCTCCCCCCCTCTCTCTTTCTCCTTCTCTCTCTCTCTCTCCTCTCGCTCCCCCTCTCTCTCTCTTCTTTCTTGTTCCTCGCTAACTTCTTCCCTTTTCTTTTTAGTTCTTTGTTCTCTTTGTTTCTCCCCAGAGGTTTCGTTTTCCGGTATGTATTCATGACTGGATTTGACAGGATATAAAGTACTGTCAGCTTTCTGAAAAAAGTTTTCTACTTTTCCCCAAAAAGTTACTCCTCGGTATTGGAGGTAGCATAATTCTCTGTCTCTGTCTCTCTCTGTCTGTCTCTCTCCTTCACACACACACACACACACACACACACACACACACACACACAACACACACACATTCTCTCTCTCTTTACTTCACATACACACACACACATACATACCACACACACACACACACACACATACACACACACACACACACACTCTCTCTCTCTCTCTCTCTCTGTTTCTCTCACTCTCTCTCTCTCTCTCTCTTCTTTTCTCTCTCTCTCTCTCTCCTCTCACGCACACACACACTCTCTCACCCTCTCTCTCCACATACACTTTCTCTCTCTCTCCTCTCTCTCACACCACACACTCTTACTCTCTCTCTCTCTCTCTCACACACACACACACACTCTTTCTCTCTCTCTCACACACACACACACACATCTCTCTCTCTCTCTCTCTCACACACACACACACACACACACATCCTCTCTCTCTCTCACTCTCACATCCCTCACTCTCTCTCTCTCTCTCTCTCCCTCTATCTCTCACATTCTCTCTCTCTCTCATATACACACACGCACGCTCTCTCTCTCTCTCTCTCTCTCTCTCTCTCTCTCTCTCTCTCTCTCTCTCTGGTACCAGCAAGACGACAGAGAGATCCGACTCTTGTCTGCCAAACCGTCTCGCTGTCTAATTCAATCAACGACGGAAGAAAACGAGACGAGCCCTCCTCTCCAATTTCGTTCCGAGCTCGCTTCAACGGTACCATCCCTCCCACCTCCTTCCTTCCCTCTTTTTATCCACCCCCCCCCCCCTCATCTCAGCCCTGTTCTCATCCCCTCTTTTTTCTCTCCCTCCCCCCCTCCCCACCTGCTTTTTCGTGGTAGCATTCTCGTACTAACAGAAATAAGAAAAGTAAAAAAGCATAATTGTCAAAATATGTTTCCTGTTCTGTTGGATGTACTTGGAGCAACTGTGATCCTTTAACAGTGAGTTGTTCGATGTAAACTTATAATTATGGTCCTCAGTTTTTGCCATGTTATATACAGGGGGTGGGGAGTGCAAAAGTAGGTATACAGTTATGAAAAAAGAAAGCACGTACAATACTCATGGCGTTTATTATACAAACAAATGAATATTGCATATACATGTAATAACAAGCACAGTCTTAATCCCTCAGAAACTCAAACTGCCTGCCGTCGGTATTCACACTCTCCTCTAATCGAGAGCGGAATTAAGCATTATAATAATGATGTGATACTTACTGTATACCTACTTTTGTAACCCCCCCTGTATATACAGCCCACACTGATCTAAGATCTGTTTAAGACAGTCCACCAATCTGAAATTCTTGGGTTTTCTCCCCGCAAATGATGCGATTCGTAACGTTCACACAGACAGACAGACAGACACAGACACACACACACACACACACACACACACACACTCACACACTC
>JAPXFY010000032.1:15739349-15744349 GCA_030674185.1 Monoplex corrugatus
CTGTATGTAATGTATAAATGTATGTATGTGTGTATGTATGTATGTATATATATATTAATATATATGTATATACTCACATATGTATATACACATATATACATGTATATACATATATATAGAAGATAGATAGATAGATAGATAGACAGACAGATAGATAGATAGATAGATAGATAGATAGATATACACACATCGCTCTCTGTCTCTTTCTCTCTCTCTCTGAGTTTTGAGTGGTGAATGCGTGTGTGTGTGTGTAGTGTGTGTGTGCGTGTGATGTTGTGTGATGTGTGTGTGTGTAGTGTGTGTGTATGTGTGTGTGTGTATGTGTGTGTGTGTTGTTGTGTGTGTGTTGTGTGTGTGTGTGTGTGTGTGTGTGTGTGATGTTATGTTGTGTGTTGTCTAACCACAGTCATTTACCTGATTATACATCTAACGTTGTAAAACATTATGTAACGCTGTAAATGATTATTATTGTAAGAGAACAATATACCATGTTAACCTGTCATCCTGTATTTACAGACAGTCGAACTTACTTTTAACCCTTCAGTCCCGTAGCCTGTCCATAAGCTTGAAAAACTTAACCTTTTACTCCCTCACGCTACCCATCAGCTTCCTTCAGGAAGTAAAAGGGTTAAGTTTTTGTTTTTCTGTCATGGCTGACAATGCAAGATGCTGGCAAATAGGGTAAGGAGTCAAAGGGTTAAGTTTTTGTTTTTCTGTCATGGCTGACAATGCAAGATGCTGGCAAATAGGGTAAGGAAGTCAAAGGTTAAGTTTTTGTTTTTCTGTCATGGCTGACAATGCAAGATGCTGGCAAATAGGGTAAGGGAGTCAAAGGGTTAAGTTTTTGTTTTTCTGTCATGGCTGACAATGCAGGACATTGGAAAATAGGGTAAAGGAGTCAAAGGGTTAAAGTTTTACTTTTCTCTCATGGCTGACAATGAGGCTGCTGGCAAATAAAGTGAGGGATTCAAAGGGTTAAGTTTTGCTTTTATCTCATGGCTGACAATGCAGGATGCTGGCAAATAGGGTAAGGGAGTCAAAGGATTAAGCTTTTGCTCTTCTCTCATGGCTGACAATGCAGGATACTGGCAAATAGGGTGAGGGAGTCAACGGGTTAAGAAACAGTCTCCTTAGATTCATTTCCAATTTTAGGGAGTTAAAGGGTTAAGAAACTGTCTCCTTAGATTCATTTCCAATTTCAATGTAACCTCTCTCTTACCCCATGCAGTTGCCTCAGTAACTTAACACATGCATATATGTCTAATGATTTGCACATGGGCAAACCCGCGTCAGGCTGCACCCGTAAGTGGATTTACGTCCCCCTGGGGAAGGAACTTATTAGAGTTACCGGACCTGAAGTGGGAATGACGGGACAGTTGCTTAAAGGGGGCGCTGCCATGGCGGACGGAAGATCGATGTTTTCATTTCCCTCTTCTGGGTTTGGTGCGGACATCTTTTTTTTTTTTTGATAAAGACCCCCCCCCCCCCCCCCCTTTCTTTGTTTTCTTTTTATCAGTGTAGATATTTCTGTTGTTCGTTTATTTGTTTTTTCTCTTCTAATATGGGTCTTAATTCTTTCTTTCGGTTGTATTTTTCTTTTCAAGTCTTTGTGTTTCAGCCTCCCTTTTTAAAAAAGAAAGCATATGGGACACTGTTACGAAGATTGCTTTAAACATCTAATGGAGAATGTCTCTTTATGTAGTCTATGTACATGTGCGTGTGTGTTCGAGCGTGTGTGTCTATCTTCATCTATGTTTACTGAAAGAAAGAAAGAGAGACTGAGATAGAGAGACGCACAAACAGACAGATGAACAGACATACAGACAGTCGAATAGAATACCATAACAGCTTGACAGAATGAAAGAAATACTAGACAGACGACAGACAAACAAACAGACAGACACACAAACAGACAGACAGACAGACAAAAACACACACACACACACACAAACAGACAGATGAACAGACATACAGACAGTCGAATAGAAATACCATACAGCTTGACAGAATGAAAGAAATACTGGGACAGACAGACACACAAACAGACAGACAGACAGACACACAAACAGAAAAGACAGAATGAGACACACACACACAACACACAAACAGACAGATGAACAGACATACAGACAGTCGAATAGAAATACCATACAGCTTGACAGAATGAAAGAAATACTGGGACAGACAGACACACAAACAGACAGACAGACACACAAACAGACAGACAGACACACACACACACACACACACACACACACACAAACAGACAGATGGACAGACATACAGACATTCGAATAGAAATACCATACAGCTTGACAGAATGAAAGAAATACTGGGACAGACAGACACACAAACAGACAGACAGACACACAAACAGACAGACAGACACACAAACAGACACACACACACACACACACACACACACAAACAGACAGATGAACAGACATACAGACAGTCGAATAGAAATACCATACAGCTTGACAGAATGAAAGAAATACTGGACAGACAGACACACAAACAGACAGACAGACACACAAACAGACAGACAGACACACAAACAGACAGACACACACACAAACAGACAGACACACACACAAACAGACAGACACACACACAAACAGACAGACACACACACAAACAGACAGACAGACACACAAACAGACAGACAGACACACAAACAGACAGACAGACACACAAACAGACAGACAGACACACAAACAGACAGACACACACACAAACAGACAGACAGACACACAAACAGACAGACACACACACAAACAGACAGACACACACACAAACAGACAGACACACACACAAACAGACAGACACACACACAAACAGACAGACAGACACACAAACAGACAGACAGACACACAAACAGACAAACAGACACACAAACAGACAGACAGAGACACACAAACAGACAGACAGACACACAAACAGACACACACACAAACAGACAGACAGACACACAAACAGGCAGACAGACACACAAACAGACAGACAGACACACAAACAGACACACACACACACAAACAGACAGACAGACACACAAACAGACACACACACACAACAAACAGACAGACATACACACAGACAAACAGATGAACAGGTATACAAACAGTCATATAGAAATATCCAACAGCATGAAAGAATGAAAGAAATACTCAGACAGACACACAGACAGACATATGAACAGACATATAAACAAAGTCAAACAGAAATATCATACAGCATATGTACGAGTGTAAATTTCATCATGGGAAATACTCAAAGCGTGTAAAGAGACAGAATTAAGACAGAGAGATAAAGAGGCCGGACCACACAAAAACACGTAATCTACACTCAAAGGACTAACATACAATTTTTTTTCAAGTCAGGCTCTTTAAGCTACAGCCGTTTACTTTCAGTTCAAGCATCCAACTTGAGCTTCCCTCCCCTCCCCTTCCCTCCCTTCCCTCCCTCCCCCGCTCCCCCCCCCCACCCCCGCCGCTCCTCCAGTCTTTGCTCCTTGCTTTACCCAATAACTTTCAGTTTTAGTGTACTTGCGTGAGGGCCAAACTGCTTGAGACTGCGCCCTTTAATTGAATTTACGTTCCCTTGGGAAAGGAACTTATTAGAGTTACGGGACCTGGAGTGGGAATTCAGGATTGTGAAATAAGGGGGCGCTGTCGGCGTAGACATAAGTCCTGATATTTTCATTTCCCCTTTCAAAAGTTTGCTGTAGTAGACTGGGTGGTTTTGTTTGTTTGGGTTTTTGTTTGTTTTTGTTTTGTTTTGTTTTGTTTTGTTATGGGGGGGGGGGGGGGCGGGGATGGCAGTACTGTGTACAAGTATTTTCCTGTCTTTTTTGCTTTCCTTCTGTTTGCAATTTTAGTACAGTTTTCTGTTATTTGATACGGTGATTAGTGTGTGTGTGTGTGTGTGTGTGTGTGTGTGTGTGTGTGTGTGTGTGTGTGTGTGTGTGTGTGTGTGTGTGTGTGTGTGGTGTGTGTGTGTGTGGTGTGTGTGTGTGTGTGTGTGTGGGTGTGTGGTTTTTTTTTCTCTTTTCGAAACTCCTTAAAAAACAACAAGACCAGGTTGTTTTGAAAATTATGATATATATAATATATTGGAAGAAGACCAGCCGAGTGTGTGTGTGTGATGTGTGTGTGTGTGTGTGTGTGTGTGTGTGATGTGTGTTGTGTGTATGTGTTTGTATATGATCCTAAGTATGTGTGTGTTTGCGTCTGTCCCTGTGCATGTGCGTGTTTGTGTGTCTGTCTGTCTCTGTGTGTGTACGTGACACAGCGAGAGACAGAGAGAAGAAAGAGAGAGAGAAAGAGACAGAGAGAGAGAGAAAAGAGAGACAGAGAAGAGAGAAGAGAGAAAAGAGAGAAAAGAGAGAGAAGAGCAGAAGAGAGAGAAGAGAGACACAGAGAGAGAAAGAAGAGACCCGAGAGAGACAGACAGACAGAGAAGACACAAGACAGACAAAGAGAAGACAAAGAGAGAGACAAAGAGAGAGACAAAGAGAGAGAGACAGAGAATACAAGGCAGCCAGTTAAAAGTGACAGGGTACAACGTGAGCACGAGGCACAAAAACGCGAGCGCACGTGCATCAGTCAACAAATGAGGTGTGGGCATGACACAGCAAGACAGAAGATCAACACACAAAAGGAAAAAAAAAACCCACCTCTCTTCACTTCAAACCAACATGCTGTTACATCAATCTAGTTTTAAATCCACCAATCCTTTCATTCCCGCAGCCTGTCCATAATCTGTGAAAACTTAACCCTTTCACTCCCTAAACCCTATCCACCAAGAAACTTCTTTCATTTCAAACATTAATTTTCATATTAGTGCAGAACACTGTACTTTTGATTCAATGAACCAAACTACAATTACACCAATCTGTCTGTTCAAAACCACCCCCTTAGATTCATTTCAATTTCAATTTTTCAATTTCAATTTTTCAATTTCAATTTCAATTTTTCAATTTCAATTTTCAATTTCAATTT
>JAPXFY010000032.1:15764349-15769349 GCA_030674185.1 Monoplex corrugatus
CAAAATTCTGTTAAAGCACTATTTGTTTCATTCCTGTCTTCATCTTCTTCTTCTTCTTCTCCTTCTTCCTCTTCTTTTTCTTCTTCTTCTTCTTCTTTTTGTATCTGATTTATTTTCTAATTTCTTTTCCTTCTCAGTCCGTGTAAGTTATGCCTTCTTTCAATACTTTACATTTTTTCCCATAAGAATTTGGCATGGCTTCTTTCTCTTAGGGTGTTTTTTTTAATCATTCTTTTTTGTCTCCTCTCTTTTTCTTCACCCTGTTTATTCTCAGTTTTGTTGCTGTTGCTGTGTGTGTGTGTGTGTGTGTGTGTGTGTGTGTGTGTGTGTGTGTGTGTGTGTGTGTGTGTGTGTGTGTGTGTGTGTGTGTCTGTGTGTGTCTTGTGTGTGTGTGTGTATGTGTGTGTGTGTGTGTGTGTGTCTGTGTGTCTGTGTGTGTGTGTGTGTGTGTGTATGTGTGTGTGTGTGTGTGTGTGTGTGTGTGTGTGTCTGTGTGTGTCTGTGTGTGTCTGTGTGTGTGTGTGTGTATGTGTGTGTGTGGAAATGGGCGACGTCATTGCTGTTGTTGAGATCCAAGGAGCGTTCTCCTTGCCAGATCCACCGCCATCACGGGATACTTGGTGAGGCACTCCAGCCCCCTGCTGTCCTCCCCGAATAATTGCCACCGCATATACTCGGTTGCAGTCTCAGATGCTGTTGCTGTTGCTGCTGCTGTTGTTTTGGTGGTAACGGTGGTGGTGGGTGTTTACCATAGTCTTTTCCTGGCTTTATGTGCTGCCAGACTCGTCTCCAAGTTGGAGTTCATTCAGTGTTCTTACAATGTAATGATTTTCACTTCCTCTTTTTGACTTTCTTCTACAAGTCCATTAATCATTTAAAGATATTCCATCTCCTTCTTTTTTGGTGCTTTACCATCAATCATTTAACGATATTCTGCCTTCTTCTTTTTCTCTTTCACGCCTCTCGTTTTCATTGTTATTCTTCTTGTTTGTGGAGTATTAACACCATTATCATCACTGTCATCGTCGGTGTCAGTATTATCTCTGTCTTCATTTTTTGTTTCTCTTCCACTGACTTTGTTAGATTCTCGTAGGTGAACAGTTTCCCTGTTACATCCTTTCTTCATCAACAGAGTTCAGCTTTAAATTCAGCACACAAATAAACCAAAAACGAATATTCTAGCATGATTACATAAATTGAACAAAACTGAAGATTTTAGCATGATAAGAGTCATCAAGCACAAGAAGTGAGATGGCAGAGGCCATTAGAATTTACAATGGCTTCTTCCTCCTGGCTTTGCTTTTTACCGCTGATTGTGTTTAACCTGTCTTGCTGAACATTTTGCCTGTTAAATTTTATTTTCTTCATCAGAGTTCAGCTTTCAAATTTGAACCAGGAAAAAAAAACACGAAAAAAGAATTAGAACGCGTATTTAATACACCCAAACAAGACAGGCGCAAATTTTCCGCCAACTGGCCTTCATCAAGCGTACGATCACCAACAAACAAGCAAACAACAAATATAAAAAGTAGGAGAAAAAGACTGAAACTTCCAATGTGAGAAAAGGACTTAGACTATGTGCTGCGAATGCAGCATGGAAGTTTCACTCTTTTTGTCCTAATTTTTGTATTTGGTGTTTGTTCCTTTGTGATCTGACGTCTACGCTTGACAAAGGCCAGTTGGCCGAAAATTTGCGCCTGTCTTGTCTGGTTGTATCAAATACGCGTTCTGATTTTTTTTTCGTGTTTGTTTGTTTTGTTTTTGTTTTTTTCTTTTCTGGTTACTGTTTGCTTGAACACGGGTAGTCACACTTGTTTTGGATTTCAAATTTGGTTCAAAAATTAAACAAAAATGACTACTGACTGGGATCTGGGATCATGCCTCCACTGCTGGAGAAATGCGTCCTCCCCTGATAAACACAGAAAAAAACTAAAGCATTTGGACCATCCCGTGCATCTCAAGACATGAAAGCCATTAAGCTGGTTTTATGAAGGCAATGCCCTATATTGTACTTCGCTGCTTTAATATACTTGTATTCGTTTGTTGTTTGTTTGGTTGGTTGGTTGGTTGGTTGGTTGGTTGGTTGGTTGGTTTTTGTTGTTCGTTTTGTTTGTTTTTGCTTTTGTTTTTGTTTGTTCGTTTTTTCTTTTTTTTTTTTTATATATATAAAATTTTTCTTTTGTCACAATGGTCTCACCATATAAAATTTAGGCTGCTCTATTCGTGGAGAGACAGTCATTACATTGGGGTTAGGTATACGGGGTACCGAGCAGACATGGAGAATGGAGATCGATAAGAAGGTAGGAACAGGCTCTGTAAGTTATGATGAGGTGTGTATGTTTCAACTGTCTTTGATGTTGTTACCTTGGAGTTGCACCAAAGTCATCCCAATTTCGCCATTCGCCAGTTTTTGACAACGTATTACGTTAAAATGAAGTGTAGTTATACTGCTTACATCCATACACTACCATTGTATCTTTTTCCAACCTGGCCTACGTCCCTTAACTCCGCCACCTTCGTCTGTCTTGCCCCTGTCCCATCCCCTCAACCACACCCCTATCCAACCCACCATCTCGCCTGTCCAAGGGACGAAGAACAAACGAAACTCTAGACGACAGACAGCGAGGGTGGTGGTGGTGGTGGTGGTGGTGGTGGTGGTTGCTGTAATAATGACGCGGGCCCTCTGTCTGTGTACCGTAACAAGACAAAAACAGGCGGGAAAAGACGCAGACGAGACGGATTAATTACCTAATGCCTTAAACACACACACACGGATAACGCTGATTGATGACATCTTGAAAACCCAGGTGGGAGCGGTTGAGAGGAAGTGTCTTGAAACTAATTCATGCAACATCACACACACGAGAGAGAGAGAGAGAGACAGACAGACAGACAGACAGAGAGGGGGGGGGAGAGACACACACACACACACACGGAAGCAAGCAAGCAAGCGCACACACACACACACACACAGACGCGCGCGCGCGCGCACGTACACACGCACACGTACCCACACACACACACTCTCTCTCTCTCTCTCTCGCACACACGCACACTCTCTCTCTCTCTCTCTCTCTCTCTCTCTCACACACACACACACACACACACACAGTCACGCACACACAGACACACACACGCACACTTTCTCTGTCTCTCTGTTTCTCTCTCTCTCTCTCTCTCTCTCTCTCTCTCTCTCACACACACACACACACACACACACACACACACTTTACAAACGACAGGAAAGAGTATGCAACAATGTTAAACTGCTGTTGACCTTTTTTCCATGGAGTGCCTTTAGGTCCAGAATGTACTAACTTTTTCAAATGTTTGCTTTTTTTTTTTTTAAATACACATTATCCTGAAAATTGTAATGGGTAAGATGAGGGGTACGGCTGTCGATATTGTGCCGAGCAGATAACTGCATTCCTGGTATTTCAAAATTAATAACTTCAAATAATCCTAGTAGTGGTAAAACATCACGAGAATGAACATACATTAGTCAACACCAATCATAAGACACTATCAATTTGAGGATAAAAACTAAGTTTTGATTTCAAATTGCAATAATTACATAACAAACACAAAATGAAGCAAAGAATTACTTCCGAAGAAAACATTGATCGCTCAGAGTTAAGATGCCGCTTTGACGGCGATTTAAAAAAGATCGGAATAGTTTTGTTAACTTTTGAGTTAGTTTCAAATTTCATCAAAACGTTACCCAAATGGGTGTGTGTGTGTGTGTGTGTGGTGTGTGTGTGTATGTGTGTGTTGTGTGTGGTGTGTGTGTGTGTGTGTGTGTGTGTGTGTGTGTGTGTGTGTGTGTGTGTGTGTGTGTGTGTGTGTTGTGTGTGTGTGTTTGAGCACGAGCACGCCCTCATTTCAGTAAAAAAAAACAAAAAACAAAAAAACAACTTTGCCCAGCGACTGAGAACCAACATGTCAGTGTCCTGTGTATTCATCATCTATTCATATATTTATTAATCTTTGTCTTTGTATATACATGTATTTATTAATCTGTGTCTTTGTCTATACATGTATTTATTAATCTGTGTCTTTGTCTATACATGTATTTATTAATCTGTGTCTTTGTCTATACATGTATTTATTAATCTATGTCTTTGTCTATACATGTATTTATTAATCTATGTCTTTGTCTATCCATGTATTTATTAATCTGTCTGTCTGTACATGTATTTATTAATCTGTGTCTTTGTCTATACATGTATTTATTAATCTATGTCTTTGTCTGTACATGCATTTATTAATCTATGTCTTTGTCTATACATGTATTTATTAATCTATGTCTTTGTCTATACATGTATTTATTAATCTATGTCTTTGTATATACATATATTTATTAATCTTTGTCTTTGTCTATACATGTATTTATTAATCAATGTCTTTCTACATGTATTTATTAATCTATGTCTTTGTCTATACATGCATTTATTAATCTATGTCTTTGTCTATACATGTATTTATTAATCTGTCTTTGTCTTTACATGTATTTATTAATCTTTGTCTTTGTCTTTACATGTATTTATTAATCTTTGTCTTTGTCTATACATGTGTTTATTAATCTTTGTCTTTGTCTATACATGTATTTATTAATCTGTCTTTGTCTATATATGTATTTATTAATCTGTGTCTTTGTCTGTACATGTATTTATCAATCTGTCTTTGTCTGTACATGTGTTTATTAATCTGTCTTTGTCTGTACATGTATTTATTTATCTGTCTTTGTCTATACATGTGTTTATTAATCTGTCTTTGTCTGTACATGTATTTATCAATCTGTCTTTGTCTATACATGTGTTTATTAATCTGTCTTTGTCTATACATGTATTTATTAATCTGTCTTTGTATACACATGTATTTATTAATCTGTGTCTTTGTCTGTACATGTATTTATCAATCTGTCTTTGTCTATACATGTATTTATCAATCTGTCTTTGTCTATACATGTATTTATCAATCTGTCTTTGTCTGTACATGTA
>JAPXFY010000032.1:15776849-15779144 GCA_030674185.1 Monoplex corrugatus
TATGACGGGGCCTGACATGACTTCCGGAATCTTTAACGTGCATATTTGATATTCTGTATGTGTATACATGTGATGGGGCCTGACGTGACTTCCAGGTAAACGTTAGAGATAAGCACCAGACACCACACATTGTGCACGTTTTCATATCTTCAACAGACTATCCATCACATCAGTCCTGATCACTTCTGATAACCCAGACGACTGCGCAGGTGTAGTGCAGGGTTGATAGGTGCAGTGCACGCTGCGCGTGCTGTGGCGGAAGTATGTTAACTTCCGGTAAAGTTTATCTTGCTAGATTAGTGGGGAATTTCTGTTTTCAATCTTACACTCTATAATATAAAAGAGTAAAAGTAGAAAGTTGATTAAGGTCAATCCGTGGCGTGTGTGTGTGTGTGTGTGTGTTGTGTGTGTGTGTGTGTGTGTGTGTGTGTGTGTGTGTGTGTGTGTGTGTGTGTGTGTGTGTGTGTGTGTGTGTGTGTTGTGAGTGTGTGTGAATTTTGTATGTGTGGGTGTTAGTGTGTGTGTTTGTATGTTTGTGTGTGTGCGTGTGTGTGTGTGTGTGTGTGTGTGTGTGTGTGTGTGTGTTAGTGTGTGTTTATGTTAGTGTGTGTATGTTTTAATGTTTGTGTGTGTGTTGTGTTGTGTGTGTGTGTGTGTGTTGGGTTGTGTGTGTGTGTGTTGTGTGTGTGTGTGTGTGTGTGTGGTGTGTGTGTGTGTGTGTTGTGTGTGTGTGTGTGTGTGTGCGTGTGTATATCAGCAAGTGAGTGAATGGGTGAGTGAGAGAGAGAGAGTGTGTGTTTGTGTGTATGTGCGTGCGCGCTTGTGCGCACGTGCACTTGAGTCTCCTTTTTAAAATCACAGGTTGACCTACTTAAATTTATTTTTAATGTTTATTTGTTATGTATTTTTCATTTATTTGTTTATTTGTAAATGTGTTTTTTTGTTAATCGGATCCCAGTGGTGTTTTCTTCTATACTGTCGCCACGCGTGTTCTATGTTTATATTCGAATGCATTGCACTTAATTCTCATGCATTTCAATATGATCTGTAATTTGATTTATATTATTCGTTAATGGTTATTACGGTGCAAATTAAGATTCAGATTCAAAATACTCGATGATCTTCAGAATACTGCGTGCAATTAACAACAGAGCCAATTCATAGATGAACTTAGCAAGCTGGTATGCTGGTAGATTCTACTGCAATGTTTGCACGAGGATTAAGTTAACACTAAAGGAAATAAGAGGGAAGCAGGGAGAATTTTTTTAAGATTAATCAGGATTATAACTCTTGAGAGTCACGTAGGAGTTATCTCCCATGTTGTGACTCTCAAGAGTTATAATCCTGATTAATCTTAAAAAAATTCTCCCTGCTTCCCTCTTATTTCTTATAGTGTTACCTCTATGCCTTGGAAGCAACCCTGTATATGTTCTGTCTTGTCTATGTGTGTGTGTTTGGTCAGTTCAAGAATAAAAGATTATGTCAATCTTGAACATGAGACCAATATGTTGTGTGAATTTCTCTCCTCCCTCATAGTTTTTGTGTAGGTGTAGTTACGGGGTATAAAGGTAGGCTTGGGCATTCCTTTTTGGGGGAATGTTCTGAGCTTACAGTTTTGTGCTTTGTGGCTGCTTCTATGCTAGCTGAATGGGTAGCGCAAACTGTGTTGGATTTTGAGAAATTCTACAACATGGGAGATAACTCCTACGTGACTCTCAAAGAGTTATAATCCTGAGGATTAAGTTAGTTTGGGATTGTCGTTGTTAATTTTGTTTAAAGCCCAGCCGACTGCGTAGAGCCATATCAGGGCTATAACCATTCAAAACATACACAATACTTCCCCAGGAAAAAAAAAAGAAAAGATTGGCTAGTGTACAATGTCCGGTTAAATCGTGTGCTACCGCAAAATCCTTGAGAGAGGAAGAGATAAACTGCACCATAAGCATTGCTGTTGATTCTTCCTTTTCATCCGGCAGATACCTTCCTTTGTTGGTCTGAGCGGAAACAGGACGTTTTTTGGCTTGTACAATTTTTGTAATTAAAGGACTGTTCATCATCATCATCAGGTGCCCTGCCGCATGGCGTTGGCGATCATGGACTTCCATCTGTCTCTATCTCTTGTTGCCTCAAGCATCTCTTCCACCCTCTTTGTCTTCAGCCACTCTGCAAGTCCGTCTAGTATTTTCTCCCTGGGTTTACCTGGTTCTCTCTTTCCCTCCAGCTTTCCCGTTGTGACCAGGTGCTCCAAATCCCTTTCCTCATAAAAATGGCCCATAAATATTGCCTGTCTTTTCC
>JAPXFY010000032.1:15789244-15791744 GCA_030674185.1 Monoplex corrugatus
GATAAGAGTCATCAAGCACAAGAAGTGAGATGGCAGGGGCCATTAGAATTTGCAATGGCTTCTTCCTCCTGGCTTTGCTTTTTACCGCTGATTGTGTTTAACCTGTCTTGCTGAACATTTTGCCTGTTAAATTTTATTTTCTTCATCAGAGTTCAGCTTTCAAATTTGAACCAGGAAAAAAAAAACACGAAAAAAAGAATTAGAACGCGTATTTAATACACCCAAACTAGACAGGCGCAAATTTTCCGCCAACTGGCCTTCATCAAGCGTACGATCACCAACAAACAAGCAAACAACAAATATAAAAAGTAGGAGAAAAAGACTGAAACTTCCAATGTGAGAAAAGGACTTAGACTAACTATGTGCTGCGAATGCTGCATGGAAGTTTCACTCTTTTTGTCCTAATTTTTGTATATAGTGTATTGTTCCTTTGTGATCTTACGTCTACGCTTGACAAAGGCCAGTTGGCCGAAAATTTGCGCCTTTCTTGTCTGGTTGTATTAAATACGCGTTCTGATTTTTTTTTCGTGTTTGTTTGTTTGTTTGTTTTGTTTTTGTTTTTTTCTTTTCTGGTTACTGTTTGCTTGAACACGGGTAGTCACACTTGTTTTGGATTTCAAATTTGGTTAAAAAATTAAACAAAAATGACTACTGACTGGGATCTGGGATCATGCCTCCACTGCTGGAGAAATGTGTCCTCCCCTGATAAACACAGAAAAAACTAAAGCACTTGGACCATCCCGTGCATCTCAAGACATGTAAGCCATTAAGCTGGTTTTATGAAGGCAATGCCCTATGTTGTACTTCGCTGCTTTAATATACTTGTATTCGTTTGTTGTTTGTTTGGTTGGTTGGTTGGTTGGTTGGTTTTTGTTGTTCGTTTTGTTTGTTTTTGCTTTTGTTTTTGTTTGTTCGTTTTTTCTATTGTTTTTTTTTATATATATATAAAATTTTTCTTTTGTCACAATGGTCTCACCATATAAAATTTAGGCTGCTCTATTCGTGGAGAGACAGTCATTACATTGGGGTTAGTTATACAGGGTACCGAGCAAACATGGAGAATGGAGATCGATAAGAAGGTAGGAATAGGCTCTGTAAGTTATGATGAGGTGTGTATGTTTCAACTGTCTTTGATGTTGTTATCTTGGAGTTGCAACCAAAGTCATCCCAATTTCGCCATTCGCCAGTTTTTCACAACGTATTACGTTAAAATGAAGTGTAGTTATACTGCTTATGTCCATCCAATACCATATCTCCTTTCCAAACTGCCTACGTCCCTTAGCTACACCACCCTTAGCTGCACCACCCTCATCTATCTTGTCCCTGTCCCATCTCCGCATCACACCCCTATCTACACTTTACCATCTCGTCTATCCGTGTTCCTGTCTAACCCCCACTTAACCCCACCTCCTTTACCTTAACCCCCAGCTAACCCATCCCATTGTCCTATTTTGTATTTTAAGGAAAGACGAACAAGGAAGATATACAACACATGCTCTTCCAATAAACAGAGGATTAGAATTGATTGGCTTTCCCCACACAGACACGCTCAATCCAATTTAACAATTGTATAAACTGGGCCTCTACATCAAACTTAATATTCCTTATCTATTGTGTGGATTTATTCTGATAGTATGAAATTAAACCTGTATTTTGTAATTCTTAAATGTTTTGAACTATACAGCTTCAACAAACTTAGAGTGATATCGACAATATTGTTTCCAATTTATAAAACACATAACAAGAGCATTCCTTGCTTTTCTTGATATATTCTAAAAAGTAATATTTAGAACGTCAGTCACACGTATAATTTCATAAACAGTCAGAGCGATGGGAGAGCACTGAACAAGAAACACTACTCTTGATCATTACAATTGTGTCTGCCAAAACACGAATTATTTCACCAAACAGCTGAAGTGTATAATGAGCGGAAAACATACTGGGGAAAAGCTTATAACAGCTTTATAATTTATGTAATAAAGTTCCCTCATTGGAGAATGGTTGGTGTTATAGTCGCCAAAGCATCAACTGTCTCAAGCGAATGATTTCTGGAAAACATTGACTTACAGGCCTGCAAAAAAAAATTCTGAAAGAAAGTAGAAGTAAACAATGAGTAAGAATGTTTAGCAGAGCCACTACTTCACAACAAAAACATAAAAACAGAAACTCAGAGAACAAGTCTGTCTCTATGAGAACTGGGCAAATAAGAACAGACATTTGATCAAGAAAGTGTTAAAGATCAGATAGTGATTTTTGACTGATGACAGCATGACACCCCAGGTTAGACTCGTTGAGGGAAGTGTTTTGAAACTACTTCATGTAACATCACACACACACACACACGCACACACACACACACACACACACACACACACACCACACACACACACACGCACGCACGCACACACACACACACAATTCAGATCACAATTCAAAATTTCAGAATCATTAGTTTACAGTCCTGTTAACGCATTACTTTAACTTTATGCGGTTTTGTGAT
>JAPXFY010000032.1:15821744-15826744 GCA_030674185.1 Monoplex corrugatus
AACATATTTGCCCGCACATTCACACAACACACAAACCACATACACTACACGCATACGCCATACATACATACACACACATACCCACGGGCGCACCTACATACACAACACATACACATTCACTCACTCGCTCGCACACACACACACACACACACACACACACACACACACACACACACACACATACGCATACCACACACACACACTCTCTCTCTCTCTCTCTCTCTCTCTCACACACACGCACACATACACACGCGCGCACACACACACACACACAACCACACACAAACATACACACACACACACACACATACACACACACACACACACACACACACACACACACACAACACACAAAACCACCCCACCCTATCCACACACCCACCCACCCCCACACACACACAACCACCCTCCCCCCACACACACACACACGTACGTCAAAATGCCAACCAGGATGAAAATGGTTCGTGTTAGAAGAAGACCATATGTTCATGTTACCATGGTTACCTGTTCAGCGTCATTGAAGCTCTCAGTTTTGTCATGCATATAAATCTGTTCTCTGGCTTCTGCTGCTGTTATCTTGCTTCAGATTAATACTCTGTCGGCTGTGCCGCGAGAGATTGGGAGAGGGAGGAGACAGAGACAGAGACAGAGAGAGAAGGAGGGAGGCAGGCAAGCAGGCGGGCAGGCACGCAGACAGGCACGCAGACACAGAGAGACAGACAGGCTGACAGAGAGGCAGACAGAGAGAGAAAGAGGAAGAGAGAGAGAGGAGGAGGAGGGAGACAGACAGACAGACAGGCAGGCAGTCAGGCCTGCTTAGGCAGTCAGGCAAGCAGGCAGGCGAGCAGGCAGGCGAGCAGGCAGGCAGGCAGGCGAGCAGACAGGCACGCAGACATAGAGAGACAGACAGACAGACAGACAGACAGGCAGTCAGGCAAGCAGGCAGGCGAGCAGGCAGGCGAGCAGACAGGCACGCAGACATAGAGAGACAGACAGGCAGACAGACAGGCAGACAGAGAGAGAAAGAGGAAGAGAGAGAGGAGGAGGGAGACAGACAGAAGACAGGCAGGCAATCAGGCAGGCAGGCAGACAGACAGGCAGACAGGCACGTAGACACAGAGAGACAGACAGGCAGACAGAGAGGCAGGCAGAGAAAGAGGAAGAGAGAGAGAATGTGTTTGTGTGTGTGTTGGTGTGGTTATGTATGTGTATGTGTTGTGTGGGTGTATGTGTGGGTGTTTGTTTATGTGTATGTATGTGTGTGTGAGTGTGTGTGTGTGTGTGTGTGTGTGTGTGTGTGTGTGTGTGGGGTGTGTGTGTGTGTGTGTGTATGTGTGTGTGTGTGTGTGTGGATGCTTTCGTGCATGCGTGCACATGTGTATACGTACATACACACAGTGTGAGAAAATGACAGAGCAGCAGTGAAGTTTCAGGCTTTCTCTCTTAATTTTTGTATCTGGTGTTTGTTTGTTTGTGATCTTACGCTTGACAAAGGCCAGTTGGCCGAAAATTTGCGCCTGTCTTGTCTTGTTCTATAAAATCCGCAATCTTATTATTCTTTTTTCGTGTTGTTTTTTTCTGGTTATTGTGTTTATGTTTGTTTTTCTTTGATCCTCCTGGTGGTAAATTCGATGAAATAGCCAACACCACGGGGATATCCTTAGATCATTTACAGTGGTGTGTGTGCACTTAATTATCTTTTTCAGCTTTCGTTCTACCAGTTCATTGCTGTGTTCAGGTGTATGCATTTTGTTGGGGATGGTTATAATCCCGATATGGCTTTGAGCAGTCGACTGAGCTTAAAACACTGATAATAATGGCAGTAAAAGAGATGGATGAACTATACTTGTGTATATGTGTATGTATATGTGTATATGTATATGTATATGTGTATATGTATATGTGTATGTATATGTGTATGTGTATATGTGTATTGTGTATATGTATATGTGTATATGTATATGTGTATATGTATATGTGTATGTGTATATGTATATGTATATGTGTATATGTATATGTGTATATGTGTATATGTATATGTGTATATGTATATGTATATGTGTATATGTATATGTGTATATGTGTATATGTATATGTATATGTGTATATGTATATGTGTATATGTATATGTGTATATGTATATGTGTATATGTGTATATGTGTATGTGTATGTGTATATGTGTATATGTATATGTATATGTGTATATGTATATTTGTATATGTATATGTATATGTGTATATGTATATGTGTATATGTGTATATGTGTATGTGTATGTGTATATGTGTATATGTATATGTATATGTGTATATGTATATGTGTATGTGTATATGTATATGTGTATATGTATATGTGTATATGTATATGTGTATATGTGTATATGTATATGTATATGTGTATATGTATATGTGTATATGTATATGTGTATATGTGTATATGTATATGTGTATATGTATATGTGTATGTGTATATGTATATGTGTATATGTATATGTATATGTGTATATGTATATTGTAATATGTGTATATGTATATGTGTATATGTATATGTATATGTGTATATGTATATGTGTATATGTATATGTGTATGTATATGTGTATATTTGTATATATGTATATGTATATGTGTATAATGTATATGTGTATATGTATATGTGTATGTATATGTGTATATGTATATGTATATTGTATATGTATATGTGTATATGTATATGTGTATATGTATATGTGTATGTATATGTGTATATGTATATGTATATGTGTATGTGTATATGTGTATATGTATATGTGTATATGTATATGTGTATATGTTATATGTGTATGTATAATGTGTATATGTATAATGTGTATATGTATATGTGTAATAATGTATATGTGTATATGTATATGTGTATATGTATAATGTGTATATGTATATGTGTATATGTATATGTGTATGTGTATATGTGTATATGTATATGTATATGCACATGTATATGTTAGTTCTTTGATTTAACGTCTTTTCACTACGAGTGATATTAGACGGTTATGTATATGTATATGTATATGTATATGTATATGTATATGTATATGTACATGTATATGTATATATATACGCAGGCGTGTCTCTGCATATATGATGCACAGTTCTTCACCTAGGCATACGCTATCTACCTTCACACACACGCACGCGTGCATGTGTTTGTGAAGGAAGCAAAAGAAATATGCGGCAGAAAATAAGATAGAAGCCAAGGCCACCATATCTCACAACTTCAAGTGGATGACATTATGGGATCTCCAAATTCCTCTATACTCACACGTGACTGATAAAATGCTTTGGGATTCTCAGTCAAGCAGGAAGACCTTTTTCTCATTACCCCTCCAGTCCCTTGACCCGGGATGTCGGAGTCCCAGTAGCTCAGTTGGTTTGAGCGTCGGATTCACATGCTAATGGTTGTGGGTTCGACTCCCGGGGTGCGCTACATTAACACTGGCCTTCTCACTGTCCCATCTTAACATCATTGTTGTTCAAAACAAGTGTGACTGTCCGCGTTCAAGCAAACAGGAACCAAAAAATTTAAAAAACACGAAAGAAGAATCAGAACGCGTATTTAATACAACCAGACAAGACAGGTACAAATTTTCGGCCAACTGGCCTTTGTCAAGCGTAAGATTACAAACAACCAAACTCCAGATACAAAAATTATGAGAAATAGACTGAAACTTCCCTGCTGCTGTGTCCAATGTGAGAAAAGGATACGCGTTCGTATTCTTCTTTCATGTTTTTTTCTGGTTCGTCACATTGGACACATTAGCATGGAAGTTTCAGTCTTTTTCTCATAATTATTTATCTGGTGTTTGTTTGTTTGTAATCTTACACTTGACAAAGGCCAGTTGGCCGAAATTTTGCGCCTGTCGTCTTGTCTTGTTATATTAAATACGCGTTCGTATTCTTTCGTGTTTTTTCTGGTTCATCATTGTTGTTGTTCTGGTGGTATCAGTATAGGATTGTTTATATCAAAACTGGCCTTCTGGCTGTCCCATCTTAACATCGTTGTTGTTCTGGTGGTGTCAGTATAGGATTAGATACATCAACACTGGCCTTCTGGCTGTCCCATCTTAACATCATTGTTGTTCTGGTGGTGTCAGTATAGGATTGTATACATCAACACTGGCCTTCTCACTGTCCCATCTTAACATCATTGTTATTCTGGTGGTGTCAGTATAGGATTGTATACATCAACACTGGCCTTCTCACTGTCCCATCTTAACATCATTGTTGTTCTGGTGGTGTCAGTATAGGATTGTATACATCAACACTGGCCTTCTCACTGTCCCATCTTAACATCATTGTTGTTCTGGTGGTGTCAGTATAGGATTAGATACATCAACACTGGCCTTCTCATTGTCCCATCTTAACATCGTTGTTGTTCTGGTGGTGTCAGTAAAGGATTAGATACACCAACACTGGCCTTCTCACTGTTCAATCTTAACATCATTGTTGTTCTGGTGGTGTCAGTATAGGATTAGATACATCAACACTGGCCTTCTCACTGTCCCATCTTAACATCGTTGTTGTTCTGGTGGTGTCAGTATAGGATTAGATACATCAACACTGGCCTTCTCACTGTTCCATCTTAACATCATTGTTGTTCTGGTGGTGTCAGTATAGGATTAGATACACCAACACTGGCCTTCTCACTGTTCCATCTTAACATCATTGTTGTTCTGGTGGTGTCAGTATAGGATTAGATACATCAACACTGGCCTTCTCACTGTCCCATCTTAACATCGTTGTTGTTCTGGTGGTGTCAGTATAAGTACTAGATACATGAACACTGGCCTTCTCACTGTCCCATCTTAACATCATTGCTGTTCTGGTGGTGTCAGTATAGGATTAGATACATTAACACTGGCCTTCTCACTGTCCCATCTTAACATCATTGTTGTTCTGGTGGTGTCAGTATAGGATTGTTTATATTAAAACTGGCCTTCTGGCTGTTCCATCTTAACATCATTGTCG
>JAPXFY010000032.1:15834244-15836744 GCA_030674185.1 Monoplex corrugatus
ACTTTGGTCTTTTTTGTTTTGTTTCGTTTTTTTTTGTTGTTTTGTTTTTTTGGGTTTTTTGGGGGGGTCTTTTTTTTTTTTTTTTTTTTTTACTGATTACCATGACTTCAGTCTTCTTGCTATTTAGCTCCAACCCTTCATTTTTGCTTTCTATTTCTATTATATTCACAAAGTTTTGTAAGGTCCCTTTCATTTTCTGCAATTAGCACCGTGTCACCTGCGTAACGAGTATGATGATACAGTATTAAACCGTAAACAGCGTATATATTTATCTCACTGGTAAACCACACACTTAGAAGCGCCGTTTTATCAAACACACAACAATGGCAATCGTCAGACGCAATATCTCATCCAGATAAGCTGACTGCACCCTAAATATTTTCGCATTGTGCACAGCACTTGACAAAACCCACGAGTGTATGTTTCTATATTTGCACGCACTTGAATGCATTCGCACGCGCGAGTGTGTGTGTGTGTGTGTGTGGGGGGGGGGGTTATGTGTGTGTGTGTGTGGGGTGTGTGTGTGTGTGTGTGTATGTGTCTGTCTGTTTGTGTGTGTGTGTGCGTGCGAATGTGTGTTTGTGTATGCGTGCGTGCGTGTGTGTGTGTGTGTGTGCGTGCGTGCGTGTGTGTGTGTGTGTTTTTGAGTGTGTATGTATGTATGTTTGTGTGTGTGTGTGTGTGTTTGAGTGTGTATATATGTTTGTGTGTGTATGTCTGTGTGCGTGTGTGTGTGTGTGTGTGTGCGTGTGTGTGTGTGTGTCCGTGTCTGTGTCTGTGTCTCTGCGTGTGCGTGTGTATGTGTGTGACCCACGGTTCAAGCATGTCGACGTGAAGACATACATACGCCTTCCGAAAAACTAGACAAAAGCAGAAGATTTCCACCCACCACCACCACCTCCACCCACCTAGTGACAACGAAGTTTCAAGTCATGGCCAAACGTGCAGACAACAATAACACAAACGTGGAGACTTCACCGAGGGAGGGAGGGAGGGATGTTGTCGACTTCTCCTTTAAAAGGTGCACAGTGTATACTCCAGTGTCGGCTAATTCTATCCCCTGGCCAACGACCCAGAAGTCGGTTGTCGACAGTGGTTGCTTCCCTTCACTATCCTCACCCCCACCCCCACCCTGTCACCCCCTTTTCTTCACTTCCCTTCCCCGTCCTTCGCTGCCCATTCTGGTTCCTCGAAATACGAAGTTCGGTTTACTCAGCCGCACCAGGTACTCCCTATGTACCATGGATAAAAACTGCCGTGAGGCCATCCTCCAAAGATTCGCCCAGCTTTTAATTAACTATATCTTCAGGGAATTTCTTGCAAAAAATTAAAAGAAAATGTCAGATTCAAAGAGTGAACTAGAAAAAAGAGGGAATGTCTAGCTCAGAAATTCCTTGTACCAGACCTTAAATGGTGGTCTGGGCGATAATCTTACCAGATTAGATTATAAGAATGAGGTATCGCATGTACCGTGTAACAAAAACAAAGCAAAATACAGAGATAAAAGAATTTCGAAAGTTTACGACCAGCACAGCGGATCTGTCTTCTTTATATTCTTATTGAGATAAACCATTTTGGTAGGCATTCCTCGAATTTTCCCCCAACAAATGTCTTATAACATTCTCATTTAATCCGTGAACAATAATGCTGACATACGAAACATAAATGGTCAAGGCATTAGAATGTTCTTTTTTATGTAAAACTTTCGACAGGAAGTCCTGACTTTTTAACAAAATATTGTTACAGTATATGATTTTGTATGATCTCATGAAACAACTCGCCATTTCTGGAAGAAGAGGACTAGAGTCCTTAAAGCGATGGCAAAGGCAGCAGAAAGGAGCTCAAGCTGGATCTGGGCAAGGAGGAACCAAAGTGGACTTCATAAGGATTAAATTCCCTACAGATGATGTGTGCCCCGTTAGCACATTGGTAAAACCGCGTACCGCAGTTCTGAAGCGCAGAATCGCGAAGGTTCGCTCCCCGGCCTGGGAAAAAAAAAAAAAAAATAGACAACAGCAGAAGGGCATCCAGGAGTCATGACCGGCCGGCCCCCCGAGAGTGTAAGGAGTTCAGGGCCGAAACACTTGTCTAAAGGGGGTTACTTCTCTGAAGACCTTCTGTTGTCTAGCTCTCCCTAGAGTTTCTTTCTACCTATTTGTATGTCTGCATAACCTATATGTGTGAATTTATTATCATCCTCTCTTACCGCATTGTTTGTAGATGCCTGTTTTATTGTAAAGCAAACTGAAATGATTAAAAACAGTGTTTAAAAAGTCCTGATTCAGTACCTGTCAGAATTGTATGTGCATCAAGGACAATAGCAACAAATAATAATAATATATTTTATTTATATAGCGCAAAATTTTGATAAAATCAAATCTAAGCATTCATCTCGGAGGAGATCAGTAGAATTTCACACGGAACTGCTTTTGTAACAAGTCGTTAATTCAAGTGGGAAAACGATGATTACCAACAGAACATACAACACAGCATATCACAG
>JAPXFY010000032.1:15854244-15864244 GCA_030674185.1 Monoplex corrugatus
TACAGAGATCAATCTACAATAGTTCACAGGCTTGTATTTAAAACACTTTTATTTTGTATCTCTGATTAACCTCAGGATCTCTAACTTAGTAATGCAGGAACCAGACAAAACACGGGAAAAAAAGAATCAGAACGCATGTATTTAATACAACAAGACAAGACAGGCGCAAATTTTCGGCCAGCTGGCCTTTGTCAAGCGTAAGATTACAAACAAACATACACCAAATAGACAACTTAGGAGAAAAAGATTGTTCAGTAGATGATGATACATGGAGAAATAAAATAAATCATATTCTCATTTTAGCCTCTGATTTTGTGAATTTGGATAGTTGTGAAACTATGTCCGGAGGCTGTCACCCATATGCGGTCCATCTTTACATGTAGACGTCCAACGTGTGTACATTAACTGTAAAAAAAAACAACACGTCAATACCGTTCTCTGAGTGGCAATGTGGTCATGGATTAAGGGTTGCCTTTTGACTTTCACCAAACAGACTGAAGCACGGAATAATTAGACAGGAGACAGATTAACAATATAACTGTGAGACACAGTATATAGAACCAATACTGTTGTACGGATGTGAGGCGTGGACAGTCAACAAACAAAACCAGAACAAGATTGAGGCAGCCGAGATGTGGTTTCTAAGAAGAATGTTGAGAGTTCCATGGACAGCAAAGAAAACAAACGAGACAGTCTTGATGGAGGCAGACACAAGAAGATCATTCATAATGAAGATTAGGAAAAGCCAAGCAACATTTATAGGCCATTTTATGAGGAAAGGGAATTGGAGCACCTGGTCACAACGGGAAAGCTGGAGGGAAAGAGAGCACCAGGTAAACCCAATGAGAAAATATTGGACGGACTTGCAGAGTGGCTGAAAACAGAGTGGGTGGAAGAGATGCTCGCAGCAACAAGGGATAGAAACAGATGGAAGGCCATGATCGCCAACACCATGTGGCAAGGCACTTGATGATGATGATGATTGGCAATGTAGTCATAGATTTTGACTTTCACCACACACAGATTGAAGCACAGAATACAGAATAGTTAGAGAGGAGACGGATTAACAATGTTACTGTGAGACAAACAACGTTAATGTACAGCCCAGTGATCACCCCTGTCACAGGATATATGAAATATAAAAGTGCAAAATTGTGACCGAAATTTGTTCAAAAGGTATTCTTAAAATTTGTTTTTAAAAACACACGAAGCAAAAAAAAAAAAAAAAACACCACCACCACCAACAACAACAACAACAAACAACCAGACAAACAACAAACAACCACAACCACCACCAAAACAAAAAAACAAAACAAAACAACTACAAAAAAAAAAACCAACAAGATTTCCATCCTGTGATTTTTATACACCCTTTTGTGTAATTGTCGCGTAGTCACGACTCAAATGTGACAAATCGGAAATCAATGTGGTCAAAATTAATGATTCCGATTATCTATCTTTCACATACCCTGATAGGCCCACACCTCGCGCAATTTTGATTCGAGATCTTAATAGCATCACACAAATTTATACCGTCGCCACTAAGTTCTAGATAAACATTTGGTCCAAATTTGAATTAAAATCCGCTCATATACAGCTTCACAAAAAGTCAAAAATTGTACCTTGTACCTTTTTACACACGGGGCCATTTTTCGCCAAACACCACTTCTCATCCATTTTCGTGGCACATCCATAATCATTTCCCCCTCATCGAGAAACTGGCACGGTTGACTTGCCGACGTAGCGGTGTCATCGATTTTTTACTTCCCCCATGACATAATAACCCTTCTCCCTTAAGGGACCAGCATCAACGTCTTATAGATTCTAGTTTAACGTGAATATTGTGGGAGTTTATGTCTGCTCAAGAGTTACTTAATCTTTGGATATTGGAGCTTTCTCTTCAAACTGCCGGACTGTGAAAGATTATCTTTTCTTTAAGTACAGAAATTAATCGGAAAGAAGACATAGTCAGGGTCTTCTAAGCTAACTTTTACAGAGAGGCAATTGACAGTTTGGTTATCTCATATCTTTTAAAGAAACTCAAAGAGGGATAATTAACAGTTTGGTTATCTCATGTCTTTTAAAGAAATTCAAAGAGGGATAATTGACAGTTTGGTTATCCCATTTCGTTTAAAGAAACTGGCAGAAAGACAATTGACAGTTTGGTTATTTCATGTCTTTTAAAGAAACTCTCAGTGAGATAATTGACAGTTTGGTTATCTCATGTCTTTAAAAGAAACTCTCAGAGAGACAATTGACAGTTTGGTTATCTCATGTCTTTAAAAGAAACTCGCAAACAGACAATTGACAGTTTGGTTATCTCATGTCTTTTAACGAAACTGATTATCTCATGTCTTTAAAAAACAACTCGCAGAGAGACAACTGATATTTGGTTATCTCAGATCTTTTAAAGAAACTGATTATCTCGGGTCTTTTAAAGAAACTGATTATCTCGGGTCTTTTAAAGAAACTGATTATCTCGGGTCTTTTAAAGAAACTGATTATCTCGGGTCTTTTAGAGAAACTGATTATCTCAGGTCTTTTAAAGAAACTGATTATCTCAGGTCTTTTAAAGAAACTGATTATCTCATGTCTTTTAAAGAAACTGATTATCTCATGTCTTTTAAAGAAACTGATTATCTCGGGTCTTTTAGAGAAACTGATTATCTCAGGTCTTTTAGAGAAACTGATTATCTCGGGTCTTTTAGAGAAACTGATTATCTCAGGTCTTTTAAAGAAACTGACTATCTCAGGTCTTTTAAAGAAACTGATTATGAATGAATGAATGAATGAAAATTTATATCGCGCAACAAAAATCTCCATGCTATAAAAGCATGCTCGCGGCGCACTGTGGGGGGGGAGGGGGGGGGGGCACAAAAACAATTCCACACAGCCTTTGCACCAACATTCATAAAGGCATTCAAGGTATTCACATTCAAATAAGCAATCCCATACAACATTAGAAAAAGTGTGTCTTGAGACTAGATTTAAAGGATGAATGAGTCTTTTTCTCCCTGATGCTCATGGGAAGCATGTTCCACTTGGTAGGGGCAAGGTATTTAAATTCTCGCTGACCATATCTTTTGGTTTTAACATCCCTTGTCCCAGGAACATGAAGAAGAGACTTGGAAGCAGATCTCAGACTGCGAACAGGTTTATATTCAGAAAGAAGATATTTAAGATAAGAAGGACTACTAGAGTTGAGTGCACGGTAGGTGATAGTTAGTAGTTTGTGATTGATGCGTTGTTGAACTGGGAGCCAGTGCAGGTTCCGTAAGATGGGAGTTATGTGTTCAGTCTTCCTGTATCTAGAGATTACTCTGGCAGCTGCGTTTTGTACAGCCTGCAGACGCTGTATTTTCACCTGAGGGAGACCAGCACGTAGACTATTACAGTAGTCTAATTTTGAGAGTACTAGTGTGACAGCAACAGTCTTAGCAGCTTGAATAGTCAAGTACTGGCGGGCTTTACCAAGAGATCGGATATGGCAGTAGCAAGTTCTGATGATTGAATTGATCTGATCACGCATCGAGAGATTAGCATCCAGAAACACTCCTAGTGTTTTTACTTTCTTCGAGAAAGGGATGTCTGCACTACAGACCGAAAGTGAAGAAAAAGGGACAATTTCTCTTTTAGGAGCAGTTCCGACCAGCAGAACTTCAGTTTTCTCTTCATTCAACTTCAACCGGTTTGCAGACATCCAATGTTTTATTTCCAGACAGCACAATTCAACATTTTTCTTTGATTCAAGAGCGAGAGTATTGTCGGAGGGAAGGCGGGAATAGAGTTGGGAATCATCCGCAAAGAAATGAAAGTCAACATTGAACTGTTCAATCAGAGAAGCCAGGGGTCTTGTGTATAGAGAGAAGAGAAGAGGTCCGAGGACCGATCCTTGCGGAACGCCTGTAAGAAGAGGTGTTTCTTTCGAATATGAAGACCGGACAAGAACTTTTTGAGATTATCTCATGTCTTTTAAAGAAACTTTTTGAGATTATCTCATGTCTTTTAAAGAAACTGATTATCTTATGTGTTTTTAAAGAAACTGATTATCTCATGTCTTTTAAAGAAACTGATTATCTTATGTGTTTTTAAAGAAACTGATTATCTCATGTCTTTTAAAGAAACTGATTATCTTATGTGTTTTTAAAGAAACTGATTATCTCATGTCTTTTAAAGAAACTGATTATCTTATGTGTTTTTAAAGAAACTGATTATCTTATGTGTTTTTAAAGAAACTGATTATCTCATGTCTTTTAAAGAAACTGATTATCTTATGTGTTTTTAAAGAAACTGATTATCTCATGTCTTTTAAAGAAACTGATTATCCCTGGTCTTTTAAAGAAACTGATTATCCCTGGTCTTTTAAAGAAACTGATTATCTCATGTCTTTTAAAGAAATTAATTATCTCATGTCTTTTAAAGAAACTGATTATCCCTGGTCTTTTAAAGAAACTGATTATCTCAGGTCTTTTAAAGAAATTAATTATCTCATGTCTTTTAAAGAAACTGATTATCCCTGGTCTTTTAAAGAAACTGATTATCTCATGTCTTTTAAAGAAATTAATTATCTCATGTCTTTTAAAGAAACTGATTATCTCAGGTCTTTTAAAGAAACTGATTATCTCAGGTCTTTTAAAGAAACAATATCTCAGGTCTTTGAAAGAAACTGATTATCTCATGTCTTTTAAAGAAACAATATCTCAGGTCTTTGAAAGAAACTGATTATCTCAGATCTTTGAAAGAAACTGATTATCTCATGTCTTTTAAAGAAACAATATCTCAGGTCTTTGAAAGAAACTGATTATCTCAGGTCTTTGAAAGAAACTGATTATCTCATGTCTTTTAAAGAAACAATATCTCAGGTCTTTGAAAGAAACTGATTATCTCAGGTCTTTGAAAGAAACAATATCTCAGGTCTTTGAAAGAAACAATATCTCAGGTCTTTGAAAGAAACAATATCTCAGGTCTTTGAAAGAAACTGATTATCTCAGGTCTTTGAAAGAAAAACAGTTCACAGTTTGACGACTTCGTTGTCTTTTTACAGCATTCAGCCCAAATGAGACAGGGGGCTGATTCGAAATTAAACGCCAATAACATTGAAAATAACAGAATTCAGTTAGACATGTTAATCACAATATGACTAGTCACACCATAACGTAAGTCAACACAAAAATTAAGCAGCTTATTTATCTGACGCAACCAAGGAGGCAGACACAAGTAGATCACTCATAAGGAAGATTAGGAAAAGACAGGCAACATTTATAGGCCATTTTATGAGGAAGGGAGATTTGGAGCACCTGGTCACAACGGGAAAGCTGGAGGGAAAGAGAGCACCAGGTAGACCCAAGGAGAGAATGCTGGACGGACTTGCAGAGTGGCTGGGGATGAGGAGGGTGGGAGGGGATGCTAGGGGCAACGAGAGATAGAGATGGATGGAAGTCCGTGGTCGCCAACGCCATGCGGCAGGGCACCTGATGATGATGATGATGAACCAATCGAGCATGTAGGTTCTTCTCAGATATCAAACAGTGCATGCATCATCATCATCATCATCATCATCATCATCAGATTTTTGTTACATGACTCATCAAACTGATTGTGCGATGGAGTTCGCATTCTATAGCCCCTGTCTTCTTTGGAAGTGCAATGAAAATTGATTTTGACATATCTTTGGGGATTTTTCCAGTGTCAGAAATTTCATTTAGGAGGACTGTTATTTTTTCTATGCCAAATTCCTCCAGGGCTTCAATCATCTCTGTAGCAATGTTGTCTGGTCCTGTGGCTTTTCCTGGTTTCATCTTTTTCAGTGCTGCTCTGACTTCATCTTTCATTATGGGTGGTCCTTCAAAGTTCTTTTTTATAATGTGTTCTTCGTTTCTGTCATCCTCAAAAAGGTCTTTAATGTACTCTCCCCATCTGTCCAGTATTTTGTACAGTGCATGCATGCGCACAAAACCCACTCCCCCCACCCCCCACACGCATCATCACAGGCAACTACATGAATGTTCCTAAATATTTGTTTGTATATAAAAGAGAGATATATATATAGAGAGAGAGACAGAGACAGAGACAGAGTGAGAGAGAGAGTGAGAGAGAGAGAGAGAGCGAGACAGACCGTCAGACAGGCAGACCAGACCAGACAGACAGACAGACAGAGTTTAAGCAGTTTTTGTCCCGGGGGATGGCGGGGGGGGGGGGGTGTGAGGTCAGATCGTCACAATACTGTTCAACCCTTTCAAATCATATAGTGAAAATATGTTCTGAGTCATATTGCAATGTAGATTGATATACATGTGTGGTGTGTGTGTGTGTGTGTGTGTGTGTGTGTGTGTGTGTGTGTGTGTGTGTGTGTGTGTGATGTGTGTGTGTGTGTGTGTGGTGTGTGTGTGTGTGTGTGTGTGTGTGTGTGTGTGTTGTGTGTGTGTGTGTGTGTGTGTGTGTATGTGTGTGTGTGTATGTGTGTGGTGTATGTGTGGTGTGTGTGTGTGTTGTGTGTGTGTGTGTGTGTGTGTGGTGTGTGTGTGTGTTGTGCGTGTGTGCGTGTGTACATGTATATATATATACATGTATATATACATATATATGTATATACATATATATATATGTATGTGTGTGTGTGTGTATACATGCATACATACATATGTATACACACACACACACATATATATATATATTCTAATATCCCTTATAGTGAAAAGACGTTAAATCAAAGAATGAACATTATATACAATGTATATATATATAAATATATAAATATATTATATATATATATGTGTGTGTGTGTGTGTGTGTGTGTGTGTGTGTGTGTGTGTGTGTGTGTGTGTGTGTGTGTGTGTGTGTGTGTGTACATATATGTATGTATGTATACATGTGTATATATATACATGTATGTGTGTATATATATATACATATATATATACATGTATATATACATACATACATATATATATATATATATATATATATATATATATATATATATATATATATATATATATATATATACATGAGGACATAATGGATCGATTGCTGGTTAAGATTCGTGCCTCAGATCCAGTCAGTGTAATGTGATTCTCCAATGAGAAAGTTAAGTATCATGGCACCTGTAGATAATACAGTCAAAACCGAATCCACAGCTCCATCAAAAGAACCACATGTCCTTGTCATATCAGATTTTGTCAATGATATTTACGTTTTGATAGTCTATTTTCTTTTGGGGGGAATTAGAGCACCTGGTCACAACTGGAAAGCTGGAGTGAAAGGGAACACCAGGTAGACCTAGGGAGAAAGTATCAGACGGGACTCGCAGGGTGGCTGAAGACAGAGAGGGTGGGAGATGTACTTGTAGCGACAAAGGGATAGATTCGTAGGGAGGGCCCTGATCGCCAACGCCATGTGGCAGGGCACTTGACGATGATGATGATGATTATCATCATCATCAGGTGCCCTGCCGCATGGCCTTGGCGATCATGGACTTCCGTCTGTCTCTATCTCTCGTTGCCCCTAGCATCTCTCCCACCCTCCTCGTCCCCAGCCACTCTGCAAGTCCGTCCAGCATTCTCTCCCTGGGTCTACCCGGTGCTCTCTTTCCCTCCAGCTTTCCCGTTGTGACCAGGTGCTCCAAATCCCCCTTCCTCATAAAATGGCCTCTAAATGTTGCCTGTATTTTCCTAATCTTCCTTATGAGTGATCTACTTGTGTCTGCCTCCATCAAGACTGTCTCGTTTGTTTTCTTTGCTGTCCATGGAACTCTCAACATTCTTCTGAGAAACCACATCTCGGCTGCCTCAATCTTGTTCTGGCTTTGCTTGTTGACTGTCCACGCCTCACATCCGTACAACAGTATTGGTTCTATATAACATTCAAGAACTCTCTTCCTGATGTTAATTGATAGGCATTTGTTGGTAAGAATGCCTGTCATCTTCCCGAATGCGGTTTTGGCTTGGCCGATTCTGCCGGCTATTTCTGATGTGCATCTGCCGTCTGATGAAATGATCGTTCCCAGGTATTTGACTTTATCAACCTGTGTCAAGGTTGTGCCATTCGCTGTTATTTTGCATGAGGGGATTTCATGATTGTAGATTTTCATATTTTCACAATGCTTACACATCCCCTAGAATTACGATGATGGGGGGGGGGGGGGGGGGGGGGGTGAGCGTTGAGCATAACATGCCTTCTAAGTCGTACGACTGAACATCATAATCATTCACAATCTGACATTCCAGCGTATCCGAGATACCGGGCTTACCGTACTGTGCGAGCCGCTGGTCGCGATCGACCACACGGGGCAAGGGACATAACTCATGCTGTTCCCAGCGTCAGTGCAAACATGCGTGTTTATCTGACTTGATATAGGAGTGTTAGTCACTTTCAACACTTCGTCAGTTGGAGAGACGAAGGAGGGTGGGTTGTGTGTGGGGGGGGGGGGGTGGGGTGGGGGGAGGGGGAAGAGGAAGACAGGCCACAGATAAGAGTAAGCATCAAGATCACAATCGTAATGAACACGAAGAAATGTTATTGTGAAAGATCAACAGCTCCCAATAACACAACACCGAGTTTAGACAAGCTAACAAAATGATAATAATAATAATAATAATAATAATAATAATAATAATAATAACAATAATAATAATAATATAATATAATAATAATAATATATTATTATTAATAATAATAATGATAATAATAATGATGATAATAATAATAATATTATTAGATTTGATTTTTATCGAGATTTTGCGCTATATAAATATTGTAATTATTATTATTATTACTATTAATATAATAATAATGATGACATTGATCTCTGGATGTCATCAAATAAACTGAAACTTAACTGTGACAAGACGGAGGCTATACGTTTCTCACATCATGATATCAACACACTTTCTTCTTCTCTCCCTATAGGTTCTAGTTCCATTGAATTTTCTGACTGTGTCCGGGATTTAGGAGTTCTTTTAGATCATGATCTTTCTATGCAAAAACATGTCACTAAGATATGCCAGCTTTCTTATATGGAACTAAGACGTATTGCTTCTATCCGCCCCTTTCTTACTGAGGAAGCCACTAAAACTCTTATTTCCTCTTATATTCTTTCACGCTTGGACTACTGTAATTCTATTCTAATCGGCTGCCCTTCAGTTGTCATTCAACCTCTCCAACGTGTTCAGAATTCAGCAGCTAGGCTTGTTTGTAAAGCCCCTAGATCCCAGTCATGTTCTCCTCTTCTGAAAAAGTTGCATTGGCTTCCAGTTGAACAAAGAATCAAATACAAATGTTGCTGTCTCTGTTACAAAATTCTTACTTGCTCCGCTCCCTCTTATCTGTCTGAACTTCTTCAAGTGTATGTACCATCCAGAACTCTCCGATCCTCTACCGACACAAGAACTTTCTGTGTTCCCCGTTTCAACCGGAAACTGCATGGTCAGAGAGCTTTCTCCCACTCTGCTGCCATGACCTGGAACTCCCTTCCCTATCATATTCGCCATAAGCAATGTCTTCCTTCTTTCAAGTCTAGTCTGAAGACCTATCTTTTCACTCAATACTTTCATTGATCTTCTCTTTCTCTTCTCTCTCAGCCCTGATCATCGTTCCTACATATATGTGTGTGTGTGTGTGTGTGTGTGTGTGTGTGTGTGTGTGTGTGTGTGTGTGTGTGTGTGTGTGTGTGTGTGTGTGTGTGTGTGTGAAGCATGTTTATGCGAGCAAGAGAGAGGGAGAGAGGAAAAGAGAGAGAGAGAGAGAGGCTGTGCGGGAGAGAGAGAGAGTGAGCAAGGAATATCGGGAGCACGGTAGAGAGCGAGAGTATGGTTGGGGTGGGGCAAGAGAGTGAGAGTATGAGTAAGAGTATGTGTAAGCGTGATAGAATTTGATAGTAGAGAAACTGAGTGGTTGAGAGAGGGAGTGTGTTTGGGTCTGTGTGTGTGTGTGTGTGTGTGTGTGTGTGTGTGTGTGTGTGTGTGTGTGTGTGTGTGTGTGTGTGGTGTGTGTGTGTGTGTGT
>JAPXFY010000032.1:15869244-15871744 GCA_030674185.1 Monoplex corrugatus
GTTTGTTTCTTGTTTGTTTCTTGTTTGTTTCTTGTTTGTTTCTTTGTTTGTTTCTTGTTTGTTTCTTGTTTGTTTCTTGTTTGTTTCTTGTTTGTTTCTTTGTTTGTTTCTTGTTTGTTTCTTGTTTGTTTCTTGTTTGTTTCTTTGTTTGTTTCTTGTTTGTTTCTTGTTTGTTTCTTTGTTTGTTTCTTGTTTGTTTCTTGTTTGTTTCTTTGTTTGTTTCTTGTTTGTTTCTTTGTTTGTTTCTTGTTTGTTTCTTTGTTTGTTTCTTTGTTTGTTTCTTGTTTGTTTCTTTGTTTGTTTCTTGTTTGTTTCTTTGTTTGTTTCTTGTTTGTTTCTTGTTTGTTTCTTTGTTTGTTTCTTGTTTGTTTGTTTGTTTGTTTGTTTCTTGTTTGTTTCTTGTTTGTTTCTTTGTTTGTTTCTTTGTTTGTTTCTTGTTTGTTTCTTGTTTGTTTCTTTGTTTGTTTCTTTGTTTGTTTCTTTGTTTGTTTTTTGTTTGTTTCTTGTTTGTTTCTTTGTTTGTTTCTTTGTTTGTTTCTTGTTTGTTTCTTTGTTTCTTTGTTTGTTTCTTTGTTTCTTGTTTGTTTCTTGTTTGTTTCTTGTTTGTTTCTTGTTTGTTTCTTGTTTGTTTCTTTGTTTGTTTCTTGTTTGTTTCTTGTTTGTTTCTTTGTTTCTTTGTTTCTTTGTTTGTTTCTTTGTTTCTTTGTTTGTTTCTTTCTTTGTTTGTTTGTTTCTTTCTTTGTTTCTTTCTTTGTTTCTTTCTTTGTTTCTTTCTTTGTTTCTTTGTTTCTTTGTTTCTTTGTTTCTTTCTTTTCTTTGTTTGTTTCTTTGTTTGTTTCTTTGTTTCTTTCTTTGTTTCTTTGTTTGTTTCTTTTCTTTGTTTGTTTCTTTGTTTCTTTCTTTGTTTCTTTGTTTCTTTGTTTGTTTGTTGCTGTTTTTTTAAGGATCATCGTACTCAGGAAGGTTACATTACGCTTGTGCTGACCCTTTTTTTTTTTTTTGGTCCCGTTTTTTTTTTTTTTTTGTTTCTTGTTTGTTTCTTTGTTTGTTTCTTTGTTTGTTTCTTGTTTGTTTCTTGTTTGTTTCTTTGTTTGTTTCTTGTTTGTTTCTTGTTTGTTTCTTGTTTGTTTCTTTGTTTGTTTCTTGTTAATGGCCACAGACGCTGGAACGGTTTTTATAATGTGATGATGATGTCGATGAGGATGATAATCATGACGCTATGGAGTTCCATCTAGGATTGAGATTGCGTGACAGGGCTGTACTCTACGCTTACTATCATAATATATCCTGGCGTCAACCAGGCCCGAGAGATACAGACACCTGCGGTATTGGTCAGAAGATTTGAGCAACACCTTCAATGACGCATCCGTGGAGTGGATGAGACTCGACTTGTGTGGTCCCAGTCTTCCCCAATGAGCCCACAGCTCGCCCAACTCTGGGTAGGAGATGGTTAGAGCCGAAAAAATCCCACAATGATATAGTTTTGAAGGGATTGATGGGGATTCGAACCCACAAGCTTCCAGTGGGCAGTCCGTTGCGTTGACCACTACACCACGGCGACTGGTAACGTTGTACCTTTATCTACACATTCTTACAGATCTTACAAACGTTTGTCATGGGCCTGCTGGATTACTGTGCTCCCACTCAACTGTGTACTGCGTTGGTTAAATCCTTGGAAATTTAATATTGTAGGCTTCCTTCAAGCGTCAGTTAGTTGTTTCAGCTTTACAGTCTGTCTTTGTCTCTGTCTGTATCTCTCTTTCTCTGTCTGTCTGTCTGTGTCTCTGTTACTCTTTCTCTGTCTCTGTCTGTCTGTCTCTCTCTATATATATATCTGTCTGTCTCTTTCTCTCTGTGTGTCTCTCTCTTTCTCTGTCTGTCTGTCTGTCTGACTTTCTCTCTGTGTGTGTCTCTGCCTCTCCCTCTCTCTCTTCACTCTCTCTCTCTCTCTCTCTCTCCCTCTCTCTCTCTCTCTCTCTATATATATATATATATATACATATATATATATATATATATATATATATATACGTATGTATGTATATGTATATATATAATTATATATATGTTCCTCTTTACCTTCCTTCTTCTCTCTGTCTCCAATCTTTCTCTCTCTCTCTCTGTCTCTCTCTCTCTGTCTGTCTCTCTGTCTCTCTCTCTCTCTCTCTCTGATTCTCTCTCTCTCTCTCTCTCTCTCTCTCTTGTAACGTTTAATGGTAATAAATTCAGGTATACCAAGGAGAGAGAAAATAAAAGCGTAGATTTGAAATTAAAAGCTAAAAGCTCTGCTCACAGTTGTTTACTTTTCTCCCTCCATGGCTGCAGTGGCGATTAACCCTTTGACTCCCGCACCCTGTCCACCAGCATCCTGCACCGTCAGCCATGCTAGCAAAACAAAAACTTAACCCTTTTAATTCCCTCACCCTATCCACCAGCTTCCTGCAGGAAGCTGGTGGATAGGGTGAGGGAGTCAAAGGGTTAAGTTTTTGCAGTTGGTGGA
>JAPXFY010000032.1:15876744-15889244 GCA_030674185.1 Monoplex corrugatus
GATCTGCATGCTTGTGCTGCCACTGTCCAATTAAGCAATTCTCTAAACATTAACGTTTTGTCAGTCTACCTACCAACAGGTCCAAATGACCACAACACAGAATGGCTGCGCACTATCCAAGATCAGCAGCGTGGTAAATGGCTAATAGGTGGAGACTTTAATTCCCACTCCCCATTTTGGGAAAAGAACTGTTCTACTGTTACGAGCAATCGTTTGGTAGAAAATATCGTTGACAGTTCGCTTTACCTTCTAAATGATGGTAGTGTCACTAGGATCCCTGATGTTTCCAAACACAGGGCGACAGCCATCGATTTGTCTCTAATCTCACCAGAATTAGCACCATCCTGTACCTGGGAAACTCACAGAGACACTTTGGGAAGCGATCACCTACCTATCATCATAACCATAACTGACAAAAACATCAGGATGAAAGACAGCTCTCCTGAAATTATTCCAAAATATAATTACAAGCGTTCTGACTGGTCCTTATTTCGAACTGCTCTAGCTAATCAAGATTACAGACATTATGAAAGTGAAAATGTAGACATTATGTTTTCTAAATTCCAAGAGTCAATTTTAGCCGCTGCAGACCTATCGATTCCGAAACTCAAATCTTCTAGATCAAATAATCGATTGGGTAATGTTTGGTGGACAGAGGCATGTGAGAAAGCAGTTCAATATAAAAGGGAGAAATTCAAAATCTACATCAAAAGCCGGAAACCTGAGGATCATGTCGAAATGAAAAAAGCTAACATCCAATGTAACAAAATCATTGCTGAAGCAAAGAAAGATTATTGGGCATCATTCTGCACAAAAGAAATTTCAGATTTCAAAGATTTCCATAAAGTCTGGACGAAAATGAAACAAATGAAGGATGGACCCAACTTACCTAGGTGTCCGATAATGATTGAAACATGTAACACATTTCCTTCAGACATGGACAAAGCAGAAACTTTTGTGGATCTGTTCGCCAAAAACAGTAAAGTTGAAGGTTTATCTCCAGACTGCAAACATCACAGAGAAATGGAAGATTACAACCCAATCTACACTGATCCAGTACCACAGAATGATCTCTGGTTTAATTCTCCAATCACCTTAGAAGAGCTAAAAAACACAGTACTGTCTCTACACAACAAAAAGAGTTCGGTAGGTGTTGATGCAGTTTCGACTGAAATGATTAAACATCTCCCTGAAAGCTACCTTATTTTCCTACACAAAATTTTGCAGAAATGCTGGGTTACTGGAACTGTGCCACAAATCTGGCAAAAGTCTATAGTTATACCAATCTTAAAAACAGGAAAATCGAAAACCGATAAAAACAGTTACAGACCTATTGCTTTAACGTCCCATACAAGCAAACTAATGGAAAGATTGGTCTTAAACAGACTTTTACACTACTGTGATAAAAATAACGTTATTCCGGTAAACCAGGCAGGTTTTAGAAAAGGAAGATCCGCAGTTGAGCACCTAGTTAAACTTACAACTCAGATCAAACAACAGTTTGCCCGCAGAAAAAGTGTTTTAGCTACTTTCTTTGATGTGAAAAAAGCTTACGATCAAGTTTGGCATAAACGTTTATTGTTCAAGCTAAAATCTGTTGGTTTATCGGGCAATATGTTCAATTACATTAAATCTTTTTTAGCTAATAGAACAATTCAGGCAAGAGTGGGAGCTAGTTATTCTTCTTCACGATGCCTCGACATGGGGATTCCACAAGGTTCAGTGATAGCACCTATTTTATTTAATATCCTTATACAGGATCTTCCTAAAGCTCTTTCAAATCGTGTTGTTTTAGTACAGTACGCTGATGATATATGCACTTGGATGAATATCACTTTAAAAAAGACAACTCCACAGAGAACGCGAAATTACATCAGGAAGTTGTATCAAATTGATCTTGATAATCTTGGAAACTATATGTTAGAAAATGGGCTGTCGTTGTCAGCAGAAAAAACTAACATGATGCTGTTTGATCCTGGTGGTAACTCAAATAACTTGCCTATTTTCAAATTGCTTGGTGAAGTGTTAAATTACAAACAGGTCGTAAAATTCCTGGGAGTTTACATCACGTCCAAATTAAGCTGGAATGTCCATTTTGATTATATTTTAACAAAAGCTCGAAAAACCTTAAATTTTCTAAAGATAATAAGCAAATTACCCTGGGGAATGGATACAAATGTACTGATTCATCTGTCAACAGCGCTGGTCAGGTCTAAATTATCCTACGCGCAAGAAGTTTTCTTCAATGCACCCAAATATTTACTAAAAAAGATTCAGAGCTTGGACTGCAAAAGTCTTAAAATTGCACTAGGTGTACCAACTCATGCTTCTACTCTGGAAACGTACAAAGTTGCTGGAATTCTACCTTTAAACAACCATCGTGAGTTAGCTACAGCAAAGTTTGCAATTAGAACTACTTCACAAGTGGATAATTTTGTGAGCAAAGAAATTAAGATCAGGTCTGATACTGACTTTCCAAAACGAGCAAAAAACATTTCATCACAAATTACAGCCGCAACTTACATATCTGGCCTGATCAAACAGTCCAACATAACAATAGATGAAATTGCTGAGAAACCAACGATAACGCCTATCCCTACATGGGAAATGCTAAATGCCACATTTGATCTCGATTATGCAAAAGTTAAAAAAGATGATAATGTCAACATTACGCTATCCACAGCTTGTGAACACATCGATGAAAAGTACAGTACCCACCTCCACATTTTTACCGATGGGTCAGTCTTAGCAAACCAGAGCGCTGGAGCAGCCTTTTATGTTCCAAAATTTAACATTAAAAAGTCTTTTTTCATTGGGGCAAATGTATCTATATATACAGCAGAATTGGTCGCTGTTGTTCAAGCGTTGCATTATTTAATAAGCCTTCGGCCTGTGTCATTCAAAGTAGTTCTCTTTGTTGATTCAAAATCTGTATTATATGCCTTACAGTCTTTTGATACAGACACAAGACCTGACTTAATTATTGAGGCAAATCATCTAATACATTGTTTAAAGATAAATGGTTCGGAAATCAATTTATGCTGGGTGCCTTCTCATGTTGGTCTTCATGGCAACAACGTAGTTGACAGAGCAGCTAAATCCGGTGCCCTCCATTCTGAAAATTCCATAGAATTACATGTTAACACCTCGGTAAAAGAAGCTTACAACTCGCTAGAATTAGCATCATGGATTCGATTTCATGAACATTTAAATGAAAAATTTGTGTCTCAAAAAAGAATCAAACTTTCAGTTCTAAATATCTGTAAAAATTTGCAGTATTCCTCGTTATATCATTTGAGATTAATTGTTATGACATATTTTCGCATTCAACTGAACGCTTTGAAAACAAAATATTGTAACAACGTTTTATGTATTTGTGGCGAACAATTCACATTGTATCACTGTTTGTTTTACTGCAGAAAGCTTCGTTCCTTTTTACCAAAGACATTTACACAAGGAAACTATCTTGAAACGCATTTTAAAGAAGTAGTATCGGATCAAGTTTTGTTAGTTAAAATTTCAGAATCATTGGTTCACAGTCCTGTTAATGCGTTACTTTAAGATTATTATTATAATTATGATTATTTTTGTTTTGTTTTGTTTTTATGACGATTTTTCTTTTACATTATTGATGTTAGCGTTGTTCTAGTTTCATTTCTCTGTTCATCCACATCCTTTTTCTTAAGACCTTGCCGCTTCCTTTTAATTTTTTTTACGTCCCTTACTCTGTTCCCCTCTCCCCTCCACACCCCCCCCCCCCCTTATTTCATCCTCCATGCCATTTTTCCCCGTCTAATATCACTTATAGTGAAAAGACGTTAAATCAAGCAACGAACACACACAAACACACAGACACACACACACACACACACACACACACACACACACACACCACCACACACACACACACACACACACACACACACTATAAAATCACTTTAGTGAACAGACATTAAATCGAAGTCCACCACCATACACACACCCACACGCATACCACACCGTCCACACACACACACACCCCAAACACACACACACACACACACACACACACACACACACACACACACACACACACCAAACACACACACACACACACACACACACACACACACACACCCACACACACACACACACACACACACACACACCAAACACACACACACACACACACACACACACACACACTCCAAACACACACACACACACACAAACACAAGATTCCTACGCCAAGATGGCGGCTTTCTAACAGAACGTTTTCAGAGAGGAATCGTCTAGGCTGAAAATGACACGGTCCAAACGTTGTGTCATCAAAGAAAAAGTAAAGAAAACCACCCGTGGGACAGACAACACCAGGGCAGAGACATCACCACCTTCAGAGACCCCAGAACTCGAAGAACATCAAAAAGAACAGACCTCCGGTCGCACCCTTTCACCATCCAGGAGTCAGCCACACATCGCACAGCTACAATCAAGATCATCATGTGGCTGCCGCTGTCAAGAGGCGGTAAGGGAGATAGACATTTTAAACAACACCATTCAAGAAATGTCTAAACAAATCCACACTCTCACAACCATGCTACATTCAGACAGAAAACTTTTATTGGAAAACAATACAACGTTAAAAGAGCTGCGCGACGTCAATAAGTGCACCAAACTTACGACCACCGTTGCGTGCCAGACGGATTCCGCAGTCCACGGTGACTTCACCACCATGTCACCGATGGACAAATTCTCCACCTACGCGGAATGCGCAGCTCAACCCCCCAAACTGGAAGATCGGGCGAGGACACAAAATGGCAAGAGAAATGTCGTCAAACATAGACCAGACGTCTCCACAAAACCTAACCGTGACGTCAAAACTGCGCTATCGTCAACACGTTCCAGACCACAATCAAATGTTCTTCCCCGTGTCCTTATCGTTCACGACTCAGTCCTCAATAAGGTGGATGGAAAAAGACTGGGCTCTTCATACGGTTTTCAGGTGGCCACGAGAAAGATCCATACCATCGAGGACTGTAAGATTGCAATTGAAAAATCAAAAGAAGAGCTGACACCTGAACCTGACTGTGTAGTTTTACATGTGGGGATCACAGATTTAAAAACAAAGGAGCCCACTGAATGTAGCACAACTCTTGACACCTGTGTGAAAACTATCAAGACCCAATTTCCAAAAGCCAGGGTAGTTTTAAGTCAGGTAGCTCCTGTGAGGGACAAACACCTAAACGCTAAAAGAGAGCTCCTAAATGCCCTAACAAAAGTGCGACTTCTTAAAGCAGCGAGTGTCGAATACGTCAACAATGACAATCTTCAAACTATCAGTCACACTCAAGTCAGCCAGGACGACGTCCATCCAACCATCAGAGGGGCGAGCGTTCTGGCCAGAAACTTAGGGAGGCAAATCCATCAGCTTTTCTGGGAAAAACCGAGGAGGAGATCAAACCGACCACGACATCAACAAAGACCCGGCTTTCAATCTCCGTTTTTCTTCTCTCCTTGGTCATTTTAGATTCAGCCCAGATTCAGTTTCTCTTCGTTCAGTTCTCAGCTATATTGTTTTACTTAATTATTTTCTTGTTCACATACTTCATTTTTATCCTATTTGTACCTTTTAATTCAAAGTTAAATGAAATCTATATAAACTTACCATATTGTTCTAAAGTTATTCAACCGTTCCTCATGAAGACGTGTGTAGTAAGTGATATCAACATTTTTCAGTGTAACGCACGTTCCATTGTTAAAAACATCTCATATTTGAGTAACTATCTCTCTTCTAAAAACGTCCATGTCATGCTCCTACAATCGCTGAATACCATCAAAACCAAATTACCTAAAATATCCGGTTTTTATTATCCACCAATATGTGACTCTGTAAATGACGGTGGCCGTATACAAACAGCTATATACATTCGTGAAGGACTGAACTATTGTGAACGATCATCGCCAGTACCTAAATCTACCGCATTTATTTCATCATGTGCAATCATTATAAAATTTTCCTCATCGTTAGTTGTGAATATGGCCTCTGTATACTTACCAAGAGGCCCAGACTCTGTGAACACTGAATGGTTAAAACACTTTCAAGATCAGGACGACAAGTGGATAATTGGAGGTGATTTTAATGCACATGCCCCATTTTGGGAAAAGTATTGTACAAACATAACAAGCAACAGGTTGATTGAAAATATTGTAGATTCCAATTTATATTTACTTAACAACGGACACGTTACCCGGATCCCCGATATACCAACCCACAGACCCACAGCTATCGACCATACTTTAATCTCACCATCCCTAGCCCCAAACGCCACATGGCAAACAGAGGATGACTTGTTGGGATCAGATCACATCCCCATACGTCTTACCCTAAACCATACTACAGAAATAGACGCCATACCACAAGATAGTTTACCCAAGTTTAATTATAAAAACGCTGACTGGATCAGTTTTAAGGCAATCCTTGAAAAGACAAGAACAGATCTATCTGAAGCAATGAACATAAACGAAACGTACGAAGTTTTCTGTAACTCACTCTTAAGGGCTGCTAACATTTCAATTCCAAAACTTACAGTGTCAAAAATAGGAAAACATCATGGAAATGTCTGGTGGAATGAGGACTGTCAAAAGGCAGTGAACGAAAAGAAAGAAAAATACAAAATTTATTTAGCAAACAGGTCACCTGAAAATCATACAGCGATGAAAAGTGCCAACATTAAGTGTAACAGAATCATAGAGCAAGCCAAAGAACAACACTGGACATCTTTTTGTAAATGTGAAGTAAATAACCACAAAGACACGATAAAGATTTGGGAAAAACTAAAATTAATGAAAAACGGGATTAAGTTGCCATCAATTCCAGTAAAGCTAGAAAATAACCCTATTCCTAGCTCATTGGAAAAAGCAGAAGCTTTTGCAGACGTGTTTGCTGAGGCCTGTCGTGTAGAAGGACTCCCTGTCTCTGATAGAAATTATAGGGAACGAGATGAAAAGAAAGATGTATATAAGGACCCTGCCTCTGACAATACTCACTACATAAATGCATCACTCACACTTCAAGAATTAAAAGATGCCATTCAGTCCCTTCCAAGTAAAAAAAACGTCAGTTGGACTAGATGCAATTTCCAATGAGATGCTGAAAAATTTACCAGAAAATTTTATAATCTTGCTACATGACATATTTAAAAATGCTGGAATAGTGGGATAATGCCTAACAACTGGAAAGAAACAATAGTGGTTCCTGTATTAAAACCAGGTAAATGTAATACCGATTTGAAAAACTACAGGCCAATTGCATTAACATCACATGTATGTAAACTAATGGAGAAAATAATCTTAAAGAGACTGATGCACTATTGTGAAAAGAATAAAATAATACCAGTAAATCAGGCAGGATTTCGAAAAGGCAGGTCACCAGTAGAGATCCTAACAAAGCTAACTACTAATATAAAACAACAATTTGCAAGACGTCAATGTGTTTTAGCTACATTTTTTGATATAACGAAAGCATACGATCAAGTGTGGCACTCCCGATTGTTATTCAAATTTAAAAGTATTGGGCTGACAGGTCACATTTTTGGCTATGTTAAGTGTTTCTTAGAAAACAGAGTATTTCAAACGAGGATTGAAAATGTATATTCCACGAAACGAATTCTTCAAATGGGTATCCCTCAGGGATCCGTTATAGCTCCCCTTCTTTTCATGATATTAATGCATGACTTACCCAGTAAAGTATCTAAGCATGTAGTTTTAGCTCAATATGCTGACGATTTATGCATGTGGATGCAGGTAAATATGAAAAAGAAAACTCCTTTGCGCTGTATCAATTATACACGCAAATGCTACCAATTAGAACTTGATAAAATAGCGCGATACATGGTAGAAAATGGGTTACATCTATCCCTGGAAAAAACAAAAATAGTTTTATTTAATAATGGAGCTAACCCAGTAAATATTCCCACTTTCAAACTGGGAGATACTCTTCTTCAGTTTAACGAGTCGATTAAATTCTTAGGAGTTTTCCTTACAGCAAAATTATCTTGGAATCAGCATATTGAATACTTATTAACCAAAGCTCAAAAAAGTTTAAATTTCATAAAAATAGTTCGCAAACAGACATGGGGTCAAGATTCATCAACACTTGTTCATCTTTGTAAATCGCTTGTTAGATCTAAATTAACCTATGCTCAAGAAATCTTCTTCAGTGCACCGAAACACTTACTAAAAAAACTGCAGAGCATAGATTGTAAAGGTTTCAAACTTGCACTGGGTCTTCCAATGCATGCTTCCTGTCTTCGGACATATAATGAAATCAAATTGTTGCCACTTGATGAGCAAAGGAAAGTCGCTTCTACTAAATTTTTGTTAAGAAACACTACCGTAGAAAACATCTCAGAAACAGAAATTAAACTGAGATCAGATACCGACTTTCCAAAACGAGCTAAATCAATATCTTCACAGGTCACACTTGCAACATACACATCTGACGTCATGAAAGGCTCAGGAATTGATCTAGACGTAGATCCTGTATCTATACGACCTTCCTTTTCGCCAGTACCCAGTTGGGAACTCCAAAGAGCACGATTTGACGTACACCACACTAATTTAAAAAAAGGAGACAATATAAACTTACTGGCTAGTCAGGTTAAATGTCATATAAACGACGTATATTCTGATCATTTGAAAATTTACACTGATGGGTCAGTAATTGAAAGAAAAGCAGGCTCAGCGTTTTTAATACCTGCTCTCAAAATTGAAAAATCTTTCTACATAGGACTTGATAAATCTATCTTTACAGCTGAACTCTTTGCAATATTAATGGCTTTAAACTTTCTGATAAGTCTTCCTAGGACAATTTTTCAGATACTTCTTTGCGTTGATTCAAAATCAGTACTTCAGGCTCTTGAATTATCAAAATTACAAACAAGATCAGAAATGATTCTGGAAATAAGTCACTTGATTCATAATTTATCTTTAAAGGCACTGATATTACTTTCTGCTGGATACCTTCTCATAGTTCTTTTAGTTATAATAATAAAGTTGACAGGGCTGCCAAACGGGGAGCTAATAACTCACCAGATTCAAACAATATCCAGCTTTCTCTCTCGTTGCACGAGAATTACACTTTAGTGGACAACTACGTCTGGAAGCAGTTCCAATTAAAACAGAAAAAGTATGATAAATGTCACATGAACTTTGAAGTTAGCAAAATACTTAAGCAGCTTCATGCCAGCAGAACTATACAGTCCCTTATGTACAGATGGAAACTTGATGCATTCAAAACAAAATATACCAATAACATAGTGTGTCTGTGTGGAAAGAAGATAACACATAGTCATATTCTTTCTTGCGTTAGGGTAAAACGACATATTCCAACACTATCTGTGAGTACAGTTTCTGACATATTTGCCTCATCATCATTACTGTATGAATTTTTTGTTAGCCTGTCAAAAAGTCCTATAGCGAATTACCTTTAAAATGTTATTTGACTTGTTCATTGTTGTGGTTAGTCAATTATTAGTTTTACTTTTTATTCATTTCTTCCGGATATTTACTAATTTTGTTTGTCAGTTTGTTTGTTTAAATCGATAATTATGGTAACATTATTTGTTAGTTTTACCTTCCCCTCTTCAAAACAGTTGTTTTCTGGATCATCTTTTCTCAAATTCAAAATTGACAATTTTCAAATATCTTCTTCACTCCACCTCTATCACTCCCCCCCCCCCCCCTCCCCTTTTTTTGTTTTTTTTTGTTTGTTTTTTTTTTGTTTGTTTTTTGTCTAAAATCACTTTAGTGAATAGACATTAAATCAAAGACCACCACCACACAAACACAAACACACACACACACACACACACACACACACACAACACACACACACACACACTATGTCTGCCTGGCCACACACACACACACACACACACACACACACACACACACACACACACAACACACACACACACACACACACACACACACACACACACACATACACAACACACACACTACGTCTGCCTGGCCACAAAACAAGGCAAGACCCCCTCAGGCACATAAGTAGACTACAACAAAAAGTTACCTCATAAACGTAAAAGTCTTAAGAGAATGATCTTTGTGGCCAAGACTTCCCCACGGGTCAAGACCTTTTATGGGTTGACTTTATGAAAAGCTATGTCCAGGTCTGTCTGTCCCACCCACACTATATTACACTACAGCTCAAAGGTAAAAGGCAGTGAAATAAGAGACAAGCAGTTAATAGTTCCCCCACGCTATAATATAGCCAGTGACACAGTGAACACAGAGAGAAAGACCCGCGTGTATTTCTGACTACAATACCGAGGGTTGTTCAATTTAAGATGTCACCACCCCCTTAAAAAACGTACCTCTCATCTCAGCAACTTGAAACTTTTACATCCCCTCGAAGTATTCTCCGTTGGCTAGGATGCAAAGTTCAAGCCTCCTACGCCAATTCTCAAGCGCCCTCTGATAGTCGGTTTTAGGCAGACCAGACAACTCTGATCTTACGGCTTTGGCGAGGTCTTGTACCCGGTCAAACTTACGCCCAGCGAGCTTTTCCTTCAGAACAGGGAACAGCCAGAAGTCGCATGGGGCCAAGTCGGGGCTGTAGGGTGGGTGGTCCAAAACTTGGATCCCTTGCTCGCTCAGGAAGGTTGTGGTGACCTTCGCCTTATGGGCACTGGCATTGTCATGCAGAAGAAGGGTCCTCTGGGTGCCGACGGTTGGGCGCTGCTCATGGATTTTTCCTACAACTTTGGGGAGCACAACTTGGGTATAGTAGGAGGCAGTGATTGTTGATTTCTCAGGCAAAATGTCAATTGCCACAAGGCCTTGCGTGTTGAAAAAAAATAGAAAACAGTCGCTTGCGACTCTGGAATCCTGGGCGAAGAACAACTGGTCGGTCTCCGTCAGGGCCAACCCACATGCGGTTGCAGCGTTTGTTGGGGATGCCGTAGAATGTGAGCCAACTCTCATCTCCCGTCACTAAGTCACACAGTCGTTTTGGCCCGTTGGGCTCAAACTCATCGAGCAGTTTGCGTGAACATGCCACCCGCTGCTGCTTCTGATCATCACTTAAGAGATGTGGCACCCATCTTGCAGCCAGTTTTCTCATGTGAAGGTCTTTGTGCAGAATGTTGTTAATGGTGCCAATTGAAAGCTCACATGCCTCGCTTAATTCCCGCACAGTCGAATGTGGATCCTCCTCTATCAGTCTTTTCACATATTGCAATGTTTTGTTCGTTCCGAGCTGGTAAAGCTCGCTCTGCACGATTACCCCAATCAGATGGCACTCTACCTGCTCCTAATTGTTTGACCCACCTGCAAACTGTGCGGTAAGACACACAATCCGTTCCGTAAACAGCTTGCAAATCTGCGTGTATCTTCCTACAATCGTCACCAAGTTGTAGCCTTGTGAAAGTGTAGAAACGAAATTGCTCATTGGTGACGTCCATTTTTTTCAGGCTCAGCTATTTGAAACACATTTGTAATTACGTCATACTCCGAGTTGCGTCATGATATCAACTTTATTTTCTGCATGCTAATCAGGTAAACTTTAAAGTTGTGTTTGGTATAAACATTTTTCTGTGCGTTGCTTCGTTTTCAAACGGCAAGCCTAGTGTCATCTTAAATTGAACAACCCTCGTAGACTAGCAAACACTCGTCAGCTGATTAGGAGAAGAAAGAGTAAAATGTGAGGGCGATTCCATGGTATGATAGCCTTGTAGATTTATTCGTAAGACATTTTGAGTTTTCGGTGGGTAATAGGAAAAGATTTGACTTGCAATAAATTCAACTTGTTGTTGGGAAAAAGAAAAATTTGACTTGCAGTAGTTCAACATTTTGTTGGGAAATACAAAAGTTTGACGAGTTTGACTTGTAATAAATTCAACTTTTTGTTGAGATATACAAAAAGTTTGACTTGGAATAAATTCAACTTTTTGTTGGGAAATAGAAAAGTTTGACAAGTTTCACATGCAATAAATTCAATCTTTTTTTTTGGGAAATGGGAAAGTTTGACTTGTAATAAATTCAACTTTTTGTTGGGAAATAGAAAAGTTTGACATGCAATAAATTCAACTTTTTGTTGGGAAATAGGAAAGTTTGAGAAACAGTTGTATTTTTTTCTTTTTTTTAATAGAACGAATGCATTTTTCTATTCATCATTTCGGGTGCTTTTCATGAATTCAGTTTTGCCTACAGAAAATGTGTATCAGTTTTGTGACGAGAATAGATGGGCTTGTCTGCGTTATCTGTGATGAGAAAACATCAACCGTGCTCCCCGTGGGGATGCCGGGGGCTCTTTCAGTATAAATAGTGTCTCCCCCCCCCCCCCCCCCCGATCTTCTGGAAATTCTGTGCTAGAAATTTTCTCTTTTCTGTCGCTCTCTTTGTTTCTGCCTTGTTCCTTTGCTTGCTGTCATTTTCTACCTATCATTTTCTGCCTTAATAGTCCATTCACCAGTATTTGTTCGATAAAATATTACGTACCT
>JAPXFY010000032.1:15891744-15896744 GCA_030674185.1 Monoplex corrugatus
CACTTTTTACTCTTTAGAATAAACAATATGTAGTTTTACTCCTTGAAATAAACAGTATGTAGTTTTACTCCTTAAAATAAACAGTATGTAGTTTTACTCCTTGAAATAAACAATATGTAGTTTTACTCCTTAAAATAAACAGTATGTAGTTTTACTCCTTAAAATAAACAGTATGTAGTTTTACTCCTTAAAATAAACAGTATGTAGTTTTACTCCTTAAAATAAACACTATGTAGTTTTACTCCTTAAAATAAACAGTATGTAGTTTTGCTCCTTAAAATAAACAATATATAGTTTTGCTCCTTAAAATAAACAGTATGTAGTTTTGCTCCTTAAAATAAACAGTATGTAGTTTTACTCCTTAAAATAAACAATATGTAGTTTTGCTCCTTAAAATAAACAGTACGTAGTTTTACTGCTTAAAATAAACAATATGTAGTTTTGCTCCTTAAAATAAACAATGTGTAGTTTTGCTGCTTAAAATAAACAATATGTAGTTTTGCTCCTTAAAATAAACAATATGTAGTTTTGCTCCTTAAAATAAACAATATGTAGTTTTGCTCCTTAAAATAAACAATATATAGTTTTGCTGCTTAAAATAAACAATATATACCTTTGCTCCTTAATATAAACAATATATAGTTTTGCTCCTTAAAATAAACAATATATAGTTTTGCTCCTTAAAATAAACAATATATAGTTTTGCTCCTTAAAATAAACAATATATAGTTTTGCTCCTTAAAATAAACAATATATAGTTTTGCTCCTTAACATAAACAATATATAGTTTTGCTCCTTAAAATAAACAATATATAGTTTTGCTCCTTAAAATAAACAATATATAGTTTTGCTCCTTAAAATAAACAATATATAGTTTTGCTCCTTAAAATAAACAATATGTAGTTTTGCTCCTTAAAATAAACAATATATAGTTTTGCACCTTAAAATAAACAATATATAGTTTTGCTCCTTAACATAAACAATATATAGTTTTGCTCCTTAACATAAACAATATATAGTTTTGCTCCTTAACATAAACAATATATAGTTTTGCTCCTTAAAATAAACAATATGTAGTTTTGCTCCTTAACATAAACAATATATAGTTTTGCTCCTTAACATAAACAATATATAGTTTTGCTCCTTAACATAAACAATATATAGTTTTGCTCCTTAAAATAAACAATATATAGTTTTGCTCCTTAACATAAACAATATATAGTTTTGCTCCTTAACATAAACAATATATAGTTTTGCTCCTTAAAATAAACAATATATAGTTTTGCTCCTTAACAATAAACAATATATAGTTTTGCTCCTTAACATAAACAATATATAGTTTTGCTCCTTAACATAAACAATATATAGTTTTGCTCCTAAAAATAAACAATATATAGTTTTGCTCCTTAACATAAACAATATATAGTTTTGCTTCTTAAAATAAACAATATATAGTTTTGCTCCTTAACATAAACAATATATAGTTTTGCTCCTTAAAATAAACAGTACGTAGTTTTACTGCTTAAAATAAACAATATGTAGTTTTGCTCCTTAAAATAAACAGTACGTAGTTTTACTGCTTAAAATAAACAGTATGTAGTTTTACTCCTTAAAATAAACAATATGTAGTTTTACTCCTTAAAATAAACAGTATGTAGTTTTGTTCCTTAAAATAAACAGTATGTAGTTTTACTCCTTAAAATAAACAATATGTAGTTTTGTTCCTTAAAATAAACAGTATGTAGTTTTCTTCCTTAAAATAAACAGTATGTAGTTTTGCTCCTTAACATAAACAATATGTAGTTTTACTCCTTAAAATAAACAGTATGTAGTTTTGTTCCTTAAAATAAACAATATATAGTTTTACTCCTTAAAATAAACAGTATGTAGTTTTGCTCCTTAAAATAAACAATACGTAGTTTTACTCCTTAAAATAAACAGTACGTAGTTTTTACTCCTTAAAATAAACAGTATGTAGTTTTGCTGCTTAAAATAAACAGTATGTAGTTTTGCTCCTTAAAATAAACAATATGTAGTTTTGCTCCTTAAAATAAACAATGTGTAGTTTTTCTCCTTAAATATGTAGTTTTCCTCCTTAAAATAAACAATATGTAGTTTGCTCCTTGAAATAAACAATATATAGTTTTACTCCTTAAATATGTAGTTTTGCTCCTTAAAATAAAAGATTTGTGGTTTTGCTCCTTAAAATAAACAGTATGTAGTTTTGCTCCTTGAAATAAACAATATCTAGTTTTGCTCCTTGAAATAAACAATGTGTAGTTTTGCTCCTTAAAATAAACAGTATGTAGTTTTGCTCCTTAACATAAACACTATGTGGTTTTGCTCCTTAAAATAAACAATATGTAGTTTTGCTCCTTAAAATAAACAATATGTAGTTTTGCTCCTTAACATAAACAATATGTAGTTTTACTGCTTAAAATAAACAATATGTAGTTTTGCTCCTTAAAATAAACAGTACGTAGTTTTACTCCTTAAAATAAACAATATGTAGTTTTACTCCTTAAAATAAACAGTATGTAGTTTTACTCCTTAAAATAAACAATATGTAGTTTTACTCCTTAAAATAAACAGTATGTAGTTTTACTCCTTAAAATAAACAGTATGTAGTTTTGCTCCTTAAAATAAACAATATGTAGTTTTGCTCCTTAAAATAAACAATATGTAGTTTTGCTCCTTAAAATAAACAATATGTAGTTTTACTCCTTAAAATAAACAATTTGTAGTTTTACTCCTTAAAATAAACAGTATGTAGTTTTACTCCTTAAAATAAACAATATGTAGTTTTACTCCTTAAATATGTAGTTTTGCTCCTTAAAATAAACAATATGTAGTTTTACTCCTTAAAATAAACAATATGTAGTTTTACTCCTTAAAATAAACAATATGTAGTTTTACTCCTTAAAATAAACAATATGTAGTTTTACTCCTTAACATAAACAATATGTAGTTTTACTCCTTAACATAAACAATATGTAGTTTTGCTCCTTAAAATACACAACAGCAGTTTACTCCTTAAAATAAACAGTATGTATTTTTACTCCTTAAAATAAACGAGGTGTTCATTTAATTGCCAAGTTTGTACTAAGCGATGCAGTATCTATGATCAAAGATCAGTCAACATTTTACGATATAAATATTTTTTGCGGATATCAATAAACCATTATTTTTAAACACACACGGCATGTCATTTGACCGAGACACTAACTGTTCATTGGGTTCTAAAACAGATACTAGCGGTTTTTGGTTTTTATTTTTCATTTCTCGATTTTTCTATAAAAAACAAAATGACGATTCGCAGATACAACTTAATTTGATGTTTATACCGTTCAGACTATTAATATCTAAGACCCACCATTCTGTTTATTGATACATCTATATTCTATGTAGTGAAATTATTTCCAAAACTCTAAACATTAGGGTCTGTACCAAAGAAGTTCTATATAACATGGGAGATAATTCTCAAGAGTTATGTCCTTTGATTATATTAGGGTCTGTATTTTTACCTGTCCTATTTTCGAAGCCATAATCATGGTCACAGTGTCTGTGACAATTTATTCACAATGTTATGACGATGATGACAGTGGGGATGATAATCATGATGCTGTGGAGTTCTCTCTATGATTGAGACTGAATGACAGGGCTGTGCTCTACGCTCACTCCTGTCTGGTCTTCCTGCCTCCACCATTCTCATCCTACAGCGCATTCAAAACAATGCTGTACGCTTTGTACTCAAAAAGAAAAAAGCTGATCACATATCTCCTCTCCTGGCACAACTTCACTGGCTCCCTGTATCAAAGCGCATACAGTACAAACTAGACACCATGTGCTACAAAAGCCTCAATAACGCAGCCCCCGATTACCTGTCAAGCCTACTTGAGATCTATGTTCCCTCATGTACCCTCCACTCTGCCTCCGATCCTCTGACTTTTCGCTTTCCACGCACTAAGCTCAATACCTATGGTCCACGAGCCTTCTCTGTTTCTGGTCCACTCTCCTGGAACAAACTTCCTCTCTCAGTCCGTCAGCAACCTATTTTTGTCTCCTTCAAGTCCGCTCTCAAAACTCACCTTTTCTCCTCCGCATAAAATCCTAACCTCACTCAACCCCCCCCCCCCCCCCTCTGCAGCCTGTCTCCGCTCGGAGGGGAATCACATGGTTATAATATATAATTGTATATGCTATGCTCTCTATAATTTTCCATTGCTTTTATTCTTGCTTTTATTGCTTTTATTCTTTCTCCCCATTTATAGCCATGCGTGTGTGTGGGTGTGTGTGTGTGTGTGTGTGTGTGTGTGTGTGTGTGTGTGTGTGTGTGTGTGTGTGTGTGTGCGTGCGTGTGTGTGCGTGCGTGTGTGCGTGCGTGCTTGCGTGTGTGTCTGCTTCAGCGCTTAGATTTGATTTTATCAAGATTTTGCGCTATATAAATATTGTAATTATTAAATTATATTACTATCAGAATGTATCCTGGCGTCAACCAGGCCCGAGAGATGCAGACACCAACAGTGCCGGTCAGATTTGAACAAGACCATCATGACGCATCCGTGAAGTGTATGCTTATTTGGTAATCAAGATCAGTCCTGGGGGCACATGCACTTCTGCAGGCACTGCATGGGAAAGTGTCATGCGGCCGTTGATTCTGCTTCTGCCGATCACTGTTCTGTTAATTGCAGCTGTTCAAATGTGGTTGAAGGGGCCTGTATTAAAATTGCGTTCAGTAGAGTATAGTGATGTCATGGTGATCAGTAAAAAACATGAAATCCCCTCATGCAAAATAACAGCAAATGGCACAACCTTCACACAGGTTGATAAGTTCAAATATCTGGGAACGATCATTTCACCAGACGGCAGATGCACATCAGAAATAGCAGGCAGAATCGGCCAAGCCAAAACACCATTCAAGAAGATGACAAGCATTCTTACCAACAAATGCCTGTCAATTAACATCAGGAAGAGAGTTCTTGAATGTTACATAGAACCAA
>JAPXFY010000032.1:15901744-15907342 GCA_030674185.1 Monoplex corrugatus
TGGAGCACCTGGTCACAACAGGAAAGCTGGAGGGAAAGAGAACACCAGGTACCCCCAGAGAAAAAAATATTGGACGAACTTGCAGAGAGAGGCTGAGGACAAAGAGGGTAGAAGATGTGCTTGCGGCAACAAGGGACAGATGTACATTGAAGGCCATGATCGCCAATGCCATGTGGCAAGGCACTTGATGATCATGATGACGATGAATGATGATGATGATGATGATGATGATGTGATGATGATGATGAGATGAGATAGATAGATGATGACAACACCAGCACTGGCCCCCTGTCGAAAACTTCCCCCATCCTCAAGCACAAGGCGAGCACAGGTGACCGCCAAAAGCTACACAGTGGTTCGCTTTCCACTCGCTGTAAGGTAGACGATATCGACTTGGGGAAACCCACATCTCCAGGTAATTTAATATAGCTAGAAGGTCGGACAATAGTCGGGGGTCGACCTTGTCCCCCCCCCCCCCCCCTCTCACCTCGCGGATATATTTGTTGCCAGGTAGGCGCGTGACAGATGTTGCCCCACCCTCATTTTACCACCACAGAGATAAAACTTTATACATGTCGAGTGTCTTTCTTTAATTAACCCTTTGACTCCTGCACCTTATCCATCCACCAGATTGCAAAAAAAGTAACCCTTAGACTCCCACATCATATCCACCAGCTTGCAAAAAAAATTAACCCTTTCACTCCTGCTCCCTATCCACCAGTTGCAAAAAAATTTAACCCTTTGACTCCCTCACCCTATCCACTCGGCGCAGGACGAAGTGGTGCCAGGAAAAGGCACATACAGTCTTAATGAATTTAACCCTTTCACTATCTTTCCCTATCTGCCAGTATTCTGCATTGTCACTTATGATAGCCAAGCAAAAACTTAACTCTTTCAATTCTATACCCTATCTATCAGCTTCCTGTTGGAAGCTGGTGGATAGGGTGAAAGAGTCAAAGGGTTAAGTTTTTGCTTTGCTAGCACGGTTGACGATGGTAGGATGCTGATGGATAGGGTGAGGAAGTCAAAGGGTTAAGTTTTTGCTTTGCTAGCACGGTTGACGATGTAGGATGCTGATGGATAGGGTGAGGGAGTCAAAGGGTTAAGTTTTTGCTTTGCTAGCATGGTTGACGATGCAGGATGCTGATGGACAGGGTGCGGGAGTCAAAAGATACTTTTTAAGGGCGCGGCGGTCAAGATTAATAAACGGCGGACTTCCAGTGGGAGGATCCTGGGTTCGATTCGCATAGACACCTCAGTCAGGTAGGTAAATGGGGAGATATTTCCTCTCTCCCAGGTAGGTAAATGGAGAGATTTTTCCTCTCTCCCAGGTAGGTAAATGGGGAGATATTTCCTCTCTCCCAGGTAGGTAAATGGGGAGATTTTTCCTCTCTCCCAAATAGGTAAATTATTTCTACTCAGGTAGGTAAATGGGGAGATTTTTCCCTCGTCCAGTAGGTAATGGGGAGATTTTTCCTCACTCAGCCAGGTAGGTAAATGGGGAGATTTTCCTCTCTCCCAGGTAGGTAAATGGGGAGATTTTCCTCTTCCAGGTAGTTAAATGGGCAGATTTTTCCTCTCTCCAGGTAGTAAATGGGAGATTTTTCCTCTCTCCCAGGAAGTAAATGGGAGATTTTCTATCTCCCAAGTAGGTAATGGGGAGATTTTTCCTCTCTCCCAGGTAGGTAAATGGGAGATATTTCCTCTCTCCCAGGTAGGTAAATGGGGAGATTTTCCTCTCTCCCAGGTAGGTAAATGGGAGATTTTTCCTCTCTCCCAGGTAGGTAAATGGGAGATTTTTCCTCTCTCCCAGGTAGGTAAATGGGGAGATTTTTCCTCTCTCCCAGGTAAGGTAAATGGGAGAGATTTTTCCTCTCTCCCAGGTAGGTAAATGGGAGATTTTTCCTCTCTCCCAGGTAGGTAAATGGGAGATTTTTCCTTCTCCCAGGAAGGTAAATGGGGAGATTTTCCTCTCTCCCAGGTAGGTAAATGGGGAGATTTTCCTCTCTCCCAGGAGGTAAATGGGAGAGTTTTCCTCTCTCCCAGGTAGGTAAATGGGAGATTTTCCCTCTCCCAGGTAGGTAAATGGAGAGATATTTCCTCTCTCCCAGGTAGGTAAATGGGGAGATTTTCCTCTCTCCCAGGTAGGTAATGGGGAGATTTTTCCTCTCTCCCAGTAGTTAATGGGAGATTTTCCTCTCTCCAGGTAGGTAAATGGGGAGATATTTCCTCTCTCCAGGAGGTAATGGGAGATTTCCCCTCTCCAGGTAGTAAATGGGAGATATTTCCTCTCTCCCAGGTAGGTAAATGGGAGAGTTTTCTCTCTCCCAGGTAGGTAAATGGGAATATTTCCTCTCTCCCAGTAGATAATGAGGATATTCTCTCCAGTGAATGGGAGATGTTTCCTCTTCCCAGGTAGGTAAATGTCAATATTTCCTATCTCCCAGGTAGGTTAATGGGGAGATATTTCTTGTCTCCCAGGTTAATGTGTGTGCAGACTTGCACATGTCTGAACCCTCTTCGTTGTGTACACGCATGCAGAATATCACATACGCACGTTAAAGATTCTTTAAGTTAACGTGTGTACGGACGTGCAAATGCCTGAACTCCGTTGTGTACACGCATGTAGAATATCAAATACGCACGTTAAAGATTCTTTAAGTTAACGTGTGTACGGACTTGCAAAAGTCTGAACCCTCTTCGTTGTGTAGGCGCATGTAGAAGATAACTACGCATGTTAAAGATTCTGTGAGTTGTATCAATGACTGGCTTATGAAAACATGAATATTCCCAGCCAGCACGCTTACCGAATGCAGAGCATACAGACTGTGCAGCAGCATACCGTCTGTACGGTGTGTACAAAGACAACATGGCCTGGGTGCTAGTTTTTCTGGTGACACGAAGTTCCATAGGTTGTCCAAGACAAAATTCCGCAGAATCCACTCAGTAAACAAAAATACACGGATTGAATAAGAGAGAGAGAGAGAGGAGAGAGAGAGAGAGAGAGAGAGAGAGAGAGAGAGAGAGAGAGAGAGAGAAGAGAGAGAGAGAGAGAGAGAGAGAGAGAAGAGTGACAATGACAATGACAATGACAATGATGCTTTGTTTTCCAAACGGTAAAAGTTATTGGCTAGAAGCCATTTTTCAAACTTGCCGTTGCTATTCTATACACATGGCATTTGTTTACAGCAACAAGTACAGCTTAAAGAAGATACATGCTGAATACTAAAATGTAAGATAACATTATAATGAAATCAAGAAACGTAGGCCTACATAGTCAGCACTTAAAGAATAGAGAGAGACAGAGACAGAGAGAGACAGAGACAGAGAGACAGAGAGACAGAGACAGAGAGACAGACAGACACAGAGACACACAGAGAGACAGAGACAGAGAGAGAGAGACAGAGACAGAGAGACAGAGAGAGAGACAGAGACAGAGAGAGACAGAGAGAGAGACAGAGACACAGAGAGAGACAGAGACACAGAGAGAGAGACAGAGACAGAGAGACAGAGACAGAGAGAGACAGAGACAGAGAGAGACAGAGACAGAGACAGAGAGAGACAGAGAGATGAAGAAGAAGAAGAAGAAAAAAAGGGAAAAATAATATAATTGTACACCTACATACAACTGAACTAAAACAGACAAACAAACAAAGAGAGGTTTTGAAAATCCTAAGCAGGAAGTAAAGACAATACCGGGTGCATGAACAATCAACCTTGTCCCTCACCCGGGGTATAACTGTTGCCTGGCAGTAGCGTGTGACAGGAATTCGTCTCCCACCCCCACCCCCCACCCTCCATTCACCACAGAGATAAAACACACGTCGAGTTTTTGCAGTTGGCCCGTTTAGCTCAGATGCTCGCGCGTCGTCCTCGTAACGCAGAGATTGTGGGTTCAAGTTTCGTGAAGGCCACAGGTTCATATACGGGTCGGTTAGTTCTTTAGATAGAGCCGTGGACTTTACGATCTAATATTACGACGAAAAAAAAAAAGAGAAAAAAAGAAAAAAAAATTACTTGCCTGTTTTAACAGGAACCAGAAGAAAAAAAAACCAGGAAAAAAAAAATAAATAAAGAACGCGTATTTAATACAACCAGACATGACAGCGCGAATTTTCGGCTACAGTTTTATAATTTTAGCCCTGGATCCTCTTCAGGATAAAACAATAATTATTGATGTGGCATGACCACTTTTCAAATTGCAGAATTCATCACCTTTCCGCTCTGACATCATATTTACTCCAAAAACACATTATGATGTCACTATAGTCAATTTATTCCTTTTCTCACACTGGACAGAGCAGCAGGGAAGTTTCAGTCTTTTTCTCCTGATTTTTGTATCTGGTGTTTGTTTGTTTGCGATCTTATGCTTGAACAAGGCCAGTTGGCCGAAAATTTGTGCCTGTTTTGTCTCGTATAAAATACGCGTTCTGATTCTATTTTCGTCTTTTTCGGGTTCCTGCTTGCTTGAACGCGGGCAGTCACACTTGTTTTGGATTTTGTTTGTTTGTTTGTCTGTTTGTTTGTTTGTTTGTTTCATGTTTGTTTGTTTGATTTGGTTCAGTTTTTACGTCGACACCCACTTCAGGTGATATGGCCAACGGGGATAACCATCCCAGGGAAGCTGGGGAAGGGTGACTTATCTAATCCTATACTGACACCACCAGAACAACAATGATGTTAAGATGGGACAGTGAGAAGGCCAGTTTTAGTGTAGCCCACCCCGGGATTCGAACCCACAACCATTAGCATGTGAATCCGACGCTCAAACCAACTGAGCTGCTGGGGCCCTGCCGGTGGACCTACGATCCAATATCTCGAGTTTAGTCCCAGCCCGCAACAGGTGGGCTGTTCGTTGCCCATCCTAATGCTTTCATAATTCTGGTGGTGTCAGCTTAGTATTTCAAACGTCTCTCTCTCTCTCTCTCTCTCTCTCTCTCTCTCTCTCTCTCTGTCTCTCTCTCTCTCTCTCTTTCTCTCTCTCTCTCTGTCTCTCTCTCTCTCTTTCTCTCTCTCACTCTATCTTTCTCTCAGTCTTTCTCTCTCTCTCTCTCTGTGTCTCTGTCTCTCTCTGTCTCTCTCTCTCTCTCTCTCTCTGTCTCTGTCGCTCTCTCTCTCTCTCTCTCTCTCTCTCTCTCTTTCACCTCAACATGCAAATTACAGTGAGTATGCAAGAAAAATGTTTTTACCTAATAATTTCTGGTGGTGTCAAAGCTCGCTCTCTCTCTCTCTCTCTCTCTCTCTCTCTCTCTCTTCTCTCTCTCTCTCTCTCTCTTTCTCTCTCTCTCTCTCTTCTCTCTCTCTCTCTCTCTCTCTCTCTCTCTCTCTCTCTCTCTCTCTCTCTCTCTCTCTCTCTCTCCCTTTCCCATTTCAAGATCTTACCCGTGCATAAGGTTTTGCACGGGCTCGAGGAGTCTGGCAGATAATTACTGACAGCTTTGGGTGAAGCACATATGGAATTGCCTGACTGTGATGAATCTCTCTTGAAAAAAAATCTTTAACCCTTTGACTCCCGCATCCTATCCACCTCTTTCCTGCAGGAAGCTGGTAGATAGGGTGAGGGAATGAAAAGGTTAAGTTTTTGCTTTGTTAGCATGG
>JAPXFY010000032.1:15907442-15914942 GCA_030674185.1 Monoplex corrugatus
CCATCTCACTGTCCCATCTTAACATCACTGTGTTCTGGTGGTGTTAGTATAGGATTAGATAAGTCCCCGCATTACAAGTGGCCTTCTCACTGTCCCATCTTAACATCATTGTTGTTCCGGTGGAGTCAGTATAGGATTAGATAAGTCCCACTCCCCCCCCCCCCCCCCCTTCGCTGGGATGTTTATCCCCGTGGACCATATCACTCGAGGTGGGTGCCGACGTAAAAACTGAACCAAATCAATCAATCAATCAATCAATAGCCCCTTCTGCTCACATGGTAGACCCTGTGGCCATGAACTAAGGGAAGGGTACCCGTATTGAAAGCCCAGAGGGCTGAAATTAGAGCTTAGCGCAAGCGTCCTACCTACCTTCGTCTGTCCAATACTTAAGTCTTAAGAGTCACTGACGTACGTGTCATATTATTTAATCATCAATCTAGAAGAGGAACCACACTCAAACTTCATCTGAAGGCGAGTCTTGATCAACTTTCATTTAGAACTGAAATCAGTTAGATCAGTTTAGCTGAGCGAGGTTCAGTTATTGGAGCACCTGGTCACAATAGGAAAGCTGGGGGGTAAGAGAGCACCAGGTAGACCCAGAAGGAAAACATTGGACGGACTTGCAGGGTGGCTGAGGACAGAGAGGGTGGAAGAAGTGCTTGAGGCAACAAGGGATAGAAACAGATGGAAGGCCATGATCGCCAATTCCATGTGGCAAGGCATTTGACGATGATGATGATGATGAGGTTCAGTTCTTGTACTTTAGCTTTCAGATGTTAGACATTAAGATAAGACAACCCCCAGCCTGCCACGTCCTGTCCCCCAGTGTATGCCTCATCGTGATTCCCAGCATCATGAAGATGTTCAAAGACCTCGACAATCACGGCGCCAACTTGCCAGACTGCCAGTTCCGCCTGAAGATTGGTGCGTGCAAGCCGTGGGCCGAACATTCTACACGACACCATAGGAGTTTATGTGCCCCAAGGGTCTAAGAATTCTGAGCCTATATGCCAAGGGTCTAATAATTTTGAGTTTATGTGCCAAAGGTCTAGGAATTTTGAGTTTATGTGCCAAGGGTTTAAAATTTTGTGAGTTTATGTGCCCCAAGAATCTAAAAATTCTGAGTTTATGTGCACCAAGGGGTCTAAGAATTTGAGTTTATGTGCCAAGGGTCTAAAATTTTGAGTTTATGTGCCAGGGGGGTCTAAGAATTTTGAGTTTATGTGTACCAAGGTCTAAGAATTTTGAGTTTATGTGCCAAGGTTCTAAGAATTTTGAGTTTATGTGCCAAGAATTAAAAATTTTGAGTTTATGTGCCAAGGGTCCTAAGATTAGAGTTCTTGTGCGGTAAAGCTCAAAATACTGGCGTTTATGTGTGCCGAGGATCCCAAGATTAAAATTTATGTGCACCAATGGTCCAAAGATTGGAGTTTATGTGTGGCAAGGGTCCAAAGATTGGAGTTTATGTGCACCAATGGTCCAAAGATTGGAGTTTATGTGTGGCAAGGGTCCAAAAATTAGAGTTTATGAGCCCTGAAGATCCAAGGATTAGAGTTTATGTGCCCTGAAGATCCAAAGATTAGAGTTTATGTGCCCTGAAGATCCAAAGATTAGAGTGTGTGAGCACTGAAGTTCCAAAGATTAGAGTTTATGTGCCCTGAAGATCCAAAGATTAGAGTGTGTGGGCACTGAAGATCCAAAGATTAGAGTTTATGTGCCCTGAAGATCCAAAGATTAGAGTGTGTGTGCACTGAAGGTCCAAAGATTAGAGTCTATGTGCCCTGATGATCCAAAGATTAGAGTTTATGTGCACTGAAGATCTAAAGATTAGAGTTTATATGCGCAAAAGGTACAAAGATTAGAGTTTATGTGCACTGAAGATCTAAAGATTAGAGTTTATATGCACAAAAGGTACAAAGATTAGAGTTTATGTGCACTAAGGGTCCAAAGAGTTGAGTTACGTGTACCAGAGATTGGCGATTAGGTGTGACAAAGGTTCAGCATTTTGTAGTGAAAGGTGCAGACTGCATGTCTTAAAGAGGGAAGACGGACCAGCCATCGTGTGGTCCTAATCAGTCTTCTGTTTTATGGCCCAGCTGACCATCAAGACCATCTCAGGACTGGCAAACGACCATGCTGTGATAAAGAAAGAGAGGCTGATGAAAAGGACATTATGAAGATGTTGGCATATGGAAATACTTGCAGGAATCGGACATAGAATCAGAATATTGAACATCATTTGCTTAAACCCACTGAACATCAATTCTAAATATACACGCTTGTGGGAAATTAATAAAGCGTCAAAGTCAGTTAGCAATACACACCAGAGATTCTAAGTCAGTAAAATGGAATGAGGGGGAACAACACAAACACGAGTTGAAGTTCATATCGCTTATAGCCCAGCCGACTACCAGAGCCATATCAGGGCTAACACCACGTCAAAAACGACAACCCACTTAAGATAAAAGACAACAATTAAAAACCATGCTCACCGTACACACAAACACGAAACGCTATACATATAATTATAGGCAACACAGGGAATGTCCAAACATTTAGCGGGAATAAGAATGAGATATACTGAAGTGTAATAGGAAATGAACAATGTTGTGGAATGGTGGTAATTAAACATAGAAACTAAACTTCAAACATTTGTTGAGTTTTTCACCGGTGCTCAAATATCAAATCCTACGGCGAAAGAGACGATGAGAGAAGCTGCAGAGACAGGTGAATGAACTTAATGTTCTGCAATGAAAATAAAGCTCAAGCCTCCGCACCGGACGTCATACAGTGACGTGCCGAAGCTAAAGCATCGGCGGATATCAATATTTTTGTTATGGTACTAAGGAACGTCCAATTAAAGGGAAACTACTCACGATATTAGATGAACCATTTGTCATTTTCCGCAGTTCTATCCCCTAGACCGCTAATCGACCAGAAACCGTCATCTTTTGCGCGAATTCCAATAAAGGATCAGAGGTCGACTTTATGAATGCGAAATGGTGATACGCAGGCATTTCTCCACTTTTTCGGTGTATAGTGCACCATTTGACTTCAAACTGGTTCCTAAGGCTTATGGAATTTTATTTTACTGTGAAAACATCTAATTCCTTCCTATGGATTAGCTGATACATGCATACACCTTAAGCATGTGTACTGTTCAAAATTTTTGTTTTTGTGTATGTAATTTAAAAATACACACACAAAAATGGAGGCTTTCATGAAAAAGCAGTAAGTAAATCTAGAACATAGACATAATAAACTTTAACATGATATATAATATGTCTGGTTTTATCATTTTGTGTAAGTCTGCAGAATTTTTAAATATGGCCAAAATACCGCGTCACAGCACAGCGATCTGGTCTACATGACCGCGTCGCCATTGAGTTAAGCTGGAGACTGGCAGAGGCTCTATATTGGGTATTTTGTATTTATTTCGTGTTGTATTATTTTATTGCTTTCTCTTTTCCTTTTTTTTTTTTTTTTTTTTTTTTGTCATGATGGATTTGCCATGTGAAATTCGCGTTTCTCTCTCCAGGGCTCGCCAGATCCTGAGGCCTTACCTAGACTATGTTTTACCTTGTCTATATTTTAGACTGGTATTTTATCTGCCTACTGCTGGAATAATCTTAGTTACATGTAAATGGCATGCGTATGTGTGTATCTTACCTTTGATGAGACTCAAAATTGGCCGAACGTATATATGAACCGCAAATTCAGACTGACACCTTCACCAACCTGTCCCTGGTGTCAAGACCAAACAACTGAACACACATGGCAGCAGTGTTGCCTCCATCAAGTGGACTGACAGGAGACATGGCCGACTACAACTCCTCATCACCAAGCTCCATGGCAACCAGCACGAACTAACGAACGACAGAATGAAGGAGCATGTCCACAGCACACAATTGACCATGTCACGAAGATAAAATCTAAAACTGGAAACACATCAGTATTCAAGGATTGCAGCATTAGTCCCATTGTACTTCTCTTACAGAGTCAGTCTTGTTTTTCCTCGCAATATGTTGGCAATGTTATATAGAACCAATACTGTTGTACGGTTGTGAGGCGTGGACAGTCAACAAACAAAGCCAGAACAAGATTTAGGCAGCCCAGATGTGGTTTCTAAGAAGAATGTTGAGACTTGCATGGACAGCAAAGAAAACAAACAGTCTTGATGGAGACAGACACAAGTAGATCACTCATAAGGAAGATTAGGAAAAGACAGGCAACATTTATAGGCCATTTTATGAGGAAAGGGGATTTGGAGCACCTGGTCACAATGGGAAAGCTGGAGGGAAAGAGAGCACCGGGTAGATCCAGGGAGAAAATATTGGACGGACTTGCAGAGTGGCTGGGGACAAGGAGGGTGGGGGAGATGCTAGGGGCAACGAGAGATAGAGAAAGATGGAAGTCCATGATCGCCAACGCCATGCGGCAGGGCACCTGATGATGATGATGATGTAAGCAAACAAACACGAACACGAAAGGCATTTACTAAAACTAGAGAAAGATTAAACAAGTATCGAAAGCAGCACGTCAGATATCATGGTAAGATTGTTAACAAAATATCAAAGGTAACCTGAAACGATTTTACTTTCCCGGTTATTTTGCTAAGATCTTTCAAGCTGGTTGTTGGGCATAGGGATGACAACCCAGTCACAGAAAGAAAAAGCCTTGTTACAGAAACAGCAATAGACATAACCAGTTCTACACCACGACAGATTTCTAGAGTTCTCAGAAGATACCTACTCAAATGAAAGACATTGGCTAAAGCCCAAAACGATGTTAGATGTCGTTTTTTGTTTTTTTGTTTGTTTTTTTTGTTTTGTTTTGTTTTTTACCTTTCAGCTCCTTTTAAACTGGTAACATTTCTGGTCGTCTTCCTCCTTGCGCCGACGCGATCACATATCATGCTGTTCACGGTGGTGCGGAATTTGGTGCCAAAGAAGTAGTAGAAAAAGAAGTTGACGGAAGAGTTGACGTAGTAACAGAACTGCTGCATGGTGATCAGGGTCAGGTACAAGTTGTAGTACTTCCCGGTCAGGCTCAGGTCCGGAATGAACGGAATCAGAGCGTGGAAGACGAGCGGTGGAGTGGTACACACCACGAACAGACAATTGGTCCCGATCAACATCCGGGTCAAGGTCACGTCCTTGGCCGAACCACCACCACTACCACCACCGGAAGAGGTCACCGACGTCGATTGGTCACGCCATTCTTTCATCCGACGTAATTTAAACACGGTGACGGCAGTAGCCGTTGATACCCCAATAACGTAGAAACCCGGGAGAAAAATCCCGAACGCGATTCCTTCAAAGAAATCGATGAGCACTCTGTTTTCAAAATAGAACTGGCTGGAATAAATGGCGTCGTAATAGCGATCGTGTCGAGGGTCGTACATACAGATGACATCCCAACGTGTAGCAATGACGTGATGTCTTCCAAGAATGATGACGTGACCGGTGACGATGACGAAGGCGATGGTTTTCGTCTTCAGCATACTCTGAGCTTTCAGGGGACTGACAATACACAGACATCTCTCAAAGGCGATGAGAGTGGTCATGAACCCCGACACATAGATAAACCCAACCAAGGAATGGACCATGTGTTTGATGCTGTACATGGCCACCCTCAGCTTGTACTCCGTGTTAGTGACCACGGAGTACAGCCTGTCCAGTTCCAGCTCAAAGTGAACCGCTACTATCACAGCGTCCGCGAAGGAAAGGCAGAAGAGGCACAAGTTGATCCTTTCCCTCAGCCCGTGTTTCCAGAACACTACCATGTTGATGATGTTCAGAGGGACGGAGATGAAGAAGAACAAGAGCAGCATGTACACATCCACGATCAGATCGATCACTTGATGTGCCTCGAACGAGATCAGGTCTTCGGGGTTCATCCACGGAGAGAATTTTGAATAGGGAAAAAAGATACAGCCTTCTGGAGGTTTTAGATATAACAGTGTCCAGTTCGTAGCGTTGCTGATTGCAACGGATGTTACGAGTTCAGTTACGTCATCAGTGTATGTGCTGAGGGTGGCGTTGATTGTTGACGTCATGTTTTCAAATACGTCATCAGCGTGCGTGCTCACCATCAGTGCAGTAGTTTCTGGTTTTATGTTTATAATGATGTTTGCTTTTATTTTTCAGACAGATCTGCTTGTTCCCCTCCCCTCTCACATTCAGTGTCACATGTTGCTAAGAATTGCAGTGGCTGTTAGAGTAAAAAGATTGTTTCATTTTGATATTGATAAATACCAGTAAGATTGTTTCATTTTGATATTGACAAATACAAGTAAGTAAGATTGTTTTATTTTGATATTGATAAATACAAGTAAGTAAGATTGTTTCATTTTGATATTGATAAATACAAGTAAGTAAGATTGTTTCATTTTGATATTGATAAATACAAGTAAGTAAGATTGTTTCATTTTGATATTGATAAATACAAGTAAGTAAGATTGTTTCATTTTGATATTGATAAATACAAGTAAGTAAGATTGTTTCATTTTGATATTGATAAATACCAGTAAGATTGTTTCATTTTGATATTGATAAATACAAGTAAGTAAGATTGTTTTATTTTGATATTGATAAATACAAGTAAGTAAGATTGTTTCATTTTGATATTGATAAATACAAGTAAGTAAGATTGTTTCATTTTGATATTGATAAATACAAGTAAGTAAGATTGTTTCATTTTGATATTGATAAATACAAGTAAGTAAGATTGTTTCATTTTGATATTGATAAATACAAGTAAGTAAGATTGTTTCATTTTGATATTGATAAATACATATAAGTGATGATAGCCTTATAGATAAAGCACATCACCAACATTAATGTTTCTTCTGTAAAATAGTTTTTGAATGAAACTTTTTCAAAATAAAAATTGTTTTGGAAGAGCTAGTGTTCAGTACAACAAATAAACAGTGCGTTGATTCAGAACTTATCTTTATCTCTGAAGGATCATCGTATTAATCCTAGACCTTTTCGTCGATCCTAGCCAGCCACGTACTAGATCTATGCAAACAAAAAATTCAAACATTGAAAGCCACAAGAAAACTTTTATAACCTCCCTTTTATTCATTTTCAGCAGTGTGTAAAGACAAACACTATTACCAAAGCAAAATCGGCTATATATTCCGTCTAATATCACTTATAGTGAAAAGACGTTAAATCAAAGAACGAACGAAAATCGGCTACATAAGACTTCAAATTCAACACGTTTGTAGCAGGCCTACTACACATCTTCATCAAAGGATCTACATATGTACATGAAATGTCATCAATACCAAAGCATGAAGTACAAGAAGAAATACGTGTGGGTAATACAAAAACAGAAATTCAAATTCATGTTATATGTCTGTAATGAATAAGCGATTATATTAAACTTTATATGTAACAAGTGGTAAGTATGGCAGCCAATTTTGCCGAATATTAAACTTAAGTCATAACAAGTGGTAGGTATGGCAGCCAGTTTTGTCTAAAAATGTGCTTT
>JAPXFY010000032.1:15932442-15934942 GCA_030674185.1 Monoplex corrugatus
GATAGGCCCGAATGGGTTCATGAGGGACAGCCCCTTTCCCCTCCCCCCCCTTGTTGATAAAATGACTCTGAGTGGTTTCGGGAGCTTGGGGGGGGATTGTCCGGAGAGTGGCGAGGGCTTTGGGTTTGCTGTGGGTCCATTTGCACCTTTCGTGTGGTTTTCTGTTAACTTAATACGTGATAAATTACAGGGCTAAAAATGAACATGTACCCAACCACTCCCTCCCCCCCCCTCCTCTTTCCCCCCCCCCCCCTTCTCTCCCCCTTCCCCCACACACACACAAACAAAACCCCATCCCCCTCTCTTCTCTTTTCTCTTTTCCCCCCCCCCCCCCTTTTTCTCTTTCTCTCTTCACACACACACACACTCACTCTCTCTTTCTCTCCCTCTCTCTCTCTCTCTGACACACACACAACCACCCCTCCTCCCTCTCTCTTCTCTCTCTCCCCCCCCCCCCCCCCCCCCCCCCCCTCTCTCTCACCAAACCCTCTCTTTCTTTCTCCACACGCAAACACACACAAACACTCTCTCTCTCTGTCTCTTTGTTCTCTGTCTCTCTCTCTCTCTTTCTTTCTTTCTCCCCACAGTACACACACACACACACAAACCACACACACACAAAACCACCACACTCTCTCCCCTTTTCTCTCTTCTTTCTTTCTCACACAGGTACACACACACACACACAAACACACCACACCACTCTCTCTCCTCACACAACACACCCACAACACACACACACTCTCTCTCTCTCACACACACCACACAAACACACACACACTCTCTCTCTTCACACAAAACACACAAACACACAACACACTCTCTCTCTCACACACACACACACACAACACACACCCCACTCTCTCTCTCCACACACACACACACACACACACACACTCTCTCTCTCTCACACACACACACACAAACACACCCACACCTCTCTCTCACACACACACACACAAACCAACACACTCCTCTCTTCCACACACACACACAAACACACACCACACTCTCTCTCTCACACACACACACACAACCACACACACTCCATCTCTCTCTCACCACACACACACATACACACACACATCTCTCTCTCTCACTCTACTCCCTCTCTCTCTCACACTCTCTCTCTCTCTCTCTCACACACACACACAACACCACACACTCTCTCTTCACACACACACACACAAACACACACACTCTCTTTTCTCCACCCCACACACAACCATACACACACTCTCTCTCTCTCTCTCTCTCCTTCTCTCTCTCACACTCTCTCTCACTCTCTCTCACACACACACCACACACTCTCTCTCCACACACACACACACTCTCTCTCTCTCTCTCTCTCCCTCCCCTCTCTCTCTCACTCTTCTCTCTCTCTCACTCTCTCTCTCTCTCACACTCTCTCTCTCTCTCAAACTCTCTCTCTCTCTCTCTCCACACAACACAACACACACACACACACACACACAACACACACCACACACACGCGCACACAACACACACCACACACACACACACACACACACACACACACACACACACACACACACACACACACACACACACACACACACACACACACAAACAAACAAACAACCGTACGCAGATGCAGTTTCAACATTGAAAGCAGACTATGCCAACACAGAATATTTACACACACACAGTCCCAGCCGTTGCACTTATTTGGGCGCGATAGTCAGGTGGGTAAACACAAGACTTCCATTCGGAAGGTCCAGGGTTCGATCCGACACCTCCGGTGGCGGATCAATAGTGGAGATTTTTTTTCAATCTCCCTTGTCAGCATGGCAAGAAGACTGAAGTCATGGTGAATCAGTAAAAAACATGAAATCCCCTCATGCAAAATAACAGCAAACGGCACAACCTTCAGACAGGTTGATGTGTTTAAATATCTGGGAACGGTCATCTTTACCAGACGGCGATGCACATCAGAAATAACCAGCAGAATCGGGTAAGCCAAAAAAGCATTCAAGAAGATGAAAATCATTCTTCCAAAAAAATGCTATTATTTAACATTAGGAAGAGAGTTCTTCAATGTTAAAAAGAACCGATAAAAGTTATACGGTTGTAAGGCGTGGACAGTCAACATGCAAAACAGAACAAGATTGAGGCAGCCGAGATGTTGGGTTTTTAGAAGAATGTTGAGAGTTCCATGGACAGCAAAGAAAACAAAACGAGACAGTCTTGATGGAGGAACACAAAAGATCATGATAAAGAAGATTGGGAAAGAAGGGAACATTTATAGGCCATTTTTTGAGGAAAGGGGAAATAAGCACTGGTCATAACAGGAAAGTGGAGGGAAAGAGAACACCAGGTAAACCCAGGGGAAAATATTGGACGGACTTGCAGGGTGGCTTGAGGACAGAGGGTGGAAGATGTGCTTGCAGCGAACAAGGGATAGATGCATATGGAGGGCCATGTTCCCAACGCCATGTGGCAAGGGCACTTGATGATGATGGGTGATGATGGATGATGA
>JAPXFY010000032.1:15937442-15939942 GCA_030674185.1 Monoplex corrugatus
ACTTTTATGTGTTTTTGTCTGGCTGTTTTCTAAGTCGTCACGTTTTACGTCACACCTTCATTTACGTCTTGGGTGCAATGGTTCGAACCAAGATGGAGGGAAATAAAATAATGGCGACATCAGAAGGGCACCCAGGGGTCATGACCTGAATGCTGCTGTAAAAGAGTGTAGGGCCCAAACATTTGTTTGAAAGGGGGATTAGGCTAGGGGGTTTCTCCTCTGTTGACCTTCTGCTGTCCAGTTCTCCCCAAGAGTTTCTTGCGATTGTGTTGTATATATTCTGTTCCTTCTTTTGTCGTTTTGTTCTAAATCTGGTGAACTAGTTCCTTTATATTTCTCGTATGTATAGCTTGAAGAAGGCGGCAAATTTGGATCTGTCTTGTTTCTGTCAAATGAAAATACTTTATCATCTGTTTTCAGTGCGTTACTGGTTCAAATTTCTTTTATTCTGTTTCGTAAAAGTGTATTTTTTCATTGTCACATTGCTTGCTTTTAAATATTAAACAACGTCCTTGTGTGTACTTTAAGATTTATTGGAACAAAAGCTATGAAAATGTTTTTGTGTAAGCCGCTTAATGTTTAACGGTACTTATTATCAAAAAATAAAAAAAAAATCTGGGTCATGCTATCAACATTAATGCCGTCCTTGACAGTTTCCAAAAAAATCATTGTTTTTTTTTTCTTTTGTTTTTTTTTCTTGTTTTTTTTTTTTTACGGCGAAACGAGGACGAAGTCTTCATAATACAAAACAAACAACAACAAAATGTCACAGGCACAGAAAGATAACTGTCTAACAGTTTAAAAAGTACTAACTTTTCCTCTTCAGTATATAGATTCTAAGAAAAAAAACACCCAAATGCCATTCTAATGACAGTTTGTCTTCAGGTCAGGGCGCCTCGATCCCACCCATTTACGGAGTTTGGTGACCTTACTGACTCCCACTTTCTTTGAATTTGGAGTTTGTTCACATCGCGCTCAGACAAATCCGTATGCGCTCTACCAAAACTGCCGGCAGTTATCTCTGAAAGACTCCTTGAGCCTACGAAAAACCGTATGTGTTGGCAAGTCTTGAAATGGCGAAGGAGGGAAGGGACCTAAATGCGACCACCAAATGGAGTTAATGCCTGAAAACTCTGACCACAAAGATGATGTGCAAAGGTTTAAGAAACGAAGATGGACAAGGTTAAGCTGAAACCACCAGAATGATGAGAAAGGTTAAGACGAGCAGCGAACGGCCAGGTTTTAATGTTACGGGCGTGGATTGAACTATTCTTTTCTTTTCTTTTTTTTTTTTTTTTTTTCTTTTTTAAAGAACGAACGAACGAACAAGGTGACAATGTATTGAAATAGTTTTCTTTTCATCCGGTCCCCATCTGAGAACACTCTTCTGCCGAAACTGAACCTTGTGACCAACTCACCATATCACCAACTGCCTGCATAATCTGCGACAAAATTAGAGCAAAAACTTAACCCTTTCACCGTAGATTTAGCGACTGAAAAGGTTGAAAGCTGGTCGATAAGTTGAAGTAGTGATAGAATTCAGTGCAGGAAGGTAGCTGGTCGATAAGTTGAGGTATTGATAGAATTAAGTGCTGAAAGGTAGCTGGTCGATAAGTTGAGGTAGTGATAGAATTAAGGTGCAGAAGGTAGCTGGTCGATAAGTTGAAGTAGTGATAGAATTAAGTGCTGAAAGGTAGCTGGTCGATAAGTTGAGGTATGATAGAATTAAGTGCTGAAGGTAGCTGGTCGATAAGTTGAGGTAGTGATAGAATTAAGTGCTGAAAGGTAGCTGGTCGATAAGTTGAGGTAGTGATAGAATTAAGTGCAGGAAGGTAGCTGGTGTTAAGTTGAGGTAGTGATAGAATTAAGTTGCAGGAAGGTAGCTGGTGTTAAGTTGAGGTAGTGATAGAATTAAGTGCAGGAAGGTAGCTGGTGTTAAGTTGAGGTAGTGATAGAATTAAGTGCAGGAAAAGGTAGCTGGTCGATAAGTTGAGGTAGTGATAGAATTAAGTGCAGGAAGGTAGCTGGTGTTAAGTTGAGGTAGTGATAGAATTAAGTGCAGGAAGGGAGCTGGTGGGTAAGTTGAGGCAGTGATAGAATTAAGTGCAGAAATGTAGCTGGTGGTAAATGGAGGTTGTGATAGAATTAAGTGCAGAAATGTAGCTGGTGGGTAAATTTGGGGGTAGTGATAGAATTAAGTGCAGAAATGTGTGTGGGTAAGTTGAGGTAGTGATAGAATTAAGTGCAGAAAGGTAGCTGGTGGTAATTTGAGATAGTGATAGAATTAAATGTAGAAGGTAGCAGTGTGGGTAAGTTGAGGTAGTGATAGAATTAAGTGCAGAAAGTAACTAGTGTGTAAGTTGAGGTAGTGATAGAATTAAGTGCAGAAAGTACTAGTGTGTAAGTTGAGGTAGTGATAGAATTAAGTGCAGAAAGTAACTAGTGTGTAAGTTGAGGTAGTGATAGAATTAAATGTAGGAAGGTGGTGGGTAAGTTGAGA
>JAPXFY010000032.1:15967442-15982442 GCA_030674185.1 Monoplex corrugatus
CAAATTGTAGATATAGCCTCTCCCCGAAAACCCAGATAAAAATAGTATCTTGTAAACTATCAGAAAATCAAGATACTTGGTTCTGGTTGTCAACCCTCGATTTGTTGTTGTTGTTGTTTGTTTGTTTGTTTGTTGTTTTGTTTTGTTTTGTTTTACGTTCATTTTTTTCCTCGACTAAAAGCATGTATGTGAATAGACGTTAAAAGAAATAACGAACGAACAACTGTCAATTTCAGCATGAACTTTGATCGAACTGTTTCGAAGTTTCAGCCTTGTGAAGACACAGCCGCCAGAGCTACTTTATACCTATCCATTTTCGAGACTCACAATCAATAGCATCATATTTTTTTATTGACGTCATACAGATAAACTAGACATGACGTGATTGTGATGTTGTATCAGTAGCTTAGAAATTACATTTTATCTATCTCAGCCATCACCATCATCAAGTGCCCTGCTGCATGGCGTTGACGAACATGGCCCTCGATATGTATCTATCCTTTGTTACCGCAAGCACATCTTCCACCTTCTCTGTCCTTAGCCACCCTGCAAGTCCGTCCAATATTTTCTATCTGGTACTCTCTTTCCCTCCAGCTTTCCTGTTGTGACCAGATGCTCTAATTCCCCTTTCCTCATAAATTGGCCTGTAAACGTTGCCTGTCTTTTCCTGATCTTCCGTATGAATGATCTTCTTGTATCTGCCTCCATCAAGACTGTCTCGTTTGTTTTCTTTCCTGTCCATGGAACTCTCAACATTCTTCTTAGGAACCACATCTTGGCTGCCTCAATCTAGTTCTGGCTTTGCTTGTTGACTGTCCACGCCTCACAACCGTACAACATTATCGGTTCTATATAATATAACGTTCAAGAACTCTCTTCTTGATGTTAATTGATAGGCGTATTTTGGTAAGGATGCTTTTCATCTTCTTGAATGCTGTTTTGGTTTAGCCGATTCTGCTGGCTATTTCTGATGTGCTTCTGCCATCTGGTGAAATGATCGTTCCCAGATATTTAAATTTATCAACCTGTCTCAAGGTTGTGCCGTTTGCTGCTATTCTGCATGAGGGGATTTCATGTTTTTTATTGATTACACGACTTCAGTCTTCTTGCTGTTTAGCTCCAACCCTTTATTTTTGCTTTTTATGTCTGGAATATTCACAAGGTTTTATAGGTCCCTTTCATTTTCTGCAATTAGAACAGTGTCATATGAGTAACGAATTTGTGCTTATTAATAGCTTAAAAGTTACATTTTTTTAATCTCAAATACACACTATAATCGGTTCAGAAATGGCAGCCTAACTGAGAAGACATGATCAGACGTCAGCTAGATTCGTCCTGAACCGTTACCATCGGCGTGCGAGTGTAACAGAAATGCTTGAAAAACTCAAGTGGCCGTCTCTTCAGAAGCGACGCCAAGCGTCAAGGGTCACCATGTTGTACAAAATCCACAATAACCTGGTGCAGGTCAATAAAAGTGTCCTGGAAAAACCCGTAGTAAGAGACAGAAGATCACATGGCCAGCAGTTTAAACGTCTTGCAGACCACAAACAGCAATACAGACTCTTCTCATTCTTCCCCCGAGCCATCCGTGAGTGGGATGAACTTCCAGCAGACATTGTAGAGGCAGATTCCCCCGACAGTTTCAAAAACAGAGTCACCTCCTACCTCAACGCTGACAATCTTGACAGTCACGCTACTGCGAAACTTCAGGAGTAAGCTGAAACAAACACAAACACAAACACAAACTGTCCTGTATGAATGTGAGAGTGCTTGGTTAGGTAGGTAGTGGGTAGGGGGTGTGCTGGTAGGAGGGCCGCTGTGGCGGGGGGTGCCGGGGGCCGTCACTAGGATGCCTACCCGTCACTTCTCGTCCCCTCTGATCCAGTTAGTGGGCAGGGAGTGTGTGAATGTGAGGAGCAAATTTTTTTATTTTTTAAAAAAATTTTTTTTTAAAGTCAGGCAGCCGGTTCATGGAAACCCCCTATTCTGTGGCAAAATAATCAGCGTGTTGATTGTGGCCACACAACAGAAGAAGAAGAGACGTAGTATTTATGCACTGGTTAAAACCCTTAATATAATACACGTCTACCGATAATACCTCAGCTTTTCTTATGTTGATGTGTTCATGCTGTTCGTATTGTGTTTCGTGTGTGTGTGTGTGTGTGTGTGTGTGTGTGTGTGTGTGTGAGAGAGAGAGAGAGAGAGAGAGAGAGAGAGAGAGTAGGTGTGAATGTAAAAGTACGTGCGTGAGTGATTGTGTGTGTGTGTGTGTGTGTGTGAGAGAGAGAGAGAGAGAGAGAGAGAGAGAGAGAGAGAGAGAGTAGGTGTGAATGTAAAAGTACGTGCGTGAGTGATTGTGTGTGTGTGTGTGTGTGTGAGAGAGAGAGAGAGAGAGAGAGAGAGAGAGTAGGTGTGAATGTAAAAGTACGTGCGTGAGTGATTGTGTGTGTGTGTGTGTGTGTGTGTGAGAGAGAGAGAGAGAGAGAGTAGGTGTGAATGTAAAAGTACGTGCGTGAGTGATTGTGTGTGTGTGTGTGTGTGTGTGTGTGTGTGTGTGCGCGCGAGAGAGAGAGAGAGAGAGAGAGAGTAGGTGTGAATGTAAAAGTGCGTGCGTGAGTGATTGTGTGTGTGTGTGTGTGTGTGTGTGTGTGTGTGTGTGTGTGTGTGTGTGTGTGTGTGTGTGTGTGTGCGCGAGAGAGACAGAGAGAGAGAGAGAGAGTAGGTGAGAATGTAAAAGTGCGTGCGTGAGTGATTGTGTGTGTGTGTGTGTGTGTGTGTGTGTGTGTGCGCGAGAGAGAGAGAGAGAGAGAATGGAAGTGTATATGTGTATATGTATTAGCATGTTTGTGTTTACTTATGTGTGTCTTTGTGAGTTTGTGTCAGGAAGTGTGTGTGTATATATGAGAAAGAGAGAGACACAGAGAGACAGAGAGAGAAAGAGAAAGAGAGGGAGAGACAGACAGAGAGAGAGGGGGGAGAGAGACAGAGAGAGCGACATACAGACAGACAGAGAGAGAGGGGGAGAGAGAGATAGAGAGAGAGAGAGCGACATACAGACAGAGAGAGAGAGAGAGAGAGCGACATACAGAGAGACAGACAGAGAGAGAGAGAGAGAGCGACATACAGACAGACAGACAGAGAGAGAGAGAGAGCGACATACAGACAGACAGAGAGAGGGGGAGAGAGAGAGAGAGGGGGAGAGAGAGAGAGCGACATACAGACAGACAGACACACAGAGAGAGAGAGAGAGCGACATACAGACAGACAGACAGACAGAGAGAGAGAGAGAGCGAATAGTGTGCACATACCGTGATGATACACTGAACTTAAAGGGCAACATGTGTCAGTGGGTAAATCAGGTCGTTACTAGTATCGCAAGAAGGGATTTGCGATGTGTATCAAAGGAATTGAGGGTGTTTATGAAGAATAGGAATTGGGGGTGATTATGAAGAGTTGGGGATGTGTATGAAGAATAGTTTCTCTACTTGGTAATTATGCACCTAATAAGGAAGGAGAGTGTGACAGGAGGAAACGCACTAACCACACTAGACAAGGATCCTCAAAGGTAGTCCACACATGGAATGATAAATACAACACATTTATTTAATTGATCAACTTCAACGTAAGACATAATTCACCGTTCTACTGGCCTAAGTCCCAATGGCCCTAAATCCTAAAATGCACAACGAATCTTCACCAGCTTACATGTTACAAGCATACTGAACATTTCCAACTGTATTCTTTCTGTTTCCTGGAAAGTAAAACATGCTTCTAACTTCTAGCCCTAACCTTAACACCTAACAAGAGTACAAATTAAAACGTGGGTCACATACCTGTGAGGTAGCTTGGAAGCTGGTTCCCCAAAAGAGCGCCCAGAGGCTGACTGACTATTCCTTTTATAGAAGGGGATTCAGGTCAGGACGCTTTCCCTCCCTGACCATCAATAGGACCGCCTGTGATTAGCTGACCGCGTCTCTACAGCCTGACTTCAAGGTTTTTAATCCTGACATTGTGGTGGCTACATCTAACGTTACCTTCGGCCAATTAATACGCCATTTTCAAAAGTCCGTTTCGGACGGTGACTTTTACTGCTAAGCGTCACCCCTTAGAAGCTGTCCAACTCCCCAAAGTGGAGAATAATGGTATCATTTCTTCATACTGGCATCTGGTCTTTGGTGCGGTCACTTCACAGGTCTAGGGTATTGATCCATCCAGAAATCCATCCAGTCTAATGTCTGTTTATTTCCTCCTACCCACCTTTACAGCCTTATCCCGTTTCTGTGCCCAACTGCGAAAGGTTTTAGTAATGGACAATCGCGACTGACCATTACTTTTCAAAATGCGATACCTGCTAGTGGCCTGTGGTGTTTGCCTTTGATTTACCGATCCATTCTACTGGGACAATAAATCTTGTCTCAATGCATCTGCCGCCCTAAGGAATTCCTGTGATAATATGTCCCCTCCCCCATAAAAAATGTCCTCATTTTTTTAAGAGAATAGGGGGAATAACGAACATACACAATATAACATATGATTCAGTAGACAAGACTCTCGTACATGATTGACAGGCGATAGGAAGGTTTGGGGATAGGGAATTTTATCAGTCAATTATATGAAATGGAATGAATCTGAACACTTGTGTGCATGCTGAAGGAGATACCGTAGAGGTTGGGATCGATGGGCCAGCTCCAAGAAGATCGCGTGCGTCACCTGTGGTAGACTGAGTTCTGTCAGCACACTCATGAAAACTGTCAGACTTCCACACATGCAGGTATGTTGTGTTTGCACTACGAGAACACCATTCAGGCAGAGTTCATGTCCATGTGACGTATGCAGGAGGACGTCAAAGAAAGCACTGAAGATGGAGATAATATGGCGTGTCACCAAGTAGGAAGACTGAAGACAAGGAAGCACTGCAAACTACATGATGACCATGGAGATACATGTAAGGGTGGTGTTGCATGTGGCATAGTTCATTGCAGAATTCATGCCAACATGTATTGTCTGTTTCATCCTTGGAACAGTAGTGTTAATGGGCATGTGTGTTGAGGATGTCTCGTATGCAGTTTGTGACGAAATAGGTGAATACCACAATGAAGATGATTGTGTTTGAAAGGAGTCCATAAAACATCTGAGCCAGAGTAGAGGATGACTCAGGAGCGAAGCTGAGCTGAGATGACTGGAGCTGAGACGAGCTGCTGCAGGCACAGGGATGAAGAACAGTTAGTAGCGTAGAATCGCCCCGAGGATGAAGAGCAGTAACTTCTTGCACAACGTGTTCGGATTCATGGGACTTTGACTTGGAGGGTAAGGGATTGGAAAATACAGCATTTAAATAGAGCAATCGCTTGTCATCCATGTCAAGAATAAGCAAGGTATATACTGTATATAAGTCAAATGGCATCCATGTCAAGCTTAATTAGAATATGCAACGTAGGCCAAATAGAAACATAATCGGAATATGAATGAAGTTGTCTGTAATACCATACAAGGTCACACTACATCATAGAATAAAGACATGTAAGGCATAAAAAGGCAAGGACATAAGCACTTGAATAATTAACTAGCAATCAACAAACATAATGGGTATTAGGAAAAGTCTGCTGAAAAACACACTTCGTACATGTAAACTACCAATGCCTGAAAAAAAAATCATCGTCACACTTGTAAAAACTACTACAATCATATAAGAAGTAGAACCACATGAAATAACACATCATTGACAGAACGATACTTGATATCCTCACAAGATGGCAAGACATGCAATGTTAAGCTGCACCGTATACTGAAGCCATAGAACAGTTTAACATCACTGTCAGGAAGTATAATGGATTCATCAAAGAGGAACGCCACTTGAAATATCATCAAAAGCACTAATGCACATTCTCACAGTCCCAGAAGTAAGCAAAGTTGAAGACAACACTATATTTGTAGCACACTGAGTCCAAAGCTGACCGAATGTTCGTTACAGAAGTGGATTGGCGATTCCACAAGTTCGCCTCATAGGACGTACAGACAGTAACCTGTAGCACTTGAATACACACATGTTCGAAGCAAGCTGAAAATGTACATGAAATCACACAAAGTGGCATATCTCCTTGGTACCGGAGAGGGATCTCAGCAGAAGTCTTGCAAATTTGTAACAGATCTCAAGTAAGATTTCATCATACCAGACGAACGTTTCTTGTTTCACACGTATGACAATCATTTCATCAGCTGATAGGTGAGAACAAAAAGAAACATATTTGTCTCATGACCAACTGGCTTACAATAGTATTGTTAGTATGGTTAGTATGATTACGTGAAACATTTGACCAGTATACAATAGACACGAAGATTGTATTCAAAGAATGACACAAGACATGTATTGACTAGGAAGTGCGTTCCAAGATGTCAACTGAGTGATAAAAACATTAAATAAAAACAGGTAGATGACGATAACAAAGAGCATGAAATCAAGGAAATAAGGAAACAGCAGAAAACAGGGACTGCATGATGTGATGTGACACCAGACACGTATGAACTCGATGAGGTAAATGGTATGGTATGATGCCACATAGAGATATTATCAAATGATACAACAGGATACAAGATGATACCAGATAATGTGAAATGATATAAAATGACACAAGATGATAACGTATGCTGTGAAATGATACCAGAGGATGAAAGGACAATATACGATACACGATGATATACAATGATACGGAATGATACACGATGATATACAATGATACGGAATGATGCACGATGATATACAATGATACGGAATGATACACGATGATATACAATGATACGGAATGATACACGATGATATACAATGATACGGAATGATACACGATGATATACAATGATACCCCGGGGTTGCATGCAAATAAATGAGGAGAAGAATAATGTGGTGAACAAGTAATGAACGCAGATGTAAAATATGCTGATTAATGTTTTATGAAGGCAGTTTGAAAACAATGAACGCAGAGTATGCACGTGAGCAGATGAAGGCGTAAGGAGCATAAGAATGAAATGACGCACAGGGATGCTATAGTAGCGCAGAGATTGCATACAACAAAGAGCTCCAGAGCGCGAGCAAGCATCAAGAACGTGTGGCTATAGTACCGACTGTATACCGTGATGAATGAAGACGAACGCAAGGGGAGAAGATGGGGGCAGCAGGGCACTGGCCCTTGCAACGGATTTCCATTGCGATAATGCTCAGAAGAGTATGGAAACGTTGAACATACTATGTAGCGGTTGATGCAATATATCGGAATATTTAATCACGAACGATTGACGGTCCGGAGTTTAAGGCGGTAAGAACGACAGGATCGATAGCCGTCATACAACCGAATGTAACATCATGATGGTTCCTGTATTGTGAAGAATATTTGCCTGCAACAAACCAACACGTTAGTACCAAAAACATACGCAATATAAAGAAACATTGAGTCATCTTGAAAATGCAATGCTCGTTTACAATCCAAACATTTAGAGCTATCTTGATAGCTGTTGGCCACAGACGATAGAAGCAAAAGTATAACAGACATCATCGAGTACATTCAATAATATTAGTCTCAAGAGGAGGAAATGTCTGCCGACATAAAATGCATTGTCTATGTATTGAATAGGCCTTATTACATCCAATAAACATAACATATTTACAAGTCTCTGACGTGTGTGTCACACAACGTGAATTGATAAGTCCGGAAGGACGAACACATACAGGTGCGTACTCTGTTAGGTCCTTCAGCGTGGTATAATGTGAAGAGTAGTGTACCAAGAAAACAGTTTTAACAGACAATACTGAGGTAGCCATCACCTCACCCTGTCGTGTGCGACACGCAACACACATTCTGTGGTACAAGAGTACAAGAAGTAATATGAGGCCGACAACGCGTGACCCCAAGACGTGTGCAAAATAACATGAAGCCAAAAGTAGTATGAACAGTACACAGTATGTGGCATTGAGACATAATACTATTGCATACAAACCATAGAAAATATGAACTATGTGCAATTAATTATCAATGAATAACTACTGAGACAAGAAAACCACATAGCCATTGTAACACATATCAGTTATGAACGTAAGTGGACAACACGATCAACAGGGAGAACTATGACGTGATAATTGAGCTGCAAATGGATAGGGGGACTACCATAGTTAAGCCTCTGTGTTGACCTCGTGGATTTATGATTAATATACCCATGACGTAGGAGATGAGAAGAAAAAAAATGATTCCCTTGGCAACATGTGCACCTGTTACCAATAGTCCAAGTGTACCGTCCACAGAAGTGGATTCCAATGTAAACTACACAGACTACATGGGGATATTTTCTCTCTACCATGCCCAATACAGCTGTCGACCATTCCAACCAAGGAGTAGGAGTGCTATGACTGACTATCAGTGTAGCTCAGTGAGACGTGAAAATAATCCAAACAAACGTCACTCAGCAGCGATAAGGTACACGGGTCGATCGGAAGTCCACCAAAATGGAATCAGTATGTACAAAGCGAACGTGGTATTCGTAATAAACAGTCAAGGGGCCATACCAAGCAGACCGAAACTTTTTGTAATTGCTTTACATGATATGTGATGAGTAGCAGTAGAATCTAAAGAGAAATACGAGTGAAGACACAACAAATAGTACACCTAAAAATAGTGTGGCGTCATTGACCAGGTAGACTATCGTTGGCGTCTTCGGCCTTTGATAGTATTATTGACGTGAAAATCGCGAACGAGTTCCGCCGGTATATGTGATTCTGGCTCCCACGTTGTGGCTTTGTAACCCTGCCACTTGATTCTGTAGTGGCGGACTTTGTTAATGACCTTGCTAGCGAGGATCCTTTCTACAAAGTACATATCCTTATCTGACTGATTCTCACGTTGTTCCACAGAAGTGGAGGGGTTAGCAGCAGCAGGTTCTGTGTGACTGAGATGGTCTGGCCCAGGCTGTGAAACAGTGGTAGGCTCTGTACCAGTATTCTGTCCCGGGTGAGTGGACCCAGTGTTGTCCATGTCCCCTGTCTGCCCTGGCTCATGCAGTGGGTTAGTGGGTCTGTCTTCAGGGGAATGATAGGGTCGCAAGCGCATCGCATTGATGGGCGATTTGAGCAGCTTGTTGTTCTGGCAGTGACGGAGCACATACACATTGTTAGGCAGGATTTTGGTAATGTAATATGGTCCGTCATATTTTTGCTGCAGTTTTTCCGAGATTCCTGGAATCCTGTGTGAGCACTGCACCAGAACACGTTGACCTTCATTATAGTGAGGGGGGCGGGCTTTCCCATCATACCGAGTTTTGTAGCGCTGCTGGGCTCTCTGAATGTTTTCGCTGACCAGCGTTTTAGTAAGCTCTGCATTCTGAATGATGTCTTCCATACAGGGTTGGGCAGATGCAGGAAGATCATCAGAGCGTAACGCTGTGTCAATGGGAAGACGACACTCTTGCTTGTAGAGAATGAAGAATGGCGAGAAGAGAGTAGACTCGGTGGATGGCACTGTGCGAAGTGCAGCAGCAATACCAGGCAGCAGAGAAGGCCAGTTATGTGGGTTGTTAGCACAGTGTGCCCTGATAGACTGAGCGATAGTGGAATTTGTTCGCTCACATGTGGCATTTGTTTGGGGATGGTAGCTGCTGGTATGCAAACGAGTGATTTGAAAGATTTTGCACACCTCAGTGACCACTTTGGACAAAAAGTTTTGTCCCCTGTCTGACAGTAAGTGGTCAGGAGCACCATAACGACAGATAATGGTCTCGTACAAATGCCAGGCAATGGTAGAGGCTGTTGCATCCTTCAGTGGAATCAGTTCCACCCACTTACTGAATGAACAAACAAACAACAGAATGTACTTGTAGCCTTCTGTGCTTGGTGAAAGTGGACCCAAGATGTCACAATGCCACCTGGAAAACAGCTTGTTTGGGGCTACAGGCAAGGGTCGTAGTTCCGGGTTTTGAGGATGGATAACCCGTTTTGCTTTTTGACAAGCCTCACACGACTTGACATACTCCAAGATGTCAGAGTACATACCGATCCAGAAATACCTCAGCCTGACTGACTGGTAGGTACGTTCAGTGGCAAAGTGACCGCCCAACAGAGAATCATGAAACGACAGCAGGATATCGTTTCTCAGTTCAAAAGGAACCACTAACTGTCTGACTATTCGTTCAGTTCTATGACCATGACCACGAGGATAATACAGATGGTACAAAATGCCATTAGACATCAGGTAGTCTTGACTCTCCAGGATGAGACGACGAGCAATCTTATCATCCTGGGAAAGCTGACCGTTTTCCAAGTAGTCAATAAAAGGACAACACTGGGGGTCAGCCAACTGCATTTGTCGTAAGTCTGTATCATCGACCTTATCTACCTGACAGACAACCATCTCTCTCTCACTCACCGTATTGCTCCATCCAGGCGTGGTGGCGGGGAGAGGTGAGGTGGGGTCAACGGTGGTAGGTGAATGAGTCAGTGTGCTTACGACTGGTTCCCTGACCAGGGGTGGGGTGGTAGGGAGAGACTGACCCGCCGGTGAAGTCACCTGTGTCGCTGACTCGCCCTTCAAGGTCGGTGTGGGTGGGTCATAGTCAGGCGGTGGCCTGTCACTGACAGCGTGAGGCATACGACTGATTGCATCGGCGTTATTGTGCACCCTGCCTGGTTTGTGCACAATGTCATAGTCATATCCCTGTAGAAAAAGAGCCCAACGTCCCAAACGACCCGTGGGATCTTTAACATTCTGCAAGAATTTTGTGGCAGAATGGTCAGTGTACACAAGAAATTTGGCATGGCAGAGGTACACCTTGAAGTGGCGAATACCATCTACGAGAGCCAGAGTCTCTTTTTCCGTAATTCCGTAACGGAGTTCTGCGCCTCGCAGTGCACGACCACCATAAGCAATGACTCGTTCTCTGCCATGTTCATCTCTCTGGCCGAGCACATAGCCAATGGCTTGTTTGCTTGCGTCAGTGTACAGAATGAACTGACGAGAGAAATCCGGGTAGGCCAGAATTGGAGTAGTAGTGAGGGCAGTTTTCAGAGTCTGAAAAGCTTGTTCTGCTTTGTCATTCCATTCAAATTTTGAATCATTTTTCAAAAGTGCATTGAGTGGGGAAGCTATAGCTGAGAAGTTCTTGACAAAGCGTCTGTAGTAATTCGCTAAACCCAAAAATGAACGAACGTCATGCTGCGACTGGGGAGTGGGGAAATTCTTAACTAGTTCCACTTTGGTTGGATCCACTGAAACGCCCTCTTTTGAGACAATGTGGCCTAGATAGTTGACTTTGGCTGCTGCGAAATGACATTTGCTAGGCTTCAGTTTGAGACCTGCTTTCCTGATCCTATCAAGTATACATGATAGATGAGACAGGTGTTCCTCAAAGTTCTTAGACAAACAAAGGATGTCATCAATGAATACCAGACAGGTTTTGAAGGTGAGTCCTGCAAGGACTGTGTTCATTAGGGACTGGAAAGATCCTGGGGCACCTTGTAATCCAAAGGCCATTCTGTTCCAAGCAAACGACCCAAAGTGTGTGGTAAAGGTCGACTTCTCTTGTGACTGTTTATCAAGAGGAATCTGCCAAAATCCAGAGAACAAGTCTAGAGTGGAAAATATTGTGGACTGGCCCATGATGTCAAGAGCGTCCTCCAGTCTGGGCAGTGGGAAATGAATTGGCTTTGTGACCTTGTTCAGTTTACGGTAGTCTACCGCAAAACGGTAGGTACCGTCCTTCTTTTTCACCAATACTACTGGGGAGGACCATGGTGAAGTGGATGGCCTGATAACACCATGGTCAAGCATTTCATTTACCTGTCTCTCTATCTCAGCATTGAGAGCAGGGGCTGTCCTATAGGGTCTCTGTTTAATGGGTGCAGCATCCCCTGTATCTATGGTATGGGACATAAGATGTGTTTCCCCTAATTCTGACATGTCGGCAGCGAATATGTCTCTGTTTTGCGCCAGAAAAAGGGTCAAGTTTTCCTTTTGTTCAGCTGTCAGAGCAGCATCTGCTAGGTTAACCCCTAACTCATTAAGCATGGCCTGTGCCTGGGGAAGCTGATGGGAGTTGGAGTCGGTGGTGGCGGACATGATCTGAGCTGATTGGTCGGACAGTTCCCCTAGTTCGTCTGAAATGTCTTCAAAATGCCCTAGAATATCCTGAGGTCTAAGTTTGACTGGGGAGGAGAAGGTATTACGCACGGTGCACATAGTCTGGCTATTCTGAAGCGTAACCAAGGTCCTTGCAGCAATCACTTTCTTGTCGGACAATAGCGCGTGTGAGGGCTCAATAATACCAGTGGTGTGAACGCTATTTGACACAACTCGCACAGGTAGCAGTACTTCAGAGTGGGGGGCAATAACTGTCGTCTTGAGCACCTGTACAGGTGAGCTGTCTGGCCTGTCTTTGAGCAGTGGAATGGAAGTAAATGCATTATACAGCTGCAGCTGGTGATTAGCAAAGTTCAAGGAAGCTTGATGAGAGGTCAGAAAATCAATCCCTAATATGAGGGGACATGTTAGTTGTTCGATCACAATGAAAGGCTGTGACACCTGTAAACCTGAAACTTTAAAGGAAAGGTCAATTTTGCCTGTTACTCTAACAGGAACACCACCAACACCTTTGATCAAAGGAAGAGAACACGCCTGCATAGAAACAACACGTTGATCAACGAGGACATCAGTTAATTGTTTGCTAATACAGGACACATCAGCACCAGTGTCTATCAGAGCTACATATGACTGATTTTTAAGGAACAGCCTGATCTTACTGCCGTTGGCAAAGGAACGGATATGAGGGATGGAGGAGGAATTCTGTGACTTTGGTCTTTTGCCTTTCCTTGTCCTGTTAGTTTTACGAGATGTAGAAGTACGGGGAATCCCCTGTTTAGCACGACGGAAACAATGACGCGCTAAGTGCCCATCTTTACGGCAGTACTGACATCGTGCATGACGAAACCTACATGTGTGGCGGGATGATCACCCCCACATGATTTACATGGGCGCTGTGGACGAGGGAAGTAACGATCTGGAGTATAGAAACCTGACTGGTGCTGTTGGTTATTCGTCCGTGACAGCCGCCGCCTAAAGAGCGAGCCATGTTTGCTCTGTTTTCTTGAAGGTGGGCGGTGCCACCTTTGCTTACCTGAAAGACAGTCTTGTGACTGCGGTTGGCGCCGGGCCTGTGTTTGTCGGAGTGACATACTAGTAATTTCATCTTGCAGTTTATCTAGCTGAGTCTCCAGGGTTGCAACAGCTATCTCTACCTGGTCATCAACATTATCAGTAAAGGTAGCAGCCGTACGGGCGAGATCGAACGCATCTTCAAAGGTGTGAGGATTGTGTGACATAACAATTTAGAGACTGACGGCCGGAGACCATTGACAATTGTTTCCATTATATCTTTTGAGTCTTTACCTAGTTGTTGGCCCTGGTAGCGCATAGAATCAAAATATTCTTCGACTGACTCATGTGGGAGTTGCTTTCTCCCCCGGAACTGCTTGGCACGAATCCATATTGTGGAGTCATGAGGCCTGTATCTCTTTGAAAGAGTATCAGTAATAGTGCGGTAAGAAGAAACCTGCTCTGAACTTAAACTGTAGAACCAGATTTGGGCTTGATCCTTAAGGAAAAGAGGTAGGAGATGGGCTTTCTGATCATCTGTCAACCCATGGAGGAGGGCGTAGGACTCGAACGTTTTGAGCCATAGATCGATATCTTGAGAAGGTCGGCCTGTGAATGGTTCAGGAATAAACTGATTGGGAATGTGGAAGGTTGTGGCCTTATGTGACCCAGGGACAAAAATGCTATCTGTATCCATTATTGAGCCCTTATGACTGAATAAATACATATGCAACCCTCAAAGCCTGTGACTATCTTTGTCACTTGTCACTAGATACGCATGTAAGGCAAGCAATCATTTGAAAGAAAACAACTCAGAACAAGAATTCATCATCAAAAGTGCAGATATGGAAGAAGCATGAGACTAGTACCATCATAGCCAATTATAGAACATCCTTGCCCAACAATCATCTGTAACTTGTCTCAACACTGTATCTGGGCAGAACGGCTTTAATCAATGAACAAAATAGGTAGAACACTGTGCGAAGACCGTGTCGTCAAAAGCCGTATTTACAAACCACACGGTTGAGTGACCACAATGGACAACAAATGATCAATGAATCTGAGAGGGTGGGAGGGTGGGCACTGGAGGATGGAAGGAGAGACTAGGCGTGACCACATGCTGTCAAAGCTGGCCCAAACCTCGCAACAACTGTCACGCGCTGGACACTAGCACGCTGATGAAATCATAGACATCGTATCAGAGACAGGCAAGTAGCCCTGTCACTCTCTTTGACATGGTTGCTTTAGGTTACCTATGAAATATTACCTAGGAAACACCTGCTAACTTGTCTAGATATTATATCGACATATAAAGACGTCAACCAATCTACGAGAAGGGACTCTGTACGAAACTGAACATATACGATGAAATCCCTAACAGCTAATCTATGTATTACTTCACTATTTATATCTATGTTCACGCCAATCAGGCAGTAGGCCTAACCACGTCTGTCGACTTGTGCTGTGTGGCAACGCTGACGGTTGTGTTCGAAACACCAACACATTTAAGTTCTCGGCTGTGTCTGACTTTTACACTCTCCGACTTTCACTATGATTCTATCTAGAACTTTTAAAGATGGGGGATACTCGAAGGCTGCGATTTTTGAGGTAAAGGGGAAAGACTGCAACTCCACCACGTATCGCAAGAAGGGATTTGCGATGTGTATCAAAGGAATTGAGGGTGTTTATGAAGAATAGGAATTGGGGGTGATTATGAAGAGTTGGGGATGTGTATGAAGAATAGTTTCTCTACTTGGTAATTATGCACTTAATAAGGAAGGAGAGTGTGACAGGAGGAAACGCACTAACCACACTAGACAAGGATCCTCAAAGGTAGTCCACACATGGAATGATAAATACAACACATTTATTTAATTGA
>JAPXFY010000032.1:15994942-15997442 GCA_030674185.1 Monoplex corrugatus
TGTTTATTTATTTGTTGTTGTTATTATTATTATTATTTGTTGTTCTGTGTGTGTATGCGTGTGTGTATTATGTTGTGTGTGAGTGTGTGTGTGAGTGTGTGTGCGCGCGCGCGTGTGTATGTGTGTGTATGTGTGTGTTCGAGTCTCTCTCTCTCTGTATGTATGTATGTGTGTGTGTGTGTGTGTGTGTGTGTGTGTGTGTGTGTGTGTGAGTGTGTGTGTGTGTGTGTGTGTGTGTGTGTGTGTGTGAGTGAGTGAGTGAGTGGTGTGTGTGCGCGCGCGCGCGAGTCTCTCTCTCTCTCTCTCTCTCTCTCTCTCTGTATGTGTATGTGTTTGTTTTGTCAGTTTCTTTTGTAATATTTTTGCAGTATCTTACATTATTCTGTTACGTTATAAGTAGACAGGCAACAGCAAATATGTAAATAACCCTGTGTGCTAGACAGATTTTAAACCGTTTGGAAATAAAGAGTCATGTAAATTCTCTCTCTCTCTCTCAAAAGGTTGCAAGCGGCACGTAAGCAAACCAGGAGACAACTTGACAGTCTGTCTGAATAAATTGACATTTTCGTTGCAGCTTGTTTTTTTGTTTTTTTGTTTGTTTTTTTTTTTTCTGGGGGGAGGGGGGGCTTTATGCGGGCTCGTCGACTCTTTTGACACAGCGACTCAGGAGCTGATATCTTGAGTTCAAACCCAGCCCGCAACATAAACAACTGGCCTTTTTGCTGCCCATCTTAATGTTTCCATCATTCTGGTGATATCAGGTTAGTGTTTCAAACATCTTCCCGCTACCCCCCTCCCCACTTCTTTCCGCTCTTCAGTTTAAGTCCTTGCCAGCGGATAGGGTTTTGCGCAGGCTCAAGGAGTCTGTCAGGTAATTGCTGGCAGATTTTGGGTGGAGCGCATAAGGGATTGTCCAAGTGTGATGAATCGCTCTTGATAAAAGAAAACAACTCTAAACTGTTTGGGCTTGTCCTTTAGCGTACGATAATTTACACAGTGTAAATTCACATTCAAAAGGAATAAAAAAAAAAATTAAAAAGTGGCTTTGTTAATGCCTCTCAGTAATGCCTGTTTTAAAATTACTGCTACTGGGAGGCTTTCAAACCACCACAACAATTTAACCCCTTATGGAACCCCAGCATTCTGTGCATCATTTTGAAGTTTGTGATGTCAGCTTATGATGTTATATAGAACCGATAATGTTATATGGTTGTGAGGCGTGGACAGTCAAGCAAAGCCAGAACAAAACTGAGGCAACCAAGATGTGGTTTCTAAGAAGAATGTTGAGAGTTCCATGGACAACAAAGAAAACAAACGACACAGTCTTGATGGAGGCTAGACACAAGAAGATCATTGATAAGGCACGGCGCACAAATCCGAGATTCTTTAGTTGGCCCCACAGACATCTAAGATCGTTCTGCCCTGCTGGTTATCAATAGCGTGCACCTTTCCCCTTCAGTTGGCGCATTTTTTGGTTCTGCCCTGCTGGTTATCAATAGCGTGCACCTTTCCCCTTCAGTTGGCGCATTTTTTGGTTCTGCCCTGCTGGTTATCAATAGCGTGCACCTTTCCCCTTCAGTTGGCGCATTTTTTGGTTCTGCCCTGCTGGTTATCAATAGCGTGCACCTTTCCCCTTCAGTTGGCGCATTTTTTGGTTCTGCCCTGGTGGTTATCAATAGCGTGCACCTTTCCCCTTCAGTTGGCGCACTTATTGCTTCTGCCCTGCTGGTTATCAATAGCGTGCACCTTTCCCCTTCAGTTGGCGCACTTATTGCTTCTGCCCTGCTGGTTATCAATAGCGTGCACCTTTCCCCTTCCCTTCCTCTCTCCACACCCGTTTCAGCCAACCATAGCGAGGCACAGGCGCGCATGGAAGTACTCGTTTAGACCTACAGATTGACCTAGGTTCCAGTACTTGGTGCTGATCTCAATCATTTTCTACATTCAGTCCCTCTAAAAATCTTGAAAGAACGCAGCAGTCACACACACACACACACACACACACACACACACACACACACACACACACACACACACACACACACACACACACACACACACACACACACACTCACACACACACACAATGCATGCAATAGTGGGAGGGGAGAGAGAGAGAGACAGAGAGAGAGAGAGAGAGAGAGAGAGAGATGCTTTCCTTGCGCGAACACACACACACACACACACAGACACGCACACACACACGCACACACACACACACACACACGATACGCACACACAGACACACACACACACACACACGCACACACACACATACACACATGCACACACACACACACACACACACACACACACACACACACACACACACACACACACACACACACACACACACACACACAAGTGCAGCGCGCCCATGCACATGGCCTAGTTCACCCACAGCCGGTGGCGTGCTTCGGCCGGGCAACAGCTAACACCCGATTTTAGCCAAATTCAAGCCTCCAGAAAAGAGTGAAAACAGAGAACGAACTGCGATTTT
>JAPXFY010000032.1:16014942-16017442 GCA_030674185.1 Monoplex corrugatus
TGACAGAAAAAAGGAAATTTCTAGCACAGAATTTCCAGAAGGTAGGGATATTATTTATACTGAAAGATCCCCCGGCATCCCCACGGGGGAATTAGCACACGTGTATAAATAAATAAATAAACAATAATAACGTCTAACTTTGTATACGCATATATCATTGGTCATAAACGTATACATACATGAATGATTATACGATGCCGAAAGATCCTAAATTCAAAGTGGCAGTGCATATTAGTGGATAAACAAGTTTGGTATCAACAGTGGAATGCCTGACTTACCTGGGTGAACAGGTGAGACTTTTACCTGTGACTTGAAGTACGAAAGGGCAGGCAGATCTCTCAGATCATTTACCTGTGACTTGAAGTACGAAAGCGCAGGTAGATCTCTCAGATCATTTACCTGTGACTTGAAGTACGAAAGGGCAGGCAGATCTCTCAGATCATTTACCTGTGACTTGAAGTACGAAAGGGCAGGTAGATCTCTCAGATCATTTACCTGTGACTTGAAGTACGAAAAGGCAGGTAGATCTCTCAGATCATTTACCTGTGACTTGAAGTACGAAAGGGCAGGCAGATCTCTCAGATCATTTACCTGTGACTTGAAGTACGAAAGGGCAGGTAGATCTCTCAGATCATTTACCTGTGACTTGAAGTACGAAAGGGCAGGTAGATCTCTCAGATCAATCGACAGAGACTTCCAAACACGTGGCACGTAGAGTGGATAGACTTATCTGTCGTTACGTACACTTTGAAGTTAAAGAATACTGCTGCTGAATATGTACCAGATTTCAATTTGAAAAAAAAAAAAAAAAAATCCCCAACGTCGAGAAATTTTGGTAGATATTTCGTTATGTCCAGTGTTCAAATCTTCAGAAAAGCGAGTTTTGGGGAAAGCAAATAAAGAATTGCCCCACCCCCACCCACCCCATCCCCTCCCCCCAAAAAAAAATCGAAAAAAAGGAAAATGAGGAACGGGAAAAAAGTGAAAAACAAAACCAAACGTAATTTTAAAAAATAATGGGAAAAAAGAGAGAGAAAAAAAAAAACAGCAACAAAATGGGGGAAAAGATTTCGGAAATATTGATGACAATAAAAGTGCTTTGAAAAACAAACAAAAACGTTAATTTTTTTTTCAAAAAATTAAAAAAAAAATGAAAAAAAAAACTAAAAAAAACTACAACAACAACAACAAAAGAAAGGGAAAAAGAAAAAGAAGAAGAAGAAGAAAGAGGCAAATGTAGAGGGACACATGTAGCTCTTTAAGAAAAGTGAAAAGAAATAAAATAAAAGGATTGGGTGTTCTGTGTACCTGCATACAACTGAGGTCATTGTTGTGAAATAAAACAGAAAATAACTGACAAGCTATATATCTGCTTTTAGGGACAAGCATTGACGTTAGGGACCGTAGCCGTAAGTGCCATAATTGTCCCGTGTCCTCGTAATGCCCTCACACACTGCAGTGGTCCTTACACACCAAATGGCATTTATTTATTTATTTTGTTTGTTTGTTTGTTTGTTTTGTTTATTTGTTTGTTTGTTTGTTTATTTATTCAAGTGGCATTTATTTATTTGTTTATTTATTTATTTGTTTACTTATGTTATTTTATTTATTTGTTTTTATGTTCACTTTATATGTATATATATATTTGCATTTTTATCTATTCTCTTTTGTTTGTTCATATGTTGTTTGCTCGTTTATTGCATTTTACGGTTGGAGTTTGCTCGTGTCTGCATAGCTGGACAAAGCGGAATCGGTACAGTGTTGAAAGAAAAGTACATAGCCAAGCCATGTTAATAATCTCTCATACCCCCCTCCTCCTTTCTCCATCTCTGAACCATTAGACGCTTTTACCGCCACAGCGTAAACTCTTAACCCTTTGACTTCCACACCGTATCCACCATCTGCAAACACTTAACCCTATGACTCCCTCACCGTGTCCACCAGCTTCCTGTAGTCAGAGGATAGGAAGCTGGTGGACAGGGAAAGGGAGTCAGAGGGTTAAATTTTTGCTAGTGTGGTTGACAATGTAGGATGCTGGTGAACAGCTTGCGACAGTTCAAAGGGTTAAAATGGGGTCAGTGGTAATCTAACGTGCGTCACTGCTGCTGTGGATTAGTCGTAAATATCTGTACACTTCTTTCACATTTGTTGTTGTTGTTGTTGTGGGTGTTGTTGTTCATGATAATGATGATGTTGTTGTTGTTGTGGTGGTGGTGGTGGTGGTGGTGGTGGTGGTGGTAGTGGTTTTTCCCTCATTCTCTGTGGCATTGTCGTTGATCTCACGCCGCTAGTTCCAGTTTCCTAACACACCACCGACCCCAAATTCATTCAGTCGAAATCCCAGTGCCAGAAAGTTTGTAATGTATTGGCCTCTACAGTATTGTACGTGATTGTATTGTGTTGTATTTGCTGTATTGAAAGTTATGTAAGCTGTCTCCAGCAGAGGGGTTAAGCAGGGATGTGTTCTGTCACCAGATTTATTTTCACTCCACAGCGAAAC
>JAPXFY010000032.1:16022442-16042442 GCA_030674185.1 Monoplex corrugatus
TGTGTGTTGTTTTGTTTTGTGTTTGTGTTATGCTATGTTATGCTGTATTGAGCTGCAATGCGGAGTATTGTGCTATGGTTTTGTGTCATTGTGTTGTATCGTGTTGTTTTGTGTTGTGTTATGTTGTGTTGTGTTGTTTTGTGTTGTGTTTGTTGTATCGTGTTGTGTTGTATCGTGTTGTGTTGTGTTGTGTTGTATCGTGTTGTTTTGTGTTGTGTTATGCTGTATGTTATGCTGTATTGAGCTGCAATGCGGAGTAGGTATTGTGGTGGATTGTGCTATGGTTTTGTGTCATTGTGTTGTGGGTGTGGTGTGTTGTGTGTTGTGTTGTGTGTTTGTTTGTGTTAGTGTCGTTGTTGTGTTGTTTTGTGTGTTTGTGTTGTGTCGTGTTGTTTTGTGTTGTATTGTGCTGGTGTTGTATTGTATTGTGCTGTGGTTGTTGTTGTGTGTTGTATTGTATGTGCTGTGTTGTTTGTATTGTATTGTGCTGTGTTGGTTTGTGTTGTATTGTGCTGTGTTGTTTTGTATTGTGCTGTGTTGTTTTGTATTGTATTGTGCTGTATTGGTTTGTGTTGTATTGTGCTGTGTTTGTGTTTGTATTGTGCTGTGTTGTTTGTTGTATTGTGTATTGTGCTGTGTTGTGTTTGGTTTGTGTTTGTATTGTGCTGTGTTGTTTTGTGTTGTATTGTGCGTGTGTTGTGTGTTGGTTTGTTGTTGTATTGTGCTGTGTTGTTTTGTATTGTGCTGTGTTGTGTTGGTTTGTGTTGTATTTGTGCGTGTTGGTTTGTGTTGTATTGTGACGTGTTGGTTTGTGTTGTATTGTGCTGTGTTGTGTGTTGGTTTGTGTTGTATTGTGCTGTGTTGGTTTGTGTTTATTGTGCTGTGTTGTTTTGTATTGTGCTGTGTGTGTTGGTTTGTGTTGTATTGTGCTGTGTTGGTTTGTGTTGTATTGTGACGTGTTGGTTTGTGTTGTATTGTGCGTGTTGTTGTGTTGGTTTGGTTGTGTTGTATTGTGCTGTGTTGTTGTGGTTTGTGTTGTATTGTGCTGTGTTGGTTTGTGTTGTATTGTGCCGTGTTGGTTTGTGTTGTATTGTGACGTGTTTGGTTTGTGTTGTATTGTGCTGTGTTGGTTTGTGTTGTATTGTGACGTGTTTGTTTGTTTGTATTGTGGTGTGTTGTGTTGGTTTGTGTTTGTATTGTGCTGTGTTGGTTTGTGTTGTATTGTGCCGTGTTGGTTTGTGTTGTATTGTGACGTGTTGGTTTGTGTTGTATTGTGCTGTGTTGGTTTGTGTTGTATTGTGCGTGTTGGTTTGTGTTGTATTGTGACGTGTTGGTTTGTGTTGTATTGTGCTGTGTTGGTTTGTTTGTATTGTGCTGTGTTGTTTTGTATTGTGCTGTGTTGTGTTGGTTTGTGTTGTATTGTGACGTGTTGGTTTGTGTTGTATTGTGACGTGTTGGTTTGTGTTGTATTGTGCCGTGTTGGTTTGTGTTTGTATTGTGACGTGTTGGTTTGTGTTGTATTGTGCTGTGTTGGTTTGTGTTGTATTGTGCTGTGTTGTTTGTGTATTGTGCGTGTTGTTGTGCTGTGTTGGTTGTGTTGTATTGTGCTGTGTTGTGTGATTTGTGTTGTATTGTGTTGGTTTGTGTTTGTATTGTGCTGTGTTGTTTTGTGTTGTGCTGTGTTGTGTTGGTTTGTGTTGCATTGTGCTGTGTTGGTTTGTGTTGTGTTGGTTTGTGTTGTATTGTGCCGTAACGTGTTGTATTGTGCTGTGTTGTTTTGTGTTGTATTGTGCTGTGTTGTTTTGTATTGTATTGTGCTGTTGTTTTGTATTGTATTGTGCTTTGTTTTGTATTGTGCTGTGTTGTATTGTATTGTGCTGTGTTGTTTTGTATTGTATTGTGCTGTGTTGTTTTGTGTTGTGTTGTGCTGTGTTATATTGTGCTGTGTTGTGCTGTAAGTGTTGTATTGTATGTGTGTGTTTTGTGTGTGTGTGTGTGTGTGTGTGTGTGTGTGTGTGTGTGTGTGTGTGTGTGTATGTGTGTGTGTTGTGTGTGTGTGTGTGTGTGTGTGTGTATGTGTGTGGTGTGTGTGTGTTGTGTGTGTGTGTGTGTGTGTGTGTGTGTGTGTGTGTGTGTTTAGTGTGTGTGTGTGTGTGTGTGATTGTGTATGTGTGTGTTTCTGTTTCTTTGTGTTTCTGTTTGTGTTGTTTTGTATTGTATTGTGCTGTGTTATGTTGTTTTGTGTTGTACCGTATTGTGGTGTGTTGTACTGTGTTATATTGAATGGTACCGTAATATGTTCTATTGTATTGTGATGTGCTGTATAATTGTGTGTTTGACAACAGCGTCAACTACAGCGGGAAGAGAAGCATCATCAGGTCTCTCCTTAACCCTTTGACTCCCGCACCTCATCCACCAACTGCAAAAATTAAACTTTTGATTCCTCCACCCTAGCCACCAGCTTCCTGCAAAAAGCTGGTGGACAGGGTGAGGGAATCAAAGGGTTAAGTTTTTACTTTGCTAGCAGGGTTGACAATGCAGGATGCTGGTGGCTAGGGTGAGGGAATCAAAGGGTTAAGTTTTTACTTTGCTAGCAGGGTTGACAATGCAGGATGCTGGTGGACAGGGTGCGGGAATCAAAGGGTTAAGTTTTTATTTTGCTAGCAGGATTGACAATGCAGGATGCTGGTGGCTAGGGTGAGGGAATCAAAGGGTTAAGTTTTTACTTTGCTAGCAGGGTTGACAATGCAGGATGCTGGTGGAAAGGGTGAGGGAATCAAAGGGTTAAGTTTTTACTTTGCTAGTAGGGTTGACAATGCAGGATGCTGGTGGCTAGGGTGAGGGAATCAAAGGGTTAAGTTTTTACTTTGCTAGCAGGGTTGACAATGCAGGATGCTGGTGGCTAGGGTGAGGGAATCAAAGGGTTAAGTTTTTACTTTGCTAGCATGGTTGACAATGCAGGATGCTGGTGGACGGGGTGTGGGAATCAAAGGGTTAAGCTTTTCCTTTGCTAGCAGGGTTGACAATGCAGGATGCTGGTGGAAAGGGTGCGGGAGTCAAAGGGTTAAGCCGCAGACAGAAAGGGTAGACCACCATCTGTCCAGAGAGCGTTAGGTGGTCCTGATAAGGTTCTTTAACGTCCACAACTGGTTCTACGCAAGGAGCATCATCAGATCACTCCTTAAGCCACGGACAGAAGGGGCGACTACCATCTTATGTCCAGAGAGCGTTAGGTGGTTCTCATGAGGTTCTTTAATGTCCACAACTGGGTCCACTCAAGGAGCATCATCAGGTCACTCCTTAAGCCACGGACAGAAGGGGCGACTACCATCTTATGTCCAGAGAGCGTTAGGTGGTTCTCATGAGGTTCTTTAATGTCCACAACTGGGTCCACTCAAGGAGCATCATCAGGTCACTCCTTAAGCCACGGATAGAAAGGGACGACCATGTTCTGTCCAGACAGCGTTAGGTGGTCCTGATGAGACTCTGTAACGGCCACAACTGACTCAACGCAAGGAACATCATCAGGTCACACCTTAAGTCACGGACACAAAGGGACAACTTCCATGTTCTGTCCAGAGAGCGTTAGGTGGTCCTGAAAAAGGCTCTGTAACGTCCACAACTGGGTCCACGCAAAGAACATCATCAGGTTACTCCTTAAGCCACGGACAGAAAGGGACGACTTCCATCTTCTATCCAGAGAACACTAACTGGTCATGATAATACTTTGTAACGGCTACAACGCAAGGAACATCATCAGATTACTCACTCCTTAAGCTGCGGACAGAAAGGGACGACCATGTTCAGTCCAGAGAACGTTAGGTGGTCCTGATAAGGCTCTGTAACGTCCACAACTAGCTCCCTGCAAGGAATATCATCAGATCGCACCTTAAGCCAGAGACAGAAAAGGATGGCTACCCCCTTCTGTCCAGAGAGCGTTAGGTGGTCCTGATAAGGTTGCGTAACGGCCACAACTGGCTCCACGCGAGGAGCATCATCAGTAAATGGTTCTGATGAGGCTCTGCACCGTGCAGACGACAAACGAAAGACGAGGACGTATTCAGATCACTGATGGGACTGAGGATCTGAGGCAAGCGAAAAAGAATCCAGACCATTGACCTGAACGTTTCTAAGGCAACAACAAGAACAACTTGGACCATTGAACTAACCGTTTGACGCCCGAAAAGAAGAGAATCCAGACAACTGAACTGAACGTTTTTAATTAACCCTTTTGACTCCTGCACCCTATCCACCAACCACAAAAACTTGACTTTTTTGACTCCCTCACCCTATCCACCAGATTCCTGCAGGAAGCTGGTGGATAGGGTGAGGGAGTCAAAGGGTTCAGTTTTTGTTTTGCTAGCATGGTTAACAATGCAGGGTGTTGGTGGACAGGTCGCTGGAGTCAAAGGCTTAATTAACCCTTTGACTCCTGCAAAAACTGGACTTTTATTACTCCCTCACCCTATCCAACAGCTTCCTGAAGGAAGCTCGGGGATGCAAGATGCCAGTGAACGGGGTGCGGGAGTCAAAGGGTTAAGGCAAAATAAAAAAAGAAGAATTCAGACTGTTGAACTAACCGTTTGACGCGCGAAAAGAAGAGACTGCAGACCACTGAACTGAACGTTCTTTCTTTTTAAGGCAAAGAAGAATTCAGACCATTGACTGGCCGTTTGAGGCGAAAAGAAGAATTCAAACCATTGAATGCTGTTGAGCGAAGAAAGAAGAGAGAGGAGCTTTCGCGAGGCGAGAGAGAGAGAGAGAGAGCGTATTGAGAGAGAGAGAGAGTTTGAGAGAGAGAGCGTATGAGAGAGAGAGAGCGTATTGAGAGAGAGAGAGAGGTGAGAGAGAGAGCGTATTGAGAGAGAGAGAGAGCGTATTGAGAGAGAGAGAGTGAGAGAGAGGGCGTATTGAGAGAGAGAGAGAGCGTATTGAGAGAGAGAGCGTATGAGAGAGAGAGGCGTATTGAGAGAGAGAGAGAGCGTATTGAGAGAGAGAGGTGAGAGAGAGAGATAGCGTATTGAGAGAGAGAGAGAGTGAGAGAGAGGTATTGAGAGAGAGAGAGAGCGTATTGAGAGAGAGAGAGAGGAGGAGAGAGAGCGTATTGAGAGAGAGAGAGAGGAGAGCGGTATTGAGAGAGAGAGAGAGCGTATTGAGAGAGAGAGAGCGTATTGAGAGGAGGAGAGAGAGAGAATATTGAGAGAGAGAGAGCGTATTGAGAGAGAGAGCGTATTGAGAGAGAGAGAGAGAGCGTATTGAGAGAGAGAGCGTATTGAGAGAGAGAGAGAGCGTATTGAGAGAGAGAGAGAGCGTATTGAGAGAGAGAGAGAGCGTATTGAGAGAGAGAGAGCGTATTGAGAGAGAGAGAGAGAGCGTATTGAGAGAGCGAGAGAGTGAGAGAGCGTCGAAGAGAGACAGAGAAAGAAAGAGTCGCAGAGAGACAGAGAGAGGGGGGGGGGGGGGATAGAGAGAGAGGCGAAGAGAAGAATTCAGGCCATTGCCAGTCGCCGTGGTGTAGTGGTTAACGCAACAGACGACCGACTGGAAGGTTCGAATCCCCCATCAGTCCCTTCAAAATATATCATTGTGGGATATTTCGGCTCTAACTGGCTCCTACCCAGAGTTGGGCGCGCTCATGGGCTCATTGGTGAAGACTGGGACCACACAAGTCGAGTCTCATCCACTTCACAGACGCGTCATTGAGGGTGTTGTTCAAATCTTCTGACCAGCACCGCAGGTGTCTCTATCTCTCGGGCCTGGTTGACGCCAGGATATGTTATGATAGTAAGCGTAGAGTACAGCCCTGTCACGCAGTCTCAATCCTAGATGGAACTCCATAGCATCATGATTATCATCCTCATCGACACCATCATCATGGCATTATAAAAAACAAAAAAACAAAAACAAAACCGTGCCAGCTTTTGTGGCCATTAAGGTGGCATAGAAAAATGGGACGGAAAAAAATGGTGAGCACAAAGGCAACCTCCCCAAGTGCGATGATCTTAAAAAAAATAAATTTAAAAAAAATCCAGACCATTGAACTGATCGTTTGAACTAAGCGAGAAGACCACTGGACTGACCGTTATCTGTGTGGCTAATAATAATAATAATTACAATATTTATATAGCGCAATATCTTGATTATAATCAAATCTAAGCGCTGAACAGACACACACGCACGCACGCACACACACACACACACACACACACACACACACACACACACACACACACACACACACACACACACACACACACATGGCTATAAATGGGGAAAAAGATTAAAAACAATGGAAAATTATAGAGAGCATATTATATACAATTATGTATTACAATGTGATTCCCCTCCGAGTGGAGACAGGTTGCAGAGGGGGTTGAGTGAGGTCAGGATTTTATGCAGAGGAGAAAAAGGTGAGTTTTGAGAGCGGACTTGAAGGAGACAAAAGTAGGTTGCTGACGGACTGAGAGAGGAAGTTTGTTCCAGGAGAGTGGACCAGAAACAGAGAAGGCTCGTGGACCATAGGTATTGAGCTCAGTGCGTGGAAAGCGAAAGGTCAGAGGACTAGTGCGACTGCTGGAGAAAATGAAGAGCTTTTCTAGATAATTATAGTAACTTGACTTGGGGACCACTTGCCTTTTCTATGCGGACAGAACACAACAGCTGGCGCGTGTGTTGCAGCCTACGGCTGTTTCTAGTGGGACCCGATAAAATCCACATATTGCCTTGTGCCCGTCACCACACGGTAAAGATGTGTGTTAGGCCTAAGTTAGCACATGACGGTCGAACGAACGATTGACACAAAGCCATACACACTCTCTCTCTGTGTCTCTGCCTCTGTCTCTGTTTTGTTCTGTCTCTCTCTCTGTCTCTCTCTCTGTTTTGTTCTGTCTCTCTCTCTGTCTCTCTCTCTGTTTTGTTCTGTCTCTCTCTCTGTTTTGTTCTGTCTCTCTCTCTGTTTTGTTCTGTCTCTCTCTCTGTTTTGTTCTGTCTCTCTCTCTGTTTTGTTCTGTCTCTCTCTCTGTCTCTCTCTCTGTTTTGTTCTGTCTCTCTCTCTGTCTCTCTCTCTGTTTTGTTCTGTCTCTCTCTGTGTCTATGTCTGTCTGTCTCTGTCTCTGTCTCTCTCTCTGTTTTGTTCTGGCTCTCTCTCTGTTTTGTTCTGTCTCTCTCTCTGTTTTGTTCTGTCTCTCTCTCTGTCTCTCTCTCTGTTTTGTTCTGTCTCTCTCTGTGTCTATGTCTGTCTGTCTCTGTCTCTGTCTCTCTCTCTGTTTTGTTCTCTCTCTCTCTGTTTTGTTCTGTCTCTCTCTCTGTTTTGTTCTGTCTCTCTCTCTGTTTTGTTCTGTCTCTCTCTCTGTCTCTCTCTCTGTTTTGTTCTGTCTCTCTCTCTGTCTATGTCTGTCTGTCTCTGTCTCTGTCTCTCTCTCTCTGTCTCTCTCTCTCTCTTTCTGCCTCTGGTTTTCTCTCACTCTCCGTTTTGTTCTCTCTCTGTCTCTCTCTGTCTGTGTGTCTGTCTGTCTGTCTCTCTCTCTCTCTCTCTCTCTCTCTCTCTCTCTCTCTGTATGTGTGTGTGTTTTGTTCTCTTCTTCTGTTTCTCTTTTTCCCTCTCTCTCTTTCTCTTTCTCTCTCTCTCTTTCTGTTTCTCTCTCTCTCTCTGTCTCTCTCTCTCTGTCTATCTCTCTCTCTGTCTCTCTCTGGCTCTGGCTTTCTTTGTCTTTCTCTGTCTCTGTCTGTCTGCCCCCCCCTCTCTCTCTCACTCTCTATCTCTCACTCACTCTCTATCTCTATCTCTCTCTTTCTCTCTCTTTCTCTTTCTCTGTCTCTTTCGCTCTCTCTTTCTCTCTCTCTGTCTCTCTCTGCCTCTGTATCTCTTTGTCTTTCTCTGTCTCTGTCTGCCTCTCTCTCTCTCTCTCTCACTATCTCTCTCACTCACACACACACACACACTCTCTCTCTGTCTCTCTCTGTCTCTCTCCCTCTCTCTCTCCCTCTCTCTCTCTCTCCCTCCTTCCCTGCCTCCCTTATCAGAGCAGCTTTCGCCTTCAGCACAATACACCAGCTGTGTTCAGTCCCATCGATGACACACAGACCTTTACATTTAAAACATGGATATGTTTGAAAAATCTGAGCGTGGTTGTCTACCTAGCCATCTTTTTTGTTCTCTCTCGTTAGGGTGCTTATGTCCTTGTTCCTCGTTAGCGTGCTTATGTCCTTGTTCCTCGTTAGCGTGCTTATGTCCTTGTTCACGGATAATATTTGACATGTGGTGACGTGCGGGGAAAATCTGAGTGTAAGTGTACCGAACTAGCTGTGTGGTCATTGGCGTGCTTGCTTGCCTGTTTTCTTGTGCTGGGAAAATATGAGTGTAAGTGTACCTAATTAGTTGTGGTCACTGGCTTGCTTGCTTGCTTGCTTGTTTTCTTGTGCGGGGGAAATCTGAGTGTAAGTGTACCTAACTAGCTGTGTGGTCACCGGCTTGCTTGCTTGCTCGCTTGCTTGCTTGTTTTCTTGTGCGGGGAAATTCTGGGTGTAAGTGTACCTAACTAGCTGTAGTCACTGGCTTGCTTGCTTGCTTGTTTTCTTGTGCGGGGGAAATCTGAGTGTAAGTGTACCTAACTAGTTGTGGTCACTGGCTTGCTTGCTTGCTTGCTTGCTTGCTTGTGCGGGAAAGATCTGCGTGTAAGTGTACCTAACTTGCTGTGTGGTCACTGGTGTGCTTGCTTGCTTGCTTGCGTGCTTGCTTGCTTGCTTGCTTTCTTGTGCGGGGAAAATCTGAGTGTAAGTGTACCTAACTAGCTGTGGTCACTGGCTTGCTTGCTTGCTTGTGCGGGGAAAATCTGAGTGTAAGTGTACCTAACTAGCTGTGGTCACTGGCTTGCTTGCTTGCTTGTTTGCTTTGTTTTCTTATGCGGGAAAGATCTGCGTGTAAGTGTACCTAACTAGCTGGTGTGCTTGCTCGCTTGCTTGCTTGCTTGCTTGTGACTTTGTGATGGAGATAACAAGACTTGTTGTCATCGGTGGTTGGATGGGAAAAGACCAGGTGCAGTACGATGAGACAGAAAATGTCCATGTTGTGTGTTGTGTGTGTGTGGTGTGTTGTGTGTGTGTGTGTGTGTGCGTGTGTTTGTGTAGTGTGCGTGCGCACGTGTGTGTGTGTGTGTGTGTGTGTGTGTGTGTGTGTAAGATTTATCATGCATTCTGGTTATGCTATCTGCCACATGTCTGTTTTCTGATCTGTTTGTGGTGTAGTGTCATGCTTTATAGGTCATCCTCGTGTTCTTATGTTCTTATGTTGTTTGTTTTTATCTGCTTTAGTGTGCCATATGAATCATCCTCATGCTCTCATGTTGTTGTTTTTTTGTTGTTTTTTGTTTTGTTTTTTGGTATGCATCTGCTTCTCGTGTAATGCTGTGTGGATCACCCTCACTCTCCACGTGTTTTTTTTTTAGTAATATCGAGCTAAAAAGAATCCAAGATTTTGCCCTCATTCGTGGTAGATGCATTGCAACACGTACGAATTATCTTTGCGTTGTAACGTTTTCTTTTATTAGTAGACTGAGGTTGAAATGTATGAAGTTGAGATGAAATGCAAGAGCTTCATTTCTGTAAACTTGAATTAATTGCATCCTCAACACGTACTATCACACACACATACACACACACACACACACTCACGCGCGCGCGTGCACAGCACACACACACACACACACACACACACACACTCACGCGCGCGCGTGCACACACACACACACACTCACTCACACACACACATACACACATACACACACACACCACGCACGCACGCACACACACACACACACACACACACACACACACATACACACTCACACACACACACACACACAACATACACACACACACACAAACACACACTATCCTGTGTGTGGTCTGTTTATGCATAACTTTAATGTTGATATAATTTTGTTTTTGTTTTTTGGTTGTTGTTTTGTGTGTGTGTGTGTGTAAATTTTTCCCTCATAGTTACTACAAGATTTGAACTTCATCATCATCATCAGGTGCCCTGCCGCATGGCGTTGGCGATCATGGACTTCCATCTGTCTCTATCTCTCGTTGCCCCCAGCATCTCCCCCACCCTCCTCATCCCCAGCCACTCTGCAAGTCCGTCCAGCATTTTCTCCCTGGGTCTACCCGGTGCTCTCCTTCTGTTTTCTTTCCATCCCAGCTTTCCTGCTATGACCAGGTGCTCTAAAAAACCCTTCCTCATAAAATGGCCTATAAATGTTTCCTGTCTTTTCCTAATCTTCCTTATGAGTGATCTGTTTGTGTCAAGACTGTCTCGTTTGTTTTCTTTGCTGTCCATGGAACTCTCAACATTCTTCTTAGAAACCACATCTCGGCTGCCTCAATCTTGTTCTGGCTTTGCTTGCTGACTGTCCACGCCTCACAACCGTACAACAGTATTGGTATTTGAGCTTCATCTATCTGTAAAGCCTTGCTTCTTCCTTTTGTTCACTTTCTGTCTCTTACTCTACCTTTCTTCCTCCACTCTTCAGCTATTTCTTCCTACACCCTTGCCTAATATCACTTAGAGGTAAGAGATGTCAAATGAAAAAAACGAACACACTAGCGCGTGGGCGTGCGCGCGTGTACCTACACACACACACACACACACATACACACACACACACACACACACACACACACACACACACACACACACACACACATACACACACACACACAACCCCATACACACACACACATACACACACACACACACACACACACACACACACACACACACACACACACACACACACTGTCCCGTGTGTGTTTCTGTTTATGCATAACTTTAATATTTATATAAATTTCTTTTTTTTTTTTTCTTTTTTTTTTTTTTTGGTGTAAATGTTTCCCTCAAAGTCACTACAAGATTTGAACTTCACCTATCTATACAGCCACGTCTCCTTTCTACGTCCTTGCTTCTTCCTTTTGTTCACTTTCTGTCATTCCTGAGATAATGATAACAATAATGAGGAGGAGGAGGAGGATGATAATAATAATAATAATGATAATAATAATAATGATGATAATAATAATAATGATAATAATAAATAATAATGACAATAATAAAAAGAAGAAGAAGATTAGTAATATTAGTATTGTAAAACACCTCTTTTCCTCCACCCTTCAGCTATTTCCTCCAACCCCCTTGCCTAACAGAGGTAAAAGATGTAAAATGAAAAAAACGAACACACTCGCGCGTGCGTGCACGTGCTTACGCACACACACACACACACACACGCACACACACACACACACACACACACACACACACACACACACACACACACACACACAACACACACACACACATACACACACACACACACACACACACAGAGAGAAAGAGAGAGAGAGGGTTCTTCCAAGATTTCATTTTCTGTGAAGAGGGAGAGATTGGGCCAGGGAGAAAAGTGACAGAATGGTTCAGACCTTCGCCTGCCAATAACTAAACTCGAGGTTCTAGGGTTCGCTCCCCGTAGAGGCCTCGACTCTTCTCCTCAGTTTGACCGGAAAACCGAACTGAACGTCTAGTCCTTCGGAAGGGGACGAAAAATGAGTCGGGCCCATGTGCCTTCTGGCTGCGTACGCTAAAGATCCCACGGCAGTTGAAAATCGTGAAGAGGAGGGGATTTCCCGGCTGCCTTGGTATAAAACATTGGACAGATAGGTTGATTTCCCAGGTCCCACCCCTTGAAGACCAGTTAGCCTTCTTGCCTTTCTGAAGTCTTGGTTAAAAAAAAAGTAAATATAAATATGAATTTGAATCGAAGGAGAGCAGATGGGCTCCGCCCTCGTGGTGCTGGCCCTGGGAAAAGTTGAGGTCTCTGCCACCTCACTCCCCTACGACCACAGGGTTATGGAACTATCTAGGTAAGACCTCAGGACCTGGCCAGCTCATGGGTTTATGTGCAGGCTTAAGGCTTGTACCGTGATCATTCTGGATCTTTTCCGTTACATGGCACCTGTGACGATAGTGCGTATGGGATTCATTCCGAGCGCGGAGACGTCATCTTGAAAAATTGAAACTGAAATTAAAACTGAAATTTGGCCTTCATGATATTCATCCGCCACGTGCATGACAATTGAGGTGGGATGATAGCGCGTAGGAACCCATTCACGTGCTGTAAAACTTCAACAGATGAATGAATGATAACTTCTAAGCGAGATAAGGGAGAAAAGATTTGCCTCGGGCAGTCTGACAGCGTTAAAATCAATGTGCATTAATCAATTTTGTCGTGGATTAGCTGCTGACACAAGCTGGGTGTCTCCCTTTGTCAATAGCTGCTGAGCAGAATTGATTGCTGCGTTTGTGATGAAAGTGACTGAAAAGAGATTGATTGCCTGTGATAAACCGCACAAAAGATCTGCTTGGTTTACCACTGTGGTAGTGATATTGATGGTTTGTTCTTTGGACAACCTGGTGTGAATACTGAGAGTCGTATGGTTGCTGTGTGCTCTGTGCTGGTTTCGTTTTTGTACGTAACAGCAGGTGGGTGGGTGGACTGATGAACCTGTTTCGTTCATTTGTTCGGTAGCTCTCTCTCTCTCTGTCTCTGTCTCTGTCTCTCTCTCTCTCTCTCTCTCTCTTTCTCTTTTTTCTCTCTCTCTTTTGTTTCTCTTTCTCTTTCTTTCTCTCTCTCTCTCTCTTTCTTTCTCTCTTACTCTCTCTCTCTCTCTCGTTCTCTCTCTTTGTCTCTCGCTCTCTATTTCTTTGTCTCTCTGTCTCGCTCTCTCTCTCTCTCTTTCTTTCTCTCTCTCTCTTTGTTTCTTTCTCTCTTTCTCTTTCTTTCTCTGTCTCTCTCTCTTCTTTCTCTCTTTCTCTCTTCTCTCTCTCTTCTCGCTCTCGCTCTCTCTCTTTGTCTCTCGCTCTCTCTCTTTGTCTCTGTTTCGCTCGCTCTCTCTCTCTTTCTCTCTCTCTCTCTCTCTCTCTCTCTCTCTCTCTCTCTCTCTCTCTCTCTCAGTGGCTTTGTCTGTTTCTCTGTGTGCCTCCTCTGTTTCTGTCTGTGTGTCTTTCTGTCTGTCTCACTCTGTCTCTGTCTGTCTGTTTGTCTGTCTGTCTGTCTGTCTGTCTCTCTCTCTCTCTCTCTCTCTCTCTCTCTCTCTCACGCACTCACTTCATAATGGAAGATCATATGTTTATAGTCCTGTCTTGTTTTCGGTATTCATCAATGAACTTGCATTTGAAATAAGTGAAAAATGGAGTAATATTTCATTGGATTGGATTTTTTGTCATGCTTTATTGCTGGTGATATTGGTTTTGGTTTTTGTTGTTGTTGTTTTTTGTTGTTGTTGTTGTTTTTGCCTGCAACAGCTGTAGGGTTGCAGGAACAGTTGAACAACTTGTATGCAATAACAACAATATCAGATTTAGGAATGAAATTGAGGAAAACTAGTACTGCTATTTTGTGAAAAGAATATTTAGCTTATAGCAAAAAAAAGGGACCATTGAAATGAAAAGGTTGACGTTATGAACCCATAAAGTATCTAAGAATATATTTCTTCATTAAGACTTAGTTCCAGTTTTGTGTGTCAAGGTTTGGTCATTAGAACAAAGAGAGCTGTTTTGTTCATGCGTAATATCATGTACAAACATGATTGTAATTTGTTTAGCGTATTTCACCCGTGGGGATGTCAGGGGTTCTTTCAGTATAAATAGTATCCCTACCTTCTGGAAAGTCTGTGCTAGAAATTTCCTCTTTTCTGTCACTCTCTTTGTTTCTGCCTTGTTCCTTTGCTTTCTATCATTTCTTCCTATCATTTCTGCCTCGCTGGTCCATTCACCTGTATGTGTTCGATAAAGCCTTGGATACTTTTTCTTAGCATTGATAATTGTGTACATATATTAAATGCGTTTTTGTCTCTAGGGAGGTAAGATTTGTTGAAGCAATTTTAGGTAATTTATGCCTGTTTTCATATATATGTCTTGGTGTCCTAAGGTACGCTTAAATTAAATTCAGGTGTGTTTTTAAAAGCCCTTTTGCGGTAAATTGGACGGAATGGTCATCGCCAGGAGCATTTCATTAGATTATATGCACAAATGCATTGATATGTGTGATTTTTTTTTTTTTTTTTTTCCCTGTTTGAAGTTTTGTATGTTTTGAAGCGGTTATAGCCCTGATATAGCTCTACGCAGTCGGCTGGGCTTTAAACAGCATTAACGATTAACGATAACGTTTAGCATGTTTGAAAAGCTGTTTCATGTTCAAGTGCAGTCAGTAGAATACACACGGTGCTGAAATCTGGGCATTTGATAAAGGCAGGGAAATTGAAAAGATAGACCTGTTTCCTATGAACATTTTTTTTTAATATTGACCGTCAAACTCCTAATGACCTTGCGTATGGAGAACTTGGTAGATGTTCAGTCTGTCTAAACTCTTTACATGAAATACGTAAGTAATCAGTACCAGTAAAAATTACATCACCATAATCACCATCGTCATCACATTCGATCAATGCGTCATCATCATCGTCATCATCATCGTCATCATCATCGTTCGTCATCTCATCATCATCATCGATCTAGTCATCGTCATCAGTCATCACATCGCCATCATCTCATCATATCGTCATCATCGTCATCATCATCGTCATCATCATCGTCATCATCATCGTCGTCATCATCATCATCATTATCGTCATCATCATCATCGTCATCATCATCGTCATCATCATCGTCATCATCATCGTCGTCATCATCATCGTCCATCATCATCGTCATCATCATCGTCGTCATCATCGTCTCATCATCGTCGTCATCATCATCGTCATCATCATCGTCATCATCATCGTCGTCATCATCATCGTCTCATCATCATCGTCATCATCATCATCATCATCGTCGTCATCATCATCGTCATCATTATCAATGAGAATATAAATGTAACTAAAAAGAGCACTTAGAATCTTGAGCTTGTCAACGTCAGGCTGCATAGACATATCCTGGCATCTGGTATTTGCAAATTATCTTTTTAGGTACGTCACTAGGATTTAAAATAATGGATTTAGAGAAGTCGATTGTTAATTGAAGACGCATATTTTCCCTCAACGGATTTAGAGAAGTCGTTTTGTTAATTGAAGACACCCCCCACAATTAATTTTCCCTCAACGGATTTAGAGAAGTCGTTTTGTTAATTGAAGACACATATTTTCCCTCAACGGTTTTAGAGAAGTCGATTGTTAATTGAAGACACATATTTTCCCTCAACGGATTTAGAAAGTCGATTGTTAATTGAAGACACATATTTTCCCTCAACGGACTTGAGAAAGTCGTTTTGTTAATTGAAGACAATATTTTACCCTCAATGGACTTGGAGAAATTGATTGTTAATTGAAGACACATATTTTACCCTAAATGGACTTGGAGAAATTGATTGTTAATTGAAGGCACATATTTTTTACTCTATGGATTCAGGTAAATCGATTGTTAATTGAAGGCGCATATTTTCCCTGAACCTTTTTCATCAATTTCAGTCTCGTTGTTTTGTGTTTAGCACAGGAAGTGACGTTCGCTTCCAATACATGTATGAGAAGCTTTCCTTTCTACGTGTAGGACATACTGCTTCTGTCCTTGAATGATACACAGAGTGTGTGTGTTCAATAGAACCGATACTGTTGTACGGTTGTGAGGTGTGGACAGTCAACACGCAAAATGAGAACAAAATTGAAGCAACTGAAATGTGGTTCCTAAGAAGAATGTTGACAGTTCCATGGACAGCAAAGAAAACAAACGAGACAGTCTTGAAGGAGGTAGACACAAGAAGATCATTTACAAAGAAGATGAGGAAAAGACAAGCAAAATTTATGGGACATAATATGAGGAAATAGAAATTAGAGCACCTGATCACAACAAGAAAGCTGGAGGGAAAGAGAACACCAGGTAGACCTAGGGAGAAAAAATTGGGCGGACTTGCAGGATGGCTGAGGACAGAGAGGGTGGGAGATATACTTGCAGCGACAAGGGATAGATTCACATGGAGTGCCATTATCGCCAACGCCACGCGGCAGGGCACATGATGATGATTATCATAATCATTATCATCATCATTTAGGAATGCATACTATCAAAGAACGCTAATTCCAACTGAACCTTACGGACACTGAAAAGAGTTATCATGGAAACAATTGCCTTGTCCAGCTACAATTGGTGTAAAAGGGCGAAATTGTACCACAAGTACGAAGGGTCAGTCCGTGGCCTTCGCTATAATCTGCGAAGCCATGTCATCCCATGAAATGGATAAGATATGAGTGCAGTCGAGTGAGTTGTCTGGGAAATCTTAACCTTCTCCACTATCCATCGATCTCATGTAATAGCAAAGCAAATTTACCTTGACTCCGGCACCTGTCCTCGGCTCCTGCATTACTTGCTAGCAAAGCAAATTACTGACTCCAGCACTCTGTCCTCCATCCTGCATGTTAACTAGTACAGCAATTTACCCTTGCTCGCCCTGCATCGCACCTACTTGTTAACTATAGCAAAGAAACTAACTGACTCGACCTGTCACCATCTGCATGTACTATGTAGAAAGCAAAATTACCTTGACTCCCACACACCACCTGCATGTACTATGAGCAAAGCAAATGTACCTTGCCCGCAACGTCCTCCCCTGCATTGTTACAGCTACAAGCAAAATGTAACCCTTTGGCTCGACTCTCTCTGTGTAACATGCTAGCAACAAATGTAACCTGGCTCGACCTCATCACTGCTTGTACATTACAAAGAATTACCCTTTGCTCCGACTGTCCACATCCATAACATCTTGCAAAGCAAAAATGTACCTTTGGCTCCGATGCCATCACCATCCTGCATGTAAATGCTAGCGAAAATTGACCCTTTGCTCCGCACCTTCCATCAGCATCCTGCATTGTTAACTATGCTAGCAAAGCAAAAATTTAACCCTTTGCTCCGCAACCTGTCCATCAGCATCCTGCATTGTTAACTATGCTAGCAAAGCAAAAATTTAACCCTTTGGCTCCCGCAACCTGTCCATCACCATCCTGCATTGTTAACAATGCTAGCAAAGCAAAAATGTAACCCTTTGCTCCCGCAACCTGTCCATCACATCCTGCATTGTCACTAGCAACAAAAATTAACTTTGCTCCGCAACCGTCCATCAATCCTCATGTACAGACAAGCAAAAATGTAACCCTTTGGCTCCCGCAACCTGTCCATCACCATCCTGCATTGTTAACAAAGCTAGCAAAGCAAAAATTAACCCTTTGGCTCCCGCAACCTGTCCATCACATCCTGCATTGTTAACAATGCTAGCAAAGCAAAAATGTAACCCTTTGGCTCCCGCAACCTGTCCATCACATCCTGCATTGTTAACAATGCAGCAAAGCAAAAATGTAACCTTTGCTCCCGCAACCTGTCCATCACATCCTGCATTGTTAACAATGTAGCAAGAAAATGTAACCTTGGCTCCGCAACTGTATCACTCTGCATTGTTCTGAGCAAGTAAATGTAAGCTTGTGTCCGACGCCATCACATGCTTGTTCATGCAAGTGTCCTGTGTTCGTTATATTGTTGGTGCGTGCGCATGCGCACGTGAAATCCCGGTTATACTGTGAATGGGTCTATGACTATGAGTTATTATTCATGCAGTGGTCATTCAGACTGGGAATAAAGAGGTGTGTTTATTACCTGTGTCCTATTAGCAGTCGGTAATACACACATACACCACATGCAGATATTCATCACGCACGCTGTATTCAAGCGTGCACGCACACACATATACACAAACATACGTATACGTACATACGCATACACACGCACACAGAGAATTGAGGCGAACATGGAACCACTGACCGAATAAAAGAACTGAGTATCACTTAATAAGTGTACAAGTGAATGAAAACCTTGAATGAATGAATTAGAAGACGAAGAACGAACAGTAAAGATACTTGAAGAATTTGATAAATGTAGCAGTAACTTGATCATTCATAAGGAAGATTAGGAAAAGACAGGCAACATTTACAGGCCATTTTATGAGGAAAGGAGAATTAAGCACCTGGTCACAACAGGAAAGCTGGAAGGAAAGAGAGCACCAGGTAGATCCAGGGAGAAAATATTGGACGGACTTGCAGGGTGGCTGAGGACAGAGAGGTGGAGAGATGTGCTTGCGGCAAAAGGAATAGATACATATGGAGGGCCACTGATCGCCAATGCCATGCGGCAGGGCACATAATGATGATGATGAGCAGTAACTTAAAATAGATAAATAATACATGTAGCAGCATTTCAATAATTTTTTTAAAAAGGCGTTGCACTCAAGAAGATTTCCTTTGCCCTCGGTTTTTGTTTTTTTATTATTTTATCATTTTTATTTGGGGTTGGGGGGATCCATTTTCTCCGCCATCTTAATGGCCGCAGCAACTGGCACATTTTTTTAACAGTTCGATTCGATGAAGGTGATGACAATGATGACGATAATCATGATGCTATGGAGTTCCATCTAGGACTGAGACTGCGTGACAGGGCTGTACTCTACGCTTGCTATCATAATATATCCTGGTGTCAACCAGCTCTCTCTGTCTCTGTCTGTCTCTGTCTGTCTCTGTCTCACTCTTTCTCTCTGTCTCTTTCTGTCTGTCTGTCTCTCTCTCTCTGTCTCTGTCTCTCTCTCTTTCTATCTCCCTCCCTTCCTCTCTCTCTGTCTGTCTGTCTGTCTGTCTCTATCTCTCTCTGTCTCTGTCTCTATCTGTCTGTCTGTTTCTCTTTCCCTCTCTCTCTCTCTCTATATATATATATATATGTATACACACACATATATATATGTCTCTCTCTCTCTCTCTCTCACTTTAATTTTAGAAGACACTCAACAAGAGGGTTGACGGTTTATTTCTATATTTCGGCCCTTGGTCTTCCTCAGGGTAAAATGAGAATAAAATAGTATGATCTCATCTGCCTACATATATATACATATACACACACACACATATATGTATATATATATATATATATATATATATATATATATATATATATATATATATATGTGTGTGTGTGTGTGTGTGTGTGTGTGTGTGTGTGTGTGTGTGTGTGTATATATATACTTTATATACACTACGCACAAAAAGTTAAGGATCACTTGCACAAAAATTCATAACTTTCAAAATAAGAAAGCCAATGCGTTGAAGTTTGGCAAACATTTAATTCCATGCTTTACCGATAACGATACACAATTGCCTTCAATTTCGAGCAATCGTTTGGTGTGTACATTTGATCAAAGTGGGTACGTATCGAAATTTGATTTCCCAAAGTCATTGAAATCACAAGACAGGGCATTCTGATGCTCCCAAAAGTTCAGTAATGCGTGTAACCGCCATGTCTGTTCTGGCACTCGACGCAGCGAGTCCTCATCGAGTTGACCAGGTTGGTGAAGATCCTCTGTGGAAGCGCCTGCCACTCAGCCTGCAGCATCTGGTAGAGGTGTTGGGCATCCCTGGGAGGGGGGTGGTTGCTCCTCACTTTGCGATCCAGCTCATCCCAGAGGTTCTCAATCGGGTTGAGATCGGGACTGCATGCTGGCCACTCCATTCTGTTGACTCCAGACTGCTGCAGGAAGTCGTTGACCACCCTTGCCCTGTGGGGGCGAGTGTTGTCATCCTGGTAGACAGCTGTCGGTCCCATCTGCTGCAGTGTAGGCACAGCCAGCGGTCGAAGATCTCATCCCGGTATCGGAGGCCAGTCAGGTTACCCTGTACATGATACAAGGGTGTTCTGTGGTGAAGGCTGAAGGCCCCCCAGACCATTACAGAACCTCCACCAAAGGCCACCTTTTCTTGGACAGTGGTGTCAATAAAGCGTTGTCCTGGGCGCCTCCAGACCCTCAGTCGGCCGTCGTTGTGGTTCATGGTGAAGCGTGATTCATCACTGAACAGGATCTGGGACCATTGCTGACGTGTCCACCTCACGTGACGTCTTCAGAAGGCGCGGCGTGCTGCCCTATGGGCTGGAG
>JAPXFY010000032.1:16047442-16059942 GCA_030674185.1 Monoplex corrugatus
TTAATCAGCTCTGCATTTCTGACATAAAGTCTTGGATGACATGCAACAAACTCCAGCTGAATAATGACAAAACAGAATTTATATTTATTGCATCAAAGCGACTTCTGTCTACTGTGCCTATCCCTGTTTCTATCCAGCTTGAAGACTCGGTAATCCACACTTCCACATCCGTGCGTAATCTTGGAGTTGTACTGGACCAAACTCTTTCCTTCCACAGCCAGGTATCCTCTGTCTGTCGTGCTTGTTACTTAGAACTTCGACGGATCAGTTCTGTGCGTCATCTTCTATCTGAAGAAAGCACTATAACTCTCATTTCTGCACTCATTCTTTCCAGACTCGACTACTGTAACTCGCTTCTTGCTGGCTGCCCCCAAACACTCTTATCCAAATTGCAAAAAGTTCAAAATAACGCTGCTCGCCTTGTACGGAAATGCCCAAGGTCAACTCATGTTTCCCCTCTGCTTCGAACTCTACACTGGCTTCCTGTTCGAAAGCGTATTGACTATAAACTTTCCCTCCTATGCCATAAGTCTCTGGCTGGTCTAGCTCCCCCCTATCTTTCTCATCTCCTGACTGTTTACATTCCCTCCAGAGAGCTACGCTCTTCTACTGATGCCCACCTACTTAGAATCCCACGCTTCCGCAACAAAACTCTTGGTGAACGTGCTTTTTCTTATCAGGTCCCCTCTATTTGGAACAAACTTCCCTTTCCTCTCCGCTCTACCTGTACCCTTTCTTCGTTTAAGTCCAGTCTAAAAACCACTCTTTTTAAATCCTAGCCTGTAGTTCTGTACTCTTACTTCAGCTGCCACCTTGAAATCTGTGCCCGCGCGCGTGTGTGTGTGTGTGCGGGTGTGTGTGTGTGTGTGTGTGTGTGTGTGCGGGTGTGTGTGTGTGTGTGTGTGTGTGTGTGTGTGTGTGTGTGCGGGTGTTGTGTGTGTGTGTGTGTGTGTGTGTGTGTGTGTGTGCGTGTGCGTGTGTTGTGTGTGCGTGTGTGTGTGTGTTTACTGTAAGCGCTTAGGGCTTTTTTAGATTAAGCGCCATAAATGTTCACTATTATTATGTGTAAACTGAGCCTATAGATTTTAATCAACCGGATGATGTGTAAACTGAGCCTATAGATTTTAATCAACCGGATGATGTGTAAATTGAGCCTATAGATTTTAATCAACCGGATGATGTGTAAACTGAGCCTATAGATTTTAATCAACCGGATGACGTGTAAACTGAGCTCATAGATTTTAATCAACCGGATGATGTGTAAACTGAGCCTATAGATTTTAATCAACCGGATGATGTGTAAACTGAGCCTATAGATTTTAATCAACCGGATGATGTGTAAACTGAGCTCATAGATTTTAATCAACGGGATGATGTGTAAACTGAGCCTATAGATTTTAATCAACCGGATGATGTGTAAACTGAGCTCATAGATTTTAATCAACCGGATGATGTGTAAACTGAGCCTATAGATTTTAATCAACCGGATGATGTGTAAACTGAGCTCATAGATTTTAATCAACGGGATGATGTGTAAACTGAGCCTATAGATTTTAATCAACCGGATGACGTGTAAACTGAGCTCATACATTTTAATCAACCGGATGATGTGTAAACTGAGCCTATAGATTTTAATCAACCGGATGATGTGTAAACTGAGCCTATAGATTTTAATCAACCGGATGATGTGTAAACTGAGCCTATAGATTTTAATCAACCGGATGACGTGTAAACTGAGCTCATACATTTTAATCAACCGGATGATGTGTAAACTGAGCCTATAGATTTTAATCAACCGGATGACGTGTAAACTGAGCTCATACATTTTAATCAACCGGATGATGTGTAAACTGAGCCTGATTAGATTTTATCCAGTTTGAGCTATTAGAGAGCCTGAAACTCGATCCAAACAGGATCATTAATACGTGTTTGTACTTTTCGAACTTTCTGCGTGGATTTTTTTTTAGCAGATTTTAGCCGTTATGAAACAAGGGCTTAGAAGTGATATCAATGCACTCAGAAACTCGTCAGTGTGTAGTAATCATTGAGCAAATTGAAAAAAAAAATGCATCAACACTTGTGGTTAGATACAAATAATTCAGCACAAGCTGTTGCCGGTTTTATTGTGAACGAAGCAACAGGATTTTTTCTATCGCACTCCGACTTTGTTGAATGTGTGTATGGACGCTGTTTTGCCCACTCTGCGCAGATGGGTCTATTGCTGCATAGTCTGCTTTCTCCGTTTTTAATGGGTGTGCATGCTGGGTGTTCACATGATTCCATAAGCCACCCGGCAGTGACATGACGCAGCGGATCTTAACGTTCATATTGGTGTTTTTCGTGATGCATACAGGTAGCGGATCTTAACGTTCATATTGGTGTTTTTCGTGATGCATACAGGTAGCGGATCTTAACGTTCATATTGGTGTTTTTCGTGATGCATACAGGTAGCGGATCTTACCGTGCGTATTTAGTGTTCTTCGTGATGTAAACAGGTAGCGGATCTTAACGCGCATATCTAGTGTTCTTCGTGATGTATACAGGTAGCGGATCTTAACGTGTTCATATCTAGTGTTCTTCTATCCTCATTGGCACCCGTCAGAAACTTTCTCAGCTGCCTCCTCTTTCTCTCCCATTATGTAACACATCAGTCCCAATTTCTGATTCAGCTAAAAACCTTGGTGTCTGCATTGACTCTACCCTCTCCATGAACAACTTTATTTCTCAAACTGCCAGATCTTGCTACTATCACCTCCATCGTATAAGCCTGATCAGGAAGTATCTCTCTGTCGAAACAGCTGCAAAACTCGTTCTCTTCTTCATAATGTCTCGCATTGACTATTGCAATTCACTCCTGTCTGGTCTTCCTGCCTCCACCATTCACATCCTGCAGCGCATTCAAAACAATGCTGCACGCCTTGTACTAAAAAAGAAAAAAGCTGACCACATATCTCCTCTCCTGGCACAACTTCACTGGCTCCCTGTATCAAAGCGCATACAGTACAAACTAGACACCATGTGCTACAAAAGCCTCAATAACGCAGCCCCCGATTACCTGTCAAGCCTACTTGAGATCTATGTTCCCTCAACGTACCCTCCGCTCTGCCTCCGATCCTCTGACTTTTCGCTTTCCACGCACTAAGCTCAATACCTTCTCTGTTTCTGGTCCACTTTCCTGGAACAAACTTCCTCTCTCAGTCCGTCAGCAACCTCTTTTGTCTCCTTCAAGTCCGCTCTCAAAACTCACCTTTTCTCCTCTGCATAAAATCCTGACCTCACTCAATCCCCTCTGCAGCCTGTCTCCACTCGGAGGGGAATCACATTGTAATATATAATTGTATATAATATGCTCTCTATAATTTTCCATTGCTTTTATTCTTTCTCCCCATTTATAGCCGTGTGCGTGTGCGTGTGCGTTGTGTGTGTGTGTGTGTGTGTGTGTGTGTGCGTGCGTGCGTGCATGCGTGCGTGTGTGTGCGTGCGTGCGTGTGTGTCTGTTTTAGCGCTTAGATTTGATTTTATCAAGATTTTGCGCTATATGAAATATTGTATATATTATGTATACAGTTACGATCTTAACGTTCATATTCAGTTTCTCGTGATGAATACAGGTAGCGGATCTTAACGTTCATATTCAGTGTTCTTCGTGATGAATACAGGTAGCGGATCTTAACGTTCAAATTCAGTGTTCTTCGTGATGAATACAGGTAGCGGATCTTAACGTGCATATTTAGTGTTCTTCGTGATGTATACAGCTAGCGGATCTTAACGTTCATATTTAGAGTTCTTCGTGATGCATACAGGTAGCGGATCTTAACGTTCATATTCAGTGTTCTTGGTAATGTATACAGCTAGCGGATCTTAACGTTCATATTCAGTGTTCTTGGTAATGTATACAGGTAGCGGATCTTAACGTGCACATCTAGTGTTCTTCGTGATGAATACAGGTAGCGGATCTTAACGTGCACATCTAGTGTTCTTCGTGATGAATACAGGTAGCGGATCTTAACGTGCATATTTAGTGTTCTTGGTAATGTATACAGGTAGCGGATCTTAACGTGCACATCTAGTGTTCTTCGTGATGAATACAGGTAGCGGATCTTAACGTGCATATTCAGTGTTCTTGGTAATGTATACAGGTAGCGGATCTTAATGTTCATATTCAGTGTTCTTGGTAATGTATACAGGTAGCGGATCTTAACGTGCACATCTAGTGTTCTTCGTGATGAATACAGGTAGCGGATCTTAACGTTCATATTTAGTGGTCTTCGTGATATATACAGGAAGAAAGTTTAGGCACAAACAAATAAAATGGGTCTATACATGTTCACCATTGTTGCTCTGGTGGTGTCAGTATAGGATTAAATATGCCCCTCTTCCCACACTGTCCAGGGATGGTTAACCCTGTCAGCCATATCCCCTGAGGTGGGTACCGACGAAAACCTATTTCCCTTGTCAGTTTCAATTTCTCAAGATGACGTCTCCGCGCTCGGAATGAATTCCATGTGCACTATCGTCACAGGTTGCCATGAATGATCACGGTGCAAGCCTTAAGCCTGCACATAAACCTAAGAGCTGGCCAGGTCCTGAGGTCCTATCTAGATAGTTACATAACCATGAGGTCGTAGGGGAGTGAGGTGGCAGAGACTTCAACTTTTCCCGGGGGCCAGCACCATGAGGGTGGCGCCCATCCCCTCTCCCTCACATCAAATCCATATTCATATTCACTTTTTTTTTTTACCAAAACTTCAGAAAGGCAAGAAGGCTTACTGGTCGTCAAGAGGTGGTACGTGGGAAATCAACCTATCTCTCCCATGTTTTATACCAAGGCAGCCGGGCAATGCCCTGCTCTTCTCGATCGATTTTCAACTGCCGTGGGATCTTTAGCGTGCGCAGCCAGAAAGCACACGGGTCCGACTCGTTTTTCGTCCCCTAGACTTTCAGTTCGATTTTCCGGTCAAACTGAGGAGAAAAGTCGAGGCCTCTACGGGGAGCGAACCCTGGAACCTCGAGTTTAGAGCTATTGGCAGGTTAACGTCTGAACCATTCTGCCACTCTTCTCCCCTGGGGCCCCCGTCAGCTTTCACTTCAGCTTGTTTGGGTCCGTTGTTGGACATAAGCCTTCCTCATCGCACGCCACTGTTGCCGGTTAACTGCTGTTCTGGTCCATTGTTTGTCGAACTTTTCTAGATCGTCTCGCCATCTGGTTCTCTGGCAACTTCTGTTCCTTTTTTGGCTTTGAGGGATCCAGTGCGTCACTTTTGTGGTCCATCTGTTGTCAGATCTAATGACATGACCAGCCCAGTCCCACTTTCTTTCACAAACTGTGTCTGTTATCACTTGGACCTTTGTTTTTCCTCTTACCCATGCCGCCGTTTTCCGGTCCTTCCAGGTGATTCCCATCATGATCCGCAGTTTTAGCAGCTGACGTTTCGTCAGGTTCCATGTTTCGGCTCTATATGTCACAGTCGGCGTTATGCACGCGTCGTACACTCGGCGTTTACATACAAATATGTTTGCCATCCGAGTGTAATGCGATGTCTGATGTCTTGTTCCTTAGAGGCTGAGTCCATCGATATACATGTATACTCACCCAGGTAGATATAGTGGTCGACCTCTTCTATTGTGTGGCTGTCAATTACGATCATTTCGTCTTTGTCTTTCACACGGTCCTTGCACATGATTTTAGGTTTTGTCATGTTCATGCTCAGTCCAATTTTGAAGCTTGTTTCGTTCAGTTCTACAAGCATTCGGCTTAGACGTCAACTTCATCATCATCATCAGGTGCCTTGCCGCATGGCGTTGGCGATCATGGACTTCCATCTGTCTCTATCTCTTGTTACCCCAAGCATCTCCTCCACCCTCCTCGTCTTCAGCCACTCTGCAAGTCCGTCTAGCATTTTCTTCCTGGGTCTACCTGGTGCTCTCTTTCCCTCCAGCTTTCCCGTTGTGACCAGGTGCTCCAAATCCCCCTACCTCATAAAATGGCCTATAAATGTTGCCTGTCTTTTCCTAATCTTCCTTATGAGTGATCTACTTGTGTCTGCCTCCATCAAGACGTCAACTTAGTTGGTAAAAACTAAACCAAGCCAAACCAAACATGTTGACCTTGGAGATCGAAAAGTCTCCACCCTGTATACCCACTAAGCCAGAGTCAATCGGGTGGGATCAAACCCACACCTTCCGACTGAAACTTTTACGTCTACCCACCAGACCTCTGCACTGCCAATTGAATTTAACCCTTTTGACTCCGGAAACTTGCTCACCAGCATCTTACATTATCAACCATGCTAGCAAAGGAAAAGTTCAACCCTTTGATTCCCTCACCCTATCCACCAGCTTCCTGCAGGAAGCTGGTGGATAGGATGGGGAAGTTAAAGGGTTAAGTTTTTGCAGTTAAGTAGATAGGGTGTTGGAGTCAAAGGGTTAAGTTTTTGCAGTTGGTAGATAGGGTGTGGGAATCAAAGTGTTAAGTTTTTGCGGTTAAGTAGATAGGGTGCGGGAGTCAGAGGGTTAAGTTTTTGCGATTAAGTGGATAGGGTGCAGGAGTCAAAGGGTTAAAGTTTTTGCAGTTGGTAGATAGGGTGTGGGAATCAAAGAGTTAAGTTTTTGCGGTTAAGTAGCTAGGGTGCGGGAGTCAAAGGGTTAAGTTTTTGCGGTTAAGTAGATAGGGTGCGGGAGTCAAAGGGTTAAGTTTTTGCGGTTAAGTAGATAGAGTGCGGGAGTTAAAGGGTTAAGCACACATCTCTGTACAAACACTAGTCTGCGGTGTGGATGAAATTAATTTGTGTGTAATTTGTTTGTATGGGCCATATGTTGCCTGCTGACTGTTTGAGGCATCGTGTTGTGCTGTTGCGTTTGAAACCGTACAGTTGACGAGTGGAACAAGTAGGAAGCGACAAAAAGAATAGACATTTGTGACCTCTCACCACCAAATCAGTCTTAACTCGCATTCAGTCGAACAGCACTAGGAGCTGAAAAGGTGACTGAGGGTCTATATGGGGTGTTTTGACTTTTTCTCAAAATTGATTTCTACAGACTATAATCTATCCCCCGCAGAAAGTTTTACTTGAAATAATACTATTTATCAAATTTAAATCGGTATTTTAATGCACTGGTCGCAGCAGAAAGAACGCAATTTCCTACCAAAAGTACCTTTTTTTTTTCTCGCTTATTATGAACTGTAACCTGTACAGTACCCACACATGTAATATACTGACAGAAAGCTCTTTGGTGCACCTTTCAGATAATGACAGCGAAAATTAGAAACAAACTGGGTCAAAGCCACCAAATAAAGAAATTTAAGGAAAGTGTGTAGGAGAGCACACAAAAACTTTAGAGGCCATTTTCTCAAAATGGCCGTCATACAACTTAATGACTTTAAACATACATAACTTCTACATTTTTTTGAGTACAAGCTTTATTCAAGTACCAAAATAACCAGCAGAATGTACACTTTCCAGTGATGTGTATATCTCAAAAAGCCCAAAATGCTAGTTAAGACTGATTTCGTGGTGGGAGGTCACATTTGTTTACCGAACTTGCAAGAGGTTAAAAATGATATGGTACCATTATGAAAAACCTAGCACAGTCTTTTTTTTTTTTTTTTCGCTGAAGACATTGTAGGTAATCGCTGTGTCAGAAATATTGGCAGAAGTGTTGCAGACTGCGAACTATCTATAGTATTGGTGCTGTGGAACTTACGCTTAGGAAGAGTTGATAATAAAACTGGTACTATAGAAGTAATGTTTAGGAAGAGTTGATAATAAAACTGGTACTATAGAAGTAATGTTTAGGAAGAGTTGATAATAAAACTGGTACTATAGAAGTAATGTTTAGGAAGAGTTGATAATAAAACTGGTACTATAGAAGTAATGTTTAGGAAGAGTTGATAATAAAACTGGTACTATACAAGTAATTTTAGGAAGAGTTGATAATAAAACTGGTACTATACAAGTAATGTTTAGGAAGAGTTGATAATAAAACTGGTACTATACAAGTAATGTTTAGGAAGAGTTGATAATAAAACTGGTACTATACAAGTAATGTTTAGGAAGAGTTGATAATAAAACTGGTACTATACAAGTAATGTTTAGGAAGAGTTGATAATAAAACTGGTACCACAGAAGTGTTGTAGATTGCGAACTATCAGTAGTATTGGTGCTATGGAACTTAGGAAGAGTTGATAATAAAATTGGTATACTACAGAAAGAGTTGTAGGTTGCGTACTATCAATAGCATTGGTGCTATGGAACTTAGGAAGAGTTGATAATAAAATTGGTATACTACAGAAAGAGTTGTAGGTTGCGTACTATCAATAGCATTGGTGCTATGGAACTTAGGAAGAGTTGATAATAAAATTGGTATACTACAGAAAGAGTTGTAGGTTGCGTACTATCAATAGCATTGGTGCTATGGAACTTAGGAAGAGTTGATAATAAAAACTGGTACTAACACAACACAATAGGCGAAAACTTAGGCAGAGTTGATAATAAAAACTGGTACTAACACAACACAATAGGCGAAAACTTAGGAAGAGTTGATAATAAAAACTGGTACTAACACAACACAATAGGCGAAAACTTAGGCAGAGTTGATAATAAAAACTGGTACTAACACAACACAATAGGCGAAGACTTAGGAAGAGTTGATAATAAAACTGGTATTACACAACACAATAGGCGAAGACTAAGGAAGAGTTGATAATAAAACTGGTACTAACACAACACAATAGACGAGGAGTCTACCAGCTCTGGAACTGTTACTACCAACATGTTTTATTCTGGAACTGTTTATGATGCTAAATAGTATAAATAGAACAGTCGTTTTTAATTATTTCGTTAGTAAGATTATTGATACGCTTGAACTTTTTTTTTCTGACATTAGTTTGCTTTTAAAGTCTCTTTAGCCCTGATATGGCCCTTGTAGTCGGCTGGGCTATAAGCAATATGAATTTCAACTTTTGAAGTCTCTTTATGATTTACACAGCACAATATCAACACGCACAGCAGTTGGCCTACACGCTATGAACATTTCTGGTACTATAGAAATAATGTAGATTGCGAACTATCAGTAGTATTGGTGCTGTGGAACACAGGAAAAATTGATAATAAAACTGGTACTACAGAAATGAGGGTGGGTGTTGGTGGTGGGTTGGTATGAGTGTGAAGAGGATCACCTATTTGTCTCACAAGGTTTGTGCACACAGCTGTCTCTTTTTGTGGGAAGCTGTTGTGTAGAATCTCTCTCTCTCTCTCTCTCTCTCTCTCTCTCTCTCTCTCCTCTCTCTCTCTCTCTCTCTCTCTTTCTTTCTCTCTCTCTCTCTCTCAGTTCTTCTCTCTCTCTCTCTCTCTCTCTCTGTCTGTCTGTCTGTCTCTCTCTCTCTCTCTCTCTCTCTCTCTCTCACACACACACACACACACACACACACACACACACACACACACACACACGATTTAGGTTAGGTACATCAGAAATCACAGTTCATTATTTTAGATACAGAGCACATAGTGATAGTGATCTATTATGTCCATTGTGCAAAATAGCAAAAGAAGATAAAGTACATTTTGTATTATGTTGTCCAGCATTCCATTCTATTTGTGAGAAATACATAAGCTCAAAATATTATAGACGACCTTCCTTGTTTAAATTTACTTTATTGATGTCATCAACTTCTACCAAAGTTGTTCGAAATTTAGCTTTATTTCTATACAAAGCGCTTAAATTTAGAGAAACCGCAATTTCGTGTCTATTTCTGAGATTAACTCTACCCAACGGATGCAAGGCTCGAATATGATTAGAATGTTTATCTTATGTTTTTTGTTTTGGCTTGTTTGTTATGCACTTGTATAAAACATTTCAGATTAGAAATATGGTTATTACCTAGTTAATGTTTATATGATTGTGAGAATGCATAATTATGTGCATCCCCCTTCTAAGGGGCTGTGGCCTATATGAATAAACCATCTGAAGTCTCTCTCTGTCTCTCTCTCTCTCTCTCTCTCTCTCTGTCTCTCTGCTCTCTCTGTCTCTCTCTCTCTCTCTCGTGTCTCTGTCTCTCTCTTGTCTCTCTCTCTGTCTCTCTCTCTGTCTCCTCTCATCTCTCTCTCGTCTCTCTGTCTTCTCTCTGTCTCTCTCTCTGTCTCTGTCTCTCTCTTCCTTTCTCTCTCTCTGTCTGTCTCTCTGTCTCTATTCTCTGTCCTCTCTCTGTCTCTGTCTCTCTCTCTCTCTCTCTCTGTCTCTCGGTCTCTCTCTCTGTTCTCCTCTCTGTCTCTCTCCGTCTCTCTCTCTCTCTCTGTCTCTCTCCTCTCTCTGTCACTCTCTCTGTCTCTCTCTCTGTCTCTCTCTCTCTCTCTGTCTCTCTCTCTCTCTGCACTCTCTCTGTCTCTCTCTTCGTCTCTTCTGTCTGTCTGTCTGTGCTGTCTGTCTGTCTGTCTGATAACACAGCTCAAACTCAACACGCACAGCAGTTGGCCTACACGCTATGAACATTTCTAAATTCTGTTCATTTTTAATGATTTCAGAGTAAATCAAGTCAGCAGACCTTTCATGTACTCAGAGAACCTGTGCTTCTACTGTGACTGAGATTTCAAAGCGAACCTGTGATACGCTGAACACTGGATCTACAGAATACTGTCACTGCCAGCATACTACTGTACTGATGTGTGTTCTAAACTCCTAATGATTTAGGATTAAAAACGTGTACATTGATCTGCAGCTCTACGTTCAAGCAAGGGTGGTGTTTTCAACTAAACAGGAAACCTGTCTGATACGCTTGTGTTAAGACTGCTTTGGACTAGCTTTGATGATTATAAGTAAACCACATACATTAAATACAGTCTGCAGAGTACCACAGACTGCGATACGTTTTAGACATCTAATAATTCAAAACAAACATGTACGTGAAAACGCTACACCTACTTCAAGTGCGGTGTTTTGAATGGAACTGAGTAAAAACGATAGATCAAGACAGAGGACTCCTGAACTATCAACGTCGTAAACAGACTCATTCAACCAGACGCCACAGACATAAACATCCTTGTCTCTTGGAAACTCGTAAAGACTTTGAGGGAAGGATCAGGGACAACCAAACCAAGGCCGCCAAGATGATGCCCAGGCTGAACTACAACTCCATGGACCATCGCCGAAGCACCGACCCAGGTGCAGATGAGAGCCCGGAAGAGACGGAGCACCGTTACGTAAACTTGGAAAGTTTTGAACTTCCGGCGGAAGAGAGGAAGTCGCCCCAACAGGATACCCCACTTCTGAGCGGTAAAAACATCTCTAACCGAATTGTGTCTTACTTTCGAGGATTTTGTGCTGGTGGAAGTGACGAGAGTTATAACAACCTGACTTCAAGTTCGTGGAAGAAGAGTGTTTACGATGTCAGGCGGAACTTAGGGGCCTTGGGAGGAGTTTTCGCCCCTGTTGCTCTGGGACAGCTGGCGACTAATATCTTTCTTCGTGTGGGTAAGTGGACTGGAAACGAAGTTATTGCACGTCTCTCTCTCTCTCTCTCTCTCTCTCTCTCTCTCTCTCTCTCTCTCTCTCTCTCTCTCTCTCTCTCTCTCTCTCTCTCCGTGTGTGTGTGTGTGTGTTAGTTTGTATGTGTGTGTGTTGTGTGTGTGTGTTTTTGTGTGTGTTTTGTGTTGTATGTTTGTGTGTGGTATGTGTGTGTGTTTGTATGTGTGTTTGTTTGTTTGTGTGTGTTTGTTTGTGTGTGTGTTTTGTTTGTTTGTCTATTTGTTTGTGTGTGTGTTTGTGTGTATGTGTGTTTGTTTGTTTGTGTGTGTGTATATATATGTGTGTGCATATATGTGTGTTTGTGTGTGTATGTGGCGCGCGCGCGTGCGTGTGTGTGTGTGTGTGTGTGTGTGTGTGTGTGTGTGTGTGTGTGTGTGTGACCGACACCAGATTGGCGCACGTGAGAGAGAGAGAGAGAATGTGTGTGTGTGTGTGCGGCGGTGTGTGTGTGTGTGTGTGTGTGTGTATGGTGTGTGAGTGTGTGTGAGAGAGAGAGAGAGAGAGAGAGAGAAAGGTTGTGATGGTTGATGAGTTGGTTGGTTGGTTAGTTAATTGGGCTGCGTTGTCTGGTTTGGTCTGGTTGTTGTTGGTCGGTCTGTTGGTCTGGTATGTATTTCGTTGCTTCCTTTTTTGATCACTTTTTTACGGTCACCCTTTAAAACACGGAGGGAGGGAGATTGTTTCATATCGACTGCAGAGGAAGAAAAAAAAAGAGAGAGAGAGAGAGAGAGAATGTGTGTGTGTGTGTGCGTGTGTGCGTGTGTGTGTGTGTGTGTGTGTGTGTGTGTGTGTGTGTGTGTGTGTGTGTGTGTGTGTGTGCGTGCAACACAGATACGCCAACAAGATTTTCCCAACTCTTTATGGCGGATCTCTATCATGTTTGTCTCAAAGGTCAGACTGTGGATTCACAAAATCCTAAGTTGGAAAAAAAAATCAAAGCCACTCGGACAAAAAAAATGGCTAGAATCAACACTTTT
>JAPXFY010000032.1:16064942-16079942 GCA_030674185.1 Monoplex corrugatus
CTCTCTCTCTCTCTTTCTCTCTCCTCTCTCCCTCTCTCTTTCTCTCCCTCTCTCTGTCTGTCTCTCTCTCTCTTTCTCTCCCTCTTCTGTCTGTCTCTCTCTCTTCTTCTCTCTCTCTCTCTCTCTCTCTCTCTCTCTCTCTCTCTCTCTCTCTCTCTCTCTCTCTCTTGTAACAAAATTAGTGTTTCTTGGTGAACTTTGTTTCCTTATTTCGTTTTGTTCTGTTTGTTGGCTTTATAATGGTTGACCTGTAAAAGTAATGAAAAATAAAACCCCTTGTTAAGATAAAAAGTGAACTAGATGAAGAAGTAACGTGTGTGTGTGTGTGGGTGTGTGTGTGTGTGTGTGTGTTGTGTGTGTTGTGTGTGTGTGTGTGTGTGGTGTGTGTGGTTGTGGGTGTGTTGTGTGTTGGTTGTGTGTGTGTGTGTTTTGTAGTTTGAAATACCAGTAAAACCAGTTCGGTTGTGTTATTGGTGATAAGGCTGCAGTCAATCTTATTTCTTTGATAGACTACTAATCGATCCATATTTTTTCAACTTTCGTTGTTTGTTTATTTTGCATGAGGCACGTGAGTTCCATTTTTTTAAGTTTCCGCACGAGGGAAAATGTCATGTGGTTACACACACACACACACACACACACACACACACACACACACACACACACACACACACGCACCACGCACACACACATACACGCACACACACACACAACACACCACACACACACACACACGCACGCCCCACGCACGCACGCACGCACTCACGCAGTACCACATACATACATGCGTGTGTGCAGGGCACGCTCTCTCTCTCTCTCTCTCTCCTCTCTCTCTCTCTCTCTCTCTCTCTCTCTCTCTCTCTCTCTCTTTACTGACGCTCAAATTTCCACAGTGCACAGATGAACGATGAGAGTATCATATAAATGCAATGGCGTATTTGAAAAAAGTGTATGCTCGTGTGTGTATGTGTGTGTGTCTGTGTTTGTGTCTGTCGTGTTGTGTGTGTGTGTGTCTGGTTTGTGTCGTGTCTGTGTGTGTGTGTGTGTGTGTTGGTGTCTGTGTGTCGTGTTGCTGTGTGTGTGTCTGTGTGTGCTGTGTCTGTGTGCTGTGTATGTGTGTGTGTTGTGTGTGTATCTGTGCTGTGTATCTGTGTGTGTGTGCTGTGTGTGTGTGTCTGTGTATGTGTGTGTGTGTGTGTGTGTATCTGTGTGTGTGTCGTGTGTGTGTTTGTGTTGATGTGTGTGTGTGTGTGTGTGTGTGTGGTGTGTGTGTGTGTGTGTGTGTGTGTGTGTGTGTGTGTGTTTCTGTTGCCTTTGAGTGTGTGTGTGTGTGTATCTGTGTGTGTGTGTGTGTTTGTGTTGGTGTGTGTGTGTGTGTGTGTGTGTGTGTGTGTGTGTGTGTGTGTGTGTGTGTGTGTGTGTGTATTGTGTGTGTTTCGACTTACTGTAATATCAGTTTCGAACTCCCATCAGTCAAAAATAAAATTATGGGATATTTCAGCCCTGGCTGTCTTCTATGTCTATATAGGTTGAGAGTATTAAGGACTTACTGGGAAGATGGGACCACACGACAGTCTCATGCACTTGACGGGAAGGTGTCACTGGAGGGTATATCTCTCGGGCCTGGTTGATGACAGGGTATATTATGAACAGCGAGGTATGGCCGAGTATTCATAGAGAGAATCCAACAATGCATCGATATCTACAGTGCAATCAAAATGTTTTAAGGCTTCTTATGACCTGGTCCTCATATACTCAAAGGATTAACATTAACCTTTGACTTCCGCACCTATCCACCAACTACAAAAACTTAACCTTTGACTCCCTTACTCTATCCAGTAGTAGGAAGCTGGTGGATAGGTGAGGGAGTCAAAGGGTTAAGTTTTTGCTTGTAGGAAGCTGGTGGAAGAGTGAGGGATTCAAAGGATTAACGTTTTTGCTTTGTCATTATGGTTGGCAATGCATGTGCTGGTGGACAGGGTGCGGGAGTCTAAGGGTTAAACTCAACAAAACAGAAGAGAACAGTTACAAGCCCTACATGGCATGCAGTCTCAATCCTAGATGGAACTCTCTAACATCATGACCGTCATCCCATTATCATGAAAACTCAATCATCGCAACATCGTAAAAGCTCAACAACAACAACAACAAAACAACAACAACAACAACAACAAAGAACGCGTATTTAATACAACCAGACAAGACAGGCGCAAATTTTTTAACCGACTGGCCTTTGTCAGGCGTTAGATCACAAACGAACAAAAACCAAATACAAAAATTAGGAGATCGAGAAAAAGACTGCATTTCCCTGCTGTTAGTCCAGTGTGAGAATAGGTTCTTTTTCGTGTTTTTTGTTTTGTTTTTGTTTTGTTTTGTTTTTGTTTTTTTGTTTTTCTGGTTCCCTGTTTGCTTGAAGTCGGGCAGTCACACTTTTTGTTTTTGATATCGTGAAAGCTGTTCATTCATGCCAGATCTCTCAGTTTCGATTTTCCTCTGCCACTTCTATGTCTGAGGTGAATTCAGACTGGGGTCTTTGGTGCCAGTGGTTCATGGCAGCTGTTGTTGGAGGGCCGTGGTGGGGGTCTCCTTACCGAGAAGTCTCTCGCTTAGTTTGGTTTTGTGACTGAACGATTTCCCCATCATTCGTTCGTACAAGAGAAACGAGACAGAGAAAGAGAGAGAACATTTGTGTGTGGCAGAGAAAATAACACAACGTGGGCCGAGGGTCATTCGTCCACCAGGCTTGAGTGTACCCTAGCTCAGCATCCTGTGTGTGTATGTTTGTTTGTGTGTGTGTTGCTCTGTGTGTGTGAGAGAGAGAGGGAGAGAGAGAGAGCCAGCCAGACAGACAGACAAAGAGAGAGAGACTATCGAGCGAGCGAGAGAGATAGCAAGAGTGAGAGAGAGAGAGAGCAAGAGAGTGAGAGAGAGAGAGAGAACAAGAAAGTGAGAGAGAGAGAGAGAGACTTTAACGTATATCGATCGGTCATAGGCTACAACACACAAGGGGATGGGATGAGAATGGGGCTGGGATTTTTGCTAATTTCATGCGTGTATTTTACAATTTGACACAATCCACAATTGCAGAAACCACTGACGCATGATAACACAGAAAAAGGAGGTGGGGTGGTGGTGGTGGTGGGGATGGTGGACGGATGACATGACCGTCGGGACAAAACATGAAATCACGAATTGATCAGGGTTTTACAGTCACAGCTGTTTCCATTTCAAAGGATATGGCGGGCATGGATGAACTTTTTGATTTACGACAGAAGCATACACCGCGATAATATATATCTACAACTGCAGAGGCCTGTGGCCCCGGCAGCGCAGTGGGTTAGAACGTCACAAGTATGTCTATCAGTTAACACCAGGAGGAAAATTCTTGATTGTTATGTAGAATCGATACTGCTGTACGGTTGTGAGGCGTGGACAGTCAACAAGCAAAGTCAGAACAAAATTGAGGCAACTGAAATGTGGTTTCTAAGAGGAATGTTCAGACTTCCATGGACAGCAAAGAAAACAAAACGAGACAGTCTTGAAGGAGGCAGACACAAGAAGATCATTGATAAAGAAGAAGATTAGGAAAAGACAAGCAACATTTATAAAGCATATTATGAGGAAAGGGGAATTAGAACACCTGGTCACAACAGGAAAGCTGGAGGGAAAGAGAGCACCAGGTAGACTCAGGGAGAAAATACTGGACGGACTTGCAGGGTGGCTGAAGACAGAGAGGGTGGGAGATGTACATGCAGCGATAGGGAAAAGATTCGTATGGAGGGCCATGATCGCCAACACCATGCAGCAGGCAGGGCACTTGATGATGATGATGATGGTCGTGGGTTTGACCTTCAGGTCGGCTGTAGAGGTGGTTTGGTTTGGTTTGACTTGACTTGGTTGGTTTGGCTTGGCATGGTTTGGCTTGACTTGGTTTGGTTTGGTTTGACTTGGCTTGTCTTGGTTTGGCTTGGTTTGGTTTGGCTTGGTTTGACTTGGTTTGGTTTTGCTTGGCTTGGTTTGGCTTGACTTGGCTTGGCTTGGTTCGGTTCGGTTTGGCTTGGTTTGGTTTGGTTTGGTTTGTTTGTTTGTTTTGGTTTGGTTTGGTTTGTTTGTTTTGGTGATTTTGTTTCGTTGCTGTTGTTTGCTTTATTGTTTTTAGTTTTGTTTAGTTCTGTTTTGTTTGTTTTTTCTCGTGGGCTAGCATGCTCTTTTAATAGGTACATGGACTCAAGATCTTGTATCTCGAATTCGCTCCCAGCCCGCAATATCGGAGATCGCTTCTGTGCTGCCCATCTTAGAGCTTCAATCATTCTGGTGGTGCCTGAGTTTCATAGATAACTTTTCTCTCCCCGTTTCGAGATCTTGCCAGCGCATATGGTTTTGCGCAGGCCTAAAAAGCCTGCCAGATGGTTACTGGCAGATTTTAATGGCGTATAGCATTGTCTGAGTGCAATGGAGTACTCTTGAACAACCTCAAAACAGGAGCTTGTTGTTCAGTCTTGACTGACTGCCTCTTGGTGTCTTTGTTCTTTGTACAAAAGTTGTATTATATTATTTAACCCTTTGACTCCCGCACCCTATCCATCAACAGCAAAAACTTAACCCTATGACTCTCTCACTTTGTCCACCAGCCTCCTGCAGGAAGCTAGTGAATAGGATGAGAGAGTCAAAGGGTTAAATTTTTGCTTTGCTAGCCATTGTTGACTATGCGTGATGCTGGTGGACAGGGTGCGGGAGTCAAAGGGTTAAGAGTTGATTTATCTGTCACACAGGGAGAATGACAATGACAGTGATATGTTTTCAAACCAAAGAAGTTTTTTTTTTAATTTGCCTTTGCTAATCTACAGTATTTGTCTAGAACGACAAATATAGGAGAAACTCATCGATAAATCAACAATATGGAACAATATAATAAGGAAATAAAAGATTAACAGTATTTTTGTCACTTGAAGGAGATGGAAGGAGAGAAGAAAACGGAAAAACGCTGAAACAAAGGGGGAAAAACAGCTAGTAATCAATGTGTCTGTGTGCGCGCGCTAGCGTGTGTGTGTGTGTGTGTGTGTGTGTGTGTGTGTGTGTGTGTTATGTGTGTGCGCGCGTACCTGTGTGTATGTGTGTGCGTGTGTGTGTGTGTGTGTGTGTGTGTGTGTGTGTGTGTGTGTGTGTGTGCGTGCGTGTGTGTGCGTGTGTGTGTGTGTGTATGTGTGTGCGTGTGTGTGTGTGTATGTGTGTGCGCGCGTACTTGTGTGTATGTGTGTGCGTGTGTGTGTGTGTGCGCGCGCGCGCGTGCTTGTGTGTGTGTGTGTGTGTATGTGTGTGTATGCAGTAGACAGTACAGACGCATTCCAATTACCACTATTATAGAAATAACATTAACCCTTTGACTCCCACACCCTGTCCACCAGCATCCTGCATTGTCAGCCATGCTATCAAAGCAAAAACGTAATCCTTTGACTCCCTCAGCCTATCCACCAGCTTCCTGCAGGAAGCTGGTGGATAGGATGAGGTAGTCAAACGGTTAAGTTTTTGCAGCTGGTGGATAGGGTGCTGGAGTCAAAGGGTTAAAGAGAGAAGGGAGATAAAAGAAAGAGAAAGAAAAGAGAGAGAGAGAGAGAGAGAGAGAGAGAGAGAGAGAGAGAGACAGGCGGGTAGGAAGACCCTTTAATTTATTCCTGTAGCATAAACGATAATCGGCAGATGCTCATCAGAAATAGCCAGCAGAATCAGCCAAGCCAGAACAGCATTCAAGAAGATGAAAAGCATTCTTACCAACAAATGTCTATCAGTTAGCGTCAGGAAGAGAGTTCTTGAATGTTATACAGAACCGATAATGTTATACGGTTGTGAGGCGTGGACAGTCAACAAGAAAAGCCAAAACAAGATTGAGGCAGCCGAGATGTGGTTTCCAAGAAGAATGTTGAGAGTTCAATGGACAGCAAAGAAAACAAACAAGACAGTCTTGATGAAGGCAGACACAAGTAGATCATTCATAAGGAAGATTAGGAAAAAAAGCAGGCAACATTTATGGGCCATTTTATGAGGAAAGGGGAATTAGAGCACCTGGTCACAACTTGAAAGCTGGAGGGAAGGAGAGTACCAGGTAGACCCAGGGATAAAATATTGGACGGACTTGCAGGGTGGCTGAGGACAGAGAGGGTAGAAGATGCGCTTGCGGCGATAGGGGAAAGATGTATATGGAGGGCCATGATCGCCAACGCCATGTGGCAAGGCACTTGATGATGATGATGATGATGCGATGATCGATGGGATCAACACAAATGGTGCACTGCTTGCAGTTTACATTCACATCTGTACCACGTCAAAGAATGTGACGGGCAAAGATGAAATTTTTATTATGGAATATGGAATTTGAAGTTTTGTTCAAGTAGGAGTCGTCACACTCAGAAATTACATATGCGCTCCGTCCAGATCTGACAACAGTCATCAGGAAAACTCCCTAAGCCTTCGCAAAACCATATGCGCTGGCAAGATCTTGAAGTGGAGAGGAGGGAAGAGAGTGACCCAGGAAACAGTCAGCTGACATCACCAGAATGATGGAAACGTTAAGATGGGCAGCGAAGTAGCCAGTTCTTAATGTTGCAGTCTGGGATTGAACTCGAGACACCAAGATCTCCAGTTCACAGCTCTATCAAAAGAATCAACAGTCGGCGAAACGATGTTTTAATCCCATTTTCCACACCACCTTAATGGCCACAGAAGCTGGAACTGTTTTTACAATGCGATGATGATGATGATGATGACGATGAGGGTGATAATCATGAAGCTATGGAGTTCCATCTAGGATTGCGACTGCGTGACAGGGCTGTACTCTACCCTTACTATCATAATATATCTTGGCGTCAACCAGGCCCGAGAGATACAGACACCTGCGGTGCTGGTCAGAAGATCCGAGCAACACCCTCAATGACACATCCGTGAAGTGGATGAGACTCGACTGTGTGGTCTCTGTCTTCCCAAATGAGCCCTATAGCTCGCCCAACTCTGGGTAGGAGCCAGTTAGAGCCGAAAAATCCCACGATGATTTAATTGAAGGTACTGATGGGGATTCGAACCCACAACCTTCCAGTTGGTAGTCCGTTGCGCTAACCACTACACCACGGCTACTGGTCTGAAAAACGATTTGATTTATGACAGTAATATAGAGAGTAATGCCCAGTACTACTTTCGTATAGGTACCTGTCATTCAGTCTTGACTGTTAGACTAGCACTGAGAGCTTTCTTGGTACTTCAGTCGCATGATGATATTTGGGGGCCGGCTTAATTGCCAGAGAGAAGGTGGAGAGGGAGGGAGAGAAATAGAGAGACAGGGGGAGAGAGAGGGAGAGAGAGAGAGGTGGGGGAGAGAGAGAGAGAGAGAGGAATAGAAAAAGAGCGTCCAGAATTCAGAAAGTTTAACGTTTATTGACCTTAGGCCAGAATACATACACGGAGATTGGTTGGGGGTGGGATCAGAAAATTTTGTTTACTTTATGTACATCATTTTACTACCGATTTGCATAATCGACTATATGAATATGCCATGTATGACATTGATATTGTGTCACCTAATGACGCACTTGTGTCTTCTACTATAATTCCCAACATTGTAGTTGTGCTGAATTACCAGTTATACATCAATTAGATGTTTTATTAAAGTCATCTTACAAGTCATTCAGTCTTATTATCTCACATAGTAACTATCTGTCAGCTGAATCTTTTAACTAACCTGACTATCAGTCCACTAAACTGACATCCGAAACAGGCAACTACGTAAGAGAGAGAGAGAGAGAGAGAGAGAGAGAGAGAGAGAGAGAGAGAGAGAGAGAGAGAGAACGAACGAAAATTTTATTCAAAAGGCCTTGGCCACATTTGAAGGGGGAAACATAATCATAATTATATCAGCACACAAGCTCAATTCTATTGATTTACAAATGTATCTCGAAGTTTAAATGCCTTGTATAAATAAATAGCAAACTGCTTTACTACAGATTCGTCTTTGGATGAGAGTAACATTACCAATCTAAACAAACATGGTCGTCTAAAAAAATTAATAGGTATAAATTTCGCTCTGAACTGAATCAAATTTTGACAAACCAAGGCAAAATGTAGTTCATCATCAACATCCATACCACAAAGGGGACATAATAAATCATTTTCAGCAACTTTCCTGTGATAAAAGTGATGTTTCTTCAAATCAGAAATTCCAAATCTAAACTTGGTCATAACCCTCTTAATATGCCTGTCTATTGGTAATGACAAATACAGTGGGAAGCAATGCGATGGATTAATCAAACGGTACATACTGTATCTATTACTGTCCTCCATATTTGAATGCCAGTTTTGCCATTGGTTGTCAATTAATCTATCACGAAGAGAGCGCAAAAACACACCTTTACTTCCAACACCCTGATTAATCCAAGCATAACCAAATCCATTTTCAAATAACATCCGTCTGGCTGTTGATACCCAGTTTGCCTTTCCTCTTTCATCTAATAAGCAAAGCATGTTATAAGCCTTTTTGGGTAACCTAGATCGGTTCATTTGAGTTAGTTTTATCCAATAGCGAATGCATCTAACTGCTGAAAGAATATGCAAGGGATATCTGTTAGTCTCAGCATAAACAAGATTATTTGGTGTTCTTAAAGATACTCCCAGAAATTTTTTGAGCGCAAATAAATGTATTTTTTCACAATGCGTAACTGCAGCATCTAGACCCCATATTTCTGCACCATACAATATTATCGGTTGGATTTGAGAATCAAAAAGTTTAATAAACAAGTGGAAAGAGCTATTGTTTAACCTCCTCAAATTCTGCATAATAGATAATAAACCTCTTTTACCCTTATCTGCAATATCTTTACAGGCAAAAGTGAAACTTAGACGAGTCGAAAAATAAATACCTAAATATTTGTACACATTAACAACAGACATCATAACACCACTGAAAAACCATCTTTCCCTTGCAGCCAGATATCCACCTTTTCTGAAGACAATGATGTTGCTTTTAGACATATTAACTTTTAACTGAAGCCGAGAAGCAGATCTGTCTAAGCTATCCAACTGTCGTTGAAGACCTATCACTGTTTCCGCTAATATCACAATGTCGTCTGCAAAAAGCAAAATAAATAATTCTAAAGCATCATTCAAAAAACAGGCTCCATGACGACCGTTTTCAGTAACTTCTCTAGTAACCTCATTAATGAATAAAGAAAATAAAATAGGACTACATACATCCCCTTGCTTCACACCAGCTGTACAGTTGATACAATCAGACAAAGCACTTCCACATCTCACTCTTGCCTTAACACTTTCATACATACTCATAACACATTTAAACAGTTTTCCATTAACGCCATTTTTTAACAAAATAGGCCATAATAAACTTCTGTTGATTGAATCAAAGGCTTTCTCAAAATCAATAAAGGCAACATAAAGTTTGCGATTTAATGTAAATTGCTTCTGAACAAGTGCCATCAGTGTAAACATATGATCTATAGTAGAATAATCTCTCTTGAAACCAGCCTGAAATTCCTCAGTTATATTATTTGCCTCGACCCATTTTTGCAGTCTACTGTTAATTATTGTGCTATACACTTTACTGGTTATGTCACAAATAGAAATGCCTCTATAGTTATTAGGATCATTAACATTACCTTTTTTATAGAGAGGAATAACAATGGATTCGGACCAGTTCTTTGGGAAGATGCCGTTATCAAACAAAAAGTTATAGAATGTCACTAGAAAACCAACAACATGATCGCATCCAACAGCATTTTTCAACAATTCACCGATGACTCCATCTAGACCAGCTGATTTGCCATTTTTTAATTTTCTTAGAGCTACTAGTACCTCATGTGTGGAGATTGGTTCATTTAAATGCTGTATTTCTTCATTCGCTTCATTTTCTATTTCTTCTAAATTATCAACATTATTCGAAGCATCTTTCTGCAGCAAGTCTTTGAAATGCCTAAACCATGTTTCAATACATACTGTATTTCTAGGCTGTTTTCTTTTCGAAGAAATCATACTGATGGTGCTCCAAAAGCCTTTCTGGTCATTCATTGAGTTTACTAGCTTGTCTATCAAAGCCATATTGTACTGCTCTTCCTTAAACTTTTTAAACTTATTGTATTCACGTCTTGCACGGCAATAATTATATCTATCATTTGCAAGTAAAGTGCGTCTAAAAATCTGCAATGAATTTCGAACTTTCTTCTTTAGAGTAACACATTCCTTGTCAAACCAGGGATTCGCTTTTTTACGCCTACCAATAATAACACTTTTTTTCATACACTGAGCTGCGTCTTTTATACAAGAATTAAACAATTCTAGAGCAACATTTATATCAGAGTACACCATGTCTCTAGCTGTCTCTAATCTTTGGTTTAGTTCCCCTGATCTTAAGTTATGAGTGTATGTTCCTTGAAAATCTTCATCCCAAACAAACTTATCTAATGAATGCGAAAAATCCTCTTTTTGTTCCAATACGCAGTTGCTATCTTTCATGTGAAGCCTAAACTCTACAGGCATGTGGGTGGATTCTATCCGATCTGCAACGTTAAGATGACAACAATCAGCTATCCTGCTATATAAATCACAAGACATGATAAAATAATCATTAACACTGCACCCAGAATCAGAAATAAACGTGTAACGTCCATGAGAATCCCCATGGCACTCACCATTTAAAACATGTAGATCAAAAACACTGCACATGTTCAGTAATAGTTTGCCATAATTATTTAGTTTGTCATCCTCAGAGTGCCTATTTGTATACACTGGCTGACTGTTCAATCCCAAGACAGAATCATTATCATGATCTTTACATACATGGGAAATATTTGCGATTCTACTATTCAGGTCTCCACATATCAAAATGAAAACATCATCAGACTCAATCAAAAAGTCACACAGAAAATCTTCTAGCAAAGAAATGCCATTATCACAATCAAAAAATGAATAATAAGGAGAACCTTCTGGAGGACGATACGTGCATACAAACAACACATCTTTCTCTGTACCAAACAAAAATTTGTTTATAAGAAAAACACACGTGTTATGAACATTGGTTTCAATTTCCTTTACATATTTACATAGATTTCTTTTAATAAGACACACAACACCTCCAGATCGTCTCCCCTGCATAGACAACTTCTGAGCAGGTTTATAGAACATTTCAAAATCAGTGAAGCAATTGTTATGAAAAGTATCAAGAAATGTTTCAAAAATGCAAACAAAATCAAATGATTGAATGTAATTAACAAATTCATTGTTATGTAACTTTGACAATAAGCCATCAACATTCCAACTAAGAAATGAAAAGGAGCAATTTATAATACTTTGTACAAGGGACTGAACCCCATGATCAACCACACTGTCAGTGTCACTCCTAACATTTGCCACACTTGGCCTATCTAAGCATGTTTGGCTTGACACATAGCCAGGTGAAGCGACCACCAAGTTAGCAACATCGAGTGCGCTGCCAACATAGTTTGCACGTGAAGGTGACGGTTCACTATAACTGTCGACCTGAACCGGGAAAACCGGTGCTAGGGCAATTTGTCTACCCTCAGCAAAAACTGTCACAGGCCGGCCACACCCCTATCTTAATTCTACCAGATTATTCTTATCATCTAAATAGTACTTCTTGCCATCAACAATCAAATGATCATGTACAAGCATTGCTCTTTTGCCCTCTTCACGAGCCTTTTTAAGATATGGTGTTAACAGTTTCCTGACATTTCTTACTCTCACAGTAAAGTCTTCACTAATGAATAGGGTTGTTCCTTGCAGCTTCTTTCTGGCTTTCAGGATGGCTTGTTTTTGTTTATAGAATGTGCAGCAAGCCATAACTGGAGAGTCCATTTTTGAATTTATGCGATGCACTCTCTCAAATCGGATGTCATCAGACATCTCTAGCTTAGTGATAATGTCTTTCAGCATGCCTTCACACTGATCACTGGTTTCATTTTCCTGTCTTATCATACCGTGGATGACGATGTTGTTTCTCCTGGAACGTCCCTGCAGGTCGTCCACTCTCCTGGCCAGGTCTTGGTTCTCCCTCCTCAGGCTCTGCACCTCCTCCTTCAGCTGCCCCACCTCCCCCTGCAGCTTTGTGTACTGATCACACAACATGATCACTTCAGCTTTCACGTCGTCCATTTTCTTATACATATCATCACGTATATCGTCCATCTTCTGGTTCAGTGAAACGTTCATGGAAGTTAATGTGGTCATAATGTCTACCAAAGATGGATTTTGGGACATACCTTGGGGCGTGAAGTCTTGGGGTGATCGAGCCGGAGAAGAAGTACTACTATTCTTCTGAGTGTAGCTTTGCATCCTGGTTTGTCTTGTATTGGTGGTTTTGCTGCTTTTATCACTGTCCACTGGGCCGGGGTGGGGGTGAACGTCTCCTGCTCGTTGCAATAGGTCGCAAAAAACAAATTGAACGAGGAGCAAACCTACTGTGACACCGGCTTGCATGTTACGAAGTATCAATGTCCGTGTAAACACTTTGTTTTTCATTCGCCGATACATATAATTTACGTATACGGACAAGAAACTGCCACATTTCGCCCTGAAATCGATGCCCTCCGCTGGCATGGCTCTCCACACTGCAGTCCGCAAAAATTAGGGATCCAATATGGTGCAACAACGTCGTAGTATGCAGAAATTCGGCCAACCGCGCAGACACCGACCATCACTCTCAAGCCGCCATCTTGTTCCCCCCGAGAGAGAGAGAGAGAGAGAGAGAGAGAGAGAGATGGAACTTTCCAAAAGTATATTATGTTAGCAACTTACATATCCGTTGCTGAGAGAGAGAGAGAGAGAGGGGGGGGGGACAGTTTCAATACGTTATTGGTGTTGTAGTGGACTGTGTGGCCTCATGGTTAGAGCCCCTCCCTAGAATATAAATTACCTCGGTTCAAATCACAAATCTAACAGGGAATTTTCTCCTCTTCCCTTTTCCCATCCAGTACACCTTAAGTGGTCGTCTATATATACTAGTCTTTTGGATGAGACGATAAACCAGATCCCGTTCACAATACGCACAAGCGTATGTTAAAGATCCCACGGCAGCAAAAGAATTGTCCCTGGAAAAACTATGTATCAAAGTCCACTTTCAGAGATAAGACAAAAACACGCATACAGAAAAAAAGAATTTGGCTGGCGCTGCACTGCGGCGATGAGCTTTCTCCAAGACAGCAGGCCGATTTTGACGTAGTAAATCCGCTGTGACAAAGAAAGAGACAGACAAATAGACAGACAGATAAACAGACAGAGACAGAGACGTGTAGAAAGAGACAGACAAATAGACAGATAAACAGAGACAGAGACGTGCACACACACACACACACGAACATAAAGAGAGAGAGAGAAAGAGAGAGAGAGAGCGAACTCAGAACTCAGAATTTTTTAATGTACATCGGCCTTAGGCCACACAATACAATAGTCGGTGGGGGGGGGGGGGGGGGGAGATAGGGTTTTTGTGGATTACACCAATATTGCAATGCGTATGATTGCATCGTCGAACACTCACTTTCCGTGCTTTCCTCAGTTGATACTTCGTCGGTGTAACAGTCAACAGATCTTTCTTTTGCTGACCAGATCTAACATTTAATGAAGTAATACACTGAACAGTACTTGATTATCATCAAGCTTCATCAGTGCATTAAGGCATCAAACAAATCATAAAGATATTTATATACATATACATATATCGTTCCATTCCTCCATCTACTGGTCAGGCAATTGGTCGAGAGAGCGAGAGAGAGAGAGAGAGAGAGATTCTATGATTCGTTGGTGTAACAGGATCGATAATCTGCATACCATGTACTCATTACAGTTTACAATGACAGCTGTTCCATCACAAAGAATGTCTCGGACATACGTGAAATGTTTTAACCGTGACAGTGATGTAGACAGTGACGTATATCCTACAAGGGCCTATCAGTTATTGTCGATTGTTTGAAAGCTGCTGGGTATACACTGCCGTGATATATAGTGCTTGGAAGTCGCCCAGATAAAGATTTTAAGATTCAGGCTATACGTAATTCTGTAACAGTAAAATATGTACTTACATTTTTATGGTAGTGGCAATGTGGTAGCGTGTTATCATTCATATATATCCGGTCTTCATATTCGAAAGAAACACCTCTTCTTACAGGCGTTCCGCAAGGATCGGTCCTCGGACCTCTTCTCTTCTCTCTATACACAAGACCCCTGGCTTCTCTGATTGAACAGTTCAATGTTGACTTTCATTTCTTTGCGGATGATTCCCAACTCTATTCCCGCCTTCCCTCCGACAATACTCTCGCTCTTGAATCAAAGAAAAATGTTGAATTGTGCTGTCTGGAAATAAAACATTGGATGTCTGCAAACCGGTTGAAGTTGAATGAAGAGAAAACTGAAGTTCTGCTGGTCGGAACTGCTCCTAAAAGAGAAATTGTCCCTTTTTCTTCACTTTCGGTCTGTAGTGCAGACATCCCTTTCTCGAAGAAAGTAAAAACACTAGGAGTGTTTCTGGATGCTAATCTCTCGATGCGTGATCAGATCAATTCAATCATCAGAACTTGCTACTGCCATATCCGATCTCTTGGTAAAGCCCGCCAGTACTTGACTATTCAAGCTGCTAAGACTGTTTCTGTCACACTAGTACTCTCAAAATTAGACTACTGTAATAGTCTACTTGCTGGTCTCCCTCAGGTGAAAATACAGCGTCTGCAGGCTGTACAAAACGCAGCTGCCAGACTAATCTCTAGATGCAGGAAGACTGAACACATAACTCCCATCTTACGGAATCTGCACTGGCTCCCAGTTCAACAACGCATCAATCAAAAACTACTAACTATCACCTACCGTGCACTCAACTCTAGTAGTCCTTCTTATCTTAAAGATCTTCTTTCTGAATATAAACCTGTTCGCAGTCTGAGATCTGCTTCCAAGTCTCTTCTTCATGTTCCTGGGACAAGGGATGTTAAAACCAAAAGATATGGT
>JAPXFY010000032.1:16082442-16094942 GCA_030674185.1 Monoplex corrugatus
TAACAGGTCAGTCTGCCCGATCTGGTGGACCTTTCGGCCAGCAGTTGTCCCACAGTGGATAGATGGGGTCACGCTAGATGGTCAAGGACGGGTCGGCCAATCAGTTTACCGGATGTCTCTGTGATCTTGGAAAGCAGGAGGTCAAGGACGGGTCGGCCAATCAGTTTACCGGATGTCTCTGTGATCTTGGAAAGCAGGAGGTCAAGGACGGGCTGGCCGATCAGTTTACCAGCTGTCTCTGTGATCTTGGAAAGCAGGAGGTCAAAGCTGGGTCGGCCAATCAGCTTACCAGATGTCTCTGTGATCTTGGAAAACCTGGCTTTGGCATGCTCCCTGAGGCTGCTGAAGAAGCAAGGGTTGTTGAAAGTTAGCACAGGCTCAATCGTTGCTTTGTAAAAAAAAAAAAAAGTTCCAGCAGCAAGGGCTGTTGAAAGTGAGCACAGGCTCTACTGTTGCCTTCTAAAAAGAATTCTAAGTTATATTTTTGGGCCAGCTCCAAACGAGTTAAGCCCCCTCAGGAAAAAAAGGCACTGCTGGTTGCCCTTCTTCAGCAGGGCCTGGGAAGTGGCAGACCAGTCGAGCTTTTGCTGTAGATGATGGAGCCCATGTCTTTGTACTGGACCACCAGTGCCACCTGTCTCCTCCTTGATGACCAGCGGATGGGCTTGGATGGGCCCCTCTGAAAGTCATCTCCATGGTCTCGGCCATGTACAGGAGGAGATGGTTTTCATCATACCAGCCCACGAGCACGTCATCAGAGCTCCGGTAGGAGCTCTCACTCAACTTGATGAGGCTGGTCAGCGATGTGTCATCAGAGAATTTCACCATGGTGGAACAACGACAGTCAGAAATGTAACGTGTGAACAGTGTAGGGGAGAAGACTCACCCCTGTGGCACTCCGATATTTGTGCGGACCTCTACTGAAGTGACAGATGAGATAGATTTTCTGACCATCTCTCGTTGAGGCCTGTCTGTGAGGAAGTTGCAGAGCCATCTGATGATCAATGGAGTTAACATCCATCCATGCTTCTGTGTTTGCTCGAAGTCGAATAGACCTATATCAGATGGGCTTTGGGGGTATGGGCCCTTTCTACGGGGGGAGGGGCGATGAGGGGGAGGTGTTTCGGAGGACTTTTTTTTAACTCAGCCAGGAAGGCAATCATACTCCAGTCCCTTTTCAAGGAGACTGTAGATTACTAGAATCTAGATATATCAGATATGCGCGTGTCTCTGTACGAGCCAAAAATACACACAAAAATTAATCAGAACGCGTATTTGATATAACAAGACAAGACTGGCGTACATTTTCAGCCAGATCACCTTTGTCAAGCATAAACAGAGGACAAGGAATAAATGCATAGCACTGAAAAGAAAAACCAGTAGGCCTACCCAACTTCCATGACGATACGTCCGGTTCATCAGACCTGAAATACAGACACAAGACGAGAATGAAGATAAAATAACTCATAACATCACACAAAAATGACGTAATACGATGTAATAGAAAAAAATGACGTATAATGAAACAATGTAACACAAACAACACAGGCATTAAAGTAATAAGAAATCTTAATCAAACGAAGTGATTGCCAGCGTTCAAGCAAGTAGGAGCCAAAAACAAATTAAAATGAATCAATGCGCGTATTTGGTAAGACAAGACAAGACGCATGCGTTGTAGTTTGTCACAAGCGTCTGACAAATAGGAGTTCAAGAACTGTTCCCAGATCTGCGGGGCCTTTCATGCTATCATGTCACGCCATCGTGTCATTAACGCCCTTTCCCTCTGATGACGTGCTCGTGGGCTGGTATGATGAAAACCATCTCCTCCTGTACATGGCCGAGACCATGGAGATGACTTTCAGAGGGGCCCCTCCACCCATCCCCTGTTCGTTTATTTGTTGTTTTTGCATCGTTCGTTTGTTTGTTGTCTGTCTGTCCGTTTGTTTGTTGTTAGATAATGTTCTGTGCGCGCATAGATCTACACACGAAGGACATTCAGGCAATTAGTCTACATGGCTGCGAAATTCGACGATGATGCTTGCAGAAAGGTCGTCTCTATGTTTGAAATATTTGATAAGCCGATCAGCTGTTCTTGTTGCCCTTAAAAACCTGTCGCTCACATATGCTCTGGGTAAGTGCTGTGATCATAACATCGAGACGAACGTGCGAGCATACGAAAAACAAATTAGGCCAACTTTTAAGCCGCCCATGACTCAGCACGACGCATGCGTGTGCGGTAACATCCGGTCCCATTACGAACTGAAAGCAAGCATCACGGGGCACTGACTTGATTAGGCTATGTTTATTCTCATCATGTCTTTCGATTAAGGTTCACATGACTTCCGATTTAATAAATCTTTCGACTTGCTTGCTAACCCTCGACACAACGCTACTGAGACGTTATGGCTTCAAACGAAAAGACTCCACTCCTACAATCTGCAAATCGAGAGGGTTCCAGAACGGTTCCCAGATCTGCAGCGGCTTTCAATCTTGCAGACGACAGCCAAGAGTTTCCTCTGCCGGGAAATTTGAGCGGATCGTCAATCAATAGCTCATATGATAACAATGACGATGGCAGAACAGTGAGAGTAAGATCAGAATCAGTTGAACCTGTGGTGACAGTTCAACGACGGACTTTGAATACGTTCCAAGGAGTCTTTTGTCCTGTTGCGCTGTCAATGTTTAGCACGCTGCTGTATTTACGTGGAGGTACAGTTTTTCTCTCTGGGATCAGTTAAATGTTGCAGTTTAGGTCTTTCACGCTCTTTCATGTTTTGTCCATGGATACACGACCAGACATCACTACTTTTGACACAAACCTGAACGCTAACCCTATCCTACCCCTTAATTTAAATTTGCCCGTAGCATAAATAGGCGTACATAGGATGATAGGTTCCTAGCTTCTGAACACAGATAATTAAAATGCAGATGTAATCACATAATTTTATGACTAGAAATTGCCCATGCACCATGCAAATTATGCAAACCTTATCAGAAGTTTAAACATTTTTTGAAAAAAAAAAACAGTCCAAAGATGAGGGTATGGGGTTGAGCTGGTATTAGAGCTATTTCTGATTACATTGTGTCCCTATGCAAAAAGCATGAGGGTTAAACTGCATGGTAACCAGATGAAAAATGTTACAAGGGACTTGGATTTATTTTCAGTTGACCTGTAGGCGCCTATGGATCGTCAGAGTGTGTTTTGCTAAACATTCTCAAAGCACGTATTGACCTTTGAATTAATTGAAGTGGGTTCTTCTAAAGATTTTGAAAACTTAAAACAACTGACCAAAAAAAAAAAAAAAAATGAAAAGCATGCACACATATACTCATCACAGCGAGCTCTAGACACACACACAAAGAAAATCTTATATATTATAATTTATATATGAACGTGCGAACACACATGTGTACTCACAATACACATGTATGTACTCCACATCACCCATGCACATACAATGATACATGAACCTACTCATACAATTTTTTTCTTGTTGGTAGAAAGAATGATGATGATGATGATATACTCTACTATAGATCTGACAGATCAGTAATATACAAGACCATCCTGGATGCACATGTTCCTCCACAGGAGTACAGTATCTGCTGGTCCCTGTTTTGTTTAAAAGTCATCATCGTGTGCTTTGCTGATGGCATTGGTGATTATGGCCCTCTGTATGAATCTATTATGGCTAGTATATGAATCTATCTTTTGTCTCTGCAAATATATCTTCTAGTACCCTTCTTGTCCCACCCACTCTGCAAAACTAATACTTTCTCCCTGGGTCTACCTGGTGCTCTTTTTCTCTCAAGCTTTCCTGTTGTGACCAGGTGTTCAAATTGTTCTTGCGTTATAAAGTGTACTATAAATGTTGCTTGTCTTTTCCTAGTCTTCTTTATTAATGTTCTTTTTGTGTTTGCTACTCTCAAGATTGGCTCATTTGTTTTCTGTGGAACTATATTCCAGCTGCCTTAATCTTGTTTTGACTTTGGTTGATTGTTCAGGCTTCACATTCGTACAACAGTATTGGCTCTATATAACATTATAACACTGAAATTTAGAGAAAAGTGCTCATTTTTGTTGGTAAGATTAAGAATGCTTTTCATTTTCTGGAATGGTGTTTTAGCTTCGCTTATTCTGCTGGATATTTCTAGTGTGCATCTGCCATCTGTTGAGATGACTGTTCCCAGATAATGAGATATACTCAGTGTTATGCCATTTGCTGTTAGTTTACATCATGAGTGGATTTCTTGTTTTTATTAAGTACCATGACTTCAGTTTTCTTATTGTTTAGCTCAAGCACTTTATTTCTGCTTTCTGTTTCTATTACATTCACATGATTTTGTTGGCCATTGTCATTTTCTGCAGTTAGAATAGTGTCATCTGCATATGAAGACTATTTATTATTTTTCCTTGAACTTTTATCCCAGGGCCTTCTCTACTGTTTTAGGTTTCTGATGATAGCTTATTAGTTACATTATAAAGTGAAAACAAATCTGGGGATGGGGCACATCTTTTTGTCTAACCCCTGTTTGATATTTTGGAAAGAGCTTGTATCATTTTTTGCTCTCATTGCTGTTGTTTGTTCCCAATACATTTTCCTTATTTTTCTTAAATCTTTTCAATCAGCATTGAGCTTTTCCAGTTGGTTGATCAGTTCTTGGTGTTTTACCAATTCAAAAGCCTTGGTATGATCAACAAAACATAAACATATAGACCTTATTCAACTCAGTTGATCTTTCTATGAGAGTTCTTAGGATATATACATGGCATTAATAGTTCCTTTCCCTTCATCAAAGCCACACTGTTTTGCTATTTCTGGTTTGATTCGTTACTTTGTCCTCGTCATGATTAATCTTAATAGAGTCTTTGTTACATGTTTCATCCGGGTGATTGTACGATGGAGCTTGCATTCTATAGCCCCTGCCTTCTTTGGAAGTGCAATGAAAATTGACTCTGACATATCTGGGGGGATTTTTTTTTTGGTGTCATGAATTTCATTTAAGAAGACTGTTACTTTTTCATAACCAAATATATCTAGAGCCTCAATTATTTTTATAGTAATATTACCTATCCTTGGGCTTTTCCATTTTCCATCTTTTTCATTGCTGCTCATTGTCTAATAGTGGCTGTTTAAAATCACTACACAGTGTGCACTGCTGTCTCCAGCTTACTGTTGTAGGCAATGTCTTTTGATGGTTTTGATGCCACAACTGATGAGCCTAACCATCAGAGTATTCTTGTATTGCTTTTGTCTCTTCTCTGGTCATGATATCCTGGCTTCAGCTGTCTGTACCAAAGCGTCTTTGGGATGGGGTTGTCTTCCACGCAGACAATGTACATCTTGTCCAACAAAGCTGCCACTTGATGAGTAGACTCTCTATACTTGGCAAGCGCCTTAATAACTTCAAGATTGGACATTCAGTCTTGCCATTGGATGTTACAGATCTTGTGTATTCTGGTTGTTGAATGTGCTTTTGGTAGATAGTGCAGTTATGGCAGCAGAACTGGTTAAAAAGAATAATGGACAATAAGTAGCAATGTGTCTACATGTGTATTTTGTGTTTTTGTATCAACACATACTGTTTTTCTTTCTTTTCTTTTGAAAACATTCCATTGATTTCAATGCTAAGGTACTTGATCAGATTCATACATAAGTTTTAAGAACAAAGTCACAGTTTTATGTTTAAACCTTACACTCCCACACCCTGTCCACCAGCATCCTGCATCGTCAACCATGCCAGAAAAGCAAAAACTTAAACCTTTTGACTCCCTCACCATATCCACCAGCTTCCTGCAGGAAGCAGATGGACAGGGTGAGGGAGTCAAAAGGTACAGTTTTTGCAGTTGGTGGATAGGGAGTGGGAGTCAAAAGGTTAATGTGAAAAGTGTTTTAAAAAATATTATGAGCGTATTTTCTGTTTTCTTTTCAGGATTTGTGGTTGGTCAAACTGGTTTGCTGCAAGCGTTGGCACAACTGATCTTGGCGTACATCATCCTTAAACTGACGGTGCTGTCAATCAACGCCATCTCCACCAATGGCGCTGTAGAAGGAGGAGGAGCATATTGTATCCTTTGATGTGAAGAACTGTAGTAAAGAGAAAAAAAAAGTTAGGATGAAATGTTACAGATATTATATGTAGATTTTACTGTGACTTACAGATCAATCTATTTGTTTATTATTGAAGATATGCTATGAATTAATCAAGTGGATGTTGATTATTGAAGGTATTTATAATACTGTGGATGTTACTGTGACTTACAAACTAGTGTATTTGTTGATTATGGAAGGTATGCTATAATAATGTGGTGTTAACTGACTTACAGATAATTTATTTGTTGATAATTGATGGTATGCTATAATTATGTGGATTTTACTATGAGTTACAAATCAATTTATTTGCTGATTAATGAAGTTATACTATACTGTTATAATTGTTATACTTGTTGTTTTTTGTTGTTGTTGTAAGTTTCAAAAACAATGTGAATTGAAAAGTACAGGTTACCTTATGTATTGATAAGGTTGTTATTAAATTGATATATATAAAAATGAAAGAGAATGGATCCAAGGATGTCCACATTTTTTTAAGAACTGAGCAATGCGGGTCATGATGATTTCAATTTTTTTGTAATCCAATTGGTGATGAATGAAATTTTGACAGTCTTATATAAGTAAACATTCATGCATATAATTAAATACACACATAACAGTTAACACATACTACATGTATGCTCACAAATGCACACGCACACTAATTCACACTCACGCAGTCACTTTAATCCTCTGTGTGATAAATTGCATGGAGTGGTCAGTGCCAGGGGCATCTCCTTAGATCATGTGTATGAATGCATTGATATGTGTACTAAATTTTCTTCTTTTTTTTTTTTTTAAGTATTGTGTATGTTTTGAAACGGTTATAACCGCTATGCAGTCAATTGGGCTTTAAACAAAAATAACAATAACTCACTCACTCGTTGCCATACCAATTGCACCCATCCCTGGTAGTAAATCTAAACACCATTCATTTAATGTTACAAAAAGCTACTTACTGGAATCTGTCGATCACTAAGCAGTTCATTTAGATTCAAAACAAAGTTTCCTTGACTGGCTTTCTCAGACATGATCAGTCGAGCGCTGGGCCCAGAGTTTGGAGGCAGTATAGGTTTCCTGTTTTATGTGGCCAATGTCCTGTCCTGTGGTCTCTACACTGCTGGCTTTGTGGAGGGTGTTCTGCAAAACTTTGGAGAAGGAGGTAAAGAAAAGTCATAGATAATATAATAAATAATGATGGTGGGATTAATCAGTTTGGGAATCATCATCATCATCATGTGCCCTGCCACATGGCGTTGGAGATCATGGCCCTCCATATGCATCTATCCCTTGTCACCACAAGCACATCTTCCACCCTCTCTGTCTCCTCAGCCACCCTGCAAGTCTGTCAAGTATTTTCTTCCTGGGTCTACCTGGTGTTCTTCCCTCCACCTTTCCTGTTGTGACCAGGTGCTCTAATTCCACTTTCTTCATAAAATGGCCTATAAAAGTTGCTTGTCTTTTCCTAATCAGTAATCTTTCTTATCAATGATCTTCTTGTGTCTGTCACCATCAAGACTGTCTTGGTTCATTTTTGTGTGTGTGTTTTTGTTTGTTTGTTTTTTTTGTTTTTTGCTGTCCATGGAACTGTCAACATTCTTCTTAGAAACCACATCTCGGCTGCCTCAATCATGTTCTGGCTTTACGTGTTGACTGTCCACACCTCACAACCCTATGACATTATCGGTTCTATATAACATTCAAGAACTCTCTTCCTGATGTCAGTTGATAGGCATATTTGTAGGTAAGAATGCTTTTCATCTTCTTGAATGCTGTTTTGGCTTGGCCAATTTTGGGATGCAATAGTTAATTTAAGGTGACAATTGCTGTTTGGAGTTTATTCAAAAAGGGATTCTTTGCACTTAGAAATACCATGTGCACCACATCCAAGGTCTTGAAATGATGAGGAGAGGGGGAGGGGGGAAGGAGAGTGGGACTAATGAAACACTATGCTGACACTCCCCGGAATGATTGGGGCATTAAATGAGTAGTTGAAGTGTGTGTATGCTTGATGCTGTGCATATGTTTGTTGCAGTTGCTTGGATTGGTAGACGTTGATCTGTCACTTGCTAATCCTGAAATGTGTATACATGATATCTTTGCCATGACTCAGGCTTATGCAGATGTATATTGTATTTGTGGCATTTTCACTTTTAAACAATGATTTATGTTGTGTAGGAGTGTGTGTGAATGTGCATGCGTTGATGTATGTGTATTTGTATGCATAGCCTCTATGATATTGATATGTATCTATGATGACTGTATGTGATGATGATGCTGATGATGATGATGTGTCATGTGTTAATAATGTGTGTATTTGTATACATAGCCTCTATGAATATGATATTGATATGTATCTATGATGAATGTATGTGATGATGATGCTGATGATGATGATGTGTGTGAGTGTACATATAGATAGATAGATAGATAGATAGATAGATAGATAGATAGATAGATAGATAGGTAGGTAGGTAGGTAGATAGATAGGTAGATAGGTAGGTAGGTAGATAGATAGATAGATAGGTAGATAGATAGATAGGTAGATAGATAGGTAGATAGATAGGTAGATAGGTAGATAGATAGATAGGTAGATAGATAGATATGTGTATACACACACACATACACTCACACTCACACTCACACACACACACACACACACACACACACACACACACACTCACTCACTCACTCACACACACACACACACACACACACACACACACACACACACACACACACACACACACACACACACACATCATTATCATCATCATCATCATCACCACCACCACCACCACCACAATACATACATACATAAATCATAGATACATATGTGTGTATGTGTCCCAGCAAACATAACATGAATAAGACAACATTGGCTGTATACCCTCTATAGAGACATCAGTGACAGGACTGCGAACTGATCAATAAGAAGATTGGAAAACACCTTCTGTTGTTGTATTCCATCTTGATGATACATCTCCCTTTCCTCTCTCTGACCTCAAGGTTATATGGAACAATCTTTATACCCTTTTCTTAACTTGATCCTGAGCATCAGTGTCATAGGATCTGTGATGTGGTCATTGATGAGGATGACATGGTAAATGATACTGTGCGTGATGATTTATTATTTACAGTTTCCTCCTGACAAGGATGCTTAGGTAAAGCTCCAGTATAGCTGGAATGTAATACAGCATGCAACTATATTACCGTCTGTTATTGTACTTCGTTGTTTTGTTTGTTGTAATTTAAATGGTTTGGGTTACATGTGATATCAACAGATGCATTTGTAGTACCCAGTTGGAGCAGTGCTTCGACCCCAGTTAGAGGTCTGTTACCAGTTAGAGATATGTAACCATTTATTTTGCCTGAGCTTGTGTTTTGGCTGTAAAGTGGCTATTGACTTAAACTTATTATTTATATGATATTGTGGTTTGTGCTCATTATAAAAAGTTGAATAACGAAGAAAAAAAAAGGATCTGTTACAAAAAGAAGTAATGAATAGGCCAGTGTTCATTTTGCAGGTTGAGATTGAAGTCCAGATTCAGACCTTGATCCACAGCTCTGTCAGCAGAATCAGCCAGCCTGTTTACAGGACATATACATCATTTTTATCACATTATGCATGGTGTTCATGTGTATGTTTGCGTGTATGTCATGTGTGATAGAGAGAGAAACTGTTATGAAGAAATTTTTACTTTTATTGTATTTTGAAATGCATGAATTTTTTGTCCTATGTTTGCAAGATTGCGGTGAAAGAAGAAAGCTACATTGTGGAGAATGGTGAAAAGTACTTTCTGAGTATTGTTCATTTAAGGGTTACAGAATTGCTCCTGGCTGTGTTTTGTAATGTATGTTACATATGTATGACAGTAGAACTTTTTAAAAACTTGTTTTTTTATTGACTTTTGAGTGTTGTTCATTTTAGGGTTACAGAATTGCTCCTGGCTGTATGAGCTCCTGGCTGTTTGAGCTCCTGGCTGTATTTTGTGATGTATGTTACATATGTATGATAATAGAACTTTTTTAAAACTTGTTTTTTCATTGAATTTTAATCAGGACTGGTTGAGTGCTCATACTATGCCTTACGGGTGAGGATGGGAAATGAGGGAAGGATGCTGCCCATGAATTGAACTTGTGTGCATGAAGTCTGCCATTTACTCTAAAACTACATGGCTGAATTCTCTCCAAATACATACATACATACATATACATTTTTTTTCATTTTTTTTTTTTTATACTGTCTACATTGATTTTATATAAATGGAATGCAGTACAAGCAAATTGCTGATCACAAGAGAAATCGATAAGTGTATTTAAGAAATCTTATTTTTTCAGCAAAGGTTCTATGTGCATGAATTTACAGTCATTTTCAGTTATATATAAGACAGACATTCAAATATAAACAGGCAGTTCATACAGAAACAATGCATATATCTTGTAAAGAAGCCAAATGTCACATCAAACTTCATGTTAAAGCAGCGACAGATATGGCAACCATTTTTCTCTAAAAGCATGTGAATTCCAGCTCAGTTTTGCATTATATTCTTCTGTTTGGTATTTTTTGGTAAGATACTTAGTAAAAGAAATGGTGTTTAGTAGATCTTTTTTGAGTTTACTTTTGTAAAATCGATATACATTTTTCCTAAGATGGTTACTAAGTCAAATATTGGATCTGTGCGCATGTTTTCATCAGCACCAAATTAAATTAAGTTTTCAGTTAACCTAATGTTTACACAAGTCGCGCAACTTGACCTCAACCATTCTTCAATCCTTTCCCAGAATCTGTTGACATGTGAGCACTTCCAAAATATGTGATCAATGCTGTCTTTCGCTGCCATCTCTCCCAAATATATAGTTTGCATTTTGCAAGAAACTTATTGTGTATATTTCATTTCCCAGGGTCATTCATGCAAGATGGCGGAGGATTGCCAGTGGATTCAGAGTGGTGGCGCTACCTGTACTCTACTATTGTTCTCTTCATCTGCCTTATCATCTGTATTGTTGGTGGTGCCATGTTTGCACGGACTTCTGCGATTATTCTGCTGGTTGGTGCTGATGTTTCTTTTTCAAGTTTTCCCTGTGTTGGTTGACTGTGTAGGAGAGAAATAAAGTGCATTGACTGTATGTATAAATGTATGCACATGTGTGTGTGTGTGAGTGTGTGTGTGTGTGTGTGTGTGTGTGTGTGTGTGTGTGTGTGTGTGTGTGTGTGTGTTCAGTCTCCCCAATTGGAAGCTGGGGGCTTTTTTTTTTATAGTATAAATTTAAATAGTATTCCCACCTTCTGGATATTCTGTGCTAGAAATTTTCTCTTTTCTGTCACTCTCTTTGTTTGTGTCTTGCTCCTTTGCTTTGTCATTTCTCCGTGTCATTTTCTGCTTTGCTGGTCCATTCACATGTATATAAAATCTTACATACTTTCTTGTAGGATTGGTAATTAGGTACATGTATTATGCATGCATTTTTGGCTCAAAGAAAATGTGACGTGCAGAAGCAATTTTTAGGAAATTTGACGCATGTTTTTTATATACAGGGGGGTGCAAAAGTTATGAAAAAAGAAAACACGTACAATACTCATTGCATTTATTATACAAACAAATGAATATTGCATACACATGTAATAACAAGCACAGCCTTAATCCCTCACTCAAACTGCTTGCCGTTGGTATTCACACACTCTAATCGAGAGCGGAATTAAGCATTATAATAATGATGTGATACTTACTGTATACCTACTTTTGCACCCCCCTGTATGTTATGTGTCATTAGTTATGTTTACATTTGTATTCAGGTTTGTTTGTTTCAATCCCTGATGATAAATTGGAGGGATTGGTTAATGCCAGGGGTATATCCTTACATAATGTGCAAGAATGCATTGTTATGTATACTTAATTTCCTTTTCCAGGTCTTTTTCGTGGTTTTTTTCCCCTCCAGTGGTGTATGGTGTGCTTTTTGAGATGGTTATAGCCCTGATATGGCTCTGCACAGTTGGGAGGGATTTAAGCAACAATGGTAATAATAACTCAGAAAGAGAGTCCTTGAATGTTATATAGAACCAATACTGTTGTACGAATGTGAGGCATGGACAGTCAGCAAGCAAAGCCAGAACAAGATTGAGGCAGCCGAGATGTGGTTTCTAAGAAGAATGTTGAGAGTTCCATGGACAGCAAAGAAAACAAACGAGACAGTCTTGATGGAGGCAGACACAAGTAGATCACTCATAAAGAAGATTAGGAAAAGACAGGCAACATTTATAGGCCATTTTATGAGGAAGGGGGATTTGGAGCACCTGGTCACAACGGGAAAGCTGGAGGGAAAGAGAGCATCAGGTAGACCCAGGGAGAGAATGCTGGACGGACTTGCAGAGTGGCTGGGGATGAGGAGGTGGGGGAGATGCTCGGG
>JAPXFY010000032.1:16099942-16149942 GCA_030674185.1 Monoplex corrugatus
TTGACTTCTTCACCCTGTCCATCAGCTTCCTGCAGGAAGCAGGTGCATAGGGTGAGGAAGTCAAAGGGTTAAGTTTTTTTGGGGGGTGAGGGAGTCAAAGGGTTAAGTTTTTGCTTTGCTAGCATGGTTGACAATGCAGGATGCTGATGGACAGGGTGCGGGAGTCAAAAGTTAATAATGATAACTCTCTCTTTCTCTCTCTCTCTTTCTCTCTCTCTTTCTCTCTCTCCTCTCTCTTTCTCTCTCTTCTCTTTCTCTCTCTCTCTTTTCTCTTTCTCTCTCTTCTCTTTCTCTCTTTCTTTCTCTCTCTCTCTCTCTTTCTCTCTTCTCTTTCTTTTTCTCTTTCTCTCTCTCTCTCTCTCTCTCTCTCTCTCTCTCTCTCTTCACACACACACACACACACACACAATTGTAATTAAAAAAAAATGACAACCAGATGTGACAGATGCATAATGGCACTGTTTCCAGATGACTACACAGTAGACTACACATCAGGGTCGGTGCTAGACTTTGCCACTGTCTTCGCCATTCTCTTCAGCAGTGTCACTGGTATTCTGAATGGAGCGAACATGTCAGGTATGTTCTGTATCTTCAGCATGTCCATGCCTATTTTTCCCCATAAAGAAAGTTAACATTTTTGATACAGAGTCAGAACAATGGAAATTATGTGTGCAATCACCAGCTCAGCCCTCACATGATATGCACATACACATATATACACATTTAAATACACACTTACATACGTTAGTATGAAAAAAAAATCAGCTCGCATTTTCATATACAAAAATAAATGATAAATATAAATGTTGTCCTTTTCAAGCAATATGAACATCATTCATTATCTATTCATATTTAAATTCAGATGACATTAAACATTTTATTCTGAGTAAAAGCTGTTAGTGCTTGTGTACACACACACACATACACACACACACACACACACACACACACACACACACACAACACACAACACACACACACACACACACACACACACACACACACACACACACACACACACACACACACATCCGTCATATATCACTTGTAGTAAAAAGACGTTAAATCAAAGAACGAACGAACACACACACACACACACATGCACGCATGCACACACACACACACATGCACACGTAGGCATGCATGCAACACGCACGTGCACATACACACACACACACACATACACACACACACACACACACACACACACACACACACACACCACACACACACACACACACACACACACACACACACACACACACACACACACACACACACACACACACACACACACACACACACACACTCTCTCTCTCTCTCTGCATCTTTGTACCCAAGACAAATTGTATAAATCTATATAATTTTAAAACTCAACCACATTCACATATGAAATCGTCTGTTTTATACAACATGCACATCCTTGAAAACAAAGTATGACCGCTTTAATAGCAGCTTAGAAAAAACTGCCATGTGTGGTGAAGAAGAGAGATCTAACATGATGACAAAGTTTGTGTGATGTTGTGGGAGAGTGTCTAACAGAATGAGAATTGGAGTGTTTCTGTGTATAAACATAAGAGACAGTTGTGTAATGTGTGCATAGCTGAAAACAAAACATCCAACAAAGAGTGTAATTTATGTAAGAGATGCAAGGAATGTGTTTGTAAGTGTATATATCACTACAATAATGTGACCTCCCACCTCGAAATCAGTCTTAATTAGCATTTTGGGCATTTTGAGATATAAATATCACTGGAAAGTGTACATTCTGCTGATTATTTTGGTACTTGAATAAAGCTTGTACTCAAAAAAATGTAGAAGTTATGTATGTTTAAAGTCATTAAGTTGTATGATGGCCATTTTGAGAAAACGGCCTCTAAAGTTTTTGTGCGCTCTCCTACACATTTTCCTGAAATTTCTTTATTTGGTGGCTTTGACCCAGTTTGTTTCTCATTTTCGCTGTCATCATCTGAAAGGTGCACCAAAGAGCTTTCCATCAGTGTATTACATGTGCAGGTACTGCACAGGTTACAGTTTATAATAAGAGACAAAAATAGGTACTTTTGGTAGGAAATTGCATTCTTTCTGCTGCGATCAGTGCATTGAAATACCATTTTAAATTGATTAATAATATTTTTTCAAGAAAAAAATGTCTGTGGGGGATAGATTATAGTCTACAGAAATCAATTTTGAGAAAAAGTCAAAACACCCCAGATAGACCCTCAGTCACCTTTTCAGCTCCTAGTGCTGTTCGACTGATCGCGAGTTAAGACTGATTTCGTGGTGGGAGGTCACATATGTGTTAGAAAGGAAGGAAGATCCTATTTTCAGTATGAAGTATTTCCAAAGGATCTGTCAGCTGTAATCATCAGTTTTAGCTGTAATATTTTATTTGATGACAGGTGAACTGAAAGACTGTACATTTCATTTGATGACAGGTGAACTGAAAGTCTGTACATTACATGTGATGACAGGTGAACTGAAAGTCTGTACATTTCATTTGATGACAGGTGAACTGAAAGACTGTACATTTCATTTGATGACAGGTGAACTGAAAGTCTGTACATTACATGTGATGACAGGTGAACAGAAAGTCTATACATTACATGTGATGACAGGTGAACAGAAAGACTATACATTACATGTGATGACAGGTGAACAGAAAGTCTATACATTACATGTGATGACAGGTGAACAGAAAGACTATACATTACATGTGATGACAGGTGAACAGAAAGTCTATACATTACATGTGATGACAGGTGAACAGAAAGACTATACATTACATGTGATGACAGGTGAACAGAAAGACTGTACATTACATGTGATGACAGGTGAACAGAAAGTCTGTACATTACATGTGATGACAGGTGAACAGAAAGACTATACATTACATGTGATGACAGGTGAACAGAAAGACTGTACATTACATGTGATGACAGTGAACAGAAAGACTATACATTACATGTGATGACAGGTGAACAGAAAGTCTGTACATTACATGTGATGACAGGTGAACAGAAAGTCTGTACATTACATGTGATGACAGGTGAACAGAAAGTCTATACATTACATGTGATGACAGGTGAACAGAAAGATTATACATTACATGTGATGACAGGTGAACAGAAAGACTATACATTACATGTGATGACAGGTGAACAGAAAGTCTGTACATTACATGTGATGACAGGTGAACAGAAAGATTATACATTACATGTGATGACAGGTGAACAGAAAGACTATACATTACATGTGATGACAGGTGAACAGAAAGACTGTACATTACATGTGATGACAGGTGAACAGAAAGACTGTACATTACATGTGATGACAGGTGAACAGAAAGACTGTACATTACATGTGATGACAGGTGAACAGAAAGACTATACATTACATGTGATGACAGGTGAACAGAAAGACTATACATTACATGTGATGACAGGTGAACAGAAAGACTATACATTACATGTGATGACAGGTGAACAGAAAGACTGTACATTACATGTGATGACAGGTGAACTGAAAGACTGTACATTACATGTGATGACAGGTGAACAGAAAGACTGTACATTACATGTGATGACAGGTGAACAGAAAGACTGTACATTACATGTGATGACAGGTGAACAGAAAGACTATACATTACATGTGATGACAGGTGAACAGAAAGACTATACATTACATGTGATGACAGGTGAACAGAAAGACTGTACATTACATGTGATGACAGGTGAACAGAAAGACTGTACATTACATGTGATGACAGGTGAACAGAAAGACTATACATTACATGTGATGACAGGTGAACAGAAAGACTATACATTACATGTGATGACAGGTGAACAGAAAGACTGTACATTACATGTGATGACAGGTGAACTGAAAGACTGTACATTACATGTGATGACAGGTGAACAGAAAGACTGTACATTACATGTGATGACAGGTGAACAGAAAGACTGTACATTACATGTGATGACAGGTGAACTGAAAGACTGTACATTACATGTGATGACAGGTGAACTGAAAGACTGTACATTACATGTGATGACAGGTGAACTGAAAGACTGTACATTACATGTGATGACAGGTGAACTGAAAGACTGTACATTACATGTGATGACAGGTGAACAGAAAGACTATACATTACATGTGATGACAGGTGAACAGAAAGACTATACATTACATGTGATGACAGGTGACAGAAAGACTATACATTACATGTGATGACAGGTGAACAGAAAGACTGTACATTACATGTGATGACAGGTGAACTGAAAGACTGTACATTACATGTGATGACAGGTGAACAGAAAGACTGTACATTACATGTGATGACAGGTGAACGAAAGACTGTACATTACATGTGATGACAGGTGAACGAAAGACTGTACATTACATGTGATGACAGGTGAACAGAAAGACTATACATTACATGTGATGACAGGTGACAGAAAGACTGTACATTACATGTGATGACAGGTGAACTGAAAGACTGTACATTACATGTGATGACAGGTGAACTGAAAGACTTACATTACATGTGATGACAGGTGAACAGAAAGACTGTACATTACATGTGATGACAGGTGAACTGAAAGACTGTACATTACATGTGATGACAGGTGAACTGAAAGACTGTACTTTACATGTGATGACAGGTGAACTGAAAGACTATACATTTACATTGATGACAGGTGAGCAGAAAGATTACATTACATGTGATGACAGGTGAACGAAGATGTACATACATGTGATGACAGTGAACGAAAGACTATACATACATTGATGACAGGTGAACAGAAAGACTGTACATACATGTGATGACAGGTGAAAGAAGATTGTAATTACATTGATGACAGGTGAATGAAAGACTTACTTCCTTGATACAGGTGATGTACTGATTTTCATATGATGAAGGTGACTGAAAGACCATAGGCCATCCCTAAGGGTACACTGTCAGCAGTGGCCTTCACCTTCGTCACCTATGTCATCATGACTATCCTTCTGGCCGGCTCATGTGGAAGGTGAGTGGTGTTTATTACTTGAAGGTGAGTGGTGTTTATTACTTGAAGGTGAGTGGTATTTATTACTTGAAGATGAGTGGTGTTTATTACTTGGTGAGTGGTGTTTATTACTCGAAGGTGAGTGGTGTTTATTACTTGAAAGTGAATGGTGTTTGTTACTTGAAGGTGAGTGGTGTTTATTACTTGAAGGTGAGTGGTGTTTGTTACTTGAAGGTGAGTGGGGTTTATTACTCGAAGGTGAGTGGTGTTTGTTACTTGAAGGTGAGTGGTGTTTATTACTTGGAGGTGTGTGGTGTTTATTACTTGAAGGTGAGTTGTGTTTATTACTTGAAAGTGAGTGGTGTTTATTACTTGAAGGAGTGTGATGTTTATTACTTGAAGATGAGTGGTGTTTATTACTTCAAGGTGCGTGGTGTTTATTACTTCAAGGTGAGTGGTGTTTATTACTTGAAGGTGAGTGGTGTTTATCACTTGAAGGTGAGTGGTGTTTATTACTTCAAGGTGCGTGGTGTTTATTACTTCAAGGTGCGTGGTGTTTTTACTTCAAGGTGAGTGGTGTTTATCACTTGAAGGTGAGTGGTGTTTATTACTTCAAGGTGCGTGGTGCTTATCACTTGAAGGTGAGTAGTGGTGATGGTGAGTGATGATTATTACATGAAGGTGAGTGATGATTATTATTTGAAGGTGAGTGATGATTCTTACTTGAAGGTGAGTGATGCTTATTACTGGAAGGTGAGTGGTGTTTATTACTTGAAGATGAGTGGTGATTATCACTTGAAGGTGGGTGATATCATATCTGTTTTCATGTTTCTGATCGCATGGCCTACATATTTCAGCTGCTGTCTTTTGTTGATCTCTATTAGCAGTTGGTGCTTGACATTCAGTATCTTTAACACGCTATCATTTGTTCTTCAGTCTGTCCATTTGACTCCGAGAAATCTTCTAGAGGGCCACATTTCTGCTGCAAAACCATGTGAGATGATACAAAAGGACATAGAATAGGCTTTGTTAAAATAATTATTGGAGAGAGCAAAAGCAGAAAAAAGAGTTTCAAAATGTAGAAATAGCAAGCTGCTGTTCTTGATGCCGCAGCATGTACCTACCCTACGCTGTCGTGACAGTTTTAAAACACCAGTCAAGGTAATCATTCAAAACCCATCATGTTAGATCTCTCTTCTTCACCATACATGGCAGTTTTTATTAAAGCTGCTATTAAAGCGGTCATACTTTGTTTTCAAGGATGTGCATGTTGTATAAAACAGACGATTTCATATGTGAATGTGGTTGAGTTTTAAAATTATATAGATTTATACAATTTGTCTTGGGTACAAAGATAAGTTTTTGCTTTGCTAGCATAGTTTACAATGCAGGGTGCTGGTTCACAGGGTGCGGGAGTCAAAGGGTTAATAGTCACGCTTCTTTTCTGTTTACAGGTTCCTGTTGCAAAACAACTACGTGTTCCTTCAGCAGATCAACTTATGGCCGCCGTTTGTGGTGGCTGGTATTTTTGCTGCTACTCTCTCTGCTGCTCTGGGCAATTTGATTGGAGCATCCAGAATTCTGGAGGCTCTTGGGAACGACCAGCTGTTCTGTAAGTTTCATGTACATATCTGTTATCTCTCTGGAAAACCATAGCACTAGCAAACACTCAATCTGTCATACAAGCAAACACTCAATCACCCTACAAGCACTCAATCACCCATACAAGCATCAATCACCCATACAAGCAAAACTCAATCACCCAGTACAAACAATCACTATACAAGCAAACACTCAATCACCCATACAAGCAAACACTCAACACCCATACAAGCAAACACCAATCACCCATACAAGCAACACTCAATCACCCATACAAGCAAACAATCACCCATACAAGCAAACACTCAATCACCCATACAAGCAAACACTCAATCACCCATACAAGCAAACACCAATCACCCATACAAGCAAAACAATCACCCATACAAGCAAACAATCACCCATACAAGCAAAACAATCACCCATACAAGCAAACAATCACCCATACAAGCAAACACCAATCACCCATACAAGCAAACAATCACCCATACAAGCAAACAATCACCCATACAAGCAAACAATCACCCATACAAGCAAACAATCACCCATACAAGCAAACACTCAATCACCCATACAAGCAAACAATCACCCATACAAGCAAACAATCACCCATACAAGCAAACAATCACCCATACAAGCAAACAATCACCCATACAAGCAAACACTCAATCACCCATACAAGCAAACAATCAATCAAGCAACATCACCCATACAAGCAACAATCACCCATAAGCAAACATCACCATACAAGCAAACACCAATCACCCATACAAGCAAACACTCATCACCCATACAAGCAAAACCCAATCACCCATACAAGCAAACACCATCACCCATACAAGCAAACATATCACCCATACAAGCAAACACCAATCACCCATACAAGCAAACAATCACCATACAGCACAATCACCATACAAGCAAACACCCAATCACCCATACAAGCAAACACTCAATCACCCATACAAGCAAACACCCATCACCCATACAAGCAAACACTCAATCACCCATACAAGCAAACATCAGTCACCCATACAAGCAACACATCACCTACAAGCAACAATCACCCATACAAGCAAACATCACCCATACACAAACCCAATCACCCATACAAGCAAACACTCAATCACCCATACAAGCAAACAATCACCCATACAAGCAAACAATCACCCATACAAGCAAACACCCAATCACCCATACAAGCAAACACTCAATCACCCATACAAGCAAACACTCAATCACCCATACAAGCAAACACTCAATCACCCATACAAGCAAACACTCAATCACCCATACAAGCAAACACCCAATCACCCATACAAGCAAACACTCAGTCACCCATACAAGCAAAACACTCAATCACCCATACAAGCAAACACCCAATCACCCATACAAGCAAACACTCAGTCACTCAATCACCCATACAAGCAAACACACAATCACCCATACAAGCAAACACTCAATCACCCATACAAGCAAACACTCAATCACCCATACAAGCAAACACCCAATCACCCATACAAGCAAACACCAATCACCCATACAAGCAAACACTCAATCACCCATACAAGCAAACACTCAATCACCCTACAAGCAAACATCAATCACCCATACAAGCAAACACTCAATCACCCGTACAAGCAAACACTCAATCACCCGTACAAGCAATCAATCATACAAGCAAACACTCAACCACCCATACAAGCAAACACTCAACCATCCATACAAGCAAACACCCAACCACCCATACAAGGAAACACTCAATCACCCATACAAGCAAACACTCAACCACCCATACAAGCAAACACCAATCACCATACAAGGAAACACCCAATCACCCATACAAGCAAACACCCAATCACCCATACAAGGAAACACTCAAATCACCCATACAAGCAAACACTCAATCGCTCAAACAGATAAAACAAAACAACAAGCAAACACTCACCCAAACATATAAAACAACAAGAAACAATAGCAGAAACTACACACATTGTCATAGATACAAAGTCCCTTCAGTCATAAATTCCAAGACCTGGTTATCATGTAGCATCCATATGTATGTTTTATAGCATTTGCTTTCATGTTTTGGGATCTTCTGTCACATATTTTCAGAGTAAAGTGTATGGAATCATGTGCATGCTGCCACGGTCTGAGCAATTTGAGTATATGCAGTGCAGTATTTGAAAAGAAATCACAAGCAGTTTAATTGAATGCAATACAATATTTGAAAAGAAATCTCAAGCAGTTTGACTGAAAGCAATACAGTATTTCAAAAGAAATCACAAGCAGTTTGATGAAATGCAATACAGTATTTGTAAATAAGTCACAGGCAGATTAAGTGAATGCAATACAGTATTTGAAAAGAAATCACGTTTTGATTGAATGCAATACAGTATTTGAAAAGAAATGACAAGCAATTTGATTGAATGCAATACAGTATTTGAAAAGAAATGACAAGCAGTTTGATTGAATGCAATACAATATTTGAAAAGAAATGACATTTTGATTGAATGCAATACAGTATTTGAAAGAAATCACGTTTTGATTGAATGCAATACAATATTTGAAAAGAAATGACATTTTGATTGAATGCAATACAATATTTGAAAAGAAATGACAAGCAGTTTGATTGAATGCAATACAATATTTGAAAAGAAATGACAAGCAGTTTGATTGAATGCAATACAGTATTTGAAAAGAAATGACAAGCAGTTTGATTGAATGCAATACAATATTTGAAAAGAAATGACAAGCAGTTTGATTGAATGCAATACAATATTTGAAAAGAAATGACAAGCAGTTTGATTGAATGCAATACAATATTTGAAAAGAAATGACAAGCAGTTTGATTGAATGCAATACAATATTTGAAAAGAAATGACAAGCAGTTTGATTGAATGCAATACAATATTTGAAAAGAAATGACAAGCAGTTTGATTGAATGCAATACAATATTTGAAAAGAAATGACAAGCAGTTTGATTGAATGCAATACAATATTTGAAAAGAAATGACAAGCAGTTTGATTGAATGCAATACAGTATTTGAAAGAAATGACAAACAGTTTGATTGAATGCAATGCAGTATTTGAAAAGAAATCACATTTTGATTGAATGCAATACAGTATTTGAAAAGAAATGACAAACAGTTTGACTGAATGCAATACAATATTTGAAAAGAAATCACATTTTGATTGAATGCAATACAGTATTTGAAAGAAATCACAGTCAGCTATTATGTAGTCTGGTGCTGCAACTGAACCAGTTGTTTTTATCAGCAACATATTCAGGAGTGATGTTGATTTTAGTTCTGGGCTATGGAAGCATCTGTTTTTAGCCAAGAAAAAAACTGCAGCATTTTATAGCATGCAATGAAAACAATTACAGCCTGTAGTCTGCATATATTACAGTTTGTAGTTCACAGATTATATACCGTAAATGCTTGTGTCTTATTGTTATTGCATTCTTATGTGTTTTTGTTATTCATTGCCAGAGCAATGTTTGTCTCATGGTAAGTTCCAGGAGTTCCAGGAGCCAAAAACGCATGAAAATAAAATGAAAATGTGTATTTCATTTAACAAAAGAAAACGGGCTCAGATTTTCAGCTGTATGGCCTTTTGCTAAGCATATATACAAAAGACATAAAAAAAAAGTGAATGCACAAAATTTAGGGGGAAAGATGGTAGTAGGCCTTCCTTGATGTTTCATTTTATTTTTATTGTTACAGGGATATTGCTCAAGCCTGCTACAATTACCACCAAATCAGGCAATCCCTACGTGGCTGTGCTCATCTCATGGGTTCTTGTTCAGGTACAGTTTTTCTCCTCTGTGTGTGTGTGTGTGTGAGAGAGAGAGAGAGAGTGTGTGTATGTGTGACACGCATGTGAGTGCAATATGATGTACATATGTAGATGTACTTGGATGTGTGCGTCTATATATTTGTGTGTGTGTAAGTGGTATGTGTTTTGTGTGTGTGTGTGTGTTAGGGAATGGAAGAATGATGTGTGTGTGTGTGTATATATGTGTGTGTGTGTGTGTGTGTGTGTGTGTGTGTGAAAATGTTTCTGTAGCTGGACTGTGCATGTAAGAGTGTCATATCTGTATCAGCATGTGTCCGTGACTAGGTATGGATCTTAACTCAAATGAATAAAACATCTGTGTGAGTGTGTGTTTTGTGAAGTTGCGTCTGTGTCCATGTGTGCATTTTATGATTGTATTGTATATTGGACCACATGTGTTTTGAATGTACCATTGATTTGTGTGTGTGAATGTGTTGTGTTAAATCATAAACTATGATACAGTGTAAAGGTACAATACACAATACAAAGAAATGTTTGTGTGCAAATTTTGACATATTTCATTCTCTCCTGTATTAGGTTGCGCAAATTTAAAATTTGTCCATTCCGCCGTGGGGATGCTGGGGTTTCTCACAGTATAAATAGTATCCCCACCTTCTGGAAATTCTGTGCTAGAAATTTCCTCTTTTCTGTCACGCTCTTTGTTTCTTTCTTCCTATTTTGCTTTCTGTGTGATAAATTGGACAGTGGTCAACACTAGGGGCATCTCCTTACATTATGTATGCGGATGCATTGATATGCGTAATTAATTTTCTTTTCCTTTTTCTTTTTCCCGATTGAAGTATTGTGTGTGTATTGAAATGGTAATAACCCTGATACGGCTTTGTGCAGTCGGCTGGGCTTTAAGCAACAATAACTTATTTTATTCTCTTCTGCAGTTGGTGTTGTTGATTGGTTCTCTGAACGCCATTGCTCCAGTTACATCCGTCTTCTTCCTGTTGTCCTACGCTGCTGTCAACCTGGCTTGTTTGGCGCTGGAACTGGCTTCAGCACCCAACTTTAGGTATATGAAATCAGTATAGAGATGATACTTTTTAAAATGTACGAAAGAAAAAATGAGTACTGTGCCTTAGGTTTCTGAAATTCTCTTTTATGAGATGTTGCCAGATCTGGGTGATAATTGTAACGTTTCTCTCGGATAATGATTATGTTTGTGTAGGATGATAATTGTAACGTTTCTCGCGGATGATGATTATGTTTGTGTAGGATGATAATTGTAATGTTTCTGTAGGATGATAATGATAATGTTTCTCTAGGATGATAATTATAATGTTTCTCTTGGATGATAATTGTAATGGTGCTCTAGGGTGATGGGGTCAAAGGGTTAAGTTTATGCAGTTGGTGAATAGGGTGCGGGAATGAAAGGGTTAATGGCCTTACAGTTTTGGGTGAACCTTTAGTACTGAAGAAGAAGATGTCAAAAGAGTGCAGAAGGCAGTCCAGCAAGGTCAACAGGGGCAATGGACAACATGGGACAGTGCACTCCAAAGAAGTCTCAGCTGGAACGATATGTGGCACATGGCTCCTCTAAGGATAAGCTTCCTCCTCAGATCTGTATATGACCTGCTCCCCTCGAATGCAAACTTAGTGAAATGGGGGAAAGCAGACGACCCAGCATGTCCGCTCTGTCAGAAGAAACAAACAGTGGAACATGTCCTAAGCTCTTGCAAAGTAGCGCTAGCCCAAGGAAGGTATACATGGAGGCACAACCAAGTTCTGAAAGTGATCACAGATGTGGTTAGCGAAAAAACCATGACCCCAAACGCACCAATTGCTATGACAACGTTCTACAAAGCAGGAGGGAAACAGGTCTGGCCCGAAAGTGCTATGACAACCAGCACATTGCCAAAGGGTCTTCTGGATGGAGCAGTCGACTGGGAGTGTACAGCAGACCTCCCAGAGTGGAGAAATTACCCAGATGTCATCAGCAAGACAGGCATGAGACCAGACATCGCTCTCCACTCTGACTCCTCGAAACAAGTGATTCTGATAGAACTCACTGTGCCATACGAAAGCAGAATGGAAGAAGCACATATCTACAAGACCGAAAAATACGCCGGTCTTGCCAGCACCCTGAAGAAAGCAGGTCTGCGGGTCAAAATCTTCGCCATAGAGGTCGGGGCAAGAGGGTTTGTGGGCACCTCCGCTTATGATCTCATGAAACAACTCGCCATTTCTGGGAAGAAGAGGACTAGAACCCTTAAAGCGATGGCAGAGGCAGCAGAAAGGAGCTCAAGCTGGATCTGGGCAAGGAGGAACGAAAAAAGTGAACTTCATAAGGATTAAATTCCCTACAGATGATGTGTGCCCCGTTAGCACATTGGTAAAACCGCGTACCGCAGTTCTGAAGCGCAGAATCGCCCAGGTTCGATCCCCGGCGTGGGAAAAAAAAAAAAAAAAAAAAAGACAACAGCAGAAGGGCATCCAGGAGTCATGACCTGGATGTGGCCCGGCCCCCCGAGAGTGTAAGGAATTCAGGGCCGAAACACTTGTCTAAAGGGGGTTACTTCTCTGAAGACCTTCTGTTGTCTAGCTCTCCCTAGAGTTTCTTTCTACTTCTACCTGAAGTCTCATCACATTCCCCAAACGGCTTACATTTTGTGACAGTCATTAGGTTAAACTTTTCTTTCTTAGAAGTTCATAGTTTTTGTTTGTTTGTTTTTGTTATGGTTTCATTATGAACAAAACGCATATTTTTCTTGTGGTTTCATTATGAACAAAACGCATATTTTTCTTGTGGTTTCATTATGAACAAAACGCATATTTTTCTTGTGGTTTCATTATGAACAAAACGCATATTTTTCTTGTGGTTTCATTATGAACAAAACGCATATTTTTCTTGTGGTTTCATTATGAACAAAACGCATATTTTTCTTGTGGTTTCATTATGAACAGAACACATATTTTTGTTGTGGTTTCATTATGAACAGAACACATATTTTTGTTGTGGTTTCATTATGAACAGAACACATTTTTGTTATGGTTTCATTATGAACAGAACACATATTTTTGTTATGGTTTTATTATGAACAGAACACATATTTTTGTTGTGGTTTTATTATGAACAGAACACATATTTTTGTTGTGGTTTCATTATGAACAGAACACATTTTTTTGTTGTGGTTTCATTATGAACAGAACACATATTTTTGTTGTGGTTTTATTATGAACAGAACACATATTTTTGTTGTGGTTGCATTATGAACAGAACGCATGTTTTTGTTGTGGTTGCATTATGAACAGAACACATATTTTTGTTGTGGTTTTATTATGAACAGAACACATATTTTTCTTGTGGTTGCATTATGAACAGAACACATATTTTTGTTGTGGTTTCATTATGAACAGAACACATATTTTTGTTGTGGTTTCATTATGAACAGAACACATATTTTTGTTGTGGTTTCATTATGAACAGAACGCATGTTTTTGTTGTGGTTTCATTATGAACAGAACGCATATTTTTGTTGTGGTTTCATTATGAACAGAACACATATTTTTGTTGTGGTTTCATTATGAACAGAACGCATGTTTTTGTTGTGGTTTCATTATGAACAGAACACATATTTTTGTTGTGGTTTCATTATGAACAGAACACATATTTTTGTTGTTGTTGCATTATGAACAGAACACATATTTTTGTTGTGGTTTCATTATGAACAGAACACATGTTTTTGTTGTTGTTGCATTATGAACAGAACACATATTTTTGTTGTGGTTTCATTATGAACAGAACACATATTTTTGTTGTGGTTTCATTATGAACAGAACACATATTTTTGTTGTGGTTTCATTATGAACAAAACACATATTTTTGTTGTGGTTTTATTATGAACAGAACACATATTTTTGTTGTGGTTTTATTATGAACAGAACACATATTTTTGTTGTGGTTTCATTATGAACAGAACACATATTTTCTCTGTCTTTTCAGACTTTGTTGTTTCAGTGTAGTCTAGGTAGGGCCTCAGGACCTGGCCAGCTCATGGGTTTATGTGCAGGCTTAAGGCTTATGCCGTGATCACCATGCACATGGCACCTGTGACGTTAGTGCGTATGGAATTCGTACCGAGCACGGAGACGTCATCTTGAGAAACTGAAACTGAAACTGTTTCAGTGTAAACCAAATGATATTTTTTCTGTCGTTTTTGTCATCTTAGGCCCACGTTCCGCTACTTCTCATGGCACACATGCCTACTGGCTCTGATCGGCTGCCTGGTGATGTGTTTCCTGATTAGCGCCATCTACACATCGGTGGCGCTCATCCTCATGCTGGTCTTCATCATTTTGCTTCACTTCCGCTCTCTGCCTTCCACCTGGGGCTCCATTTCTCAGGCCTTGATATTTCATCAGGTAATATTGTGGGGGATATGGTGTGGTTGGGTTGGGTAGGTGGTTTGTTGTTTGGTTATTTGTTGGGGGTTTTGTTGTTGCTGTTTTGTATTATTTTTTTGGTTATTTTTTGGGGGTTTTGTTGTTGTTGTTTTGTACTATTTGTTTGGTTGGTAAGGGTGTTAGTTTTGTTTTGTTTCGTCTTGTGTTTCATTGGTTTTGATGATTCTCCAAGCTGTGCAGTCTACCGGATGAACGTCTTGTATTCAGCCAGACAAACTGTTGAGAATAAATGTTCGCATCACTGAGTATTTTCACGGTTTCAAGAATTACCGAAAGCTTAGTTTTAAGCTGTCTACAAATTATCCAGAACTTTGTTTTGTTTTCTCTTGTGCTTCATCAGTTTTGACAATTCACCAAGCGATGCAGTCTACCAGATGAACGTCTTGTATTTAGCCAGACAGACTATTGAGAATAAATGTTTGTGTCACTGAATATTGTTAAGGTAATGAATTACCCAAAGCTTAGTTTTAAGTCGACTACAAATTGTCTAGAACTTTGTTTTGTTTTCTCTTGTGCTTCGTTAGTTTTGATAATTCACCAAGCGATGTAGTCTACCAGACGAATGTCTTGTATTCAGCGAGACATACTATTGAGAGTAAATGTTTGCGTCACTCTGAGTATTTTCACTATTAAGAATTACCCAAAACTTAAATTTTGAATAGTCTACATTCATCTCGGTTTTTCATTTAATTTTACAGGGACTTGAAAAGCAGTTCAGCCTGGTTTGGTCTTTGTAGTAATGTATGAAAAAATGAATAATTGAATGAAAATAAAAGGTGACAGCAGAGGGCTATCCTTTAGTCATGACCTGGATGTTGCCCGGCCCCATTAAAGCATCAGGAGTTAAGGGCCGAAACACTTGCTTGAGGGGGTTTCACCTCTGAGGACCTTCTGTCTAGCTGTCCCCAGAGTTTCTTACTACTGACAATACTATGTCCACATTTGCAAGAACAAAGACACAACATTCTTAGTACAACATCAGGTAGTCTGACAATAGATAAGAGGCTGAATAAGTCATATGACAGTCTATTTTTTTATGATATGGTGATCTTCTAGGAGATAGGAACCCCCCTGGGGATGCCGGGGGCTTTCAGTATAATATAGTATCCCCGCCTTCTGGAAATTCTGTGCTTGAAATTTTCTCTTTTCTGTCACTGTCTCTGCCTTGTTCCTTTGCTTTCTGTCATTTCTTCCTATCTTTGCTTTCTGTCATTTCTTCCTATCTTTGCTTTCTGTCATTTCTTCCTATCTTTGCTTTCTGTCATTTCTTACAATTATTTTCTGCCTTGCTGGTCCATTCACCTGTATGTGTTCGATAAAGTCTTATGTACTTTCTCTTAGGATTGATGATTTGGTACATCTGTTAAGTGCATTTTGGTTCTAGGGAAATGAGGTACGCGAAAGCAGTTTAAGGTAATTTAGGCCTGTTTTTACATGTTTTCATGTCTTTAGTTATGTTTAAATTTGTATTCAGGTATGTTTTTTAAATCCCCTGTGTGATAAAATGGACGAGTGGTCAACTTTGGGGCATGTCCGTAGAGTTTGTGCGCAAATGCATTGATATGTGTACTTAATTTTCTTTTCCTTTTTTCTCTTGTTAAAGTATTGTGTATATTTTGAAACGGTTATAGCCCAGATATGGCTCTACGCAGTCAGGTGGGCTTTAAACAAAAATAACAATAACAATAAGGAGATAAGAAGCTTTTCATGACAAGAGTATATAGGGCTTTATAGAATATGTACAGATGAGTGGGCCAGCAAGACAGAAAATGATAAGAAGAGATGACAAAAAGCAAAGAAGCAAGGTAGAAACAAAGACAGTGACAGAAAAGAAGGCATTTGTAGCACAGAAAAGAGGAAATTTTTAGCACAAAATTTCCAGAAGGTGAGGATATTACTTTTACCGAAAGAACCCTCAGCTTCGCATCCATACTTTTTCCCCAATAGGTGCGCAAGTACCTACTGATGCTGGACCCACGCAAGTCGCACGTGAAGTATTGGCGGCCACAGATACTGTTGATGGTGGCCAACCCACGACAGTCCTGCCAGCTGATGGACTTCATCAACGACCTCAAGAAGAGCGGTCTGTACGTCATTGGACACGTCCGTACTGGTCGCCTGACTGACTATTCTGTCGATCCCGTCAACGATGTCACTTACCATTGGTTGAAGGTCAGGGCTGGGTTGGTTGTGGTTACATTGTGATTTATTACATTGTGTTGTTTTGTTCTTGAGGTCGCATGTGCCGTGAGTCCAAATGAGTTCAGAGAATAGCACTTTACAAGAAAAAAAATTTAACAGTAGTAGTGATAGTTGTAGCAGTAGTAGTAGTAGTAATAGTAGTAGTAGTAGTAGTAAGTGTGTTGATTGCATTGCAGCAGTGAGAGTCTAGTTGAATTTGGAGAAAACATGAAAGATTTATTACTGTTATACTATTACTATCACTGTTATTAGTAGTATTAGTATTGTTGTTATTTTCATTGTTGTATTGTCATCATCAACATCATTACTATTGTTGTTGTTTTGTGTTGATTTCATTGCATCAGATTGCATATTGTACTGTTTTCAGATTGCATATTTAATTTTATTTGAGAGACCCTTAGTAACCCAGGGAGAAATTGCTGGACGGACTTGCAGAGTGGCTGGGATGAAGAGGTGGGAGATGCTGGGTTTTGCAACGAGATGGGAATGAGATGGTTGGACATTCACATGGTCGCCAATCCATGCGGCAGGCACCGTGATATAAGATGATGATATTTATATTCTATTCTTTGTTGTATTGGTACTTTTATTATTGTATTGCACTGCTGTAATTCTGTCAGTATATTTGTCATAAAACCTGTTTTAAATTATGTTTTGTAACGTGTTTGCTGTCTGTACAGTTGTATATTTGCCTAGTTTGCCCATACCTATGCGTTCAATGAAAGTGACATGGCAGGTTCATTGTCAAAGCTGGGTCTCCTTATCCTTGATGCAGTCTTCTCCAACTACTGTATCGAAGTCAATATCAATTCACAGTTCCTTGTGGGTGACTGTAGGCTTTCAGTATTGATAGTATCCCACCTTCTGTAATTTCTTACTAAAAATATTCCACTTTTCTGTGCTACAAATCCATCTTTTCTGCACTGTCTTTGTTTCTATCTTTACTTCTTTTGCCTTTTTGTCATATCTTCTTATCATTTTCTGCCTTATTGGCCCATTCACCTGTATGTGTTCGATAAAGTCAAACTCTGTTAGGATTTCATGAAATCACAAACTACATGTATGTCGACAACACAAGCGAGAAGTAAATATCTCTGTATCTGTATTGTAGATGGTGGACCACTGAAAATCAAGGCCTTTGTAGAAGTCACACTGTCCAGCAGTGTCAATGAAGGTTTTGCCCAGCTGGTAAGAGTTGCAGGCCTTGGAGGCATGAAACCCAACACCGTCTGCCTAGGTTTCTATGACAACACGCCGCCGGTGGACACTCTCGTCAGCACCCGCCCTCGCAAGCGACGCTTCTTCAATCGGGACGTAAGTGTCTGAGGATTTTTTGGTTCTTTACAAATGATTGAGGAATTCCCCTCTGCTTTTTCTTTTCTTTCTTTTTGTCTGTTTGCTGTTTGTTTTGTTGGTTTCTTTTGTATTTGTTTTGTAATTTTTATTATTGGAGGAGAGGGGATTGATTTTCTGAGAAAATGTTTGGTTCTTGTGAAGAGATTTTGACAGTTATTTTTTAAGGAATCTTGAGTTTCTTAGTGGCTTTAAGTAAAAGAAAATAATAACACTACAATTGATTTTCTGTTTCACTGAGTAAGTAAAGTGGAGAACTGTGCTTTGATTTTCCTCCTCAGTATACAGTGACAAGTATTCTATCTTATTTAGCACATGAGCACTATGATGGGATTTTAATTTGTGTGTGTGTGTGTGTGTGTGTGTTTATTGATGTTGAATGGAATAAGATTATTAGGTGTAATTCTAAACTGCATGTTACAGTTAAAAATGTTTTTAAACTATAATTGTGACCTCCCAGCACGAAATCAGTCTTAACTAGCATTTTGGGTATATTGAGATATACATATCACTGGAAAGTGTACATTCTGTTGATTATTTTGGTACTTGAATAAAGTTTGTACTTAAAAAATGTAGATGTTATGTATGTTTAAAGTCAATAAGTTGTATCACGGCCATTTTGAGAAAACGGCCTCTGAATTTTTTATGTGCTCTCCTACACATTTTCCTTAAATTTCTGTATTTTGTGGTTTTGACCCGGTTTGTTTCTAATTTTAGCCGTCATTATCCAAAAGGTGCACCAAAGAGCTTTCTGTCAGTATATTACATGTGCGGGTACTGTACAGGTTACGGTTCGCAGTAAGAGACAAAAATAGGTACTTTTGGTAAGAAATTGTGTTCTTTCTGCTACGATCAGTGCATTAAAATACCATTTTAGATTGATTAACTCTTTCACCGCCAAGTTTCCCCAGAAACGGCACTCCTCAGTGCCACGTATATTTTGGGGAAGCCAGTTTTGCAGGGCAGTATGCATTTCTAAAAGCTTATATCTGAAAGACTATTAAAGATTTTCACTTACTTTTTTTTGCAGTGTAAAGGGCAGATGTTCTATTTATATACAAATGCTTGCTTATGTTTATGTGCTTGATTGATTATTCCACAGATAATCGTATTATAAAGAAAAACAAACTTTTTTTTTTCATATGGTTTATTAGTTGTATGACTGACCTTATTTCGTGAGTTGTGTGCCAGATATCATTATAATAAATGAGGAAAAGCAATGGAATATCTATGCAAAGTCAGCTGTCTGCTTATTCTACTCGGAGGTGTAGACAATGCATGTCGATTTGGAGCCATTTTGGGAAAACGCTTTGGAGAAAACATGACGTAAATTCCGACAGTTAACAAAGCCACACTTCGGCCTTACTGCTGAAAAACTAGGTCGCTGGGTAAAGTTTAAAAATAGCACAGTTGACTGCATTCACCCGTGGAGCTCACAGAAGCTTTGTACCTTGAAGAGTTATCATTTAGCATGACCCCTCCAAATCACACAAATGCAACCATGGCGGTCGTACAGGAAGTCGCTTGATTGCGACCATGGCGGGAAAAGAGTTAATGATATTTTTTGAAGAAAAAAGTTCTGTAGGGGATCATTACAGTCCACAAAAATCAATTTTGAGAAAAGGTCAAAACACCCCAGGTAGACCCTCAGTCACCTTTTCAGCTCCTAGTGCTGTTTGACTGACTGCGAGTTAAGACTGAATTGGTGGTGGGAGGTCACATTTATAAATCTTGGATAGTGTTTAGTTTTGTAGTTTTGACTGGATTATGTGTATTTGAGTGCATGAAATATGCGACTATGTGTGAATACAATCACATGTGTTTGGGATGTTGTGCACAAATGTGTGATTGTGTGTGTGTATGTGTGTGTGTGTGTGTGTGTGTGTGTGTGTGTGTGTGTGTGTGTGTGCATTTAGCCACTTATTTACTTTAATTGTATGTTTTATGTTGTTGAGATATTGTGTACCACTGTGAAACACCTTTCCTTGTCTGTTCAGTGTGATTTTTTTCTGTCTTTTGTTGTTGTTGTTGTGTTTTGTTTTGTTTTGTTTTTTAACATATCAGTTTTTCTTGGATGTATGTATGTGTCTTTTTTTGCCCACACTGAGCAGGCAGGCTGTTGGTGCATAGTGTGTATACTCCATCTGGGCTGTGTCTTTATGTTTCCATAAGCCATGTGTATAGTCCATCATGGCTGTGTCTTCATGTTTCCATAAGCCATGTGTATAGTCCATCATGGCTGTGTCTTCTGGGTGTCTTCATGTTTCCATAAGCCATGTGTATAGTCCATCATGGCTGTGTCTTCTGGGTGTCTTCCTGTTTCCATAAGCCATGTGTATAGTCCATCATGGCTGTGTCTTCTGGGTGTCTTCATGTTTCCATAAGCCATTTGACTCCATCATGACTGTGTCTTCTGGGTGTCTTCATGTTTCCATAAGCCATTTGTATACTCCATCATGGCTGTGTCTTCATGTTTCCATAAGCCATGTGTATACTCCATCTGGGCTGTGTCTTCATGTTTCCATAAGCCATTTGTATACTCCATCATGGCTGTGTCTTCTGGGTGTCTTCATGTTTCCATAAGCCATGTGTATACTCCATCATGGCTGTGTTCTGGGTGTCTTCATGTTTCCATAAGCCATTTGACTCCATCATGACTGTGTCTTCTGGGTGTCTTCATGTTTCCATAAGCCATTTGTATACTCCATCTTGGCTGTGTCTTCATGTTTCCATAAGCCATTTGACTCCATCATGACTGTGTCTTCTGGGTGTCTTCATGTTTCCATAAGCCATTTGTATACTCCATCTTGGCTGTGTCTTCATGTTTCCATAAGCCATTTGTATACTCCATCTTGGCTGTGTCTTCTGGGTGTCTTCATGTTTCCATAAGCCATTTGTATACTCCATCATGACTGTGTCTTCATGTTTCCATAAGCCATTTGTATACTCCATCTTGGCTGTGTCTTCTGGGTGTCTTTATGTTTCCATAAGCCATTTGTATACTCCATCATGGCTGTGTCTTCATGTTTCCATAAGCCATTTGTATACTCCATCATGGCTGTGTCTTCATGTTTCCATAAGCCATGTGTATACTCCATCATGGCTGTGTCTTCTGGGTGTCTTTATGTTTCCATAAGCCATTTGACTCCATCATGACTGTGTCTTCTGGGTGTCTTTATGTTTCCATAAGCCATTTGACTCCATCATGACTGTGTCTTCTGGGTGTCTTCATGTTTCCATAAGCCATTTGTATACTCCATCTTGGCTGTGTCTTCTGGGTGTCTTTATGTTTCCATAAGCCATTTGTATACTCCATCTTGGCTGTGTCTTCTGGGTGTCTTCATGTTTCCATAAGCCATTTGTATACTCCATCATGGCTGTGTCTTCTGGGTGTCTTCATGTTTCCATAAGCCATTTGTATACTCCATCTTGGCTGTGTCTTCTGGGTGTCTTTATGTTTCCATAAGCCATTTGACTCCATCTTGGCTGTGTCTTCTGGGTGTCTTCCTGTTTCCATAAGCCATTTGTATACTCCATCTTGGCTGTGTCTTCATGTTTCCATAAGCCATTTGTATACTCCATCTTGGCTGTGTCTTCTGGGTGTCTTCATGTTTCCATAAGCCATTTGTATACTCCATCTTGGCTGTGTCTTCATGTTTCCATAAGCCATTTGTATACTCCATCTTGGCTGTGTCTTCATGTTTCCATAAGCCATTTGTATACTCCATCTTGGCTGTGTCTTCTGGGTGTCTTCATGTTTCCATAAGCCATGTGTATACTCCAGCATGGCTGTGTCTTCTGGGTGTCTTCGTGTTTCCATAATTCATGTGTATACTCCATCATGGCTGTGTCTTCTGGGTGTCTTCATGTTTCCATAAGCCATGTGTATACTCCATCATGGCTGTGTCTTCTGGGTGTCTTCATGTTTCCATAAGCCATGTGTATACTCCATCATGGCTGTGTCTTCTGGGTGTCTTCGTGTTTCCATAAGCCATTTGTATACTCCATCTTGGCTGTGTTTTCATGTTTCCATAAGCCATGTGTATACTCCATCATGGCTGTGTCTTCTGGGTGTCTTCATGTTTCCATAAGCCATGTGTATACTCCATCATGGCTGTGTCTTCTGGGTGTCTTCGTGTTTCCATAAGCCATTTGTATACTCCATCATGGCTGTGTCTTCTGGGTGTCTTCATGTTTCCATAAGCCATTTGTATACTCCATCATGGCTGTGTCTTCTGGGTGTCTTCATGTTTCCATAAGCCATTTGTATACTCCATCTTGGCTGTGTCTTCTGGGTGTCTTCATGTTTCCATAAGCCAGCCACTGACATCACTTACAGGATGTTTAACACGCGTATTTGATATTCTGCATCTGTTTACTCATTTCTTTGAAGACAAGACATACAGGTACTCGCGTCATTTCAATGTAACCAAGGTTGTTTCAGTGATAGACTGATACAACACTAGTATGAGATTTTAGAAAAACAACTGATACAATACATGTTCAAAATTAAAAAAAGAAAACGCATAGGCTAGGTAGGACCTCAGGACCTGGCCAGCTCATGAGTTAATGTGCGGGCATAACCCTTTGATTCCCTCACCCTATCCACCAGCATCCTGCATTGTCAACCATGCCAGCAAAGCAAAAACTTGACCCTTTGATTCCCACACCCTGTCCACCAGCATCCTGCATTGTCAACCATGCCAGCAAAGCAAAAACCTGACCCTTTGACTCCCACACCCTATCCACCAGCTTCCTGGATAGGGTGAGGGAGTCAAAGGGTTAAGTTTTTGCAGTTGGTGGATAGGGTGCGGGAGTCAAAGGGTTAAGGCTTGTGCAATGATCGTTCTGGAATCTTCTCCGTCACATGCCACGCCCCCTTTGATTTCTTGAATCAGTCTGTGACAGAAGACTTTCTAAATTCCATTGTCATAACAGAAGGCATAAGAGAACTGAGTGGCAAGCAGAATGAGCACTTCTCCTGACCTTCTCACCTTTGACTGTGTGTTCATAGAGCTGATCAGAGTGTGTGACTGTACAGTGATCCTGACCACAAAATTTGGGGTATTTTCAACATGGCACATGACGAGGAAATATTCAAGGAAGAACTTCAATATTTTGGCATGAACTAACCCAGCATGTACATATTCAGATCTGAAAGTTTCATTTTGATCCTTTATTTTTGTATATTTTGTGATTTTTTTCCTAACCCTTCAAAATGGGCCGTACCTGGGGAAACGCAAGGGGAAAAACTCTCCGTACCGAGTGAGTTAACTCTTTGACTCCCACACCCTGTTCACCACCATCCTGCATTATCAACCATACTATCAAAGCGAAAATTTAGCAGGAAGCTGGTGGATAGGGTGAGGGAGTCAAAGAGTTAAGTTTTTGTTTTGCTATCATGGTCGACAGTGCAGGATGCTGGTGGGCAGGGCGCAGGAGTCTTAGGGTTAATGTTGTTGAAAAAGTATAGTAAATGAATTGTCATTGATGATGACTGTTTCTTTTTAATTCCACTAGGTGGAGAGCGGCACCTTCTCTCAAGTGGAATCCTTCTTTGATGGGATCCGTGACGCGGAAACCCAGCATCGTCTGACGCACATCGAATATGTGGAAATGATCATGGACAGTCTGAAGATGCACAAAAACGTGTGTCTGTGTCGACATTTTCACCTGCTGGACAAGAAGCAGATCATCACATCATCAACGGACTACTACATCGATGTGTGGCCCGTCAACCTGTTCCAGCCTCGTTTAGCCAGCTTTTTTGACAACACCAGTCTCTTCATGCTGCAGGTGAGCGTATGTGTGTGGATGTTGCAGGTGAGCGTATGTGTGTGGATGTTGCAGGTGAGCGTATGTGTGTGGATGTTGCTGGTGAGCGTATGTGTGTGGATGTTGCTGGTGAGCGTATGTGTGTGGATGTTGCTGGTGAGCGTATGTGTGTGGATGTTGCAGGTGAGCGTATGTGTGTGGATGTTGCAGGTGAGCGTATGTGTGTGGATGTTGCTGGTGAGCGTATGTGTGTGGATGTTGCAGGTGAGTGTATGTGTGTGGATGTTGCTGGTGAGCGTATGTGTGTGGATGTTGCTGGTGAGCGTATTGTGTGTGGATGTTGCAGGTGAGCGTATGTGTGTGGATGTTGCTGGTGAGCGTATGTGTGTGGATGTTGCTGGTGAGCGTATGTGTGTGGATGTTGCTGGTGAGCGTATGTGTGTGGATGTTGCTGGTGAGCGTATGTGTGTGGATGTTGCTGGTGAGCGTATGTGTGTGGATGTTGCTGGTGAGCGTATATGTGTGGATGTTCTGTTGTTCGTTTACCAGCTTTTTTGATTCCCCCCATGGGGATGCTGGGGGCTCAAGCAATATAAATAGGATCTCCACTTTCTGGAAATGCTGTGCTGGTAATTTTCTCTTTTCTGTCCCTCTCTTTTTGTTTCTGTCTTGTTCCTTTGCTGTCTGTCATTTCTTCCTTTCATTTTATGCCTTGCTGGTCCATTCACCTGTATGTGTTCGATAAAGTGTTATGTACAGGATTGATAATTGGGTATATGTATTTAGTGTATTTTTAGCTCTAGGGAATCGAGATGTGCAGAAACAATTTTAGGTGATTTAGGCCCGTTTTTATACGTGTTTTAGTGTCGTTAGTTATGTTTAAATTTGTATTCAAGTATGTTTTTTAAATCTCCTGTGCAATGAATTGGACAGTGGTCAACGCCAGGGGCATCGCCTTAGATTATGTGCATGAATGCGTTGATAGGTGTACTTAATTTTCTTTTCCTTTTTTCCCTATTGAAGTATTGTGTATGTATTGAGGTGGTTATAACCCTGATATGGCTCTATGCAGTCAGCTGGGTTTTAAACAAGAATGACAATAACGCTAAGGTGAGCATATGTGTGTGAGTGTTGTGTTGTCTGTGTAGCCAGCTTTTTTGATAACGCTAGTCTTTGTATGCTTCAGGTGAGTGCAATTGTCTGGGTGTTCTGTTGTAACTGTGAGAGAGAGAGAGAGAACCAGGAAAACAAAGATAGAATCGTGTTTTTGATATAAGAAAACCAAACAGGTGTAAATTTTTGGCCAGCTCAGCCTTTGTCAGATGTATACAGAAGACAACAAAAATTAAATGCACAATGCTCCGCACAAAAAAAAAAGAAAATAGACAACTTCTCAGGATTGATTCATTTCATACTGCAGATGTCAGCATTGGGAAGGGTGGGCAGAAAGGAAGTGTGTGTATGTGGGTTTGTGTGTGTGTGCGTGCGTGCGTGCGTGCGTGTGTGTGTGTTTGTGTGTGTGAGAGAGAGTGTGTGTGTGTGTATGTGTGTGTGTGTGTTTCAGGGTCAGTGAGATGTTGTGTGTGTTTTGAGATGGTTATAGCTCTGATGTGGCCCTATGCTGTCAGCTGAGCTTTAAACAATGGTAATGACACCAACAATAATGACAACAATAATAATGATAATAATAATAATAATAACAAAAATGATCTCATCCCTAACTTTGAAGAAAGTCAGATATCCATTCACAATTGTTCGTGAAGGAAGATTTATACCTGTGCAATAAGATTGGGTGATGAGTGCTCCTACTTTATCCCATTCAGTACCTGTCTTTGAATACTACAGGTTAGCTTCAGGGAGGTTGCCAGGTAATTGCTGGCAGATTTGGGTGGAGGACGTATGGAATTGTCCGAATGTGATGAATTCCTCTTGAACAAATTCAGATTTGAATACTACAGGTGAATTGATTGATTTGGTTCAGTTTTTACGTCAACACCCACCTCAGGTGATATGGCCGATGGGGATAACCATCCCAGGGAAGTGGGGAGAGGGGAACTTATCTAATCATATGCTGACACCACCAGAACAACAATGATGTTAAGATGGGACAGTGAGAAGGCCGAAACAAGTGTGACTGCCCGTGTTCAAATAAACAGGAACCAGAAAAAACTAAAAAAAAAGAATCAGAACACGTGTTTAATACAACAGGACAAGACAGGCGCTGATTTTCAGCCAACTGGCCTTTATCAAGCGTAAGATCACAAACAAACAAACACCAGATACAAAAATTAGGAGAGAAAGACTGAAACTTCCCTGCTGCTCCGTCCAGTATTTCCTGGTGTTTGTTTGTTTGTGATCTTACGCTTGACAAAGGCCAGTTGGCTGAAAATTTGCGCCTGTCTTGTCTTGTACTAAATACACGTTCTTATTCTTTTTCAGTGAGAAGGCCAGTTTTGATGTAGCGCACCCAGGGATTCGAACCCACAACCATTAGCGTGTGAATCCGAAGCTCAAACTAACTGAGCTACTGGGCCCACCCTACAGGTGAATATGTGTGTATTTATGTTTTACATGGCTTGATTGCCTTACATCGTACATGTCCTTCCTCAGATCGCATGCATCCTAAACATGGTGCCAAGCTGGAGGTCGCACACGACGCTACGCGTCTTTCTGCCTGTTGACGCAAACGCGGACAACACAACGCGCAAAGAACGGAAGCTGGACATGTTCTTGCGACAGTTGCGCATCATGGCGCGCATCGAGGTCGTGAACTGGGACCACCTCCAGCAGTTTCTGCCAGGCTCCCAGCAAGATGAGTCGGACAAGGACAGTCCTGAGGATGCCGGCCAGATGAAGGAATACAGGGAGGCAAGTGTTCACTCATTTCAGCCCTTGATGGGTGCTGTAGCTGAGCGGTTAGGACACTGGAAAGTCTGAGTTCAAACATGTTAGGGTAACTCTTGTTTTCATTGGAGTTAGCTCTACAATTGGAAAATGAAGACAGGTGTAGTCTCTCTCTCTCTTTCCTTCTCTCTGTCTCTTTCTGTCTCTGTCTCTCTCTCTCTCTCCTTTTCCTTCTCTCTCTATCTCTTTTCCCCATCTCTCCTTTCGTTCACACTCTCTTGCTCTCTCTCCTCTCTCTCTCTCTCTCTTCTCTCTCTCTCTCTCTCTCTCTCTCTCTCTCTCTCTCTCTCTCTTTCTCTGTAAGTGTGTGTGTGTGTGTCTGCTTCTCTGTCCTTCACTGTCTCTCTGTCTTTTCCATTCTCTTTGTCTTTCTCTCTTTCTTCTCTGTGTTTCTCTTCCTCCCTGTCTCTCTTTTTCCTTCACTCTCTGTCTCCAGCTGTTTTTATGAGAGTTAGGTCTACAATTGGAAAATGAAGACGTGTAGTACAGGCATCAGTCGACGAGCGAATATGACTGGTACAGATCTACCAAGTGCTACACTTTAACCGTACCATGCTGCGCTCCGCCACAATCTGCTACACTGTTACGCTTATGTTCAGTCAATTATGTGTGGAGAAAAAAAATGGAGCATAGGTTTGTGTGTGCACGCGCACACAACCGCGGCATGCTCAACTATAATGCCAACGTTTGTTTCTGAGATCACGTTAAAAAAGTGAAACAGCATAGTTCTGGTGGAAACTTATATGTCACATCCTTTCCATCATGGCTGATTTAACCCTTTCACTCCCGCACTCCGGTCACCAGCATCCTGCATTGCCAACCATGTTAGCAAAGCAAAAACTTAACCCTTTGATTCCCTCACCCTATCCACCAGCTTCCTGCAGGAAGCTGGTGGATAGGGTGAGGGAATCAAAGGGTTAAGTTTTTGTAGTTGGTAGATAGGGTGCGGGAGTCAAAGGGTTTACATGAGCCAGTTTCAGAACTTCATTATGTTGATGCAGAAAGTCAAGAATCTTTCAGGAATGGAAAAAAAAATTAGGAGAATCCTCTAAATCAAAAATCTTTCAGGAATAGAAAAAAAATTAGTAGAATTCATCTAAATCAAAAAATTAGGAGAATGCAAGTATATCAAAAAAATAGAAACCATTGCGAAAGTGGGGAGGAATATACGTAGAAATAATCTTTCAGGAATAGAAAAGAAAGTTAGGAGAATCCATCTAAATATAAAAATTACGAGAATGCATGTAAATCAAAAAAGCGGAAACCATTGCAAAAGTGTGGAAGAATGCACACAGAAATAGTTTTGCATTGTCTGCTCATGTGTCTTTATCCAACATGCACGATTCTTAGTAAAATGATACAGTTTTAACTTTCAGGGCTTAAAACGTTCCGCGTCTGGGCGGAATTCCGCGATTTCGGTTTGTCAAAAAAAAAACCCAAAAAAACAACAACAACAAAACGAAAGGAGCAAGGCATCCGTGATCGGCTTGCAAGCGTTCATAACAACAGCGCGCAAGTTATGGCCCCTGATTTTTCTTGGAAGAAGTTTCCGGTCGGACTTCTTCGAAAAAACAAAATGGCGGAGCGCGCAGACATTGTTCAAGCAGGTCAGACTTTTGACGACTCTTTAATTAAAAACACTCAAGTTAAAGGGTGAGTGTTCATTTTAGTATTGTTTTTAACCCCTTCTCCCCTTTTCCCAAATATATCTTCTTGTAATAATTATGTGTTTACAGCAATTTTTATGCACTAAATATCTCTTGAAATTATGTCCAGATAGCGCGAAATGGCATAGATTTACACTTCGTTTTTAAAAAAATTTCCCGGGGAACATGCCCCCGGACCCCCCTAGTTTCAGTGGTTTCTTTCCTCCTGTTTTAAGCCCTGAACTTTGAGATTCTGTATTTCTGTGAGCTTTTTTATACACATGTGCACCTTGTATTCTCACATGTCATTTGCTACTGTTATTTTCACAGTGCTACTCTTGAATGTAAATGGGGGTTGGCAGTCTGCTGGTGTAATGTGCCACAAGTCGCAGGCTTATGCAGACAGACAAGACACTGGCAATGACAGAGTAAATGCAGAAGAGAAAATCAGTTATCTAATTGATAACCTGAGGCTCAGGAAAGCAGGGTTGCCTTCAAAGAATAAGAAATACTTTACCGTGTCTTACTGTATAGCTGGTAGCAGCCAATTGCTGCTGGCTGTATGCATCATTGAGTCATGATAAGTATGTTTATTCATCATCGTTTTAACTAAAAAAATTCTTGTTAACCCTTTGACTCCCATACCCTGTCCAGGAGCATCCTATACTGTCAACCATTCTAGCAAAGCAAAACTTACCATTTGACTCCCTCACCCTATCCACCAGCTTCCTTTCAGGAACCATCTTGCACTTGCAAGAAAGTTGTAGGATGGGGCAAGGAAGTCAAAGGGTTAATTTTTTGCAGTTCATGGATATGGTGCAGGAGTCAAAGGGTTAATGTGCATGTGCAACAGGATTGGGACATCTTCAGCGTCCTTAGCAATGCTTATGGCAAAAAACTTTTCATTTGTATGATGCAGGAAGTAGGTAATACTTATTAGATTAGTAGTTTATTTGCACGCATGAGTCAGAATAAGTATGTTTGTTGATAAACATAATTTTTATAATAAAAAAAAGTTTGTGACACTCTGTTTCCAAAGATGTGTAAAAGTCAGACTAATTTGAATAAGATCAAAATCTGAAATTGTTTCATATGGTCTTGAGTATGATAGTTCATGTAACCATGCTTTGTTTTACTCCAGAAAAGGAGAATATTGCTATGGCTTTACAATCTTTTTCTCCCATTCTCTTTTTTCAGGTTCCGGAGAACTACATCAAAGCGCTGAATGAACTAATCTCGGTGAATTCTAGTCGTACAGCTGTCTCTTTTCTCTACCTGCCAAGCCCGCCCAAGGACCAGGGCAGTTACACCAAGTACCTGTCTCAACTGGAAGGTCTTAGCCAAAACCTCCACCCCGTAGTCTTCGTGCATGGCCTTCACCCTGTTACCTCCACTACTTTATAAGTCCAGGATTCAAGTGACAGCTGAAATTTCTATTTATTTATTATTATTACAATGATTAAAGAAACTTGCCAAAACAGGCAAAAAGCCTTTTAAGTACTTGAAAATTGTTCATGTAAAAGACTAGGGAGATTTAGTAAGATGGTGTGTTCGCGTGTGTGATATTTTGTGGTAAAGATTATCTAAGTCAGCTTTATGTGTATTGTATTTGTTTTGTATTGTATTGTATTGAGTTGAGTTGCCAGTATGTTCTGAAAAAGTTACTGTGAAAGTCTGAGGTGGTCTTTTGCATATGTGATATTTTGTGACAGAGATAGATAACAGCTGTATGGTGTTGTGTTTTGTGTTGTATTGTATTGTATTGTGTTGTATTCTATTATATTGTATTATATTGTATTGAAATTCTGTCAGCTGTGTTTGCTGGGAAATATTCATTTGAAAGGCTTAGGATTTAAGTGGGATAATCTCTTGTGTTTGTGTGTGATGTTCTTTGTTGACAGAGGTTAACTTTGTCAGCCTAAAATGTAGCAAGAAGCTAAATCTCTTGTGTTTGTGTGTGATTTTCTTTGTTGACAGAGGTTAACTTTGTCAGCCTAAAATACAGCAAGAAGCTAAGTCTCTTATGTTGTGTGTGATGTTCTTTGTTGACAGTTCTTTGTCAGCCTAACATGTAGCAAGAAGCTAAGTCTCTTATGGTTGTGTGTGATGTTCTTTGTTGACAAATGTTAACTTTGTCAGCCTAAAATGTAGCAAGAAGTTGTGGGGAGAGCTGGATAGCAGAAAGAACTCAGAGGAGAAACCCCATTGAAGTTAATGTTTTGCCCTAGACTTCTTACACTTTAAGGGGACTGGGCCATGTCCAGGTCATGACTTCTGGATGCCCTTCTGCTGTTGCATGTTTTTTTCACTTGGATTGGAACTCGTGCCTTTAAAGTCATCAGGCGTCTCTGCTGTCACCCTTTTTTTTTTCTTTTTTTTTTGTTTCCTTGTTTTGTTTTGTTTTTTCCATATGTGTTCAACCTATGCCTCCATTGTCTCAAAACCTAGTCACCCTTGTTACAGATGTCTGAACCACTTAGCTATCAGATACCTGCAGTATGTATAGAAATTTTAAGCCTTATGAAGTTAACTTTTGTTCCTTCTTGACCATATCCAGCTGGATTTCTTTTCATATACTTCTGCCATTGCCTTTAAGACTGTGGTCCTCGCCTTCCCTGAAACTGAGAGCTGTTCATGGGATTATTGGCAGATGTGCATACCAACCCCCTTTCTCCAACCTCCATGGCGAGGACTTTGGCTTGAAAGCCAGATTTCTCGAGTTGCTGGTTAGACTGGCTACTTTGTAGTCTTGTAGAAGTTTCCTCCATTCTGCTTTTTTTCAGTACAATGAATTCAGTTAGAATCAATTGTTTTGATGAAAGGCAAGAGAATACTGTACCTGGTCTGATTCCATTCTTCTTGTTGATTTCTGGGTGTTTTTTCCTTTGTGGAAGATGTGCAGCACACTCCCAGTCGTTCACTCCATCCATTAGATCCTGCTTCCATGCTCGGAATGTCATAGCTTTTTTTTTAGGACTCACTTTGCTGCCTCCTGTCATGTTGAATGTTGTTGGAGCTTCTGATGGTGTGGTTGGTACTCTGGCACTGCTGATCACTTGTGCGATCTCATGACACTTGGTTATGTCTCTGTCTGTACTTTCCTTGGGTTAGAACTACTTGCACGAGCTCAGGACATGTTCCACAGTTTGTTTGCCCTGGCAGAGTGAGCGTGCAAGGTCATCTGACTTCTCCCATTTCACCTCATTTGCATTTTATCTTTCAGCCATTGAAACTCCGTTGTTGGACTTAGGCCTTCCCCAATTGCTTCCATTCACTTCGTTCCAGCACTTTTCCTCTCCAGTTCTTGTCAGATCCATCTAGGTCGTCTCTCTATCTAGTTTTCTGTCTTCCTGTATTGCAAGTGCCATCTCTCGGTATCCAGAATGTTGTTTTTTGTTGTCCAATGATTGTCCATTCTCCGTGTGAGATGTCCTGCCCAGTTCCATTTTAGTTTGTTGATGGTTTCCAGGGTGTCTCGCACTTTTGTTCTTTCTCTGATCCACTGAGCCGTTTATGTGATCTTTCCAGGTGATACCGAGCATGATTCTTTCATGTGCTCGCTGCATGGTTCTTAGTTTCAAAGCGAGTTCTTTTGTTAGATTCCACGTTTCTGCATCGTAGGTGACTGTGGGCAGAATGATTGGGTTGTAGACTTTTCGTTTCAGGACAGTTGGAATTTGCATTGGTAGTGGTCATCAGGAAGAGAGTTCTTGAATGTTATATAGAACCAATACTGTTGTACAGATGCGAGGCGTGGACAGTCAACAAACAAAGCCAGAACAAGATTGAGGCAGCCAAGATGTGGTTTCTAAGAAGAATGTTGAGGGTTCCATGGACAGCAAAGAAAACAAACGAGACAGTCTTGATGGAGGCAGACACAAGTAGATCATTCATAAGGAAGATTAGGAAAAGACAGGCAACATTTATAGGCCATTTTATGAGGTAGGGGGATTTGGAGCACCTGGTCACAACGGGAAAGCTGGAGGGAAAGAGGGCACCAGGTAGACCCAGGGAGAAAATGCTGGACGGACTTGCAGGATGGCTGGGGATGAGGAGGGTGGGGAGATGCTAGGGGCAACGAGAGATAGAGATGGTTGGAAGTCCATGGTCGCCAACGCCATGATGATGATGATGAGGTGACTGTGGGCAGAATGCTTGTGTTGTAGACTTTTCGTTTCAGGACAGTTGGAATTTGCATTGGTAGTGGTCATATACAGATCTGAGGATAAAACTGATTCTGAGAGGGGCCATATGCCGCTTGTAATTCCAGCTGATACTTCTTTGGAGTGCGCTCTTCCAGTGTTGTCCATTGCTTATGTTGGCCTTGCTGGACTGCCTCTGGATTTTTTTGGCGTCCCCTTTTGTTTTTAATCTCTTGTGTTACCATGTTTCTTTTCGCTTTATCCCTTGACCTTTGACCACCATTCCATTTTTGTTAATCCCAATCTTTACCTGTTGGTCTGTGTGTGACCTTTCGTATCTCTCACCACGAGGGTTACCATCACTGTGTCCACTGTCTCATGGATTTTCCATTTTGTATTCTTTCATATTCTGAATTTTGTCACAGTAGAGTTTTCTTCTTGAAATGTGAGTTGTTTTCCCTATGAGAGCTTGTCATCATAGCACAGTGCCATTTTTAATCTGTTTTGTGTACATATTTATTTTTGTCTGTCTTCTGCGGATGTACTACACAACTTTGCCATGGTCACCACTTTTGTTGCCATAAGTTATTTGTATATATATTGAGTACATTTTGTGCGCAGAACCTCAGTTTATTATGTAATCTGTGTGTGTGTGTGTGTGTGTGTGTGTGTGTGTGTGTGTGTGTGTGTGTGTGTGTGTGTGTTTGTTTGTTCGTTCGTTCGTTCTTTGATTTAACGTCTTTTCACTGTAAGTGATATTAGACAGGGGTGTGTGTATGTGTGTGCGTACATGTGTGTGTGTGTGCGTACATGTGTGTGTTTATGTGTGTGTGTGAGAGAGAGAGAGAAAAATAATGATAATGTTTGAGGGGGAAAAGGAGTTAAAGCTGTCTTTTGCATATGCATGATCTTGATCTGTTTCATAGTGTCTTAACCCTCTGACTCCCGCACCCTGTCCACCGGCATCATGCATTGTCAACCATGCTAGCAAAGCAAAAACTTAACTCTCTGATTCCCTCACACTACCCACCAGCTTCCCGCAGAAAGCTGGTGAATAGGGTGCGGGAGTCAAAGGGTTAAGTTTTTGCATTTGGTGGATTGGGTGCAGGAGTCAAAGGGTTAACATACACAGGCACTCTGTGTTTTTGATGCCGATTCTTGTTACTTGACCGATGTGATAAAACTGTATGTACCAAGAAAATTATCATGTGAAAGGTTAGTGAGAGAGGCAAGCCAGCCTTCTGTGCATGTGTGTTAATATTCATAAGCCAGCCTTATATGCATACATCAATTGTTTGCAGTAATCACATGGATCTGTTCAGTATAGTAAGAAATGTATGGAGCTGTAGCAGGTAGTAACAGGACAGAGATGCAGTAATACCAGATGGTATAAATTGACATAACAGGACATAGGTACATTAATACCAGATGGTATAAATTGACATAACAGGACATAGGTACATTAATACCAGATGGTATGAATTGACGTAATAGGACATAGGTACATTAATACCAGATGGTATGAATTGACATAACAGGACATAGGTACATTAATACCAGATGGTATGAATTGACGTAATAGGACATAGATACATTAATACCAGATGATATAAATTGACATAACAGGACATAGATACATTAATACCAGATGGTATAAATTGACATAATAGGACATAGATACATTATTACCAGATGATATAAATTGACATAACAGGACATAGATACATTAGTACCAGATGATATAAATTGACATAATAGGACATAGATACATAAATACCAGATGATATAAATTGACATAATAGGACATAGATACATTAATACCAGATGGTATAAATTGACATAATATGACATAGATACAGTAATACCAGATGGTATGAATTGACATAACAGGACATAGATACAGTAATACCAGATGATATAAATTGACATAATAGGACATAGATACATTAATACCAGATGGTATGAATTGACATAACAGGACATAGATACATTAATACCAGGTGGAATGAATTGACAATCATGGTATGCCTATTATACAAAGTATATGAGTACCCGGTGGTACAAATGATGTAAAGCCCTTTTTTCTATGATAGAACACTCATGCTGTGTTACGCTTAGTATCCGACTTTTATGTCATATGCAATTTTATAGTAATTACAGGTACCAGTGGTACATTGTCAGTAGGTATGGTTCTGCAAGCTGGGTAACTCTCAGCGGATCCGCTAATTTCAGCGGATGAACTCCTAGTTTCAGAGGGAAAAAAAAATTTTCAGAGGAAATATTGCTCAATTATTGTATTTGCCATCAGGAAATGCATCCATAATGCCTCAAAATTACAGAAATTCTTCAGCTTCTGGGGGGCAAAGTTCCCCAGACCCCCCCAGCAGGGACATTGCCCTTGGACCCCGGCCAACTTTCAGAGGAAACTCTTCTTCTCTTACCCAGCCTGGTTCTGGTAGTCAGCTGGGCTATAAGCAATATGAACTGAACTGATTTGAAGTGACATTAATAGAGCATGCTGCATGGTAAGGTCTGTGCTTGTTGCTGAGGACCTTCTTTGTAAGTCCATTTTAATATTATGAATAGTTATTAGTGATGAGTTTCTTTTATAAAAGTCCATGGTAATATCATGAATAATTGCTAAGTACCGTAAAGTTTGGGCTATAAGCCGCGACTTTTTTCCCCAGCTTTAACCCCTGCAGCTTATTTGCGGATTTTCCACGATCCCAGGAGCGTCACGTTCTCGTGTATTCTTCGCTTCTCTTTAACTCACCAAAATTGTGTTTACCGTTCATGAATTTTTCGGTGAGCTCTATGTTAAAGTGTTAACTGTTCACGTTAAAGTGTTAACTGTTCACGTTTTTTAAATTAAATCTGCACATATTGAAGCATTTGGATTGGTATTCAGATCTGCTCTGCTCAAGCATACACCCTCATCATGATGAAAACGCGACGTAATGCCTACGACGCAGCCTTCAAGTTGAAGGTGATCTATCTGGCCATTGAAAAAATGCGGCTTATAAACCAGTGCAGCTTATGTGTGAATATAGTTAAAATTTTCTATAATTAAGTGGGTGTGCCTTATATACCGGTGCGCCCAATATCCCGAACTTTACAGTAGTTTCATTGTATGTCCATCTTAACACTTTGACTCCTGCACCTGTCCACCAGCACCCTTTGTTGTCAACCATGCTATCAAACCCAAAGCTTAACCCTTTGACTCCCTCACCCTATCCACCAACTTCCTGCAGGAAGCTGGTGGATAGGGTGAGGAAGTCAAAGGGTTAAGTTTTTGCAGTTGGTGGATACGGTGCAGGAGTCAGAGGGTTAATCTGATAAATGATAATTGGTGATGAGAATTTTCTTTGTTAAAAAAAAAAAAGTTTGAGTAATAATTGTGTGTCAGTGGCCAGGACAATCTTTTCATAGACAGATAATCAGCTGACTGCAATGTTGATGTTGCTTAGTCTATTGGCTGCAATGTTGATTAATTTAATCTTTTGGCTGAGGTGCTGACGTATGGTGTTCATATGATTTCTTTCTTTCCAATTCTTTCTGTTTTTTCCAATTCCATGTACTTTTTTCCGACTGACTTTTTTTTTTTTTTTTGGGGGGGGGGGGGGGGGGTTGTTTTTTGTTTGTTTGTTTGTTGGTTGTTTTTTTGCTGATTTACTCAAATCAGCTAAGGCACCTTATCTTCACAGTGAAATGAATCGGCAAAGATCTGTGTAATTTTGTGTGCAAATGCATTGATATGTATACATGATTTTCTTTTCTTTTTCCTGTTGAAGTATTGTATATGTTTTGAATGATTGTAGCCCTGATATGGCTCTGCGCAGTCGGCTGGTCTGTAAACAACAACAATAACAAACAGAAAAAGGGTCTTGATATAGAACTGGTACGTTAGGGTTGGGGGAGGAAAACAGGTCACAGTAGCTGTAAATGTGGCTGTAAATGTAAAAAAAGTTTGTTAAAAATTTCTCAGGATTTCGTCACCAGATCTGATCCAAATGACACATCACGTTGAAATGCCTAAAAAGAAACACTGACTGATCATGTGAATGTTCCCCTGTTGCTGATTGATTTTTTAAATTTTCAGTGTCACATTTATATGAACATGTCATCGTGAGCGAAAGGGAATGCTGTCACTGTATAAATCAGGCTGGGTAACTCTCAGCAGATCCGCTAATTTCAGCGGATGAACTCCTAGTTTCAGAGGGAAAAAAAAAAATTTTCAGCAGGAAATATTACTGAATCATTGTATTTGCCATCAGGAAATGCATCCATAATGCCTCAAAGTTACAGAAACTCTTCAGCTTCTGGGGGACAAGACCCCCCAGACCCCCCAGCAGGGACGTTGCCCCTGGACCCCGGCCAGTTTTCAGAGGAAACTATCTTCTTCTCTTACCCAGCCTGATAAATGTGACTTGACTAATTTGTTGCTGCTGCCGCCACTGTGTCGGTGTGATATGACCATCTTGTTGTTGCTGCTGCTTTTGAGAGATATATTTTGTCATGAATTTCAGTGGTTACTTAATTCAAACAGCTAAAAAAAGAACAGATTCTGGAGCTTATTAATAAACCGTTTGAAAAATCATCTGCTTTAGGAATAGAAGATATTCTGCTGATGTTGCTTTTTTGTGTGGAATCTGTTTTGATTTGATGTATGTAGTTTTAAACATTGATGATTTTTTTTTTCAGTGTGTAGAATTAACCCTTTGACTCCTGAAGCCTGTCCAACATCATCCTTCTTTGTCAACCATGCTGGAAGAGCAAAAACTTAACCCTTTGACTCCCTCACCCTATCCACCAGCTTCCTGCAGAGGAAGCTGGTGGATAGGGTGAGGGAGTCAAAGGGTTAAGTTTTTGCAGTTGATAGATAGGGTGCAGGTGGCAAAGGGTTAATGTGACGTTTTGATGTAATGTGTATGATTCAGTAGTATCTTTGGTGTGTCCTTATTTTATGTACTAGTAATAAAAAAATTTTCCTGTGACAGTTTGCCCTATCTCTGTGAGCCAGAGAACATATGTATACAAATAATGATGTGATTATTAGCGAATGTTATTCATGATTTTGTACATTGGGACATATGTATTTGATTTACGTAATTTGATATCGATTATGTATACAACATGTGGATTTTTTTTGTGGGAACACAATGCCATGAAATTAACCCTTTGACTCCCATACCCTCTCTACCAGCATCCTGCTTTTTGTCAACTATGCTAGCAAAGCAAATACTTAACCCTTTGACTCTCTCAGGAAGTTGGTGGATAGGATGAGAGAGTCAGAGGGTTAAAATTTTGCAGTTGGTGGATAGGGTGCGGGAGTCAAAGGGTTAATGTGATCCAGCATTGGATTATGTGGATTAAGTCTTTGGAGGCAGACACAAAATGGACACATAAATCCAGACACATTCATGATATAGCCACCTTAGACTGTTTTGTTGGGGTTTCTTTTCTGATCTGGTCACTTATTTATATGTTGTTTTTAGGTAGATTTTCTTTTGTTTTCTATCATTTGTAACCCTTTGTTATTTCTAGTTAGATTTTATTTGTTTTTTGTCATTTGTTACCCTTTGTTGTTTTTAGTTAGATTTTTTTTTTTCTGTCAATTGTAGCCTTTTCTTTTCCCCAGACATGTTGTCGTTCATACAATTTTCTTGTCATTTTGTCTTATATGCAAAGTGTTTTGTCGAGTCATGAATTTTTCATTGTAATAATGAAAAGTTTTGGGTATTTTTCATCCATCAACTTACCTCATGTAAATTAGGTGCTTTGTATCTGTTTTTGTGATTATGGAATAGATGTTTACAATCATTTCTGTTGACTGAGTGTATGATCTCAGAGAGAGTGAAAGAGAGAGAGAGAGACACACACACACACTCACACACGCACATACACACACATACACGCATGCAGGCACGCACGCACATACACGCGCACACACACATGCACGCAGGCACGCACACACACACACGCACACACACACACACACACACACACACACACACACACACACACACACACACACACACACACACAGAGAAAGAGACAAAAAGGGAGAGAGATGGAAGTTTTCATTGCGAGTGGAAGATGTGTCTAGTCTTGGTTTTCAGTTGACTGATTTTCTTTGTCGTATAATCACTGGCAGGTTTAGGTGACGTGCACGTGGAATTATCAGAGTGTGATGACTCCCTCTTAAACAAGCTCTGAATTTGAAATTCTTCGATGATTGATTGTTTGACTTTGTGATTTTTACCGTTTTACATATTTAGTCGATGGGTGTGTGTTGGCCTACTTTGTCTTGAATTTCATAAAGGCCCAATCCAAAATTTGGAAGGTAGAATTGCTATACTGCTTCTACCCATTCTTGAAATTTGTTGGAATAGCTGGTTGCGTTATGCTTTCAAAAACATTTCAGCAGATGAGCAGGTCAGTCTTGCAGTAATAATAATACTAAGTAATTACATGAGCAAGTCAGTCTTGCAGTAATAATAATAATAATTTATTACAGTATTTATTATGGCACCATATCTTGACAATTCAAATCAAAGCCCACCCATGCACCAGACATACATATACCATCAACACAGACCACCTTACGACACCAAAAAAAAAAAGGAAAGAAAGAAAAACCCACACAAACTGATGGAAAAGGCAGTTGCAGAATTCCTTGTCGGGAAAAGAGGTGGATTTTTATATTAGATCTAAAAGCAGAAAGGGTGGATGATAGACGAAGGGAAAATGGAAGTTTATTCCAGGCAGATGGTCTCAAAACAGCAAAAAAACGTTGGCCAACACCTGATAGTTTAAATCTAGGAACCTGAAGGGAAAGAGTAGCCGAAGCTGGCCACAAGGTGCGCAAGTTGGTGTATAGATATTGATGATGTCGCACAGGTATGATGGAACAAACTGGTGAATAGATTTGTAACACAAGGTATCCAGCTTATATTCAGTTCTATTCAAAACAGGCAGCCGGTGTAGAGAGTGAAGGAGAGGACTGACATTATCAAACTTTTTCTTTATGAGGACAAGACGAGCAGCTGAATTTTGTATACGTTGCAGACAGAGGAGAGAAGATGCTGGTAGTCCAGAAAGGATAGCGTTACAGTAATCAAGACGAGACAAAACAAGAGATGCCACAAGCTTAGATGCAACCTCAGTTGAAAGATATCATCGAATGTAACCAATGTGCCGAATCTGATAGTGGCACATTTTGCAACTCTGCATTAGTGGCACGTTTGGCAAATCTGCATTAGAAACTTCTGCATAGAAAGAGTGTTGTCCAAGGTCACACCCAGGTTCTTGACAGTCAGAGAGAAGGATGATATTGTCACCTAGCTGGATGGTATTCAGTGTAATAGAGGCAAGTTTGTTTTTGCGCCTACAAATATGGCTTCAGATTTTTTCATCATTTAACTGTAGTTTGTGTCATCCAGTTCTGGATATCAACATAGCAGCTGGATACTTCTGAAATCAGACAAATGATATTTTCAGGGCTGTTGCTATTCTGAAGTTGTGAGTCATCTGCATAAAAATGTTTCACATCATGCAGGTTGATGATATTGGCTAGGAGTGAGGCATTAAGGGTGAACAGGACAGGCCCTAGCACAGAAACCTGAGGAACTCTGCAAGAAAGCCTAACAGGCTTAGGCTGATTTCCGTTGACAACAACTGACGAAAGCGATCAGACAGCTAGGAGGAGAACCACGAAAGAGCAGTATCATGAATTCCAAAAGTTTGTTCAAGATAAAAGAGAAAGATGGAGTGGTCAATGGTATGAAATGCAGCAGACAAATCGAGGAGTGTTAAGAGAAAAATTTTACCAGCATTAAAAGCAAGGAGTTCATTGAGTATGTGAACAAGAACTGCTTCTGCACTGTGGTTTGCTCGTTAAGCAGATTGGTAAGGATGGTGGAGATGATTTTAATAGAGATGCTCATTCCGTTGTTTCAGAACCACTTTTTCAAGGGGGCTTGGAGAGAAATGAGAGATTTGATACAGGTCTGTAATTTTTCAGAACATTGGGATTGAGATTATTTTTCTTGAGAAGTGGCCAGATGAGAGCAGTTTTTAAAGCAGAAGGGAAAACTCCTGAGACCAAAGAAGAATTGACGATAGAGGTGATTGATAGAAGAAGTTGTAATAAATTTGTGAAAAGAGAGAGGTTGGAATGGGGTCAGGTTCACAAGATTTGAAACACATTTCTTTGAGGATCATAAAGATCTAAGTCTCAGATACTCAGCGGAAGGAGAGGAGAGGAGTACCAGTAAATGGAGGGTCCGGAAGTGTTGGGTGGAAGGGAGTTTTGAGTCAAGTTTTGTATGCATATTAGAAATCTTCTTGGAGAAAAATGTGAAAAAAGCAGAAGGGAGATCATCCGGAGTAATATTTGACGACAGGGGAATTGATTTCTCAGTGCCAAGTAAATTAGACATGATGGTGAATAGAAGTTTTGTGTTTTGAGCATCAAGAATTTGTGAGGAAAAGTAATCAGTTTTCACTTTAGAAAGCAACTCAGTTATCTTGTTACGTATAGACTGATAAATCTGACAGTGTAGTTCTAGTTTAGACGACTGCCACTGACATTCGGACTTTCAACATTCTTGCTTTGTTTTGTATAACTGAGGCATATACCAAGACACACACGGACGATCAGGCAGAACACATGTTGAGGAAGGGACTTGTTTGTCAAGCAAATGGTAGAGAATCGAAGTATACAAAGTAGCAGTATCAGTGGAATCCCTGACCTAAGACAGAAGTTCAGTTGCTTCAGAGGGTGTCAAGGTTGATAAACTTTAGGTTGTGATGGGTAACAATTTGCTTCTGATATACAGGTTTAGACAAACAAAGCGAAAATAACACAGCAGCATGGTCTGAAGGAAGTTGGTCTAGGACTGAGATCGATGTAACGAGTTCATCAGTAGTCATGCGTGATGGTGATAAGTCAGAGCTGAGTGCATGTGTACCATAGCATAGTGTTGCTGGTAGTTGATTGGTGTTCAGAGTTGTCATCAGGTGAGACACAGGTCAGAATAGCGCACTTGTCTTCAAAATTATCATATTCATGTGGCTTTTTCAATATGGCTGACCGAGGACAGGCCAGTTTACAGCTGAACATTTTTTTTATTAAAAGCACAAGAACTGAAAAGCAACAGGTGGGGGAATGCAGGTAATAAACGATGGTAAAGACAACATTTTGGCGACTGTCACCAAAAAATAGCACTACACACACTACCAAACACTCAAAAAAAGACAGAATACCGAAAGCTCAGAACCTGCCAACCAAGCAGCAAGGAAGCTCACTCTCATTACACAGCAGAGCATGAATAAAGTATAAAAAAAATAGTAGACTGCATAAAACATAGGCTAGGTAGGACCTCAGGACCTGGCCAGCTCGTGGGTTTATGTGCAGGCTTAAGGTTTGTGCCATGATCACCATGCACATGGTATTGTGATAATAGTGCATATGGAATTCATTCCAAGTACAGAGACGTCATCTTGAGAAACTGAAACTGAAGCAGAGCAGACAAGAATTCACAATTTCTGTTTTGACAATGTAATAGATCTAGTCATCAGTTTCTGAGGGCATACTTTTTAATAATACTTTACTGAGTGCTCATGAAATAACGTGTGTTTGAATAATTTGTTGAGAAATACAAGGATACAATCAATAGATGAAAGTGTCAGGTGCATGGTTGTCTTCATCATCCTGTCATGTGGAAAGACGGAGTATGTCTTCTGCATTTCTCATCATTTCTGGTGTGGAAGGAATTATGCCTGAAAATGAATCCACTGAACTAACAAACTGAAGTTCCTGTTGTTTAAACACATGAGTAGATTAGCAGTGGCAGTTATGTAGGCCTATGTCTTGATCTGTACCGTTGGAAAATAAAGTGTATTTTCATTTCATTTCATTTCAGTTACCGTGATGTTATTATTGGTGTTACTGTCAGTGTGTTTAATGAAGCCCTCAGACGAGCCAACAGTTAACATAACCTTTGTGGTATTTCTGATATCATGGTGTTGTGATATTGATATATTATATATATATATATATATATATATATAAAATATATATATATATATATGTGTGTGTGTGTGTGTGTGTGTGTGTGTGTGTGTGTGTGTGTGTGTGTGTGTGTGTATCAGACTTCAGCCAAGTGAGGTCATTTAGGTTATAACCTTGGTGATGTTTATACTACACAGAATATTGTTTAGTTTATGTTTTTTTCAAGTCTCGGTGATAGATTTTGGCATGATGATGACAGATTTTACTTTTTTATAACAGGGGCTGGGTGGTTCTTTTGACAGAGATGCTGGCTCAAGGTCTGATATCTCAAGTTCAATCCCAGCCCGCAACAATAAAAAACACTGGCCTGTTGGCTGCCCATCTAATGTTTCCATCATTCTGATGGTGTCAGCTTGATGCTTCATATGTCCTTTCTCCCTATACCCCATGCTTCAAGACCTTGCCAGTGCTTAAGTTTTTGCACAGGCTTAAGGAGTCTTTCAGATAATTGCTGGCAGATTTGGATGGAGCACACAACATATGTGCAATTCCATATTATGGAATTGTTTGAGAGTAGTAGTACGACACTCTGGGGACAGCTGGACAGCAGAAGGTCCTCAAAGGAGAAACCTGTCAGCAAGAGTTTCCGCCTTAACTGTTTGACTCCCGCACTCTGTCCACCAGCATCCTGCATTGTCAACCATGCTAGCAAAGCAAACAGTTATCCTCTTAATCTTGATTCCCTCACCCTGTCCTCCAGCATCCTGCATTGTCAACCATGCTAGCAAAGCAAACAGTTATTCTCTTGATTCCCTCACCCTGTCCACCAGCATCCTGCATTGTCAACCATGCTAGCAAAGCAAACAGTTATTCTCTTGATTCCCTCACCCTGTCCACCAGCATCCTGCATTGTCAACCATGCTAGCAAAGCAAACAGTTATTCTCTTGATTCCCTCACCCTGTCCACCAGCATCCTGCATTGTCAACCATGCTAGCAAAGCAAACAGTTATTCTCTTGATTCCCTCACCCTGTCCACCAGCATCCTGCATTGTCAACCATGCTAGCAAAGCAAACAGTTATTCTCTTGATTCCCTCACCCTGTCCACCAGCATCCTGCATTGTCAACCATGCTAGCAAAGCAAACAGTTATTCTCTTGATTCCCTCACCCTGTCCACCAGCATCCTGCATTGTCAACCATGCTAGCAAAGCAAACAGTTATTCTCTTGATTCCCTCACCCTGTCCACCAGCATCCTGCATTGTCAACCATGCTAGCAAAGCAAACAGTTATTCTCTTGATTCCCTCACCCTGTCCACCAGCATCCTGCATTGTCAACCATGCTAGCAAAGCAAACAGTTATTCTCTTGATTCCCTCACCCTGTCCACCAGCATCCTGCATTGTCAACCATGCTAGCAAAGCAAACAGTTATTCTCTTGATTCCCTCACCCTGTCCACCAGCATCCTGCATTGTCAACCATGCTAGCAAAGCAAACAGTTATTCTCTTGATTCCCTCACCCTGTCCACCAGCATCCTGCATTGTCAACCATGCTAGCAAAGCAAACAGTTATTCTCTTGATTCCCTCACCCTGTCCACCAGCATCCTGCATTGTCAACCATGCTAGCAAAGCAAACAGTTATCCTCTTGATTCCCTCACCCTGTCCACCAGCATCCTGCATTGTCAACCATGCTAGCAAAGCAAACAGTTATTCTCTTGATTCCCTCACCCTGTCCACCAGCATCCTGCATTGTCAACCATGCTAGCAAAGCAAACAGTTATTCTCTTGATTCCCTCACCCTGTCCACCAGCATCCTGCATTGTCAACCATGCTAGCAAAGCAAACAGTTATCCTCTTGATTCCCTCACCCTGTCCACCAGCATCCTGCATTGTCAACCATGCTAGCAAAGCAAACAGTTATTCTCTTGATTCCCTCACCCTGTCCACCAGCATCCTGCATTGTCAACCATGCTAGCAAAGCAAACAGTTATTCTCTTGATTCCCTCACCCTGTCCACCAGCATCCTGCATTGTCAACCATGCTAGCAAAGCAAACAGTTATTCTCTTGATTCCCTCACCCTGTCCACCAGCATCCTGCATTGTCAACCATGCTAGCAAGCAAACAGTTATCCTCTTGATTCCCTCACCCTGTCCACCAGCATCCTGCATTGTCAACCATGCTAGCAAAGCAAACAGTTATTCTCTTGATTCCCTCACCCTGTCCACCAGCATCCTGCATTGTCAACCATGCTAGCAAAGCAAACAGTTATTCTCTTGATTCCCTCACCCTGTCCACCAGCATCCTGCATTGTCAACCATGCTAGCAAAGCAAACAGTTATTCTCTTGATTCCCTCACCCTGTCCACCAGCATCCTGCATTGTCAACCATGCTAGCAAAGCAAACAGTTATTCTCTTGATTCCCTCACCCTGTCCACCAGCATCCTGCATTGTCAACCATGCTAGCAAAGCAAACAGTTATTCTCTTGATTCCCTCACCCTGTCCACCAGCATCCTGCATTGTCAACCATGCTAGCAAAGCAAACAGTTATTCTCTTGATTCCCTCACCCTGTCCTCCGCATCCTGCATTGTCAACCATGCTAGCAAAGCAAACAGTTATCCTCTTAATCTTGATTCCCTCACCCTGTCCACCAGCATCCTGCATTGTCAACCATGCTAGCAAAGCAAACAGTTATTCTCTTGATTCCCTCACCCTGTCCACCAGCATCCTGCATTGTCAACCATGCTAGCAAAGCAAACAGTTATCCTCTTGATTCCCTCACCCTGTCCACCAGCATCCTGCATTGTCAACCATGCTAGCAAAGCAAACAGTTATTCTCTTGATTCCCTCACCCTGTCCACCAGCATCCTGCATTGTCAACCATGCTAGCAAAGCAAACAGTTATTCTCTTGATTCCCTCACCCTGTCCACCAGCATCCTGCATTGTCAACCATGCTAGCAAAGCAAACAGTTATCCTCTTGATTCCCTCACCCTGTCCACCAGCATCCTGCATTGTCAACCATGCTAGCAAAGCAAACAGTTATTCTCTTGATTCCCTCACCCTGTCCACCAGCATCCTGCATTGTCAACCATGCTAGCAAAGCAAACAGTTATTCTCTTGATTCCCTCACCCTGTCCACCAGCATCCTGCATTGTCAACCATGCTAGCAAAGCAAACAGTTATTCTCTTGATTCCCTCACCCTGTCCACCAGCATCCTGCATTGTCAACCATGCTAGCAAAGCAAACAATTATCCTCTTGATTCCCTCACCCTGTCCACCAGCATCCTGCATTGTCAACCATGCTAGCAAAGCAAACAGTTATTCTCTTGATTCCCTCACCCTGTCCACCAGCATCCTGCATTGTCAACCATGCTAGCAAAGCAAACAGTTATTCTCTTGATTCCCTCACCCTGTCCACCAGCATCCTGCATTGTCAACCATGCTAGCAAAGCAAACAGTTATTCTCTTGATTCCCTCACCCTGTCCACCAGCATCCTGCATTGTCAACCATGCTAGCAAAGCAAACAGTTATTCTCTTGATTCCCTCACCCTGTCCACCAGCATCCTGCATTGTCAACCATGCTAGCAAAGCAAACAGTTATTCTCTTGATTCCCTCACCCTGTCCACCAGCATCCTGCATTGTCAACCATGCTAGCAAAGCAAACAGTTATTCTCTTGATTCCCTCACCCTGTCCACCAGCATCCTGCATTGTCAACCATGCTAGCAAAGCAAACAGTTATTCTCTTGATTCCCTCACCCTGTCCACCAGCATCCTGCATTGTCAACCATGCTAGCAAAGCAAACAGTTATTCTCTTGATTCCCTCACCCTGTCCACCAGCATCCTGCATTGTCAACCATGCTAGCAAAGCAAACAGTTATTCTCTTGATTCCCTCACCCTGTCCACCAGCATCCTGCATTGTCAACCATGCTAGCAAAGCAAACAGTTATCCTCTTGATTCCCCTCACCCTCGCTTCACCATGTAAAGCAACGTTACTGATCTGTCACAGCATCCTGCATTGTCAACCATGCTAGCAAAGCAAACAGTTATTCTCTTGATTCCCTCACCCTGTCCTCCAGCATCCTGCATTGTCAACCATGCTAGCAAAGCAAACAGTTATCCTCTTAATCTTGATTCCCTCACCCTGTCCACCAGCATCCTGCATTGTCAACCATGCTAGCAAAGCAAACAGTTATTCTCTTGATTCCCTCACCCTGTCCACCAGCATCCTGCATTGTCAACCATGCTAGCAAAGCAAACAGTTATTCTCTTGATTCCCTCACCCTGTCCACCAGCATCCTGCATTGTCAACCATGCTAGCAAAGCAAACAGTTATTCTCTTGATTCCCTCACCCTGTCCACCAGCATCCTGCATTGTCAACCATGCTAGCAAAGCAAACAGTTATTCTCTTGATTCCCTCACCCTGTCCACCAGCATCCTGCATTGTCAACCATGCTAGCAAAGCAAACAGTTATTCTCTTGATTCCCTCACCCTGTCCACCAGCATCCTGCATTGTCAACCATGCTAGCAAAGCAAACAGTTATCCTCTTGATTCCCTCACCCTGTCCACCAGCATCCTGCATTGTCAACCATGCTAGCAAAGCAAACAGTTATCCTCTTAATTCCTTCACCCTAACCACCAGCTTCTTTCAGAAAGCTGGTAGATAGGGTGAAGGTGTCAAAGGGTTAAGTTTTTGCAGTTGGTGGATTGGGTGCGGGAGTCGTAGGGTTAACATCCTTCCTGTTAACTCCTGAGAGTAATGAATACCTCTTGGACAAACTCCAGATTTTTGTGATTACTTTTCATGGGTATTATCTGGGTAATATTCATGCTGGATGTCTTTCCAGTTGTCGGGTAGTTTATATTTTGATGTTATGTCATTTGTGTTTTGATCACTGTTTCATGTATTGTATCATCACTGTGTGGTAGATGGTATGTGGGTAAAACAGATTTGATGTTTGACATTTGTTGTAGAATTTAGTTAGATTGGATAGTGGATTAGAATTTAGTTTAATTTGGATACTGGATCTGTTTTATCAGTGGCTTTATTAGAGGGGTTATGTTGTTTTTTTTCTCAGATTTTTTAAGATGTTTTGAAGAAAGGACATAGACATACATAATTTGCAAGACATAGCTGTTACTGCATTGCAAGACTTCAACATATGTATGTGTGGTTAACATTACAACATAGCTGTTACTACATTACAAGACTTCAACATATGTATGTGTGGTTAACATTACAACATAGCTGTTACTGCATTGCAAGACTTAACGTATGTATGTGTGGTTAACATTACAACATAGCTGTTACTACATTACAAGACTTCAACATATGTATGTGTGGTTAACATTACAACATAGCTATTACTACATTGTAAGACTTCAACATATGTATGTGTGGTTAACATTACAACATAGCTGTTACTGCATTGCAAGACTTCAACATATGTATGTGTGGTTAACATTACAACATAGCTGTTACTACATTACAAGACTTCAACATATGTATGTGTGGTTAACATTACAACATAGCTGTTACTGCATTACAAGACTTCAACATATGTATGTGTGGTTAACATTACAACATAGCTGTTACTACATTACAAGACTTCAACATATGTATGTGTGGTTAACATTACAACATAGCTGTTACTACATTGCAAGACTTCAACATATGTATGTGTGGTTAACATTACAACATAGCTGTTACTGCATTGTAAGACTTCAACATATGTATGTGTGGTTAACATTACAACATAGCTGTTACTACATTACAAGACTTCAACATATGTATGTGTGATTAACATTACAACATAGCTGTTACTGCATTGCAAGACTCAACATATGTATGTGTGGTTAACATTACAACATAGCTGTTACTACATTGTAAGACTTCAACATATGTATGTGTGGTTAACATTACAACATAGCTGTTATTACATTGTAAGACTTCAACATATGTATGTGTGGTTAACATTACAACATAGCTGTTACTGCATTACAAGACTTCAACATATGTATGTGTGGTTAACATTACAACATAGCTGTTACTACATTACAAGACTTCAACATATGTATGTGTGGTTAACATTACAACATAGCTGTTACTGCATTGCAAGACTTAACATAGTATGTGTGGTTAACATTACAACATAGCTGTTACTGCATTGCAAGACTTCAACATATGTATGTGTGGTTAACATTACAACATAGCTGTTACTGCATTGCAAGACTTAACATATGTATGTGTGGTTAACATTACAACATAGCTGTTACTGCATTGTAAGACTTCAACATATGTATGTGTGGTTAACATTACAACATAGCTGTTACTGCATTGCAAGACTTAACATATGTATGTGTGGTTAACATTACAACATAGCTGTTGCTGCATTGTAAGACTTAACATATGTATGTGTGGTTAACATTACAACATAGCTATTACTACATTACAAGACTTCAACATATGTATGTGTGGTTAACATTACAGCAACAAGTTTAATACCTTCGCATTGTAGACTGCAACATACATACACAGAAACATAAGTACACAAAAGTAGAATCAGAATGCGTATTTGATATAACAAGACAAGGCAACTTGTCTTACTGTATCGTATATATGCGCTCTGGTTCCATTTAATGTGTTCTTCTGGTTTCTGTTTACTTGAACACTGGCAGTCACTTCGATCCAGTTTTCGTGTGTACATAGGTAATATTACAACAACAATGTTGATGTCTTCATATTGTAGATTTAACAGATACATTTTGATGTCTTCACATTGTAGGCTTAAACATATACATGAATAATGTTATATAACAGCAAGTTTGATGGAAGACTTCAATATATACACAAATAATACTATAACAACAGGCGTGATGTCTTCACATTGTTGACACTGACATATACATGAATGATACAATAACAGCAAGTTTGATCTCTTCACAAATTTGAACATGCATGCACAGGTGATAATTAGTAACAAGTCTAATGTCTTCATAAACCTCGACATACATAATATTATTACCACAACAAGTGTGATGATTGTCTTCTCATTGCAGAATTTTGTTGTGTTCAGATAACATGTTTGAC
>JAPXFY010000032.1:16157442-16164942 GCA_030674185.1 Monoplex corrugatus
GCTTAGACCAGGGAGTGGCCAGCACTGTAGCGTGACACCAGTATGGCTGAAATCAGTTAACGTGATCTTACAACATGATCTTACAGTACTCGTTAATATCTATCAGGCCTGCATTATTAACCCTTTAACTCCGCACTTTATCCACCAACTGCAAAAACTTAACCCTTTGACTCGCCCTCAACTTCCCTGTTTCCACCAGCTTTCCACAGAAGCTGGTGGATAGGGTGAGGGAGACAAAGGGTTAAGTTTTTGCTTCGCTAGCAGGATTTAGTGCTAGCAGTTTTTGCTTGGGCAATGCAAGATGCTAGTGTACAGGGTGCGTGAGACAAAGGGTTAAGCAGACTAAATATAGAGAAGTACCAAACGAACAGACTGGAGTTTGTTCATGTGGGATTCATGGCAGTCAGACAATTCCATATGCGCTTCCACCCATGTTTGCCAACGATTATCTGGCAGACTCCTTGAGCCTGCGCGAAACCCTACGGTACTGGCAAGGTCCTGAAATTGGGGAGGGAGGGGGGAAGGGACCTCTGAAACGCTACAGCAAGATGGACAATGAAAAGTCCACTTTTTAATGTTGCGGGTTGGATTGAACACGAGTTATTAATCTTGAGCCGTGGCTCGTCAAAAGAACGAACCAGTCCACTTTGAAAAAAAAAAGTTTTTTAAATAGGTCCTATTTTAGTTTCGCAATTGGAGACTTTCAGGATTTCCCAGTAACTTTTAAATAGTTTTTAACCTGCAATAAAATGGCATTGAAAACTTTTTCATCATGGCAAATTTTTGCAGTATTGTACGCGCAACCACCATTTCCATCATCATCATCAGTGCCCTGCTGCATGGCGTTGGCGATCATGGCCCTCCATATGCATCTATCCCTTGTTGCCGCAAGCACATCTTCCACCCTCTCTGTCCTCAGCCACCCTGCAAGTCCGTCCAATATTTTCTCCCTGGGTCTGCCTGGTGCTCTCTTTCCCTCCAGCTTTCCTGTTGTGACAGGTGCTGTAATTCCCATTTCCTCATGAAATGGCCTATGAATGTTGCCTCTCTTTTCCAAATCTTCCTTATGAATGATGTTTTTGAGTCTGCCTCCTTCCAGACTGCCTCGTTTGTTTTCTTTGCTGTCAATGGAACTCTCAACATTCTTCTTAGAAACCACATCTCGCATGCCTCATCTTGTTCTGCTTTGCTTGTTGACTATCCACGCTTCACAGCCGTATAACAGTATCGGTTCTAATAACATTCAAGAACTCTCTTCCTGATGTTACTTGATAGACATTTGTTGGTAAGAATGCTTTTCATCTTCTTGAATGCTGTTTTGGCTTGGCTGATTCTGCTGGTATTTCTGATGTGCATCTGCCATCTGGTGAGATGATCGTTCCCAGATATTAAACTTATCAACCTGTCTCAAGGTTGTGCCGTTTGCTGTTATTTTGCATGAAGGGGATTTCATGTTTTTTTTACTGATTACCATGACTTCAGTCTTCTTGCTATTTAGCTCCAACCTTTATTTTTGCTTTCTATTTCTAGTATATTCCAAGAATTTGTGTCCCTTTCATTTTCTGCAACCAGCACGGTGTAATCTGCGTGATGAATGTTGTTTATCATTTTTCCGCCAACCTTTAATCCAGGGTATCCACTTCCATGCAATAAAAACCACACTTTCTTCAACACGCAGTATCAAATCAGCCCAGCCACACAAAACCATTCACGCATTACAGGTTTGACTAGCAGACGGGCAACAGTAACATGTTGGTGCTCAACGATGAGCTTCGATTGATCAGTGCTGCCTCAACGATAGAGCCTTGGATTGGATTCAAGTGCTGCCTCAACTGATAGAGCCTTGGATTGGAAATTTAAGTGCTGCCCCTGCTGTGAGCACTGATATCAGTAGCCTACTGATAGAGTGATTGGATTCAAGTGCTGCCTCAACTGATAGAGCCTTGGATTCAAGTGCTGTCTCAACTGATAGACTTGGGTTGGATTCAAGTGCTGCCTCAACTGATAGAGCCTTGGATTGGATATGTGCTCAATGAAGCCTGTTGGCCTGCCAACATCGGATTAGATTGAGGTCTGTCGAAAATTGGATTACAAGTGCCTTCTGCTTTCACTGACATTGGTTGGTTCAATTTCATCATTTTCATATATTCAGTCTCACCCGCATATCATAATCATCAACATTGCGCCGGGCGCATGTTCCTCTGTCCCTTCTCTTTTGCCTCAAGCATCTAGTCACGTCTTACTGTTTCATAGGTCCCATTATCCTCCCTATTCTCTGCACCATCCTATTTCAAGATCTTGGCAAATACGTAGGGCTTTTGCACAGGCTTAAGGGTCTGCCAGAAAATATAGGTAATATACTGGGGTTGAGGACAGAAGATGTGGAGGACAGAGACCCGGAGAGCAGTGCGGGCAGCCAACATTCCAAGGAGTGATGATGTAGACTGACTGACTGACTGACTGACTGACTGATTGATTGACTGGCTGACTGACTGACTGACCGTCTGCTGGCTGGCAGGTTGACTGACTGATTGGCTGGCTGGCTGGCTGGCTGGCTGGCTGGCTGACCGACTGACTGACTGGTTGACTGACTGACTGTCTGACTGACTGATTGGCTGGCTGGCTAACTGGCTGACTGACAGACTGACTGTCTGACTAACTGACCGACCGACTGACTGACTGACTAGGTGGTGTGTAGGTGAGTCCCTAATGAGCAAGCTCAGAACTCAGTGAAGTCCCAGTGAGACTGACTCACCTTGGAGTTATCGCTGGGAGGACAGTCAGTGGACGTCACGTTTTCCATGCACTCCGCGTTCGCACACTTGTCCGAGTCCTGAAGGCCGATGGAGAAGGCGTAGACGATTCCCTCCACAATCTGTACGGAGTATCAACATGTCAAGACGTCAACAGTTTATTATTTATAAAGAGCACAGAACATGTACGTACGTACGCATGTGAGCGCGTGCACGCACACACACGCACACGCGCACGCACATACACACACACACACACACACACACACACACACACACACACACACACACACACACACACACACACACACACACACATACATATATATATATATGTACATGTACATACGTTTTTTGTTGGTTTTTTTTTTTGTCTTCGTCTAATATCACTCATAGTGAAAAGACGTTAAATCAAAGAACGAACGAATACACACACACACACGCACGCGCACGCACACACACGCACATACACAGGCACGCACACACATGCACGCACGCACGCACATACACATACATGCTCATACATACATGCACATACACATACGCGCGCACACACATACACACACACATACACACATATACACACACACACGCACATGCACACATACACACACACATACACACATACACACACACACACACACACACACACACACACACACACACACACACACACACACACACACACACACACACACACACACACACACACTTATAAACCAGAAAAAAACACGAAAGAATAATACGAACGCATATTTAATACAACAAGACAAGACAGGCGCAAATTTTCGGCCAACTGGTCTTTGTCAAGCGTAAGATTACAAACAAACAAACACCAGATACATTCCTTTTCTCACACTGGATGGATCAGCAGGGAAGTTTCAGTCTTTTTCTCCTAATTTTTGTACCTGGTGTTTGTTTGTTTGTTTGTAATCTTACGCTTGACAAAGGTCAGTTGGCCGAAAATTAGCGCCTGTCTTGTCTTGTTGTATTAAATACGCGTTCTGATTCTTCTTTCGTGTTTTTTCTGGTTCCTGTAAGCCTATACCTGTAGGGTGCTAAGCACGTCTCCAGTTCCTCTTTCTGATCTAAAACCCGCTTGTTCTTCTTTTTGCTCGACTTCAACCTTTGCTTTGAGTCTGTTTAAATTAACCCTCTGACTCCCGCAGCCTACCCATCGGCATCCTGCATTGTCAACCATGCAAGAAAAGCAAAATCTTAACCCTTTGACTCCCTCACCCTATCCACAAGCTTCCTGCAGGAAACTGATGTGAGGGAGTCAAAGAGTTAAGTTGGTTTTTTTTGCAGTTGGTGGACAGGGTGCGGGAGTCAAAGGGGTTAAAATTTTGTGTAGCAGCAAATTACATGTGTAGCTTTATCTGTGCTGTCGTTCTGTAGTTTCCACATTCTTGTGTGTCGCCTGCTTTATGAGGAGAAGCATCACTAGTTCCTGTAGTTTCCACTCTTCCAGCCATTTGCATGCACTCCGTATTTTGCAACAGAGGGCATGGATGAAATGGATCCCTGTTTTACCACTTGCCTTGATCAGCTGTGCTGGTATGCTGTCTATGAAGCTACACATAAGCCTATGCATTGGCAAAGTCTTTTGGTTCTACCTAGTATATGGGTGGCACATCGAGAACATTATCAACATCAGTGGCCAAAATGTTAAAAAAATTGTCCACAAAAGTCAAGACAGAGCGGCCCGGAGGGAGATGGTGGTTCCTAGGTGTGCAGCGGCCAACATCGAACCCGGTAACGCCGACATCCCTACACTGAAGTCTGGAAGAAACACGTGACACAGCCTGACAGTATTTTAATGTCCTAACAGCACTTTTTTTTACACACTACACAAAACAGGGCTGCAGTTCGAAAAAAACGGAAAAGAAAGAAGTGAAAAGAAAGTGGTGTGTGTGGGGGCTGGGTGGGGAGGGTAGCTGAATCTATATAGATGTTGTGCAATATTGATCACTGTCATCACCACCATCAAGTGCCTTGCCACATGGCGTTGGCGATCATGGCTTCCATGTTCTATCTTTCCTCAGACCCTTCCACTCATCTGTTCCTCTGTTATCTCAATATTTCTCCTCGAGCACCTGTCACCTCTTTCCTTCAGCCACCTGTTAGTCCAGTCCCAAATTTTCTCCTAAATGGCTATGGTGCCCCTCTTTTCCAAGCTTCCTTATGTGAAGTGATCTTCTCGTGTCTCCTCATCAAACTGGCCTATAAATTTTCTTCTTTGTCCTGAATCTCCTAACAAATTTTTCTAGTAAACCACATCTGCTGCCTCAATCGTTGTCTCTTTGCTTGTTGGACTCTCAACACCGAACACTCCTCATCAACTTACCGTAAATAACATTATCGGTTCTATATAACATTCAAGAACTCTCTTGTAATGCTAAAATCTTGTTTTTTTTGTTTTTGTTTGTTTTTTCTTATTGGTTTCTAGTAGCTGACCTACCTGTTCCTGTGGCATTGGCTTTAGTAACTGACCTACCTGTTCCGTGGCATTGGTATCTAGTAGCTGACCTATCTGTTCCGTGGCATTGGTATCTAGTAACTGACCTACCTGTTCCGTGGCATTGGTATCTAGTAGCTGACCTACCTGTTCCGTGGCATTGGTATCTAGTAACTGACCTACCTGTTCCGTGACATTGGTATCTAGTAACTGACCTACCTGTTCGTGACATTGGTATCTAGTAGCTGACCTACCTGTTCCGTGACATTGGCATCTAGTAGCTGACCTACCTGTTCCGTGGCATTGGTATCTAGTAGCTGACCTACCTGTTCCGTGCATTGGCATCTAGTAGCTGACCTACCTGTTCCGTGGCATTGGTTCTAGTAGCTGACCTACCTGTTCCGTGGCATTGGTATCTAGTAGCTGACCTACTGTTCCGTGCTTGGATTGTAGCGATAGCGGGCCGAGCACCATGTCTGGCAGTATGCACAGTTACATTCTGGTTGACAGAGGCGGCAGCAAGTGATGGAGGCTGTAGATGGGGTCGTCAGAGGGATGGGTGTGGGGTGTCCTCTGGGCGGTGGGGTGAACCTTCAGTCCATGGGAAAAAAGTGCTCATATGTTAATAAGATACTGAAAAAGAGAAGTTTCTAATGTTAACAAAATAAAATATTGAGAGAAGTTTCTAATATTCACAAAATAAGATATTAAGAGAAGTTTCTAGTGTTAACAATTTAAGATATTAAGAGAGAGAGAGAGAGGTTTAATGTTTACTAAATGTTAACAGATTATAATTTAATTTAACAAATTATAAAAGTTTCTAATGTTAACAATTTCAGATATTAAGAGAGAGAGAGAGAGAGAGAGAGAGACGTTTCTATTGTTGACAAAATAAAACATTAACAGATTAGAAGTTTCTAATGTTTACAAAATACGATATTGAAGGACGTTTCTGATGTTAACAATTTAAGATATTAAAAAAGAGACGTTTCAAATGTTAAAAATTTAATATATCAACATGAGAGAATTTTCTAATGATATCGAAATAAGATTTTAGGAGAATTTTCTAATGTTAGCAAAATAAAATATTAAGAGAAGTTTCTACTGTTAACAATTTAAGGTATCAAAAAAGACGTTCCTAGTGTTAACAATTTAAGATATTGTTTTTAAAAAGACGTTTCTAATGTCAACAAAATAAGATAATAACATAAGAGAACTTTCTAATGTTAGCAAACTGAAATATCAAAAGAAGTTTCAAATGTAACAATTTGAAATATAAAAAGGAGAAGTTTCTAATGTTAACAAAATAAGTATTAACAGAAGAGAAGTTTCTAATGTTAACAAAATAAGAGTTAAGGACTTTCTAATGTTAACAAAATGAGATATCAACAGAAGAGAAGTTTCTAATGTTAACAAATGAGATATCAACAGAAGAGAAGTTTCTAATGTTAACAAAATGAGATATCAACAGAAGAGAAGTTTCTAATGTTAACGGAATCAGGTATCAACATTGGGAAGAAAGTTTTATTGTTACACACAAATGAGATATCAACAGGGAGGAAGTTTTAATGTTAACGAATTCAGTGATAACAGATGGAATTTCTAGTTAACAATGAGATATCAACAGAAGAGAAGTTCTAAATGTTAACGAAATCAGGTATGTAACATGAAGAGAAGTTTTCTAATTTTAACAAATGAGTATTCAATCAGAAGGAAGTTCTAATGTTGACTAAAAGAGATATCAACAAAGAAGTTTCTAATGTTAACGAAAAGGATAACAGTAAGAGAAGTTGTCTAATGTGAAACAAAAGAGATATCAACAGAGTTGAGAAGTTTTCTAATGTTAACGAATATAGGTATTAACAGAAAGAAGTGTCTAATGTTATCGAAATCAGGTTAACAGAAGAAGTTTCTAATGTTAACAAATGAGATATCAACAGAAGAAAGTTCTAATGTTAACGAAATCAGGTATTAACAGAAGAGAAGTTTCTAATGTTAACAAAATGAGATATCAACAGAAGAGAAGTTTCTAATGTTAACGAAATCAGGTATTAACAGAAGAGAAGTTTCTAATGTTAACAAAATGAGATATCAACAGAAGAGAAGTTTCTAATGTTAACGAAATCAGGTATTAACAGAAGAGAAGTTTCTAATGTTAACGAAATAAGATATCAATGAACATGACTTGTGTAAGTTCAATAGTGTTTTATTGGTCCGTTACCACCACTCCCCATTTCAAGACCTTGCCAGTGCATATGGTTTTGCGCAGGCTGACGGAGTCTGCCATGT
>JAPXFY010000032.1:16172442-16209942 GCA_030674185.1 Monoplex corrugatus
GTGAACGTCATTCCTCGTGTTGTAATGGATACATAACTCGAGCCCAGATCTAATCATGTCAACAGGAGTTACAGCCCTTCACATATGTTGTGCTGTTCAGGTTCATATTGCTTATGGCCCAGCCGATTACTAGAGCCATATCAGGGCTAATTCTTCTGCTGTTAAAGCCACAATATTCGATCTTGTCTCAATAAGCAGACCCATAGCCGATAGCTGCAAACAAAGTTATATGCTAGAGCAGCTTTTCTCCCGCTTCACCCCTACCCCTTACGCACAAACCTAACGCAGTTTCTCAGACCCACGGTACTGTATATTAATTGACATGTAAGTTTTTAGTGGCCCTCACAACACACACTGGTGTTACCACTGAGATAATACGTTTTTATTCCAGTTCCACTTGGCCACCTGATCCTGACCGTTTGGCCATGCCTCTTTCTCCAGCTTCCCTTCTCCCTTATCCTCACCCCTACACAGACATAATGTCACCCCCCTTCTCTCTCTCTCTCTCTCTCTCTCTCTCTCTCTCTCTCTCTCTCTCTCTCTCTCAGTGAAGTAAAGTAATGGGAGAAAAAAGTTACTTCTGGTGTCCAGTCGTTTCTGGTACTATGTATACGATGTTCTGCTTCTACTGATTGATTGCATTTTCTATTTCATGCAACAATCAAACAACTTTCTGTTGATAAATGGAATCAGCAAAAAGTTTTAAGTTTTGATTAATTAACGTGCAAAAATTCAGAGAGAAACAGAGAGGTGGAGAGAGAGGATACACACAGGAAGGCAGGATTTCCTGGTCATACTGACTCAGTTGCCACACGAAATAGGAAGCCCTACAGCGGGTACATTCCATCATCATCATCATCATCACGTGCCCTGCCGCATGGCGTTGGCGATCATGGACTGCCAATCTGTCTCTATGTCTTGTTGCCCCAAGCATCTCCTCCACCCTCCTCGTCTTCAGCCACTCCGCAAGTCCGTCCAACATTTCTCTCCTGGGTCTACCTGGTGCCTCTTTCCCTCCAGCTTTCCCGCTGTGACCAGGTGCTCCAAATCCCCCTTTCTCATAAAATGGCTATAAATGTTGCCTGTCTTTTCCTAATCTTCCTTATCAATGATCTACTTGTGTCTGCCTCCACCAAGACTGTCTCGTTTGTTTTCTTTACTGTCCATGGAACTCAACATTCTTCTTAGAAACCACATCTCGGCTGCCTCAATCTTGTTCTGGTTTTGCTTGTTGACTGTCCACGCCTCGCATCCGTACAACAGTATTGGTTCTATGTAACAGTCAAGAACTCTCTTCCTGATGTTAATTGATAGGCATTTGTTGATAAGAATGCTTGTCATCTTCTTGAATGCTGTTTTGGCTTGGCCGATTCTGCTGGCTATTTCTGATGTGCATCTGCCGTCTGATGAAATGATCGTTCCCAGGTATTTGAACTTATTAACCTGTGTCAAGGTTGTGCCATTTGCTGTTATTTTGCATGAGGGGATTTCATGAGGGTACATTCCATTGAGGCAAAATAGAGAACAAGAAAGTATTGGACTTATTCGAAACAAAACGTACTGTTTATCCCTTGCACAGCCCGTCATGGTGGGGAAAAAATAACAACCCATAGAAAATGAAGTAGCAACGTAGTAGCAAGTCCCCTCATGCAAAATAACAGCAAATGGCACAACCTTGACACAGGTTAATAAGTTCAAATACCTGGGAACGGTCATTTCATCAGATGGCAGATGCGAATCGGCCAAACCACAACAGCATTCAAGAAGATGACAAGCATTCTTACCAACAAATGCCTATCAATTAACATCAGGAAGAGAGTCCTTGAATGTTATATAGAACCAATACTGTTATACGGATGTAAGGCGTGGACAGTCAACAAGCAAAGCCAGAACAAGATTGAGGCAGCCGAGATGTGGTTTCTAAGAAGAATGTTGAGAGTTCCATGGACAGCAAAGAAAACAAACGAGACAGTCTTGATGGAGGCAGACACAAGTAGATCATTGATAAGGAAGATTAGGAAAAGACAGGCAACATTTATAAGCCATTTTATGAGGAAGGGGGATTTGGAGCACCTGGTCACAACGGGAAAGCTGGAGGGAAAGAGCGCACAGGTAGACCCAGGGAGAAAATGTTGGACGGACTTGCAGAGTGGCTGGGGACGAGGAGGGTGGGGGAGATGCTAGGGGCAACGAGAGATAGAGACAGATTGAAATCCATGATCGCCAACGCCATGCGGCAGGGCACCTGATGATGATGATGAACGTTGAGATCCATCTTCTGCCGCGAATTGTATTTCAGCACTCATTCTTTCTTTATAGAAAATGCAGATCGATGCTTATTTTGTGTTGTATTGCTGGATGAAAATAATCAGTTTTTACCGCACAATGTTAAGCATAAACGAAAAAGAAGAAGAAAATGTCAGGTAAATGTGGAAAATTCGTGGTGTGCACATAAAGCAGTAGACTACTGTCAAATGCGGCAGTCTGTAACACTGACACTATGACAGTGTTGATGACAGCAAGTCTGTGTCAGTGACCTATCGTAACATATCATCATAGTTACCCCTGGTGCTCCTTGATCCATTTCATGTTCGTACTTTTACTCTGTTGGGCAAGTGTAGGATTTCATAGGGCAATAGGTACATGTAGTGATGCAGGCCTACAGATATTATCACATCTGGTATAGGTACATGTAGTGATGCAGGCCTACAGATATTATCACATCTTGTGTAGGTACATGTAGTGATGCAGGCCTACAGATATTATCACATCTGGTATAGGTACATGTAGTGATGCAGGCCTACAGATATTATCACATCTTGTGTAGGTACATGTAGTGATGCAGGCCTACAGATATTATCACATCTTGTGTAGGTACATGTAGTGATGCAGGCCTACAGATATTATCACATCTGGTATAGGTACATGTAGTGATGCAGGCCTACAGATATTATCACATCTGTGTAGGTACATGTAGTTATGCAGGCCTACAGATATTATCACATCTGGTATAGGTACATGTAGTGATGCAGGCCTACAGATATTATCACATCTGGTATAGGTACATGTAGTGATGCAGGCCTACAGATATTCTCACATCTGGTATAGGTACATGTAGTGATGCAGGCCTACAGATATTATCACATCTGGTATAGGTACATGTAGTGATGCAGGCCTACAGATATTCTCACATCTGGTATAGGTACATGTAGTGATGCAGGCCTACAGATATTATCACATCTGGTATAGGTGCATGTAGTGATGCAGGCCTACAGATATTCTCACATCTGGTATAGGTACATGTAGTGATGTAGGCCTACAGATATTCTCACATCTGGTATAGGTACATGTAGTGATGCAGGCCTACAGATATTCTCACATCTGGTATAGGTACATGTAGTGATGCAGGCCTACAGATATTCTCACATCTGGTATAGGTACATGTAGTGATGCAGGCCTACAGATATTATCACATCTGGTATAGGTACATGTAGTGATGCAGGCCTACAGATATTCTCACATCTGGTATAGGTACATGTAGTGATGCAGGCCTACAGATATTCTCACATCTGGTATAGGTATACATCGTGATGCAGGCCTACAGATATTATCACATCTGGTATAGGTACATGTAGTGATGTAGGCCTACAGATATTCTCACATCTGGTATAGGTACATGTAGTGATGTAGGCCTACAGATATTCTCACATCTGGTATAGGTACATGTGGTGATGAAGGCCTACAGATATTCTCACATCTGGTGCCAGTGAATGCCAATATTGATATTGGTGGATACACATAGAGAAGGCAAGTCAGACTGAACAGTCGCCACCTTGTTTTCGTGAGCTTTGCTGCATTGTGGTAAATGCTCATGTTTAACCCTTTGACTCCCGCACCCTGTTCACCAGCATCCTAAATTGTCAACCATGCTAGCAAAGCAAAAACTTAACCCTTTGATTCCCTCACCGTATCCGCCAGTTTCCTGCAAGAACCTGGTGGATAGGGCGAGGGAGTCAAAGGGTTAAGTTTTTGCAGTTGGTGGACAGGGTGCAGCGGTCAAAGGGTTAACATTCAGGCTGAAGGCTATATCCAACTTATTTGCCAAAGAAATCGTGACATGGTGCGGATGGTGTAGTGACAGTGCCGTGTTTGTGAAATCATGTCAGATTCTGTACGGTCACTGATGAGAGATTTGAACCCCAACCCTATCGATGAACCAGACTTCAACTGCAGAATGTAGTCACCAGAGGTCGGTGTTAGCCTTCGTCTGTTTACTCCTAGGGTGTGTGTGTGTGTGTGTTGTGTTGTTGTGTTGTGTTGTGTTGTGTGTGTGTGTTGTGTGTGTGTTGTGTGTGTGTGTGTGTGTGTGTGTGTGTGTGTGTGCTGTGTGTGTGTGTGTGTGTCTGTGTGTCTGTCTGTCTGTGTATGTTGTGTGTGTGTGTGTGTGTCTGTGTATTTAGTGTGTGTATATGTCTGTGTGTGTGTGTGTGTGTGTGTGTGTATGTGTGTGTGTGTGTGTGTGTGTGTGTGTGTGTGTGTGTGTGTGTGTGTGTGTGTGTGTGTGTGTGTGTGTGTGTGTGTGTGTGTGTGTGATGCAGTATGACTGTTTAGATTTGCTTCTTTCTACATGCTTTTCTATTTTCGGTGGATGTATGAATGAATGAAAATTTATATCGCGCAACAAAAATCTCCATGCTATAAAAGCATGCTCGGCGGCGCACGGTGGGGGGAGGGGGGGGGGGCACAAAAACAATTCCGCACAGCCTGTACCAATCAAGTTACCAAAGTCCCGCCTCAGTTCGTTCAATTCGGATTTTGTATTCCAAATAAAAGCACACGACCACACTTTTTTGTTGCAAAGATCATACCTGACTAAAAGCAACGTTTGAGATTTCACTCTTTAACAAATTTGAGCAATGCAGATTCTGTTTAGTTCAGGAAATTTGTGATTTATTGAGAACCACACTTTTTGTTACAAAGATCATACCTGACTGGAAGCAACGTATGAGATTTCGGTCTGTGACAAATTTGAGCATTGTAGACACCCTTTAGTTTGAAAAATTTGCGACTTATACAGAGCAGAAAGTCCGTGTTGCCACACCAACGGTTTGAATTCAAGTGACTTCCCAACCACCTCCCACCTTATTTACTCCTGTTGTCCCTTTAAACCTATGGAGTATAATAATGTGGACACACTGTCCTATAGGAAGGACCTCCCGTAGCTGAAGGTCGATCCTGCTGAGGCTCAGGACCCAGCAAGTGGTCCAGCTTTTCGGGACCACAGCAGACAAGCGCCATTCTCCTCTGATGCAAGTGACCATGCAGGCGCTAACTCAAATACGTCATATTATATGGTACCATGATATGTTAGAAAGCGTCTGCAAGCTTGACTGCTTGATTTAAGCCTGCATTTAGATGACCACGCAGATGCTATTTCAACTCAAGTACATCATATTACATGGCACCACGGTATGTTAGGATGCGCCTGCTGGCCTGACTTCATGACTTTAAGCCCTCTGCATTTTCTGGGATGGGTTTACCCCCACCCTAAGCTCATGGCCAAAAGACCTACGGAGCTAGGGCTTTAGGAGGTCCTTGTCTGCTTAATAGCTCTGTCATAGGACATGGGCCTATTGGATATTTACTAGATATGACCATGCTAAGTGTTGCCATGATAAAAACCACCGACTGTCACTCCAGGACACCTTCTTCGTGCAGGGAATCCTGCCATATATCCTAGCTAACCTCCATATCGAAGAGTATCCGCCATCCACCACCTGTGACTCGCTAGGTTGAGGATGGTCATCCCTCTAAAGTTGAAGTACTCAAGTAAGTCATATAATATGGATAATATGGTCTTTCCCAGTTCCGTGTTATGAGAGATATAATACAAGAGTGCTAACACAAATGGATTTCCAGGACTGCAGGATGCTGCGATTGTCCATAAAATTAGTGTGGGGAAAGTGATTTTAAAAAATCACAGTATTTTATAGCAGTAATAGTTTCATCATAATAATATGCTCTCTATAATTTTCCATTGCTTTTATTCTTTCTCCTCATTTTAGCCTTGTGCGTGTGCGTGTGTGCGTGTGTGTGTGTGTGTGTGTGTGTGTGTGTGTGCGCGCGCGCGTGTGCGTGCGTGCGTGTGTGTCTGTTTTAGCGCTTAGATTTGATTTTATCAAGATTTTGCGCTATATAAATATTGTAATTATTAATTATTATTATTATTATTCGATGTATTTGATACAGTATCTTTTTAGCGGGTATTTTCTAGATGTGACCTTGCTAAGTGCCACCCCCCCCCCCGTCCATCGCTAGTCGGTTCGATTGTTTTCTATTACATGGTATCTGTGGCGTCTGTGCGTCTGGAATTTAATAACTGAAAGAGAAACCGTTGTTCTTCAAGTGTTGAGTGTTCGCTGTATTCTAGTAAAAAGATGATAGCCCAAGGGAGGTAAAACTAAAAACAAAAGCAGGAGGTACCTCGCGAACACGGCAGCTGGTGTCGGTAAGATTTTCATTTTTGAACTTATGCACTATGACCTCGCCTCATTTGCAGTAAATTTTGTTTCGTAACGTTTGCATTTCTCAAAAGGAAAAGCACTAGAGTCAGGGTACAAGATTCGATGGCGCACAGGCCAAATAAATTTCATTATTTTATGTTTATAATAGATTTTACACACACATACAGTGATACACAGACACACACTCACACACACACACACACACACACACACACACACACATACGCATGCACGCACGCACGCACGCGCGCGCGCGCGCGCACACACACACTCACACACACACACATACACACTTTTTACTGGTTAGAAAAATGTTATGGTATTACTATTAGTACTAGTACTCACACACACACACACACACACACACACACACACACACACACACACACACACACATGACATACGCACACACATATATTGCCACTTCCCCACTGTCACACACCTGCTCACTCCAATCTTCTCTCTTCAGGGTGGTTTCATTGTTTGCAGTTTGTTCAAGGTAAATTCATTGCATTTGGACCCTGCCATACATGCTTCACCCAAATCTGCCAGCTATTATCTGGCTTACTGCGCCAGTGCAAATTTCTCTGGGCTGGCAAAGTCGTGAAATGGAGGGGTGGGGAGGAATGGCCTTATGAGCATTAAGCGGATATCACCAGAATAATGGAAATATTGAGATGGGCTGCTGACAGGCTAGTTTTTAATGGTGGACATGACCAAAATAATGGTAACATTAACATGGGCAGCAAGCAGGCCAGTTTGTAATGTCGCAGGCTGGGATTGAACCCGAGGTACCAGAATCATGAGTCCACAGCTCTATCTAAAGAACCAACCAGTCTACAATAGGGTCTTGTCAGGGATGTGGAAATAGCTTGTCCACATTGACTACAGTTACCTACTGTACACTCTGATATGCAGTGAGTGTTTCAGTTTAAAGCTTCTATTTTCAGACTGATAATTATCACCATGGCAGATGACGAGCAAGCAGGATACCGCTGGGAAACTGAATATGAGAAAACCTGGTGAGTCAACTTCTGTGTTGTCTTGTTTTCTGTGACTGTTTTCATTTTGTTCATGGCATCGTTCTTATAGTCTTAGTATGATATTTTTTATTATACATACAGTGGCACATGTGATAGAGGTTCAGAATAATCATGGCAAAAGTTGAAATGCTTTAAAAGTGTATTGTAAATTATGTGCCAGTTTAATTAACCCTTTGACTCCCACACCCTATCCACCAACAGCAAAAACTGAACCTTTTGATTCCCTCACCCTATCCACCAGCTTTCTGCAGGAAGCTGGTGGATAGGGTGAGGGAATCAAAGGTTTAAGTTTTTTGCTTTGCTAACAAGTAACATGGTTGACAATGCAGGATGCTAGTAAACAGGGTGCACGAGTCAAAGGGTTAAGGCCCTAAAACACACTACGGGTACATTACAGAACATGGCCTCAGAACAGGTCTACCAAAGTGGAGAACTTTCTCTGATACTTAACACACCATTGTCATAACAGACAGTATGTCAGTTAACTCTTCATTTTAGTCAAATTTCAGGTTACAAGTTCTGTGCAGTTGTCGTCCTTGTCACTGGAGCCATCCATGTGTTTCCATTCAAAAAATAATGAAAAATGGACCAGATATTATTTAATTTTGATATTTCCCTGTCAATGGCTCCACTTGGTGCAAACCGTCAACCTTTCTCAACATACATTCATCATCACAACTAATTATTATATAACATATTGCAGATGTTTACAGGTCTTTGGTTGATTGAAAAATGGTCATTTGAACCTTTTCAAGGCTCTGTAGTCATTTACAGTCAGTAATTTATCTTGTCATCTATTACTATTAGCCTGGCATGACTGGAATAAAGATCAGTTTGCAGTTGTTTGAATGTGTGTGTATGTAGTTTTTGGTTGGGTGGTGAGTTGGTATAGTTAGGGGTTTTTTTTTGTCTTTTCTTTTGTTCTTTCTTTTTTAATCTATAGTTGATATTATTTTGTCTGGTTGTAGGGTAGGGTGGAGGATGTTAACTGACATACTGTCTGTTATGACAATGGTGTGTTAAGCATCAGAGAAAGTTCTCCACTTTGGTAGACCTGTTCTGAGGCCATGTTCTGTAATGTACCCGTAGTGTGTTTTAGGACCTTAACCCTTTGACTCCTGCACCCTGTCCACCAGCTTCCTGCTGGAAGCTGGTGGATAGGGTGAGGAAGACTAAGGGTTAAGTTTTTGCAGCTGGTGGATAGGATGCGGGAGTCAAAAGGTTAAGGTCTTCTTCCATTATTTATGGCCAGTTGTTCTTGGGTCAAGTACTTTGTCACATCTTCCTTCTGGTGTCCAGTGAAGGTATTCTGGATGATACTATGTTGCTGTCTTCGGATGATGTGCCTAATCCACTTCCATGGTCTTTTCATAATGATGGTGCCCATATTCTCTTGATTTCATTGAGCGAGTTGTTGGTTGGGGATGTGTTGTGTCAAAAGATCTGCATGATTCTTCAAAAGTTCTTTGGTAGGAGTTTGTTTTGGTTTATTTGTTTATTGTTGATACTGTATACATACTGCAAGTCGAGGAATCATTGTTTTCAGTGGAGATTGTGTGTCTTTTATAACCAGTACAAAATGTACTCACATTCATTATGGTCACATTGTCTCAATTCACATGGATGTGTATGTACACAGGGAAGCCCTTGTGGAGGATGAGAGTGGTTCACTCCAAGCTAGCGTTGCCGACATTGCCAGTCGGGCCAAGCGGCGCCAGCTGCTGGAGAAAGTGGCCAACGTGCGTCTGGGAATGGTAAGTATTCGGTTGAGTCGTCCGTCTTCATTGTATTTGTGTGTTGAGTTGTTTGGGCAATTCCCTATGCATTCTACCCACACCTCCAAGAATTATGTTTATCTAGCAGACTCCTTGACCTGTACAAAACGGTATGCAGAGGGAAGGTCTTAACCCTCTGACTCCTGCACCCTATCCACCAACTGCAAAAACTTAACCCTTTGATTCAATCACCCTTTCCACCAGCTTCCTGCGGGAAGCTGGTGGAAACGGTGAGGGAATCAAAGGGTTAAGTTTTTGAGTTGCTAGCATGGTTGGCAATACAGGATGCTGGTGGACAGGGTGCGAGAGTCAAAGGGTTAAAGTACGGAAATGGGAGGGGAGAGAAGGAACATATGAAACACTAAGCTGACACCACCAGAATGATGGAAACATTAACATGGGTAGGTAGTTTTTATGTTGCAGGCTGGGATTGAACTTGGAGACATTAAATCTCAAATCCACGGCTCTATCAAAAGAACCAACAGCCTGTGTGAAAAATGCAGTGTAATATCACACATCAGCAGGCTTTGGTGATTTTTATCCTTGTGGTCTTGTGTTGCTGTGAGAGATGATTAGACAGCACTTTTCAAGGGTGCAGTCCGCGTAAGGTGTGCCCCCTGCGGGGATGCTGGTGGCTCTTTCAGTATAAATAGCATCCCCACCTTCTGGAAAAAATTCTGTGCTAGAAATTTCCTCTTTTCTGTCACTCTCTTTGTTTCTGCCTTGTTCCTTTGCTTCCAGTCATTTCTTTCATTTTCTGCCTTGATAGTCCATTCACCTGTATGTGTTCAATGAGGTCTTTCATACTTTTTCTTAGGATTGATAATTTCATGCATGTATGTAATTTTAGGCAATTTATGCCCATTTTCATATTGTGTCCTTTCGTATGTTTAAATGTGTATTCAGGTATGTTTTTTTAAATCCCCTGTGCGATAAATTGGACGGAGTGATCAAGGCCATTTCCTTAGATTATGTGTGCGAATGCATTGATATGTATACTAGATTTTCATTCCTTTTTTTTTTTTTCCTGTTGAAGTTTTGTATGTGCTTTGAAACGGTTATAGCCCTGATATGGCTGTATGTAGTCGGCTGGGCTTTAACCCTTTCGCATTCGCACTGCTAGATGTAAAGCTAGCTCCTAGTATTCGCATTTTTCTGACATTTTTTCATCCGAGTACAGTCATGCTGATAAACATACTGCCATTCACTTGTTTGAAAGTACAGAAGAAAGATTTTTTGCACACATATACACAAGTGTCCATAGTTTGATTTGCATGTGGTTTTGTGTGTCCTGGGTCTAGTGTGCGTGTCCCTGTCACCAAAGATGTCACAGACAGAGGTATTTTTATGGTGACAATACAATGGTTAGCATACAAACAAGCTCTATTGTCTAAAAACAACATTTGTTAGTTGTAAACACAACACCTGTCCTACCCGACGCTGTCTCTGCTCCTCCAGTATAGTATCCAATACACAGGCACAACACAAATGTCAGAAAAGAATTGTCACGATGTCACCAAAATGAACATAAACAGAAAGAAACAGAAATGTTTTCCAAAGATATTTGGTACATGTTCGTCTACAGATTTCATTCCCTATACACTATTTACACATATGTGCCTATACAGCAACTTTGCAGCTACTGTGATGATGGTGAGATGTTGTTGTCATCGTCACTGTGATTGTCACCGTCATTGTCAGTGGCAGTGTCACCAGTGGTGTCACAAGCGCTGGTTGTAGCCTGTGTCGTGGTGTTTAGCGCATGATAGTCCCGGAAACAGTCCCGGACAGAAAGTTGACCAGTAGCACCATAGACGGGACTGATGTTTTAGCCCCATCATGATGAGAATAGACAGGTATGCCCTGATTTCATCAGCTGTCGTCTCTTTCCAAAGTGGGTCAGGTTGCCCCTTTGCCGCAATCTTCTGACCAGCGTAGTTGTTGGTCTCTTCAGCAGCACTGACAAAAAATTCTAGTGGCAGAAACAAAAAAAAATAGTCTACTGGTTTCGCATCAGCGGGCAGCGAATGTTTAGGCCCAACAACTTGTGAAAATTCCCTGACTTCACAGCCACGTGTCACCGGTCGCCATGCCTGCACCAGTGCAGCCAGCGGTACATCGTCGTCTATGTCACTGTCATTTCCATCTTCACCATCACCACCTACTTCAACATCCGACTCTACATCTTCCTTTTCTTCTTCATCTTCTTCTTCTTCAATTTCTAAATGATCTATTTCTCTAAAACTTTCCTGCAACTCTGCTTCAGTGTAATCCACAAATTCGTCTTCGCTGAAACTTGCCATCTTTCCCACGCTCACAGTTGTGAATGAAAGCACGTACCACAGCATCAGTAAGTTGAGTAACTAAGTCTTTCAGTAGGCCTAGTGAATGGAAAGTTCCTTGCATCCCAGAATGCTCGTACTATTTCTAGAACATTCAACGCGGGACTGACCAAGATTCTAACCACATGTGCGATAAGACAGCAAGGCCAGTAGTGATGGAAATTCCCCACACGTGTACCGGAAAAGGTAGGGCGATCTCGACCGCTATGAACGGATCAGCACATTTTTTCCGCAGGGCGGTTACGGGCCTTGTGAACAGCTAAGGGTTAAACAACAAAAACAATAAAACAGTCGTAAGATATGGCCCAGTGGTTACAATGTCACCTGTCACACGAGGTCTTGTGTCCAGTTCCTAATTAAATGGAATTTTGTCTTCCCTTCCCTAGACCTTTAGAGACGTGTCTGTGTGCAAGTCTTTTAGGTGAGATGATATATTGAATGAGACAGTCTTGATGGAGGCAGACACAAGTAGATCACTCATAAGGAAGATTAGGAAAAGACAGGCAACATTTATAGGCCATTTTATGAGAAAGGGGGATTTGGAGCACTTGGTCACAATGGGAAAGCTGGAGGGAAAGAGAGCACCAGGTAGACCCAGGGAAAAAGTGCTGGATGGACTTGCAAAGTGGCTGGGGACGAGGGGGGTGGGAGAGATGCTGGGGGCAACAAGAGATAGAGACGGATGGAAGTCCATGATCGCCAACGCCATGCAGCAGGGCACCAGATGATGATGATGATATATCGAAGTCTGTCCAGTTTGTAGCACATGTAAAAGAACCCACGGCAACTTGTCACTGGTCGTAGGAAACACACTTTGATAGGGAGGCAAAAATTGCATGCATGCAGGGAGAAAAACGTCTCAGTTAGTGATGTAATACTTTTTCCTTTGGGTGGAGATTGTGCATTTTATTTGGAAACATTACATTGTGTGTGTGTGTGTGTGTGTGTGTGTGTGTGTGTGTGTGTGGTGTGTGTGTGTGTGTGTGTGTGTGTGTGTTGTGTGTGTGTGTGTGTGTGTGTGTGTGTGTGTGTGTGTATGTGTGTGTGTATGTGTGTGTGCGCGCATGCGTGCATTTGTGCGTGTGCGCTCACGTGCGCGCACTGCTTCCCTCAAATATATTTTCCCTTCCAGTGAGTTTCATTGAATAATTTTGGGAGTTCTTTAATTGAATCGTTCATTTCACACACTTCTAAATTTCTTTTTGTGTAGTTTTTAATAGATCATGTTTACCTCTCGATTTGGTTTTTGGTGGTTCTTTACTTAGAACTGCATTTTGTACAGTGATCATGTTTCAGATGCGGCACCTGTTTGTGATCATTGACATGTCAGCACCGATGGGTGACCAGGACTTGAAGCCATCACGAATTCTCACATCTCTCAAGGTATGAGTGTGAGCTGTGTTTGTAGATGTTATGATTTGAAATTCATGCCACAGCTTATGATGTAGGGGTGTGAGTTGTGTTTGTAGATATTATGATTTTAAGTTCATGCCGTGGCTGATAATGTAGGAGTCGTGTGTTACATTTGTAGATATTATGATTTGAAATTCATACCATGGCTGATAATGTAGGGGTGTGAGTTGTGTTTGTAGATATTATGATTTGAAATTCATACCATGGCTGATAATGTAGGAGTGTGACTAGTGTTTGTGGATATTATGATTTGAAATTCATTCCATGTCTGATAATGTAGGGGTGTGAGTTGTGTTTGTGGATATTATGATTTGAAATTCATTCCATGCCTGATAAAGTAGGGGTGTGAGCTGTGTTTGTGGATATTATGATTTGAAATTCATTCCATGGGTGATAATGTAGGGGTGTGAGTTGTGTTTGTGGATATTATGATTTGAAATTCATGCCATGGCTTATAATGTAGGAGTGTGAGTTGTGTTTGTGGATATTATGATTTGAAATTCATGGCATGGCTTATAATGTAGGAGTGTGACTAGTGTTTGTGGATATTATGATTTGAAATTCATTCCATGGGTGATAATGTAGGGGTGTGAGTTGTGTTTGTGGATATTATGATTTGAAATTCATTCCATGGGTGATAATGTAGGGGTGTGAGTTGTGTTTGTGGATATTATGATTTGAAATTCATGCCATGTCTGATAAAGGAGGGGTCGTGGGTTTAACCCTTGGGCAAGCGCAGACTTTTAGCGGGTTTGCTGCCTATGTTGATAGAGCATGGTCTCGAGATGTAATGTTACAATTTCAGTTCTAGCCTGTGACATAAAGATTTGAGTTTGCTGCCCACCTTGATGCTCCAGTCAGTCGGGTGGTGTCAGTGTAGTGTTAAATTATAGTTCTCATTAACCGTTTGAGTCCCGCATCCTGCCCACCAGCATCCTGCATTGTCAACCATGTCAGCAAAGTAAAAACTTAACCTCTTGACTCCCTCACCCCATCCACCTGCTTTCACTTCCTCACCCTGTGCACCAGCTTCCTGCAAGAAGCTGGTGGATAGGATGAGGGAGTCAAAGGGTTAAACCACCCTCCACCCCAAACCTGACCACTCCCATCCCTACCACTCCCATCCCATTTTACAAGCTTGCTAACACAAACTTAAGGAGACTGCCAGATAGTTTCTGACAGAATGTATCTTTGTTTCTTTTCTGAAAAAGAGGAGAGGTTCTGAGACTGAAATGACTACACTAACATGTATTGGTGTTATTGACAGTTGTTGGAGGGTTATGTGGAGGAATACTTTGTGTTATTGACAGTTGTTGGAGGGTTATGTGGAGGAATACTTTGTGTTATTGACAGTTGTTGGAGGGTTATGTGGAGGGTTACTTTGTGTTATTGACAGTTGTTGGAGGGTTATGTGGAGGAATACTTTGTGTTATTGACAGTTGTTGGAGGGTTATGTGGAGGAATACTTTGTGTTATTGACAGTTGTTGGAGGGTTATGTGGAGGGTTACTTTGTGTTATTGACAGTTGTTGGAGGGTTATGTGGAGGAGTACTTTGTGTTATTGACAGTTGTTGTAGGGTTATGTGGAGGAGTACTTTGTGTTATTGACAGTTGTTGGAGGGTTATGTGGAGGGTTACTTTGTGTTATTGACAGTTGTTGGAGGGTTATGTGGAGGAGTACTTTGTGTTATTGACAGTTGTTGTAGGGTTATGTGGAGGGTTACTTTGTGTTATTGACAGTTGTTGGAGGGTTATGTGGAGGAGTACTTTGTGTTATTGACAGTTGTTGTAGGGTTATGTGGAGGGTTACTTTGTGTTATTGACAGTTGTTGTAGGGTTATGTGGAGGGTTACTTTGTGTTATTGACAGTTGTTGTAGGGTTATGTGGAGGGTTACTTTGTGTTATTGACAGTTGTTGGAGGGTTATGTGGAGGAATACTTTGTGTTATTGACAGTTGTTGGAGGGTTATGTGGAGGAATACTTTGTGTTATTGACAGTTGCTGGAGGGTTATGTGGAGGAATACTTTGTGTTATTGACAGTTGTTGAAGGGTTATGTGGAGGAATACTTTGTGTTGACAGTTGTTGGAGGGTTATGTGGAGGAATACTTTGTGTTATTGACAGTTGTTGGAGGGTTATGTGGAGGAATACTTTGTGTTGACAGTTGTTGGAGGGTTATGTGGAGGAATACTTTGTGTTATTGACAGTTGTTGGAGGGTTATGTGGAGGAATACTTTGTGTTATTGACAATTGTTGGAGGGTTATGTGGAGGGTTACTTTGTGTTATTGACAGTTGTTGGAGGGTTATGTGGAGGGTTACTTTGTGTTAATGACAGTTGTTGGAGGGTTATGTGGAGGAATACTTTGTGTTATTGACAGTTGTTGGAGGGTTATGTGGAGGAATACTTTGTGTTATTGACAATTGTTGGAGGGTTATGTGGAGGAATACTTTGTGTTATTGACAGTTGTTGGAGGGTTATGTGGAGGAGTACTTTGATCAGAATCCCATCAGTCAGCTGGGTATCCTCATCTCTCGCAACAAACGAGCGGAAAAAATCACGGAACTGGGAGGTAGGTTATCCATCATATGTGTTCATGTGTGTGTGTGTGTCTGTGTGTGTTTATGGACACAAGCATATATGTGTATAGATCTATACACATGCATACTTAGATATATGTATTATGCAGCAAAGTGTGTGCAAGTGTACATACACACACACACATATGCACGCATGCATGTGTGTACATACTGGCTCCTACCCAGAGTTGGGTGAGCTACAAGATCATTGGGAAGACTGGGACCACACAGTCAAGTCTCATCCACTTCACGGATGCATCATTGAGGGTGTTGCTGGAATAGTCTGACCAACTTCACAGGTATACTGTATCTCTCTGGCCTAGTTGATGCCAGGATTTACTATGATAGTAAGTGTAGAGTACAGCCCTGTCACACAGCCTCAATCCTAGATGGAATTCCATAGTACCATGATTATCATCCTCATCATAGTCATCATCATTACATTATAAAAACTGTGCCAGCTTCTGTGGCCATTAAGATGGCATAGGAAATGGGACCAAAGAAAAAAGATTTGAGCATAAAGCAAATCTTCATAAGTAATAATAATAATAATGAGTACTTATAAGCGCAAGATCCAGAGAACTCTGTTCCAAGCGCTTTACAATTCACCCTATCTTTACCACCCCTATTCGCCACTTCAACATTAGCAGTTATACATACATATCAATCAAGTCTACTATAATTACAATGACATCAACACAAACAGAAACATGTCTATCAAATCTAACCAATAGTTGCCCATCGGACAGACAATAATAGATATTACATCACAAGTTATCCAAAATACACAAACAACCACACCCACAATGCACATTATATAATACACGAATCATGCGCACAAACGCAACAGCCCAAACAATATTTTAAAGACAGAAACTTTTTTCACATTTTTCTATACAGATGTGTTTTGAGGCCAGATTTGAATGAGGTGATTGTGTCCGAGTGCCTAAGGATGTTGGGGATGTTGTTCCATGTTTGGGGTGCTTGATAGGAGAATGCTCGTTGTCCGTATGTTTTTGTTCGAATGCGGGGGATGCGAAAGAGTCGTGTGTCTGCAGAAGAACGCAACTGACGGGATGGTGTGTAGATGTCAAGAAGCGAGGATAGGTATTCTGGCGCAGTGTTCGAAACAATCGAAAAGGAAAGAGTAGCAAGCTTGTAATCTATTCTGTCAGAGACAGGCAGCCAGTGCAGAGTGCGGAAGAGAGGAGTGACATGGTCAAACTTAGAGGATTTAAAGATGAGACGTGCAGCGTTGTTCTGAATCTTTTGAAGTCTGTCTAAAAGGTTTTTGGGGATGCCAGCTAAGAGAGAGCTGCAGTAATCAATCCTTGAAAGAACAAATGCACAAATTAGCGTTTTGGTTGCATCAACAGACAGGTAATGACGGACAGAGCTGATTCTACGTAACTCTAGATACGCTACCCTACAGATGTTTGAGATGTGTTGCTGGAAGGTCAGACTCTGATCAAGCGTAACACCGAGACTGCGAACAGTGGGAGAGAAAGGAATGTCAACGTCATTTATCAGAAGAGACTTCGGAAGAGAAGGATCATGGAGAAATTTAGTGGGACAGGCTATGATCTTAAGAAAAAAAAAGTTTGATTCAACTCTGTATTTATCCACAATGTATAATATGCTTGTTTTCTCTGTGACCTACCAGTGTTTTATGGTTTTGTGTATAATGTTGGTGTTGTTGACAGTGATGATGCTGCATATACATGTGTAGATCCTTTGTTGAAGATGTGGATGTGTTTGAACCCATTCATTGTTTTAGCTGCCGATCAGTGACCAGTAAACAGAATACTGTAACTGCCAACCGGCATACTTAACTGTTTGACTCCTGCACCATGTCCATCAGCATATTGCATTGCCAAACATGGTAGCAAAGCAGAAACTTAATTGTTTGATTACCTCACACTGTCTACCAGCTTCCTGTAGGAAGTTGGTGGATAGGGTGAGGGAGTAGCGTTTTTGCAGTTGGTGGATAGGGTGCAGTAGTCAAAGGATTAAACATGGAAGCCTTTTGAAATCGGTCACCCAGTTCTTTTTCAGTCAGCTGTTTGGGACAGTTGGTTTCAAACCATGTACTGAGGCTGTGAGGTCAGTTCTGTGAGCAGTGGAATGTTGTTTACATACATGGTAGAGAAAGAGTTAAGTCTTGACTCTGCTTTGCTGAAAATTATATTAGTCTTATGCACCTTGTTCAAAAATGAATATTAAAATCGTCGTCATCATCATCATCATCATCACATGCCGTGCCACATGGCATTGGCGATCATGGTCCTCCATGTGAATCTATCCCTTGTTGCTGCAAGTACATCTTCCAAAGTACGTCTTCCACCCTCTCTTTCCTCAGCCACCGTGCAAATCTGTCCATCTCACCTGTCTCACCTGTCGGCGTCACCGGGAACAGTGTTGGCCGCTGCACATGATGTCCTCACAAGTTGCCTCCAGCACTCTCGATCTTGGCTAAGTCTGACCACCTCCTGGAGTTTCTTGCCACTGATGTTTGTGATGTTTCTAGCAAGTGATGCAGGTGGCCGTCCTCTGTTTCTCTTTCCTTCCACTTTACCTTGGAGGACAGTGGACATCAAGTCTGTTCTTTCATTACGGATTGCGTGTCCAACATATTTCAGTTTCCTCCGTTGTATGAGTACTAGGAGCTTGCGTGTAGTACCCAACTCATTCAGTATGCTTTCATTTGAGCGCCTATCCGTCCATCTGACCCTCAGCAGTCTTCGGTAAAACCACAGCTCTGCTGCTTCCACTCGTCTTTCATCCTCTTTCTTCATTGTCCATGCCTCGCAGCCGTATAACATCACTGGCCAGACAAGACATTTTAAGAGTTTTATCTTAAGGTCTGCTGTTATGCTGTGGTCTTTCCAAATATTGTTCAATTGAACCATACTGTTCTTGGCCATTCCAATTCTCATCTTTATGTCTTTTGAGCATGTTCCATCGTGTGTCTTGACTGAACCTAAATATCTAAAGTCCTTGACATTTTCTAGAGGGACTTGGTTTAGCATGATCTGGTCCTGTCTAGTGTTATATTTGCCTGCAACATGCATAACCTTTGTCTTCTTTGAATTTAAGTCCAGCCCAGCTGCCTTTCCAACCCGGTCTACCCTGTTCAGGATCCTCCTAGAGCCTGTAATGTTGTCTGCCAGTAATCCTGTGTCATCTGCGTAGCGTAAATTTGACAGGTTTCTACCACCAATATTTACTCCCATGTCTTCTATGTCTGCTTCTCTCATAATATGTTCAGTGTATATGCTGAAGAGATGTGGAGACAGGATGCAACCTTGCCTTACCCCTTTAGTGATGTTAAAAAATTTGCAGTTTTGATTATTCCATCTGATTGTTGCTTTTTGATCATTATATAATGAAGCTATGAGGGAAACCAGATGTCTTGGAAAACCCATTTTGATCATGAAGTGGAAAAGACTTTGGTGAATCACGCTATCAAACGCTTTGCTGTAGTCAATCATGACCAGCCAAAGTATGAAAATAGAGAATAAAAACTCTGTATGTGTGTCTGTTGTCAGGCAACCCTCGTCGTCACATCACAGCATTGCAGACACTGGCAAGCAAACCATGCCAAGGGGAGCTGTCCCTTCAGAACTCTCTGGATCTGGCCTTACAGACTCTCAGGTATTGCACTTTAGTTTAGTTCCTAGGGAGAAGAGTGGCAGAATGGTTCAGATGTTCTCCTGCGAATAACTAAACTTGAGGTTCCAGGGTTCGCTCCCTGTAGAGGCCTCGACTAAATTTATCCTCAGTTTGACCAGAAAATCGAACTGAACATCTAGTCCTTTGGAAGGGGATGAAAAACGAGTCGTACCTGTGTGCCTTTTGGCTGCACATGCTTAAAGATCCCATGGCAGTTGAAAATCATGAAGAGCAGGGCATTGCTTGGCTGCTTTGGTATAAAACATTGGCAAGAAAAGTTGATTTCCCACATCCCACCCTTGAAGACCAGTTAGCCTTCTTGCCTTTCTGAAGTCTTGATTAAAAAAAAGCGTGAATATGAATATGAAATTGAAGCGAGGGAGAGGAGATGGGTGCTGCCCTCATAATGCTGGCCCCGGGAAATGTTGAGGTCTTTGTCACCTCGCTGCCCAATGACGTCAGTGTTATGGAACTATCTAGGTAGGACCTCAGGACCTGGCCAGCTCATGGGTTTATGTGCAGGTTAAGGTGTGTGCCGTAGTCATTCTGGACTTTCTTCATTGCATGACACCTGTGACGATAGTGCTTATGGAATTCATTCCAAGCATGGAGACATCATCTTGAGAAATTGAAATTGAAGTTCTTGGTTCAACAGCTAATTGGGTTGTTTTCTCATTTTCTGCTTTGTCAGTTCATTACCTTCATGTTTTCCATAAGGCCTTTTATTTTTTTCTATTAAATTGATGTAACTAATATATTATTGTATAGTTAAGCTCTAGATAAGATGAACTGCTTATGACGAATTTAGGTACTGTAACAGTTCATGTGTAAATGTTATGACGAATTTAGGTACTGTAAGCCAGTTTCTATGTGTAGTTTTTATGACGAATTTAGGTACTGTAAGCCAGTTTCTATGTGTAGTTTTTATGACGAATTTAGGTACTGTAAGCCAGTTTCTATGTGTAGTTTTTATGACGAATTTAGGTACTGTAAGCCAGTGTCTATGTGTAGTTTTTATGACGAATTTAGGTACTGTAAGCCTGTGTCTATGTGTAGTTTTTATGACGAATTTAGGTACTGTAAGCCGTGTCTATGTGTAGTTTTTATGACGAATTTAGGTACTGTAAGCCAGTGTCTATGTGTAGTTTTTATGACGAATTTAGGTACTGTAAGCCAGTGTCTATGTGTAGTTTTTATGACGAATTTAGATACTGTAAGCCAGTTTCTATGTGTAGTTTTTATGACGAATTTAGGTACTGTAAGCCAGTTTCTATGTGTAGTTTTTATGACGAATTTAGGTACTGTAAGCCAGTTTCTATGTGTAGTTTTTATGACGAATTTAGGTACTGTAAGCCAGTTTCTATGTGTAGTTTTTATGACGAATTTAGGTACTGTAAGCCAGTTTCTATGTGTAGTTTTTATGACGAATTTAGGTACTGTAAGCCAGTGTCTATGTGTAGTTTTTATGACGAATTTAGGTACTGTAAGCCAGTGTCTATGTGTAGTTTTTATGACGAATTTAGGTACTGTAAGCCAGTTTCTATGTGTAGTTTTTATGACGAATTTAGGTACTGTAAGCCAGTTTCTATGTGTAGTTTTTATGACGAATTTAGGTACTGTAAGCCAGTTTCTATGTGTAGTTTTTATGACGAATTTAGGTACTGTAAGCCAGTGTCTATGTGTAGTTTTTATGACGAATTTAGGTACTGTAAGCCAGTGTCTATGTGTAGTTTTTATGACGAATTTAGGTACTGTAAGCCAGTGTCTATGTGTAGTTTTTATGACGAATTTAGGACTGTAAGCCAGTGTCTATGTGTAGTTTTTATGACGAATTTAGGTACTGTAAGCCAGTGTCTATGTGTAGTTTTTATGACGAATTTAGGTACTGTAAGCCAGTGTCTATGTGTAGTTTTTATGACGAATTTAGGTACTGTAAGCCAGTTGTCTATGTGTAGTTTTTATGACGAATTTAGGTACTGTAAGCCAGTTTCTATGTGTAGTTTTTATGACGAATTTAGGTACTGTAAGCCAGTTTCTATGTGTAGTTTTTATGACGAATTTAGGTACTGTAAGCCAGTTTCTATGTGTAGTTTTTATGACGAATTTAGGTACTGTAAGCCAGTTTCTATGTGTAGTTTTTATGACGAATTTAGGTACTGTAAGCCAGTTCTATGTGTAGTTTTTATGACGAATTTAGGTACTGTAAGCCAGTGTCTATGTGTAGTTTTTATGACGAATTTAGGTACTGTAAGCCAGTGTCTATGTGTAGTTTTTATGACGAATTTAGGTACTGTAAGCCTGTGTCTATGTGTAGTTTTTATGACGAATTTAGGTACTGTAAGCCGTGTCTATGTGTAGTTTTTATGACGAATTTAGGTACTGTAAGCCAGTGTCTATGTGTAGTTTTTATGACGAATTTAGGTACTGTAAGCCAGTGTCTATGTGTAGTTTTTATGACGAATTTAGGTACTGTAAGCCAGTGTCTATGTGTAGTTTTTATGACGAATTTAGGTACTGTAAGCCAGTGTCTATGTGTAGTTTTTATGACGAATTTAGGTACTGTAAGCCAGTGTCTATGTGTAGTTTTTATGACGAATTTAGGTACTGTAAGCCAGTTTCTATGTGTAGTTTTTATGACGAATTTAGGTACTGTAAGCCAGTTTCTATGTGTAGTTTTTATGACGAATTTAGGTACTGTAAGCCAGTGTCTATGTGTAGTTTTTATTGTGTGTACTTGGTTATGTTTATGCGCTTGTATTAACCCTTTCTCTCCTGCATCCAATCCTCCAGCTTCAAAAACATGACGCTCTCACTCCTTCCCTGCAGGAAGCTGGTGGATGGTGTGGGGGAGTGAAAGGGTTAAGTTTTTGCTTTGCTGTCATACCTGACAATGTTTGGAGGCTGGCGGATAGGGAATCAAAGGGTTAAGGTTTTGTTTTTCATTGCACCTGGTGATAAACTGGACAGAATGGCTAGCACCAGGGGAGTATTCTTGTAAAAATTTGTTCACTTAACTTTCTATTCCATGTTTTCTTTTTTCCAGGGTTGTTGTTGTGTTTAAATGTGTGTGTTTATTTCAGGTGGTTACAGCCTTGATATAGCTGTGAGCAGTTGGCTGGACTTAAGACAGTTATGATAATAATGATAATAATAATAATAATAATAAGATGATGATGATAATAATAATATTATAATAATAATAGTAATAATAATGATAATAATAATAATAATGATACTAAGACTACTTCTACTACTGCTACTACTACTAATGATAATAGTAGTAGTAGTAGTAATGATGATGATGATGATGATACTACTACTACTACTACCACTACTACGACTACTACTAATAATGATAATAATGATGATAATAATAATAGTGTTGTTGTTGATGTTGATGTGCAGGCACATGCCTGGCCATGCCAGTCGTGAAGTGTTGATCATCGTGGGCAGTCTGACCACATGCGACCCTACTGACATCCATACCACTATCAAGGTATGCCCACACCCTTTACTCAAGCTTGTATTGACTGATTACTTCCCTTACTTTCCCCCAGGAATTGACTGACTGTATCATCATCATCATCGTCATCATCATCATTAGCCCTGCCGAATGGCGTTGGTGATCATGGCCCTCCATATGTATCTATATCCCTTGTTGCCGCAAGCACATCTTCCACCCTCTGTGTCCTCAGCCACTCTGCAAGTCCGTCCAATATTTTCTCCCTGGGTCTACCTGGTGCTCTCTTTCCCTCCACCTTTCCTGTTGTGACCAGGTGCTCTATAATGATGTAATAATGATGATGGCCAGACAAAACAAGAAGAAAAAAAACCTGACTGTATAGGTTTTTTAAAAAAATCATTAAAAAAAGGAATGAAAAGGCATGGACTTTTTTGATTATTTTGATAAATGATTGATGGTGGTGCTCTAGTACACATGAAAATGTGTCTTTATTTAAATGATTGATGGTGGTAGTCTTATACATATGCATGCTGGGGAACTCTCCTCGGATCCGAGGATTTCCGAGATTTTTCAAAGCGACTTCTGAGAAAAAGAAAACGAGTCCGAGGAAGGAAAAAAACCGCCGAGGAAAAAAAAATCGTGAAGGACTTGATCACTCCCGAGTTCATTACCGTTCCGTATCCAGTATTTCCAGTCCAGATTTTCATCAGACCATTTTTCAAGGCAGTGCCGCCCGCGGTTGTGAGGGTATTTCCGCGTGTTTTATGAAACTGTTGCCGAGGCGGGCGCATCAATGTGTGAACACGATTTTCGCAGCAATTTTCTGCATGTTTCACAAGAGTCTAACGCTTCATTAGAGTCTACGATCAGCAAAATGTCGTGCGTATCACGCATCGTAAATCGTGGCGAGACGTTTGACGAAGGATCAATTAGCAGCAAATGGAGATGGGACTGGACTGAAAAGTCAGCAAAAGTGGCAGGTTACGATCAGCGAGTTTCAACTTGCATTCGCAAAGTGAACAAGGCTGGAGAGGCCATCAGTCAGTATGGAAACAATCAGCAAAGGACCACAAGAAAGGCCAAGATGTGCAAGTGGATCTGTGGCTGCCCCCCCCCCCCCCCACACCCTACCAAGACAAAACAGGCTTCTCTTGCCAGTTTTTTTTAAATAGTGTACTTATAACCTTCTTTGTCCCCTGTTGTCTTGCCAGCATCCTACATGACCAGCCATGCTAGCAAAGCAAAAACTTAACCCTTTGATTCTCTCACGTTTGATTCTCTCACCCTCTCCACCAGCTTTCTGCAGGAAGCTGAGGGATAGGGTGAGGGAATCAAAAGGTTAGATTTTTTACTGGTGGTATATAGGGTGTGGGAGTCAAAGGGTTAAACGAGTGATGGTGGTGGTCTGCTACCCATGAAAATGCGTCCTTATTCTGTTATTGAAGTTATTGGAGTTATTTCAAGAGGGATTCACCATGCTTGGACAGATCCATATGCGCTCCACCCAGATCTACCATCAATTATCTGACAGATTTCCTGAGCCTGCACAAAATTCTATGTGCTGGCAAGTTCGTGAAATGGTAACAGGGGAGAAGGGACCTGTCAAACACTAAACTGACACCACCAGAATGATGGACACATTAAGATGGGCAGCAAACGGTTGAGTTTTTAATGTTGCGGGCTGGGATTGAACTCAAGATATCAGACCTTGAGTCCATGGCTTTACCAACTGGTCTTCGATTCTGTGAGTCATGTAAAAATATGGATTGTGTAAACCCTGTGAATAACATATTCATGCCAACAGATTTTGTATACAGAAGTCATCTCCGGATATCAGAAATGGAATACAGATTTTGAAATAACTGTTGTTATGGTACCATACATGTACTTTTTTGAGTGGTTGAGGTCTCTAGTCATAATGATAAAAGAATGATGATAATTGAAAAGAGAATGTGCGTGTGTATGCGTGTGTATGTGTGTGTGTGTGTGTGTGTGTGGTGTGTGTGTGTGTGTGTTCCATGACAGACATTACAAGAGCACAATGTTCGCTGTTCTGTCATTGGTTTGTCCGCTGAGATCCGTGTCTTCAAGAAACTCTGTCAGGCCACAAATGGTGAGTAAATCTCTCTCTCTGTCTCTCTCTGTCTGTCTCTGTCTCTCTCTGTCTGTCTCTTTCTCTCTCTCTCTCTGTCTCTTTCTCTCTCTCTCTCTCTGTCTCTCTCTCTCTCTCTCTCTCTCTCTCTCTCTCTCTCTCTCTCTCTCTCTCTCTCTCTCTCTCTCTCTCTTGTGTGTGTGCATGTACATGTGTTCACATGTGTGTGTGTGTGTGAGAGAGAGAGAGAGAGAGGAGAGATATTCTGTGAGTGTGTGAGAGAGAAAGAGAGAGATTCTCAGTTCTTTATTGGTCTGGTTATGTGTGTATGTGCATTGCGTGTGTGTGCTTATCTCCTGTGTCAGTTTGTTTAGGCATGCGTGCATGTGTACGTGTGTGTATGTGTGTGTGTGTGTGTGTGTGTGTGTGTGTGTGTGTGTGTGTGTGTGTGTGTGTGTGTGTGTGTGTTTGCAGACATGCACATTTGCGTGTTTGTATGTATGTGTGACGATGAGATGCGTATATGTGCTTGTGTATATGAGAGAGCCACTGCATGTGCATTGAACTGGTTATTCCACATGTGTTGCACGTCTTAGTGCATGTACCAGGGCGCTTCCCTTCCCATCCCTCTTGTTGCAGTTCAACTCCAGTCTCTCTGTCTGTCTGTCTGTCTGTCTCTCTATCTCTCTCTCTGTGCATCCATCTCTCTGTCTTGCTGTCTTTGTGTGTGTTCGTTCGTTCTTTATTTTAACGTCTTTTCACTATATGTGATATTAGATGGGGGAGGGGGGAATAAAAAATGAATGAACAAAATAAAATGTAGAACGATAGTTGGACGGGTTGGATTGGGGCAGAGGGAAGACAGAGGAAAAAGACATTAGTAGGTGGGAGAACAGAAAAATGGAACAAGAACTGAACACTAGCAATTAACTTCAACAAATAAAGTTAAAGTAATGCGTTAACAGGACTATGAACTGATGAATCTGAAATTTTAACTAACAAAGATTGATCTGATCTAATTGTTTGAAAATGATTTTCAGAATACTTTTCTTGAGTAAACATTTTCGGTAAAAAAGAACGTAGCATTTTGCAGTAGAATAAACAGTGAAACAGTGTGAACTGTTCGCCGCAAATACACTTGACATTTTTACAATATTGTGTTTTCAATGCGTTTAGCTGAATACGAAAATGAACAGCAACAATCGATCTCAAATGATACATGGAAGAATACTGCAATTTTTTACATGCATTTTGAACGGTATGTGTGTGTGCATGTGCGTGCGTGCCCATGTATGTGTGTCTGCAGGCTGGCCCATTTGATAGAGTTGTGGACTCAAGATCTAATGTCTCAGGTTCCCCTGGGGGTTCTTTCAGTCATTATTGAACAACAAGAGCACAGCTTCCTCTGCCATGTTTGTAGTGCTGACTTCAGCGTTCATGGCGCACAAATCCAAGATACTTTAGTTGGCCACTTTCTGCCGGCTATTAATAGCGCGCCCCTTCCCTTCCACTCCCCACACCCTTTTCACCCGTCCCTTTATCACTAGTGCAGGAGCACAAAGACGCACTACACTGACGGACTTTGGTTGACCCCGCCTTGCTAAAAATAGCACACGCAGGCGACGCCGGCTCGCAACTAAAGGGTGGCAGAATGGCTGGGAAAATGCAGCCGTGCGTTGTTTTCAGTGACGGATGTATCTAGTCATACTGGTGGAGCTGGCTGCTGCTCTGTCGTCTGTGTGTATGCTACATGCAAGAGTCCAGCATCGTGAAATATGTTGATGATTGTTGACTGTTTTGTCTTGCCCCATGTTGTCACAATCCTTTGACAGACTTGTGCAAAGCTTGCTCATTGCATGTGTCCAGTTCTGGTGAATGAAGAATCCATGAACTGTCAAAACCAGTTTGGAGAGCTAAAGTGAAGCTAAGCACAGGTTGGAGAATGCTGTAACAAGTAAATTTGAGAATGTTGCTAGCCATGGAATGGCCAGTGCTAGGGGCACATCCTTAAGTTATTCGCATGAATGCAGTGATATGTGCACTTCATTTTCTTTTCCAGGTCATCGTTGTGTTTTGATTTGTGTGTTATATTTGAGATAATTATTGCCCCGATATGGCTCTGAATAGTCAGCTGTGCTTTAAATAATATAATTATATGATGATAATTATAACTGCGTAATAACTTTGTTGTGTTTCAATGTGTGTGTTATGTTTGAGATAATTATTGCCCTGATATGGCTCTGAACAGTCAGCTTTGCTTTAGATAATATAATAATTATATGACAATAATTATAACTGCATAATAATTTGTTTCAGGCCAGTACAGCGTGATCCTGGATGAGTCTCATTTTAAAGATCTGTTGAAACAGCATGTGACACCACTTCCAGCCACTGTGAGTTTGTTGTCCTTTGCACACTCACACAACAATTCAGTGTGTTTTGACTAATTAATTAAAAGTCATTGAGCTATAAACCGTGCACACTAACTGAAACTATTCTTAGAGTGCACATTCCATGAAAACCAATCGTTCCTTAAAATACTAAAACTGCTGGATCTTATCTATTATTATTGTCCTTTTTTTTAAAAAACTTTTTTCTTATTCATCGTTTGCTACACAACAAACGGACATCTAATACACAGTATGGCAACGACAAACGACAAAAAAAGTTATACACATATGAAAAGACGTTGTTGACATATGTGACCTCCCACCACGAAATCAGTCTTAACTCGCAGTCAGTCGAACAGAACTAGGAGCTGAAAAGGTGACTGAGGGTCTATCTGGGGTGTTTTGACTTTTTCTCAAAATTGATTTCTGTAGACTATAATCTATCCCCCACAATTTTTTTTCCCTTGAAAAAGTATAATTAATCAATTTAAATTGGTATTTTAATGCACTGATCGCAGTAGAAAGAATGCAATTTTTTACCAAAATACTCTTATTATGAACCGTAACATGTACAGTACCCGCACATGTAATATACTGATGGAAATCTGTTTGGTGCACCTTTGATATAATGACAGCGAAAATTAGAAACAAACTGGGTCAAAGCCACCAAATAAAGAAATTTAACGAATATGTGTAGGAGAGCACACAAAAACTTTAGAGATTGTTTTCTCAAAATGGCCGTCATACAACTTAATGACTTTAAACATACATAACTTCTACATTTTTTTTTAGTACAAGCTTTATTCAAGTTCTAAAATAATCAGCAGAATGTACACTTTCCAGTGATATGTATATCTCAAAATGCCCAAAATGCTAGTTAAGACTGATTTCGTGGTGGGGGGTCACATATGAACTCCATATAGAAGATCCAAAACAAGAGTGACTGCCCGCGCCCAAGCAAACACAAACCAGAAGAACAAGAAAATCAATGTAAGCGCGTCTTCAACAAGACAAAACAAAACGAGCGCAAATTTTCGGCCAACTAGCCTTTGTCAAGCGCGAACGCACGGTCACAGACAAATCACAGACACCAAACAATGGATAATAAAAACGGGACTAAAAACTTCCCTGCCGCCTCGTCCAGTGGGTAAGAGATTCCCCAAACAATGGATAATAAAAACGGGACTAAAAACTTCCCTGCCGCCTCGTCCAGTGGGTAAGAGATTCCCCCGTTTTTATTATCCATTGTTTGGTGTCTGTGATTTGTCTGTGACCGTGCGTTCGCGCTTGACAAAGGCTAGTTGGCCGAAAATTTGCGCTTGTTTTGTTTTGTCTTGTTGAAGACGCGCTTACATTGATTTTCTTGTTCTTCTGGTTTCCATATAGAAGATCAAGATCTAAGCACATGTCAGCATTTTTTATTGTCCTTGGTATGAATACTATGTGGTGGGTGTGACACCCAGAAGGGTAACACAGCAGACAACCAGTCAGAATGCATGTGTGAGTGATTGACTGTGTGTACTGAGAATAGAGAATGGCTCACATTCTCATTAACTCTTTCACCGCCAAGTTTCCCCAGAAACAGCACTCCTCAGTGCCAAGTATATTTTTGGCAGCCAATTTTGCAGCGCGGTATGCATTTTTAAAAGCTTATATCTCAAAGACTGTTAAAGATTTTCACTTACTTTGTTTTTGCTGTGTAAAGAGCAGATGTTGTATTTATATATGAATGCTTGCTTATGTTTATATGCTTGATTGATTATTCCACAGATAATCTTATTATAAAGAAAAACATTTTTTTTCATAAGGTTTATTAGTTGTACTACTGACCTTATTTCGTGAGTTGTGCACCAGATATCATTATAATAAATGAGGAAAAGCAGTGGAAATCTACACACAAAGTCAGCTGTCTGTTTATTCTACTCAGAGTGGTAGAGAACGCGTGTCAATTTACAGCCATTTTGGAGAAAACGCTTCGGAGAAAACGTGACGTAATTCTGACAGTTAACAAAGCCACACTTCGGCCTTACTGCGGAAAAACTAGGTCGCTGGGTAAAGTTTAAAAATAGCACAGTCGCCTGCATTCTTCAGTGGAGCTGACAGAAGCTTTGTACCAGCGTGAAAAGTTATCATTTAGCATAACCCCTCCAAGTCTCACAAATGCGACCATGGCGGTCGTACGGATAGTCACTTGATTGCGACCATGGCGGGAAAAGAGTTAAATGAGATTTGAAAATAAGACTTTTCAGCTGTTTCCAGATCTTTTATTCAGGCCTCAAAATGGTTCAGACTGCACTGATTGTCATGTAGGTTTAAAAAAAAATTTAGGGGGAGCATATGTCCAGACCACTCTGTATATCCTTTTTTTTTTTTTTTTTTTCAAATTTTCATCAATTGCCACTCTTGAAAGTGACATGGGTCAGAGAACTTTAAGGAAATGTGTTTCATTGTGTGTGGATGTTGTGGATGAACCATTCATGTGAACAGAATACAGTCCTTGTTGTGTAGCGTCAGGTAATTGATAACGTGTTGGTCAGTGAAGAAGAAAAAAAAAATGTGGTGGTAAATTTGTCCAGGCTTCTGCTGTATTCATAATCATTGGTTGGTTAACCAACTTCAAATGTTTGGTTTGAGGGTAAATGTTGGCTGTATTTATTGATTATTTTTTTGATTTGAGGGTAAATGTTGGCTGTATTTATTGATTATTTTTTGATTTGAGGGTAAATGTTGGCTGTATTTATTGATTATTTTTTTGATTTGAGGGTAAATGTTGGCTGTATTTTATTGATTATTTTTTTGATTTGAGGGTAAATGTTGGCTGTATTTTATTGATTATTTTTTTGATTTGAGGGTAAATGTTGGCTGTATTTATTGATTATTTTTTTGATTTGAGGGTAAATGTTGGCTGTATTTTATTGATTATTTTTTTGATTTGAGGGTAAATGTTGGCTGTATTTTATTGATTATTTTTTTGATTTGAGGGTAAATGTTGGCTGTATTTATTGATTATTTTTTTGATTTGAGGGTAAATGTTGGCTGTATTTATTGATTATTTTTTTGATTTGAGGGTAAATGTTGGCTGTATTTATTGATTATTTTTTTGATTTGAGGGTAAATGTTGGCTGTATTTTATTGATTATTTTTTTGATTTGAGGGTAAATGTTGGCTGTATTTTATTGATTATTTTTTTGATTTGAGGGTAAATGTTGGCTGTATTTATTGATTATTTTTTTGATTTGAGGGTAAATGTTGGCTGTATTTATTGATTATTTTTTTGATTTGAGGGTAAATGTTGGCTGTATTTTTTTTATTTTTTTTATTTGAGGGTAAATGTTGGCTGTATTTTATTGATTATTTTTTTGATTTGAGGGTAAATGTTGGCTGTATTTATTGATTATTTTTTTGATTTGAGGGTAAATGTTGGCTGTATTTTAATATTTTTTTTGATTTGAGGGTAAATGTTGGCTGTATTTTATTATTTTTTTTTATTTGAGGGTAAATATTGGCTGTATTTTATTGATTATTTTTAGCTTCCTTTATTTTGAACTGTGGTCGTCCATTAAAATTTCACGTAGGCAAAGATAGTAAGCCAGATTATACTGCGTCTTGTTAAAAAAAGAGTTACTGACATAATCGATATAATAGTATATGAGTGCGTGTGTTCGTGTATATGTGTGTGTGTGTGTATAGTGTTGTTGTCTTCGTCACTGCTTTTATATATCTTACTTCACCGATTGCATTTCATTTTCAGGCAAACACGGAATCGTCTCTCATTAAAATGGGTGAGTGTTTTTTTGTCTTTTACAGTTGATTGGTAAATTTATAGATAGGGTGGAGTGGGGGAGGACCGGGTGTTCGGAACCATTGATTTTGTAAAAAATTTTCAAATGTCATAATCTCATTTGTTCAAATGGCATGTGTATTCGTATCTCTCAGAGAAGATTTTTTTTGTGTTCATAAATCAATTGTTTCTGGTCCATGCATAATTTCAGACAGACAGACAGAGGTACTGTACCTCTGTGTCAATCAATGTGGAAAGCTTGTGTCTGTCTGTCTGTCTGTTTTATATTTCTGCATCTCTTCAAACAAACAAACGAGACAGTCTTGATGGAGGCAGACACAAGTAGGTCATTCATAAGGAAGATTAGGAAAAGACAGGCAACATTTATAGGCCATTTTATGAGGAAAGGGGAATTGGAGCACCTGGTCACAATGGGAAAGCTGGAGGGAAAGAGAGCACTGGATAGACCCAGGGAGAAGATACTAGACGGACTTGCAGAGTGGCTGGGGACAAGGAGGGTGGAAGAGATGCTTGAGGCAACAAGTGATAGAGACAGATGGAAGTCCATATATGCCAATGCCATGCAGCAAGGCACCTGATGATGTTGATGATGATGCATCTCTTCATACATTGATTCTTTAACTCTCAGCTTTGAAATACTTATGTCGATTGGCTACTTTTTTGCTGTCAGAATTACACATATGTTCATGTACACAAGCACGCATACGCACACCCACACCCACACACACGCACACTTTTTCATACACACACACACAGACACACACACACACACACACTCACAGACACACAGACCCACAGACCCACACACACACAGACCCACACACACACAGACCCACACACACACAGACACACACACACACACACACACACATCACACACAGACACATACACTCACACACACAGACCCACAGACCCACACACACACACAGAGACTCACACACACTCACACACAGACACATACACACACACACACACACACACACACACACACACACACACACACACACACACACACACACACACACACACACACACACCACTCTCTGTCTCTGTCTCTCTGTCTCTGTCTCTGTCTCAAGGAGCAACAAAAACAAAGAAGAAGAAGAGCATCAAAGCTTGCCCCTTATCATAATTTCGTGTGATCTTTGTTGTTAACATTTGTTTAGATTTTTTTTTTTCACCATTTTACTTCAGCAGTGTTTTAAGCCCAGTGTGTTTTCCTTCCCTTCAGGTTTTCCACACCACAGTTTGACAGGAAACAGCTCACGAGAAAAAGCCTCCATGTGTATGTGGTGAGTACCTGTAAATGTTTCTGTAGTTACCTGTGTGATATGTGCCTGTAAGTATCATGCTAATATTCTGTGCCATACGAAAGCAGAATGGAAGAAGCACATATCTACAAGACCGAAAAATACGCCGGTCTTGCCAGCACCCTGAAGAAAGCAGGTCTGCGGGTCAAAATCTTCGCCATAGAGGTCGGGGCAAGAGGGTTTGTGGGCACCTCCGCTTATGATCTCATGAAACAACTCGCCATTTCTGGGAAGAAGAGGACTAGAGCCCTTAAAGCGATGGCAGAGGCAGCAGAAAGGAGCTCAAGCTGGATCTGGGCAAGGAGGAACCAAAAAAGTGAACTTCATAAGGATTAAATTCCCTACAGATGATGTGTGCCCCGTTAGCACATTGGTAAAACCGCGTACCGCAGTTCTGAAGCGCAGAATCGCCCAGGTTCGATCCCCGGCGTGGGAAAAAAAAAAAAAAAAAAAAAAAAATAGACAACAGCAGAAGGGCATCCAGGAGTCATGACCTGGATGTGGCCCGGCCCCCCGAGAGTGTAAGGAATTCAGGGCCGAAACACTTGTCTAAAGGGGGTTACTTCTCTGAAGACCTTCTGTTGTCTAGCTCTCCCTAGAGTTTCTTTCTACCTGTTACAGCGGATGTTTAGCATCATACACCTTTTTTTTTTTTCATCATTGCACCCAGGGAGGTTACGTTTGCGCTCACTGTTTTTTTTTTCATCCCATTTTTTGCGGCACCTTAATGGCCTTAGAAGCTGGCACACGTTTTTTTTACAATGCGATGATGATGATGTCGATGAGGATGATAACCATGACGCTATGGAGTTCCATCTAGGATTTAGGCTGCATGACAGGGCTGTACTCTACGTTCAATATCATAATGTATCCTGGCGTCATCCAGGCCTGAGAGATAAGACATCTGCGGTGCTGGTCAAAATGTTTGAACAACACCCTCAGTGATGCATCCATGAAGTGGATGAGACTCGACCGTGTGGTTCCAGTCTTCCCAATGAGCCAATAGCACGCCCAACTCTGGGTAGGAGCCCTTTTAGAGCCGAAAAATCCCACAATGATTTTTGAAGCGACTGATGGGGATTCGAACCCACAACCTTGCAGTCGGTAGTCCGTTGCGTTAACCACTACACCACGGCGACTGGTCTACCGTCATATGCCTACCGTATCCAACTAATGTAGAGTGGCACACGATCACTCTATTTTGTCTGGAATGTAATGTGGTGTTTACCAAGAATCTGGTCAAAAGATGCCTCCAAGTGGCATTCCATCCCACCTGACTGCCCAGATAGCATTAGAATGAAACTTGCTATTCGGTTTATAAACAAGCAACTAATGACTGGGTCTGAATGGGTCATGCAAAGCATGGACAGTCCTCGGTTGCTTGATGAAATGACTATCGAGTGGCGTCTGGAGGTTGGGAGGCGATTTTCCGGAGAGTGACTGGACATTGGTGCTCTGGGTCCCATCCACACCTTTGTGGTGTTTCTTGTTAACTTTGGTTTGTGGCTTGGCCACTGACGTCAGGGAATCAGGCCTGATGACCACAGGGAACGACCTGCTGGCTGCTGGGAAAGACAGTAAACATGGGATATCTTTTGGGACATGTCAGACCTTGCTGAACAGCAAAATCGGCTGTGTCTGGGGCATCATGCCTGGCCACTTTCATGGCCGTTCAAACAACCCTGTGGTCGAAGTAAGGCAAGGTCGGGAGCTTCAGACTGCTAACTGTCAAGACTATAGTAAGGGGAAAGGTGCTGACAGCTGTACAAGCTGGTGGCAGAGCAGGCTGCCCGAAAGAAAGATGAGGACCAGAGTGGGACGAGAGAGGAGTCTTCCATTCTCTCTTGGTCCGGAGGCTGGGCTGGGTCTGGTTAGTGCACGTTGTGTGGCTATGTCCCGGGGTTTGTCATCTCCCCACCTTGCTATTCGGTTTGTAAACAAGGTAACTGATGACTGGGTCTGAATGGGTCATGCAGCACATGGACAGGTCCCCATTGCTTGATGAAATAGCTGTCAGTTGGTGTCAGAACCGTGGGAGGTGATTGTCCAACGAGTGGTGAGGCATTGGTGCTGTGGGTTCCATCTGCACCCTCGTGGTGTTTCTTGTTAACTTCGGCTTGTGGCTTGGTCGCTGATTTCAGGGAATCAGGCCTGATGACTGCAGGGAAAGACCTGCTGGCTGCTCAGAAAGACAGTATACTTACACCTTGTCATTATCATCAACGTGTGCCCTGCAGCATGGTGTTGGCGATTATGGCCCTCCTTACAAATCTGTCTCTTGTTGCAAGTACATCTCCCACCCTTTCTGTCTTCATCCATTCTGCAAGTCCGTTCAATAGTATTTCCCTATGTCTACCTGGTACTCTTTTTCCCTGCAGCTTTCCTGTTATGACTAGGTGCTCTAATTTCTCTTGTCTCATAAAATGTCCTGTAAATTTTGAGTGTCTTTTCGTAATCTTCATTAATGTCCTTTTCGTGTCTGCCTTCTTCAAGACTGTCTCTTGTTTTCTTTGCTGTCCATGGAACACTTAACATTCTTCTTAGAAATCACATTTCAGCTGCCTCCTGTACTTCATGGGTTATAAAACACTCTCTTTGTGTGAGTTATTTCACCCATGAAACATACTGAGACATAAGATATGGTGTGCAATGGGTGAGGATGAATTTGAGAGTCCTAAACTGCATCATACTAGAACTGGATTTTGGTTGTGTTCATTGATGTGTTCATGAATTAGTAACAGAGATACTTATAACAGTACCAGTGCATGCTGAGTAGCATCTGCAGCATGCTAGTAGCTGATTATTTGACATTGATTCAATGATTTATGGTTGTCATTATTAATTATCACTACCTGTGAGTGTGCGTTTGTGCATGCTTATGAATACTTTTTTTTTTTATTTGTTTTTTTTTTTTTTATTTATAGTGACTAGTGGTTTCCAGTGTTGATATGGTATGGTGTATGTTGCAGTCACCTGGACAGACAGGGAGGTCAAGGGTTTGGCAGTAACGGCTATTTCTGTCCCCAGTGTAAGAGCAAGTACTGTGAGCTGCCTATTGAGTGCAAGGCTTGTGGTGAGTTGGTTTCTGTATTGGTAGGCTCTGTGTGTGTGTGTGGTGTGTGTGTGTGTCTGTGTGTGTGTGTGTGTGTGTGTGTGTGTGTGTGTGTGTGTGTGTTGTGTGTGTGTGTGGTGTGTGTCTGTCTGTGTGTGTGTGTGTGTGTGTGTGTGTGTGTGTGTGTGTGTGTGTGTGTGTGTGTGCTCAGTGTAAGAGCAAGTATTGTGAGCTGCCCATTGAGTGCAAGGCTTGTGGTGAGTTGGTTTTTGTATTGGTAGGCAGTGTATGTGCGTGCGTGTGTGTGTGTGTCTGTGCATGCGTGCGTGTGTGTTTGTGTGTGTGTGTGTGTGTGTGTGTGTGTTTGTGTGTGTGTGTGTGTGTGTGTGTGTGTGTGTGGTGTGTGTGTGTGTGTGTGTGAATGTCATACTATGTGTGTGTGTTTGTGTGTATGTGTGTGTGAGCATATGTGTATGTACGTGCGCATGTGTGTGTGTGTGCGCACATACGTGTATGTGTGTGTGTGTATGTGTGTGTGTGTGTGTGTGTGTGTGTGTGTGTGTGTGTGTGTGTGTGTGTGTGTGTGTGTGTTTTTTTCAGTTGTCCTGTATATGTTGTATTGATTATTTGTCACAACAGATAATCAGACATTATTGAAGCCCCATGCACAGTTACCATTTATAGCCTTTACTATTGTTGTGGTCTGAATTCTCTGCCTTGGCCAGGATTTCAGGATATCAATGCCCCTTGTCCTTGTTTTGGTATTCTGGTAGGCAGTCTCTGTGTGGTTTTGGATTGTCCTTTATGTGTTATGTTGATAATTTTTCACAACTTCACTGGCTCCCTGTATCAAAGCGCATACAGTACAAACTAGACACCATGTGCTACAAAAGCCTCAATAACGCAGTCCCCGATTACCTGTCAAGCCTACTTGAGATCTATGTTCCCTCACGTACCCTCCGCTCTGCCTCCGATCCTCTGACTTTTCGCTTTCCACGCACTAAGCTCAATACCTATGGTCCACGAGCCTTCTCTGTTTCTGGTCCACTCTCCTGGAACAAACTTCCTCTCTCAGTCCGTCAGCAACCTAGTTTTGTCTCCTTCAAGTCCGCTCTCAAAACTCACCTTTTCTCCTCTGCATAAAATCCTGACCTTACTCAACCCCCTCTGCAGCCTGTCTCCACTCGGAGGGGAATCACATTGTAATATATATATTTGTATATAATATGCTCTCTATAATTTTCCATTGCTTTTATTCTTTCTCCCCATTTATAGCCATGCGTGTGTGTGTGTGTGTGTGTGTGTGTGTGCGCGTGCGTGTGTGTCTGTTTCAGCGCTTAGATTTGATTTTATCAAGATTTTGCGCTATATAAATATTGTAAATATTATTATTATTATTATTATTATTATTATAATTACAAATAATCAAACTGCTGTTTTTGGGAAAAAACATTATTTTGGTCATGCTCTTTCAGTCTGTTTGTATTTGTGTAGAAAAATAAAGTTTGGAGTTAGGAGTTTGTTCAAGAGGCATTTGTTGCACATGGACAGTTCCATATGCGCTCTGCCCAAATCAGCCATTGGCAACCAACCCGAGCCTGCACAAAACCCTGTGTGCTGGCAAGGTCTTGAAGTGAGTTTGAGGTCGATGAGTTTTCAAGATGAAGACAGCAGTGAACATAGACATAGTTAACCATCTCTCTCCTTAACTCTGTCCATCACCTTCCTGCAGGAAGTTGGTGGGTATGGTTGGGGATTGAAAGGGTTAAAGAGAGATTGCTAGTATGCCCTGATCACTTGTTATAAGAATTGTATTGTTGTCTTCTATTGCCTTGTTGTGTTCTCTTTGTTTTATTATTGCATTGTGTCATGCTGTATTGAATTGTGATGTTTTGTGCTGCATGTGTTTAGTTTTTTTTTAAATAAATTGTGACATTTTTTTTATTTTCTGTGTAAGTGAACAAGTTGTTTATCTCTTGTTGCTTGTATTTAGCTTCTTGAAAATAGATTGTCACCATTTTTTTCTGTGAAAATGAAAGAGGAA